>OZ014521.1:585469349-586669349 GCA_963966055.1 Lathyrus aphaca
CAAGATCGGACCAGCTAAGCAAAACAAATTTAAACACATTTAGATACAATAACAATTTAAATATTTAAAATTTAATATGTTTGGAAATAAAAATTAAAAGTGGACTTACTGGTTTGCGTAGGGGAACGGGCATGGATTCATGTTGCGTGGGGCAAGCATCGGCAGTCTGGAATACCCCCAAGCTTGTAACAAAAATGCACACCCATAAAAGGTACAAGTATCCTTTGCGGCATTTTTACAAAGGCTACTGTACAAGTGTGCCAAAACAGCTGAACCCCAACTGTATGTATTTACATTGTTGATGTTTCGCAACAATGGTAAATACATCATGTTTATTGTGTTCCCGGTACCGTCGGGAAATAAAAAATGACCAAATAATAGCATAATATAACACCGAGTTTTTTACATTATTTCTAACTCGGTTGAATCTTCGGTTAAAATAAAACTAGAATAGTGCTCTCTAAGGAGTCCTAGATTTATACCTGAACCCCGGCTACGAGTATTTGAAGGCTGCTCCTCGTCAATTAGAGGGGCACCCAGCAAATCCGCAACTATAGAAACATCCTGGTTCACCTTACCAAAGACGGCTTTGCCGGATACACGTAACCCCAAAAGCATGTATACGTCTTCCAAGGTGACAGTGCATTCACCGAAGGGCAGGTGAAAGGTGTGCGTCTCTGGCCTCCACCTCTCTTGGAGTGCCAAGATGAATTTTGAGTCTATAGAGTTGTTGTGAACCTTAATAACTTCCCCAAACCCGCATAACCGTAGACACGGTTCAATGATCGGATCAAACTCAATGTAGTCGTGCACCCAACAGCGAAATCTTCTTACATTCTGTAAAAATATTCATCGAAATCAGTACGCAATAATATATATATTTATGTGTAAAAATAAAAAGAAATAATATATATATATATATATATATATATATATATATATATATATATATATATATATTTATATATTCTCAAATATATATATATATATATATATATATATATATATATATATATATATATATATATATATATATATATATATATATATATATATATATATTTGAGAATATATAAATATATATATATATATATATATATATATATATATATATATATATATATATATATATGTAAATATATATAAATATAAATATATATATATATATATATATATATATATATATATATATATATATATATATATATATATATATATATATATATATATATATATATATTAGTATGAAATATATATAAAAAATATGCGTAACAAATTGTACGAATATGAAACTTACGAATGCGGCGATATTTTCGACTGTGCCTCGGTGTTGATCTCCCATCGTTAGTAAAGCCATTTTCGATTTCGAACTGATACTTGAGATTCGCTATTTGAAATAAGATGTTGAACTTGTTTGAATTTTGATTGTGTGAGATTTTAGGTTTACTAGTATGGTATTTATAAGTAGTTACATTTACATGATGCGGATGGGAAGAAGAACAAACAAACACATTCGCCATTCCTTGTGGCGAATTGAAGAAAAACAATGCACTATTTCGCCAATCCATTTGGCGAATAAGAACAATATTGTTATTGCATGTGCTGTGATTGGTTCCTCTTTGTGTTTGTGGATCTCTCTTCTTCAATCTGATTGGCGAAAGTGGATGTTTGTGGATCACCAGCACACTACACAAAAGTCCAAGAGAATCTCTGCATGGTCAAGGCTTGCAGGCATTGGAAATCATGGAGAATCTCTGTTGCGTTTTCCTGCTTTGCAGGTGACATAAATTCATAGTGGATTCGCCAATCCATTTGGCGAATTGTCTTGAAATATCCTTGGTTCGCCAATCCATCTGGCGAACGTGTACAACATGCATAACTTAGTTAGTTTAGTTACATGGATTGGTTAGTTAATAGTTAAGTTAGTTTAGTTACCTAGTTTGGTTAGTTACTAGTTAAGTTAGTTAGTTAAGTTATATTAGTTAGTTCATGATTAGGTTAGCTAAGTTAGCTTAATTAGGGTTTCGTTAATTAAGTTAAATTAGGGTTTCGTTTAATTACTTTAGTTAGGGTTTAACTTAATTAGTTTAATTAGGTTAAGTTAAGTTAGTTAAGTTATATTAGTTAGTTCATGATTAGGTTAGCTAGGTTAGCTTAATTAGGGTTTACGATTAGGTTAGCTAAGTTAGCTTAATTAGGGTTTACGATTAAGTTATATTAGTTAGTTCATGATTAGGTTAGCTAAGTTATATTACTTATACTTATACATATATATATATATATATATATATATATATATAATTAGGGTTTCATTAATGTATATATATATATATATATATATATATATATATATATACATATATATATATATATATATATATATATATATATACATATATATATATATATATATATATATATATATATATATATATATATATATATATATATATATACATTAATGAAACCCTAATTATATATATTTATATATATATATATATATATATATATATATATATATATATATATATACTTACACTTATACATATATATATATATATATATATATATATATATATATATATATATATATATATATATATATATATATATATACTTATACATATATGTGCAGATGCTATACCTATATGTGCAGATGCTAGACCTATATGTGCAGAAGATAAGACATATGTGGAGGAGATAAGCCTATATGGTGCAGGAGATAAGCCTATATGGTGCAGGAGATAAGCCTATGAGACATTAATTCACATTAATTCAGAACCCTAAATATAACCATAAAATATATTTATATACTTTACTATTTATAGATTGGTTTCATATCTTCATTGTACCATAAACTGCAAAGCATTTCCGTATCTAAAATAGTCTTTGAATACGAACTATGTCTCAAATACCTCAGTATATGATCAACGCCCATACAAATGGCGAAATATTTGAATGTAACCATTCTGGTTTCAACTTTCGAAACACCGAGGTTACTCGGTTCTCAATCGTCCGACAATCCAATTTCGCTCATCTAAAAAAGAGATTGGAAAACAAAATGCAGCGTGGTCCAGTGGACGTCATTATTTACAAAAATCCAGTATTCTATGAGGATAACCAGGTCATGTATTTCCAATTAACTATCTCTGACGACGAAAGTGTTCGTACTATGTTTCTAAGCCATGAGTATTCTGGTTTCAATGATATCGAGTTGTATGTTACGTTTCACCAACAACAAATGTCTCAGCCCATTGATCATTCGCAAGTCTTTATCGAATCTGACAATGATTTGGCTGAAGTGGATGTTGTTGATGAGGACGAGGAACAAGAGGAGGCAGTAGTTGATGAAATGGTCAATGAAGACGAGGTTCCGGCCAGTCATGTATATCGTCCTCCTCCACACATGACAAACTTGAACTTGGGAAGTGAAGACCCATCTTCAGACATATTTTATGATCCGTATCCACAAAGGCAGGGTTCATTAAAGGAGGGCGACCATTTTCGAACAAAAGAAGAATGCGTTCGAGCTATAAAATATTACCACATGGATTTATCGGCTGATTATAGGGTCGACCGAACGAATCCTACACTATATATGATACGTTGTCGTAACGTGGCATGCCCGTTTCGATTGACAGCATCATACAGAAAAAGAAGTGAAGATTGGAAGGTTGCTTCAATGGGACCGGAGCATACATGTGTCATAACCAACTCACTGCAGGATCATCGGCAACTTAGCTCTCAGCTAATATGCAACGATATCCTATCAATCGTTGCTGACGATCCTTCGGTCAAGGTCAGCACGATAATTAAGCACATAGTTCAGAATCACAACTATACTCCATCATACAGGAAAGCATGGATTGCTAGAACTAAGGCTGTTGCCGTTGTATTCGGAAATTGGGAGGACTCGTACAAAGAACTCCCAAAGTTTTTGCTGGCACTGAAGCACTATGCACCTGGGACCGTTGTCATCCTTGAGACCTTGCCGGCGTATAATTCGGAAAGTCATTGTGTCAGTGGAAATGGCATATTCCACATTGTGTCAGTGGAAATGGCATATTCCACCGGCTCTTTTGGGCTTTTGACCCATGTATAAAGGGTTTTTCCTTCTGCAAGCCTATAATCCAAATTGATGGAACATGGCTCTACGGGAAATACAAAGGAACTCTATTGATGGCAGTGGCACAGGACGGCAACAGCAATATCTTTCCAATTGCATTCGCTATCGTCGAGGGAGAGACTGCCGAGGGATGGAGTTTTTTCCTAAAAAATCTTCGCAACCATGTGGCTCCCCAGTCTAACTTATGTTTGATTTCGGACAGACATGCATCAATTGAGAGTGCATGGAAGAATGTTGATAACGGCTGGCAGGAACCGCCTTCAACACATGTCTATTGTATTAGACACATAGCGCAAAACTTCATGAGAGAGATCAAAGATAAGACAATGCGGAAGAAGGTCGTGAATGCAGGGTACTCATTAACCGAACCGTCATTCAAACATTATCGTGACGAAATCAGAATGGCGAATGAAGATGCATTCAGATGGATAAACCAGATTCCTTTAGATAAGTGGACCAGGGCCTACGACAAAGGACAACGCTGGGGTCATATGACAACAAACCTCGTTGAATCCATGAACTCTGTTTTCAAAGGAATCCGCAACCTACCGATAACCGCTTTGGTGAGGTCAACCTACTTTAGGCTCGGAGCACTTTTTGACACAAGGCGTTCAAAGTGGAGTTCAATCCTACAGTCTGGTCAAGTGTTCAGCGACAGTTCTATGACATTCATCAAAGACGAAGCATCCAAGTCTAACACACATGTGGTCACTGTGTTTAACCGCAATAAGGGACATTTCAATGTTGATGAGATCATGGATCACAACGAAGGGAGACCGAGGGGATCCTATCGGGTGGAACTTGATAACAATTGGTGCGACTGTGGTAAATTTCAAGCCTTTCGCATGCCTTGCTCCCATGTCATAGCGGCATGTTCGAAGGTTCGGCTGGACCCTTCAGGCTTACTATCCCCTGTTTACCAAGTGCACAACCTTTGCAACGTCTACAACAAAAGCTTTCCGGTTGTTGCAAATGAGGACTACTGGCCCTCATACAACGGGGAAATAGTCTGGCACAACGAGAACATGCGAAGAAAGAAAAAAGGCCGTCCTAACAGCACGCGTATTCGCACCGAAATGGATACGGCGAACAAGATGGTGAGACTGTGTAGTTCATGTCGTCAGCCCGGTCACAATCGAAAAAAATGTCCCAACGTTGGACCAAGCTCAACATCGTAAATTAAGTCATTGTAACCGTATTTATTTTATATGGAAGCCTAGTTCGTTTAATTCATATCAGTAAAATCATACAACCACAAACACGAACATACATAAATAAAACAAGGAAATACATGATTCAGAAAATGACCGTACATAAATAAAACGGAAAAATACATAAATTCAGACATGACCATACATAAATAGAACAACTGCAAGATTCAACAAATCTAGCCTATCAGAACCATCAGGACAACTTCACCTCCACCTAGCATCATCGACAAAACACCTGCATCATTGACAATTTTTCTCCATTTCGTCACACCAAACTCCACAACCCTCTTCTCAATTTTAATTATCTTTTCTTTGTGGCCGATCTCTCCTTCTAACCAGCGGGTTAATTCTCTGTGCAAGTGTTCCAAAGTTTGGGGGTTCCATAACAGCATCTTCAGAGGAGGCTTTGTTGCCGAGAAAAACACTAAAGCATTTTTCTTCAAGATATCAAATTTTGGAAGCGGTTCTTCTGATGTTGAGGAAGACGGTGCCGATGCATAATTAGATGGACGGGGAGAAGCCATATTGTGAGAGAGGGAGACTGAAAGGACTGAATGAGAGAGGGTTTGTAAGGATGGAGTGAGATGAATCTCATGTTTATGAGTGAGGCATATATATAGTAAAAAAAGTTGCAAACCCTAGGTATATATACATGTATAAGTATATATATAAATATACATATATATATATATGTATACGTGTATATATATATATATATATATATATATATATATATATATATATATATATATATATATATATATATATATATATATATATATATATATATATATATATATATACATATATATATATATATATATATATATATATATATATATATATATATACATATGTACATATATATATATATATATATATATATATGTATATATATATGTACGTATATATATATATATATATATATATATATATATATATATATATATATATATATATATATATATATATATATATATATATATATATATGATATTTGATTTAACAACATGCAACATACCATTTGGCGAATGCATGTTGAATTTACAACACATTCGCCAAATGGAATGGCGAATTGGTGAAGAAATTTCCTTCCTAGCCAAACCATTTGGCGAATCCTTAAGTAAAAACACATCTTCATCAAATGGTTTGGCGAATGTGTGGCCAAAGTGTGTTAGTTTGGTATTTTTTTGGAAAACTATGTTATTTTGGAAATTAAAATAAAAAACTCTGTTATTTTAAAAAAAAATTCACAAAAACAACATTCTCTGTTTTTTTTTTCCTTCTAAAATACTCTATCATTATATACAACCCCGTGGAGGTGATTTGAGGCGGTAACCTAAACAGCGGCCCTATCTGACCGCATGCTGGCCCCCCTATGATTTGAACCCTACTATTGGCTATTCTAAGAAGGATTTGATTTAATCCCCTTTTCATTTTCCCTTCTTTGATTATATTGTTTTTTTTTAGGTTAATTTTATTTCAATGATAATTTCTTTTTTCATAACCACGTCAGTTATTTAGATTTTTTTACTCAATCACTTATTTAGAAATTAATGTTTTCAGATAATTTGCTCTAATAATTTAATTTTAAATATCATTTTTTAAATTATTTAGTCATAATAAAAATATAGTAAAGAGAATTATATTAGAATTTTTAATTTTTAATAATAACAAATTCATTGAAATAAGGTTATCCCAACATATATTGAAAATATGCATACCAAAATTTTGTGAATCTCAATCTTATCCCTCTATAAATATCACTACTATTTCTTACAAGTAAACAAGTTAAAGAAAAAATAAACAATATTTTTTTTGCTCTAAATGGATTTGAAAAATTATGAACCTAAAACACTAATTGGTATTGTTTTGTCATTACATTTGCTTTGCTTATTTGCTCCATTCAATTTCAATTGGGCAGCATTTTGGGTTGCTGTGGCACTCTCTGTTGTTACTGGAGTCTTTGGAATCACACTCTCTTTCCATAGAAATCTTTCTCATCAAAGCTTTAAGCTTCCCAAATGCCTTGAATATTTCTTTGCTTATTGTGGAGTTCATGCTATTCAGGTTCTTTTTTTACCTTCATAGTTATATATATTTTTTCAATTCATTTTGTGTATGCTATTGGAATTAGTTGGAAATTCTTAGATGTAGTTAAACTTACTTAGGATTGCTTGCATTTTTGATGTGCAGGGAAATCCAATTGGATGGGTAAGTCTTCATAGATATCACCATCGATTCTGTGATTCTGAGAAGGATCCTCATAGTCCAATTAAAGGATTTTGGTATGGTCATATGGGTTGGTTATTTGATGATAATTCTTTTGAAAAAAAGGTATAAATGCTCTTTTTCTCAATCTATCTAAAGATACATATAATGTTTGTGAAATGATTGTGTGATATTCATGTGTACAGTACATAGAACCAACCAATGTCGGTGATTTGGAGAAACAATCATTTTACAGATTTATTAGAAGCACTTACATTTTGCATCCATTGGCTTTGGGAGCTCTTCTATATATATTTGGTGGATTTCCTTTCCTTGTTTGGGGAATGGTAAGAAAATTCTTTAATTCTAAAGATAACTTGAAAAAATCTTTTTCGAGTTTTTAACTAAATTATCATTTTTTTTTTTAAATTATTCACTAAAATATCATACTTTTCCCACTTTTTATCAAACTTTAAAATAATATTTTTTTACCGAAGATCCGCCCATTACTTTGTCGACTTTATGTTATTTTTTAATTATTTTTTATCACCTGAAGAATTTTTCTACAGAAGGTTACTCTTATGGAATAATTGGCAGATTTTTACTATATATGATTTCTTAAAATACATGTAAATTTGCTGGAAATTTTATAGGAATGAATTTTTGTAAACAGATCCATAGGAAATTCCATATAACAAAAGGTTTTTGAAAAAATCCATAGGAAATAAAATTGATTGCATGCAGGGTGTGAAGAGTGTTTCTATTTACCATGTCACGTGGTTAGTAAGCTCAGCTTGCCATCTATGGGGGAACCAGCCTTGGAATACAAATGACTTCTCCAAAAATAATTGGTATTTTAACTTTATGATTTATACTTTTTCGTGGTTTTGAAATTAATTTGGTTAACAAATTATTATCTAAAATTTCTTAGGTTGGTGGCTTTGCTTTCATTTGGTGAAGGTTGGCACAATAACCACCATGCATTTGAGTACTCAGCTAGACTTGGTTTAGAGTGGTGGCAAGTAGACGTGACTTGGTACTTGGTGAAATTTCTTCAAACTATTGGTTTGGCAACTGAGGTTAAACTACCAAGTCAGAGTCAAAAGAAGTTTATGGCACTGAAAAATAATGATGCGGTAGCCACATGAAGCAAACAATTATTAAAGTGTGAAAAGAAAGATTATAATAATAAAAATTAAAGATAAAATGATTTGAGAGGTGTTTGAAGATGACCTTAATTTATGAGTTTTTGTTTGTTGTCTTTTTACCTTTTTGTGAATTGTATGTGAATTTGTGTCAATTGAAATTATAATATTAAATTTGTATGTTATAATGAAATCTATAATATAATCTATTTCTCTCTCTCTCTCTCTATATGGGTTTTTGGAATGGTCTATCTTTTTTCCAAGATTGCCCTTCATCAATAATCAATAACTTGTATTTTTTAGATAACCATATTTTAAAAAAAAACTATAACTGTTTTTTCAACGTCATTATAACTCCCTTTCTTCTCTTTTTTTTACAAATATAACTCCCTCTATCTATCTAATTGAGGAGTATAATTAATCTGAGAGTAATCATATATATTACAAATCTATCCTCAAGGGAAAGAAACCATCTAATTGAGGAACATAATTAATCTTCTCTGAGAGTAATTCTATATATTACAAATCTCTCCTCAAGAAAATAAATCATGCATGAGTATTATTTATACAATGACCAACATCCTTTCAAAATAGCAATATTTTACTTTTTCTTTTCCAGCAAAATAAGCTCTGAATAAGATAACTTTTGTCGGTATAATTATCTACGCATAGACAAAATTGTGGTCCACTTTGAATATATAAGTATATATTTATTTATTTATAATTGTTTTTTATGTAGAAAGATACCCTTGTATCATTAAGTATTTTTCTTTTTCATATTATCTTCTTCTCAAATCCTTACAAAGTAACCCATTTCAATTGATAATTTTATGAAAGAAAAGAAAAAGGATCATTACATTCTTCTTTTCATTTCATTTCTTTCATAACCACGACGAATAAGAGTGTCATGCTTCTCTAATCTTCTACAAAATTAATTAATTAATAGAATTGTTAATATTTATTTAGCATTATATATTTTGGACGATTCTTAGAATTATCTTTGTTATATCACAAAATTTAGTACCTACAAAATTTAAATTTAAATTAAACTTAAATTCAAAATATTCGTTTATATATTGACGCAATACATGCTGAAAAAGTGGATAAACAGACACGAGAGTGCCCGTTTAGACGCTAGTGTCTATACCTATATATAAAGAGGATACACCAATTTGGTATGACATATTTTCTTTCCAATTTTACCCTTTAATTATTTTTAAAATCTCAAATGAATTATTTAAAAAACTAAACCACCATATATTCTAAAGGATAACTACTCAATATAACTTCTCACACTACCATTTATAACTTACAAAACTTTACTTTTTTTTCTTCTATTTTTATTTACTACAGATATCTCTCTTTCCCTTATATTAGTTACTCTCAATATTTATTATGAAATTGATTTTATCTTTATTATTTCTTTAGATTTTTTCTTTCCTGAGTAATGAATCCATTATTCATGATATGCAAATATTACAACTTTTAGAGAAAAAAAATTATTTTCATATCAAGCATGTATCATTATTCATTAGCGGCAAAATGAGATAGGGAGTGCAGTTTTCTCTCTTTGATTAACTCCAATATTTATTCTAAATCTTTTGTCCTTTCACATAATTCAATGGTAACATTTTATCTTTTCTTAATGAAATTTCAGCTATAATATAAATCATTTTCCACTTATCTTTTATAACAATATATTTGCATTAAGTGGAGCAAAGAGGCAAAGATAGATCTAACAAGAAATGAAAATGAATATATGACTTTATTATTATTAGTCTCTTTTTTCTCCAAATCTCATTTTTTCTTTCTTTCAGTGTAGTAATTCATCTTGATACTCTCATATTTATGTTTTATCTAATATTCTTTTCTTATATCAAAAGGATTCTATCTTTCATTTTATAAATACTTTTTTCTATGTTAAGTTGATTCTAACCATTCTTTAAAATTTTGTCAGGTTATATATATATATATATATATATATATATATATATATATATATATATATATATATATATATATATATATATATATATATATAAACATAACAATGTTTCTTAATTTGCCTCTAATAAAGTTATGTCACAATGCGTCTTTCGATATTCATAATAAAATTTAATTTGTGAATATTACATTGTACAATTTTTGTTGTTGTAAATTTCTGAAAATTAATATCATGCTTCATCATATAAATAATTAATGTTAAAATCAAACTTATAAAAATTGACATTGTTAATATTTTCATGCGGTGCACCTTAAAAAAACGGACAAACGGACACGGGAGTGCCCGTTTGGACGCTAGTCTATATAAAGAGGATACCTCTTTTTGGTATGAGCTATTTTAAGGACTAATTTACCCTTCAACTTCCTATTTTATTTTAGAGGTTTATTATAAAAAAAATGTTTTTCTAATTTCAATCCAATAACTATCTATTAACTTTTCAATCCGATAACTACCCATTAACATTTCAATTTTGCACTCAATTGTGTTTATTTAATGGAGAAAGTTTTTTTCAATTAAGATGAATCAGTAAATGATAAAAATTTATGATTCCATAATCTCAACTGCTCTTCATCTTTCTCAATCCTTCAAAATCAAAATCACTTTCAATTATTCTTCACAAAATTAGATTCAATTTTTCATTATTTAGACTCTCTCTCAATTGTTTGATGGCATAAAACTCTAAGAAAATTGTAAGAATTTAAAGCCATGTAGTTTATTCTCTTCATATAAATATGATTTTTTTTTCTTTTAACCATTGATTCCACATACAAAATAAGTTTAGTCACATATAAATTTTTCTTCTCTCAATTTCTTTTTTATGTGTATGGTTCCTCGCATATTTTATTTTTGATGTGTAGGAATGTATAAATGCAGGAACATGTATAACATGGTAGGTACTCAAATATGATTTGTTTATTTTTTTTATTTGAATATTGTTAACAAATTCTACTTTTTTTTAAGGAATAATCATAAATATGTTGTTGTGAAAAAAGAGTCAGAGTTCAACTGAGGTAGAGTGATTGAGGAGTAAAAACTAGGGATATGTTTGTTTCAAGGTTAAAAAAATATTCCTGGGAATATGGCTATGAGAATAGTATATTCTCATGTTTGATTCAAGTTTTATAAAATAATTTCAAGGTATTTTTTATTCCAAGGAATCTTATTTACACATGATTTTTTTTTATTCCAAGACTTAAAAGGTGAGAATATAACATTCACATGGGAATAAATTTAATTAATTATAACTTTCCACTATCATTCACATTTACTATTATTTTTATAATATTAAATTAAATAAATTTCATAATTATTCCGAAGAATCTAAATTTTTACCAAACATTTAAGTTTGAATTATATTCCCAAGAATAATAATCCTAGGAATATGATTCCAAGGAATATAATTTTAATCCTTAAACAAACATACCCTAGAGAGTAAGATAATGTATAGATGACAGAGGCTTCGACTTCCAAGAAAAAGAAGAAAATTTCTTTTTTATGACATTGACAAAGCATGAGACAAGTGATACTACATGAAGAAAAGATTGGTCGGGTCTTCCTTCTCTCTTTCACTTATTTTTCAATTTGTTATTGCTAAAACTCATTTGGATTTATTTCTTAAAATATAAATGTAACTTGGTTTCAGTTTGGTAAATTGTAAAGAGGAAGACACTCATTTAACTTGTTGTTTTGTAATTACTTTATTTCTTTTTCTTAGTCACAATTTTTTCTTCTTTTTTCTTTATATATTTTTTTTCTGTTCATTAAAGAATACTACTTCTATCCATTTCAGTTAACTTATGTCATTTAAAACATATACTTCATCATCACTTCCATAAGAAAAATGTATGGGGCAAAAATCATATTCTATTTCTTCTCTGTTTTCATCTCTTTCTCACAAATCTTAATTTCTATTGATATAATTATGTCCTATACTTTTTATTCAACTCAATTTTGATTTTCATTATTGTTAGTTATATTGTTATTGTTAATATTTTGTTCTCATTTTTTATTAAGGATTTTTAATTATAAGTGAATTGATTGGACTAATTTACATTTATATAGATTGTTGTTGGTTTTTTCACATGGTTACTTGAGTGTTGAATTGAAAGAGTCAACAATATAAAAAAGTTAAAAATAGATTCACGTAAAATAACAATTAAAAATAAGAATTCATATGGAGAAGAAAGGTCAAGAATACAAACAAGATATAATGGTAGCCTTTAATCAAGAGAAGTAGAAAGATTTTTTTTATTGTTATAGATAATTTGTTCATATATTATTGATTTTATTTTATGTTCTTCTCTTTATTTCATAAAATTTGTTTAAAACAAATTCTAAAATTTCATCACAAAAAAATTAAAATAAATAATTATATATATGGTTTAAAGCAAGCACCAAGAGCATGATACTTATCCAATATATAGAAGTGAAGTGTAATGATGTGATAAGAAATAAGCATGGCTAAAATTGTCCATCTCAATAGTTATTTGGATATACCAAAGTAACATCTAATGTAATTAGTTAGATATAACTTTTACTAAGAACAAGAAAAAATTAATTAAGATTTTTGACACAATTAATTGATATTTTCAAGCATGTGTGCAGTAAAAAATGGACAAACATGTTTTTTTGGCTTATTCTTTAATTAATACTACTTTTACATTTTTCAATACTTTATCAAAATTCTCAAAGTATTTCTATTTTTAAAAAACATTAGTTCTGCATATGATTTCTCACTTACAAGTTTTTTCTACTGCATCTTAATTAAATATTTCTAACCATAAACTTACTTAAGGTCGGAATAAAACTACTAATAGTATTAAACTTTAAGACATTTCTTTTTTATAAGCAAACCTTCATTAATTTCAAAATAAGATTAAGAAAATCTCTAACCGAAAAGCGATATACAACCCATCAACGGGATAAACCCCAAAACCCCAACAAAACCACGAAACATTATAGCTAATTGAAAGGAAATTTAAGCCAATTGTTCCGGATTGGGCCGTAATGTTATGCAAGGCACGACCCAATACACGTCGGACAGAGGCCCATGTGTTCGAGCAGGTGACACTTTACCGTAATATATACATGGCTTGCCCAATACATGTCGGGAAGAGACCCATGTGTTCGAGCAGGTGAACCTCTTTAATAAATCACCTGCTCATACGACGGGCATACACACTGAAGACGGGCAGAGAGCATGTCTGCCAGCTCATCTGCCATGCCACCCAACTGCCCTTCATTATCTCCTGAAAGATAGGGGCAGTTGGACCAGGGAGCAGACCTTTGGTCTAGGTCTTCACGCTTCTTACGCGTCCCTTGGCAGCTCCTCCTTGGGCCTAGCCAGATTAAGCCCATTGAGGGGTCTTGGCCCAGCGCTGGGGGCACATTATAAATACCCTTTCTTAGCAAAGGGTCAGGTATTCTAACTCACTCTGAATTAACCTTAACATTCTGTACCTCTTCTGACTTAAGCATTGGAGTGCTTTGCAGGTACATCCCCTTTCTCATTCCATTCTCTGGCCCACTTATCAAGTCCTTGGAAGGCCCCCCTGATCAGGTAAGATCAGTGGCGCCGTCTGTGGGAACCTAGCTATCCCCATCTTCACCAACAGAAGATCAAATCTCATTCACTTCTATCCTTCCAACATGGCCGGAGAACAACCTAGCGAGCGCAGCCGTCCCCTCGTCGACTACACCATGGACGACGGGCCGCAGTTCCATGAAGCAGATGCCCGAGACGGCCGTCCAGCCACTCCGTCTCCAGAACCCCAAAATAACGGGGATCCCCCTCACATGCAAAACCAAGGGACTGAGACATTTCATCCCATCCCCGTTCCCGTCGAAGGAGACGCCACCATGATTGCTATGGTGAACGCCCTCAACCAGGCCGGTTCTATGCTCTACCAGCAGCACGGGAGAATCATGGCCTTAGAAGCTGAACGACAGGAGGTCCGACCTCAATAAGAGAGGAGGACACAACAACGTCCAGAAGCAATGAAGAAACGTGGACGTCGCTCCCAGAACCTCATGTCAGCAGGGCACGCGCCCGCCGCGAAAACAGTCGATCGGGAACCTCACCGAGGCTCGAGCGTAGTCCCGACCGCAACGAACTCTCTCCACTAAGGAGCGACGAAGAAGACCTGCATTGTCCCCTGTCACGGGAAATAATGGAAGCCCCGCTCCCTAAAGGCATGGAGAAACCTCCTAATCTAGCTGTGTACGACGGGACTACCGACCCCGACGACCACGTCAACAACGTTAATGCGATGCTCGACTACCGCAATGACATCACCGGGAACCTCAAATGCAGGCTGTTTTCAACAACCCTCAAGAAAGGGGCCATGGCCTGGTACAAGAGCTTGGCCCCCGAATCCATCACGTCTTGGAGAGTCATGAGATCCATGTTCACGAGGCATTTCACAGCCTCCCGGCGTCACCCCAAGACAGAGGCGACCCTCGAGGCCATAGTACAAAAAAAGAACGAAACACTACGCTCGTACATCGAGCAATTCAACCAGGAAGCTGTCGAGGTAGATACTACTGAACACATGAAGAAATACCTCCTCGAGAGGGGGCTCTTGCCCGACAGCGAACTCAGCAGAGCCGTCGGGATCGAGCCTCCCCGCACCTTGAATGAACTTCTACACAAGGCCCAGGCCTATATCAGATACAAGGAGAAGCAGGTGGCCCACAACGCCCGCAGCGGCCGTAATATTGGAGATACCGATCACCCTAAGTGTGAAGATCCGAGTATTCCCTGTCGCAACGGGGACAAGCGAAGGGAAGAAAGGCCCCGCGAACCTCGAGAAGGGAGAGGCCCCGCGGGCCGATACAGCGAGTATACCTTACTGACAGCTCCCCGAGAGCGTATCCTCGCGGAGTGCATCAACTCCGAGTTCAAACAGGGCAGAGTAAGGTTCCCAAAACCATCTGCACCAAAGCCTCACACCGACAAGTCCAAGTACTGCAGGTTCCACAGGAGCCACGGGCATGTGACCGAAGACTGCGTCCACCTAAAAGACGCAATAGAGATTTTAATCCAAGAGGGGCATCTTAAACAGTATACGAGGAGGAACGAAGCTCCCAAGCATGAAGAGTCGGAGAAGAAGAGACCTCGGGAAGATACACCCCCCGACAACTCTCCCTATCAAGTGGTCCTCTGCGTATCACGTCCAGAGGATTTCATCCTCCCTAAGCCATTGCCCGAAGGCCGGATCACTGCACTCAGCCCCTGGGAAGATTTCCCGACCGCTCTGGTCATATCGGGCGGAGGGATTAACGGTGAGGCCGCCGCCCTCTCAGTAAAACGCAAGTTCGACGAGCTCCTTCTGACCACGCCCGAACAAAAGGCAACGCTGACAAAATATCGGGGTAAATCCAACCCAATATCCTTCTTTTTAGAAGAGCTTCCGGGCGGCTCCCCGAATTCGGGCATTCCACTATTGATCAGGGCAAGGATGGCCCAGTTCGACGTCAGGCGCATTCTGGTCGATCAAGGCAGCTCGGTGGATATCATGTACGTCCACCTCTTCAAGACTTTGAAATTAGACAAGACAAACCTGGCCCCTTACGTCGGATCCGACCTCTAGGGATTCAATGGAGCCACGACAAGACCGTGGGGATATGTCGAGCTCCTCGTCACCTTCGGGGAACAGGAAACGGCCAGGGAAGTCAAAATCCAGTTTCTGGTCGTAGACTGCCCATCCCTCTACAATTGCATATTCGGCCGTCCGACATTAGCCGAACTCACCGCGGTCCCATCCACCGTCCATCTAAAGATGAAATACTACACCAAACTAGGCCGCGTAGTCACCATCCACGGCGACATCGAGGCTGCCCGATGGTGCTACGACGCCTCAGTAAAAGGACAGGCCACGGTCAATACAAAGAGCAGCAAAAAACTCAAGACCGAAGATCCTCCCCTCCAGGGAATCAACGCCATCGACCTCGACTGCCGCATTAGCCACGACGAAACTGAAGAATGGAAACCCGCCGAGGAACAGTCTCCCGAACACCCGTTCCGACCGATCCCCGACGGAGAGTTCGAGCTCATCCCTCTGGGGGACGATCCAGGGAGAACAGTAAAGATAGGCAAGGGATTGCCCGAGGGAACAAGGGAGAAGCTCGTGGCATGCCTCAAGGAGAACTCCGACCTCTTCGCATGGAACGTCGCAGAAATGCCCGGCCTGGATCCTGAGATCGCGTGTCACCAGCTAGCTTTAGATCGGGCAGTCAAGCCCATAGCACAACGTAGGCGCAAGCAGTCCCCCGAGAAGGCGGAGGCTGCCGAGCGAGCTGTAAAAGACCTCTTAGAGGCAAATTTTATTTCTGAAGCCCAGTACACAACCTGGCTCTCTAATGTAGTCCTCGTTAAGAAAAATAATGGAAAATGGCGTATGTGTGTTGATTATACTGATCTTAATAGGGCTTTCCCCAAAGATGCTTTCCCCTCCCTAACATAGACATGCTCGTTGACAATTCTGACGGTTTTAAACTCTTGTCCTTCATGGACGCATATAGTGGATATAACCAAATCCCTATGTCGGACACGGACAAGAGACATACGACATTCATGACCCCAACTGACAATTACTATTACAACGTAATGCCATTCGGGCTCAAGAACGCCGGGGCCACATACCAACGCATGATGAACAAAGTCTTCAAGGAAGAAATAGGGGATATGCTCGAGGTATACATGGACGACATGATCGTCAAGTCACACGAGGAAGTCAACCATGCTCGACACCTATCCAAAGTCTTCGAGCAGGCAAGGCAGTGCAAAATGAGGTTTAACCCTGAAAAATGCACGTTCGGAGTACGGGCAGGAAAATTCCTAGGTTTCTACCTCACCGAAAGGGGTATCGAGGCCAACCCCGACAAATGCTGGGCGTTCTCGGAATTTCCAACCCCGAAGACCAAAAAGTCAATCCAATCTCTCAACGAAATGCTCGCCTCACTCTCCCGTTTCATCGCGAAATCCGCCCAGCATGCACTGCCGTTTTTCAGACTCCTTCGTAAGGAAGCCAGCTTCGAATGGACCGACGAATGTGAACGGGCACTACTCCATTTAAAGAAGGTACTCTCTGAACCCCCAGTCCTATCACGACCATTAGAAAAAGAGACCTTATACCTGTATCTGTCCGTGGCAACCGAGGCCGTCAGCGACGTCCTAATAAGGGAAACCGACGAGGGATAAAAACCCATCTATTTTACGAGCAAAGCGCTCCAAGGTCCCGAACTCAGATACCAACAAATTGAAAAAAGGTCGCCCTGGCCCTCATAAATGCGGCAAGGAGACTACGACACTACTTCCTCGTGCATACGATCAAAGTAAGAACCGACCAGCCGATCAAACAGCTTCTCGGACGGCCTGATATGGCCGGCAGAATGCTCAAATGGTCATTGGAACTCTCCGAATTTGACATACAATACGAAAATAGAAAGGCTTTGAAAGCCCAAGCACTGGCCGACTTCGTCGCGGAAATGACCCACTATTCAACCCCGACGAACGGCGCCCGTAAATGGACGATCTTCGTCGACGGTGCCTCCAGCACGACAGGCAGTGGAGCTGGGATCATCCTCGAGAATGAGGATGGGATCCTGATCGAGGTCTCACTAGCACTAGCCTTCCCGACGTCAAACAACCAAGCCGAATACGAAGCTTTCATCACCGGTCTAAGATTGGCCGAAGACCTAGGAGCAAAGGAAGTAAAAATATCAACAGACTCCCAGCTCGTGGCATCGCAAGTATGAGGAGAGTACCAGACCAAGAACGACAACCTTGTCGAGTACCTGGCCTTGGTCAAGGAAAGACTCGAAAAATTCGAGAAGTGGGAAGTACAACACGTGCCTCGCGAGCACATCACACGGACCGACATCTTATCGAAACTAGCTAGCACGAGAAAGAAGGGCGGGAACAAATATGTAATTCAAGAGATCCTTCTTCGACCTAGCATCGAAAAACTACCTCCTCCGCTCGAGGTCAACACGATCGGGGATACTCATTGTTGGATGACACCTATCTACAATTACCTAACGAAGGACGAGCTCCCCGTCGACCCAAAGGAGGCGGCCACCACCAAACGGCGGGCATGCTCGTACGTCCTCCTCGAAGGGAAACTCTACCGCAGGGGTTTTTCCATCCCGTTACTCAAGTGCGTCGAGGAAGAGAAAGTCTCCGACATACTGGGAGAAATACACCGAGGAATAAACGCCCAACACCCCGGCGGGCGATCACTCGCACGAAAAGCCTTTCGGGAAGGCTACTACTGGCCGACTATGCAACATGAATCAAAGGAGCACGTAAAAAAATGCGACAAATGCCAACGGCATGCCGACATGCACCTCGCACCCCCGAACGAACTCAAAACACTCTCTTCTCCATGGCCCTTCGCATGGTGGGGCATGGACATCCTCGGACCTTTTGTGACCGGATCGTACCAGAATAAATACCTCATCGTAGGGGTAGATTATTTTACCAAATGGATCGAAGCAGAGGCGTTGGCTAAAATAACAGCACAGAACATTCTTCGATTCTTTAAACGCAATATCCTCGCTCGATTCGGCGTGCCCCAAGTCCTCATCACGGACAACGGAACACAATTCATGGACAGGGGATTCCAAGACTTCGTCGCGAGCTTAAGTACTAAGCAACATTTCACATCCGTCGAGCATCCCCAGACAAACGGGCAAGCGGAGGCGGCCAACAGGGTAATCCTGCGCGGACTCAAACGTAGGCTCGGTGAGGCGAAGAGGGCGTGGGTCGAGGAGCTACATAGCGTTCTATGGGCTTACCGAACAACACCCCACGCCACAATCGGGGAGACCCCATTCCGGATAACTTACGACACCGAGGCAGTCATCCCGGTAGAAATAAGAGAACCAACGAGACGTATAGAAGAACCCCTAGACGAAGAACTGAACGACGAGGCACTCAGAGCCGAACTGGACCTCGTCGACGAGGTCCGCTCCGAAGCGGCCCTTAGAGAAACGTCCCTCAAATAAAAAATAGCCTTGCGCCACGACGCGAAGGTCATAAAAAGAGAGTTCCAGGTGGGCAGCCTGGTCCTCAGAAGAAACCAGAAAAACCCGAGAGAGGGTAAACTGGCCGCCAACTGGGAAGGCCCCTACCGCGTCCGCGACAAGACGAGCAACGAGGCCTATTATCTAGAAAACCTACAAGGCGAAGAACTCGCTCGACCATGGAATGCAGATAAAATTAGACAATATTACAGCTAAGTATGTCACGGGGAGACGTGGGAGGTACGACCACACTCTTCGTCTCCAAAACAACAGAGAGGAACCGCACGACCCGGGGACGAACTGACCCCTCCAGCGAACACAATCCTCTCCGATAGTTGGGATCTCGATCGAGCACCAACGTCGAAGTACCGAGACCGGCAGGGCGCCCAGCTCGCGATGGGAAAGCCCAAGCCTCGGAGCCGGAGTTCCAAACACCGAACCCGACCTTCGACTCGAACGGGCACGACGCCCGACACCTCGTCGGTTCCCTAAACCGAGGAGACTAACATGGTCGAGCAGAAAACAAATTCATGAATATAAAACATGGTAAATAACCGAGCAAGAAGAATAAACAAAAAACAACATTCATATATTAAACATATGCCCGAAGGCCAAAGTACATCAAAAAAAGGCACGCAGGCCATACATAAACAAGGCACGCAGGCCATATAGAAAACAAAAAAAAAAATTCTTCAAGACTCCGCCCGGAGCTCCTCTTCAACATTCTCCACCTCCTCCTCTCCCTCATCGTCCCCCAGCTCCTCTTCGGCTTCAAAGGGGCACACAATCTCCCCCTCCTGGACGCAGTAGTTATGGGCTGACCCCTTCATCACCAATTTGGGATTTAAAACCCTCAGTTGTTCGACGGTGTTGTCAAAACCCTCCTTAAACACAGCCACGAGGTCCTGATTGAGAGAGCGAATGTGCCATAGCAGCTCACCTCGGGAACCAAGAGCGAGCTCCTCCTCGATCTTGTCAGCTAACGGACGGACCTTATCCTCAAGAGAAGCGAGATGAGTACGCAATCCGGCATTCTCCTCAGCCACCTTCTGATGCCCGGCTATCTGTTCCTCCAAATCCGCCTTGGCCGCCCTCAGCTGATCCCGCTCCTTCTCAACTTCCTCCAGCTCCTTTTTCAGCCCCTCCTGAAGCTGGTGCTCCTCCTTGTAGTCCGACAAGTCCTTAGACAGCTTGTCCTTCTCAGACCAGACCTGCAGGAGAGCGTCTTCCAATGAGGCAGTGGAAACCGAAGTATCAGTTAAGACCATGGCCGTTTCCATCACCCGGATGACAGCGGCCAAGTCCCTTGCCAGCTCCTTACGCCGGACACCAGCCTCTTGATTCAGAATAGCCCTTGCTTCGGGCGCTGGCACCGCGATCGCATCCTCGGCCTTGAAGAAGGTCCGCTCCACATAACAAGGGGGCAATAGGTAGCTGCCAGGTCCGCCCGGACTCCCACTCCCTCCTAAGGTCGACCTCGAGAGAGTCCCCTCCGGACGCTTCCGCTTGTGGAGAGGGGAGGCTGACAGAGGCGGGCTGTCGGGGATGTTGATTGTAGACGCCCGAGGAGGAGAGGAGGGCACTGGACTCGCTGTGTTCGAGGTTCCAGCCCCAGAGTCCCCAACTGCCACCTGAGCACGAGGCGCAGTTTTCTTCTTCTTCTTGGGAGCCCTGTCCGGCGCACCAACCTGGTTGGCCAGCTTCAGGACCCGGTCACGAGCAGAGGGCATAGCACCTGCAAAACAAAGCACATAAACATTAGCGGGCGAAGACATAGACAAATAAGAACAAGTAAAACACCTACTCAATAATTCCAGGGCCTTCTCCTCGGTACTACACTCGAGCAAAGCCTTCGTATTAATAATACGGGTCTCAGTGATCGGCATTCCAGCCTCGTCAAGGTAAGGCACACCCTGTCGATCCGTCCAGACCGCCAGATTAAAGCTCTGCACATAATCAACCAACTTCTTATACGCGAGCCTATCCTCGACACCGAGCATTGCAAACTTAACGCTATAATGGGCGGTGGTGAGGTCGAAATGATCGCGCTGCCACCTCAGCGGTACCATGGACATCAGCTTCTCCTCCCCGTTGGCTTCCCGTTTGTAGTAATACAGGGAGTGCAGGGCGTCACGGGTGATCGGTCTCACCACATACCACCGGCCCTTAAAATGACGGGCATAATCCACGTATGTCTTGAACAGACGCACGGGCTGTTTGAAGGAAACCCAGCTGTGTCGCCCACGGAGACCGGACCGCTAGAGGTGGAAGACGTGGAAGAAAAGGGCTCGCATACACCCAATGCCGAGGAAGCGGCAGACCAACTCAAACGTCCGCATGAAAGCAAGGGCGTTAGGGTGTAATTGAGACGGCGCCAGCCGAAGCCACTTGAAGATGGACATCTGAAAAGAATTGAAGGGCAGCCTGATCCCCGCCTCCCGGAAAGCGAACTCGTACATTGCAAACTGCTTCCCCGGGAAATGATGGCATATCCGATCCGCCTCTTTAAGAGCGTGGCACTGCCAGTTCTCAGGATCTTCTCGGCTCCTATCCTCCACCACGGCATAAGCAGGAATTGCCTCGTCACAAAAGTAGGATTCCTCATCCAAGGGTTCATCCGCAACCCAGGAAAGGTCATTCTGCCCGAATGATGAGGCATGTTCAGTGCCATCCCTGGCGCTCCCATCCCCGACCGGTAAACGCGTGATGGCCGCATCTTCAGACTGTGGCCCGAAGTCTTCTATCCTCGGTCGTAAACGTCTGATTGCACCTGAAACGCAGACAGAAAGATTGAATTCGACGTCATATCAAATCCACCCTTCCACCGCAGGTCAAGTGAAAGGGCGTAGAAGCAACGGTCACGGGCACCAGTGTGAAATTCCACCCACTGCCACCAGGCCCGAAGGAGAAGTTCCGCACGTGTTCGGCACAGGAATACTCACGTTCTCATCCACCGGGCAAAAATTTCATATGCACTTATGCAATTTTTGCCCGACGCATGAAATTCCTGCCCGGGACAGTCTAACCCTAACCCTATTTTCCCCATCTACAGTCTATGTCACTATCCCTAAGTCAAATCTAATCAACCTATCACAAATACAACATACATTCGCAGAAATTTAACACAAAAAAGTGGAAAATAGAAGATCAAGGAAGCAAAAAATGGTACTTGACATATTGAGAATCAAGGGAGAGACGGTGGCGCACGAGCAGCAGCGGTGGTTCAGGCAGCGGGACGGGTAGATACAGGGAAATTCGTCAGAGCTTCCGGTGGACGTATGAGCGAAAAAGTGAAAATGAAGTCACTTGACTTCCTTTTATAGTCCCAGGCGCGTGGGCCAACGCGCTAGGTCATCATTGCCTACTGCCTACGCCGCCGTTTGCACACTAAACGAAGCAATGTCATTAATATTGAAACGCGTCAATCCATAAGGGAACTAAAGCGACGTCGGGGCAGCTATCCACCTCCCCGAATCCTCTGAATGTCCCGTTCCCGTACGAAGTCCTCGACCTCTACAGGAATAACACGCACCCGTCGAGGACCTTCGTCCCCGACACTGTCAGAGTATCAAGCGCCCAAAGAGAAAGGGTTGCTGCGGGCAGTTCTACTGGAATCTTCCCTGCCATATGTCCGCTGCCTTATCCTCGACACGAGTACCCCGGTTGCAATACAAGTCCTCACTCTGACTCAGAGACTCGACTTGGGGGGCTCCTGTTCCGGATTGGGCCGTAATGTTATGCAAGGCACGACCCAATACACGTCGGGCAGAGGCCCATGTGTTCGAGCAGGTGACACTTTACCGTAATATATACATGGCTTGCCCAATACATGTCGGGCAGAGACCCATGTGTTCGAGCAGGTGAACCTCTTTAATAAATCACCTGCTCATACGACGGGCATACACACTGATGACGGGCAGAGAGCATGTCTGCCAGCTCATCTGCCACGCCACCCAACTGCCCTTCATTATCTCCTGAAAGATAGGGGCAGTTGGACCAGGGAGCAGACCTTTGGTCTAGGTCTTCACGCTTCTTACGCGTCCCTTGGCAGCTCCTCCTTGGGCCTAGCCAGATTAAGCCCATTGAGGGGTCTTGGCCCAGCGCTGGGGGCACATTATAAATACCCTTTCTTAGCAAAGGGTCAGGTATTCTAACTCACTCTGAATTAACCTTAACATTTTGTACCTCTTCTGACTTAAGCATTGGAGTGCTTTGCAGGTACACCACCTTTCTCATTCCATTCTCTGGCCCACTTATCAAGTCCTTGGAAGGCCCTCCTGATCAGGTAAGATCACCAATAATTAGACTTTAAGACATACATTCATTATAAATCGATGTTCTTCATGGCCATTTTTAAAAATCTACACACCTCTTACTTGTTAGTAACTACATACAAAATTGAAGCATGTTACACAACTAAATAAGAGAATAGTTTTGTTTTTTGTTTTTAAAAGAGAATGGTGATACAATATGATTACTTTCTCTTTAATGTGGTTTACAATTACTGTAATATTTAGCACACAAAAAGTGATGTAAAAAAGTGATACAATATTTATACAATATGCTATATATTTTTTTTGTTTATGATGTTCAATATTAGGTCACCTTATTAAAATATGCCAAAGATGGGAAATTTTTTTTGGCAAATTAAGTACCCATGATAAGTAGTTGGGTATCGGTACCTTTAGTGTAAATTATAGTAAAACTTTAATTTATTTTAAAATAAAATAAAATAATAAATTGACGTGGCATTGAATAATGGTTTTTGATTGGTTAAAGGTACCGGTACCCAACCAAATTCAAGGGTACCAAAGTGTTCACCGAAAAATTATTCATAAGTTACATAGTGTATTGCAACAAAAACAAACACAAAAATACGAGAGAAAAACATTACAAGTGAGGACTAAGAGAGTAAAATATTAAAATATATGGAACATGCATATTTATTAACTTATTTTTAATTTTAATAATTTAAATAAAGTGTTTTTACTTTTAATTCTAATATATGTGTCTAAATAATTTACTTTTCATGTCATGTACACAAAATAAGTCTTATAAAATACATAATGATGTGAAGCAGGAACAGACACAAAAATCATAAAAAAGTTTAACTCAATAATATTATGAGAGAGAGAGAGAGGGAAGGAGAGAGAGGGAGAGAGAGAGAGAGAGAGAGAGAGAGAGAGAGAGAGAGAGAGAGAGAGAGAGAGAGAGAGAAATGGGGATGGGAGGGAGAGAAAGAGCGAGAGAGATTTTCGAATATTCTTGGATATTTATTTTGAAAAAAATTCTATTTAGAACTTAATCAAATTTTAATGAGACATACACCAAAAATCTCCTTAAAGACATACACACGTTAGCGCAATAAAAAAAGTTCAATCAAGAATCCAAATCAATAAAGTCGTAGAAATCAATCAAAGTTCTGAACAAAGAAGAAAAAGGAAGTTAGGGTTTTGGATCGGAAGCGATGAACCAGAACTCTCTCAAAGCTCTGATACCATTTTGAGAATCTGAGAGCATGACGAAATAAAATGTATTATGTATATTGAATTAGTTTTAGCATGACGTATACCAAAAACTTCTTAAAAGACATATATGTGTTATTGCAATAAAGTTCATATATATAGTTCATTCACTATTCTAATATTAAATTGTCTGTTTATTGTCTTGATTTTAAGTCTACTTGACGGTTTCTAAATAATATCATTTATTAATGCAACGTATAAAAATAACGTCATAACAAGATATACACACATTTATTTGGATCTCTGTGTCTAATATAATATTAGTTTTAGCATGATATATACCTCATCATATAAATAGTTATGTTAATCAAATTTATAAAAATTGACACCGTTAATATTTCTACGCGGTGCACCTGAAAAAACAGACAAATTGGTACGGGAGTGTCCGTTTGGACGCTAGTTATCTTTAATTTTATTAGATAATAGTTGGATTATTATTGGATAAGATAATGTTTTTTATTAGTTATTGAATTAATTATATTAATATAATAATAATAATAATAATTATTATTATTATTAAATATAAAATAATTAATAAGTGAAGTAATAGAAATATAGTTTCGGCAGAAATTTTGTGGGAGAAGTTATAGTATTATAATTTAGTGGATAAGATAATTTTTTTTTAATTAGTTATTGAATAAATATTAATATAATAATAATAATTATTAAATATAAAATAATTAATAAATAGATTAATAGAAATATAGTTTTGGCGGAAAATTTTGTGGGAGAAATTACATGATTATAATTTATTATGATTTATGCCTTTGAAATTTTTAAAAGAATAGGTTGTACATATCCTACTATCATTTTGTTTAATGGGTAGGTATTTTTGTAAAGAATAGGATTTCATTGCTTCAACAAAAACATTACCATTGTTAAACACTATAATTGTTATTTGGATATTTCTCATTTATCTGTAACAAAAAGCTATAAAAGATATAAAAGAAATAAAAATGCTGGTAAAAATATATTTTGTTAGACCCTTACAAGTTGAGTGAGATCAACAGATCCAAGAGACATTTCCTATATATTTGAATATTAGAAAGAATTTTTGCAACCGTCTTAATGCAAAATCTTTGCATATAAAAATAGAGCATGAATTGTCATTTTGTTCAATATTCTTCAAACTCTATTGTTGTTCTTTTGATATTTTTCCTTCATCTATCATAAAAAGCTAAAAATTAACAAAAAAATAATTAATGGTTGGGAAAATTTATCACGTTAAATCCTTACCCTCTAAACATGATGAGGTCTATTTTTCATCTTTTTTTCATATTTTCTTCTTCTTCTTTGTTGTCAGTAAGTAGACAAAATAACAAGTACCACTTAAACATTCCACATACAATATTTTTCTTCTTTATCTCATGCAAAATATTTCATCATGATACTAACATTTTTGTTTTGTTTTCCATTACAGCATTTTCTTGGCCATGTACAGAAGACCACCATTGTCCGTCTTATAAGTGCAAATATCCTAAAAAGGAGGTGTGTTTTGATAATATATGTAGGTGTTGGTACCACAATAGTTAGCTTAGAAAACAATTTTAGATTATTTTTTAAGTTGTAACTTTATTTTGTTATTAAATGTTTGTAATTTTATCCACTTCTACAATGGTGTGTGTTTTGCTACGATAAATTTTAAGTGAATTTTGTTTTATATTTCTCTTTTCCTTACTTAAATTCTTTGCCCGTAGTTTGAGTTGTTCTAATCAATATATAGTTTGTGATCATTTTTGAAATTACTTTCGAAGAAAATCAAGTCATGATTATGAAGATCTAAAGGAAAATATGAAGACTGAATATGTGAATTTGAGTGAGAAAAAAGGATCTGAAAATTGCATAAGGAATTTTTGTCTTCATGATTTTGTGAACGTTCAGAGACTTATCAACTAAGTGGATAATTATATTAATTATGTCACAATTATTGCATATTTAACAAAAATAAATAAAGTTACTATACATAAATAATACAAATGCACATAATTTTTTTTATTACACAATATATTTATATTTGCTAATTGAGTTAGAGGGTTACTAGTTGTATGTCCAGGTTCAACTATTTATTTGTAATTTCAAGTTGTTGATATTTATAAAATTTAGTTTTTATGTAATGTATTTTCTTTTACTGTAACATCACTTTCTAACCTCTAAAATTATTATACTCACATTATTGATTTAATTGAAAAAAATTGGTTGAATAATGGTATGTCATAATGCGGTCCTTGGTATTCATAGGAAAAATTAATTTGCGAATATTACGTAGTACAATTTTTTTTATAAGTATCTGGAAGATCTAATCATATAAATAATTTATGTTAAAATCAAACTTCTAAAAATTGATATTGTTAATATTTTTACGCGGTGCATCTTAAAAAAAACGGACAAACGGACACGGGAGTGCCCGTTTGGACGCTATTATATATAAAGGGGATACATGGTTTTGGTTGGCCAACTTTTGTTCCAAATATACCCTTTATAAATATTTTAATTATCATTTTTAAATAAAATAGCAGTTTTGGTTTTGAGTGTTTAATATAGAACACGTAGTACCACAATAATTCTTCAAATAAATTGTAATCAATAGGTTAAGATATCATGGGTTACAAGATGAAGTTAAAGACTAAAAAGGAAGGGCACGGGAGTTTCTTTATAAATATATTCGCAAATATGAACAGTGTCCGTTTTTTTAAGGTGTACCGCGTAGAAATATTAACAGTGTCAATTTTTATAAGTTTGATTTTAATATAAACTATTTATATGATGAGATTATTCAGATACTTATAAAAAAATTTGTACTACGTAATATTCATAAATTAATTTTTCACTTGTTTTATAATTAAAATCCGTAGCAGTTACATTTTAAAAGGAGTAAAAATGTGGAAAAAGTGGTTATACATTTTTTTGTTCGGAATATCACAATTCTTAAAAAAAGAAACTGTACTATTTATTACTATTTTATCTTTTAAAATTAAATAAACAATATTTTAAAGGATATAATAGGAATGAAAATAGTTCAGTCCAAAATCCTCTATCCACTTTATATATATATATATATATATATATATATATATATATATATATATATATATATATATATATATATATATATATATATATATATATATATATATATATATATATATATATATATATATGAATTTGAAAAATTAGATTACTTGAAAAAAGAAACCCTTGAACAAACAACTCTTCTTGATGCAAAAGCATATTCAAAAAAATTACAAACCGTGAATTTATTATGATGCACAATTTGACAGAGTACACAAATTTGGATTATAAAAAAGTTATAATCACAATGTTAACAATTTAAGAGAAGAATAAGTATTTATATGTTGATGAGAAGGTTGTTTACATACTCATATATTAAAAGTTGAAACCTCTTTCGCCAAATACACATTTTAAGAAACAAAACTGTTTTTAGGGTTTTATATTTTTTTTTCTACTTAACTTGCAGAATATGAAATAATGAAACTCAATAGAAATAAAAAAAAATAAAAAATATTCAGAATTGATTGCTCCCTCTCTCTCTCTCTCTCACCATGTATTTGAGAACGACTTTTTCAAATGAGTCCAATTATTTCTTCTCTATGATTTCTTTTCTTCAAAAATGACTTTCACAAATATTGTTTTAAAGTCCAAATATTGTTTTAAAGATTACAATAGTTATGAAAAAATTGCATCATAGAGGTTACTATTATATAGGCATTCAAGTTTTGAAAAAAAAAAAAGGTGAATTGAATCAGAAAAAAGGAGATGATGTTTTAAGTTTTGAAATTTACTAATCGTAAGAAACATAGAAATAGAATTGAAAAAGGAAGTGGAGGTTGAGTGGGTATTATGTGTTCTATATTAAACACTCAAATCCAAAACTGCTAATTTATTTAAAAATGATAATTAAAATATTTGTAACGGGTATTTTTGGAACAAAAGTAGGCCAGCCCAAAACCATGTTTCCCCTTTATATATAGTAATAGATATTGCAAAATAATAGCCAATAACTTTTAGAAAGTAAATGTATTACCTATTTCCCGCATTACTTAAACGTGTCTACAAAAAAAATTGAGCAGTTTAATTTACATTTTCATTTGAGCGGCTTGATGGTTATTTCCAAGAGAAATTTAAAATAAAGGAGTAAATATTTCAAATATATACATTTGGCAAAGAGTATCAATCCAAATCTGGAAAAAAATCCATTGAAGGTTTTGTTGTCTGTTTCAATCATTTTTATAATTTACTTTGTTTAAACTCAAATATGACCACCCGACAAACCACTCTATATATTCATAAAATGTATTTCCTCTGTACTTCTATTCATTGTATATTCTTTAATTTGACACACATTTTTTTTACTTTTATTGTTTGCAACATACTTCTCCCTCCTTGGTTGTCTAGAAAAATTTAGAAAAGTAAATAATAAGTAAGATATGTGGTAAAATAATTTTTTTCATTAATGATTTAGATTATATCTATACTTTTATATAAAGGGGATATATCATTTTAAAGAGACATATTTTATTTTCATTATTGTCCTTGAATAATTACCCATTTATACACCAATTCTTACATTTGTTTATCTAAAAAGGTTGCAAATTTAAAAAATAAAATCCTGAAAAATATACATGAGAAGATGATCGGTTACATGAGAAGAAAATAATAAAATTAAACTTTGATTTTGTTTTCTTAATTAATTAATAATAAAATATAATTTAAAAAATTGAGTGGTTAGTAATTAAAAGTTAACTTCCTTCTTTTAAACACATATATCATGGCTCTGATCAAAATAAAGATCCTCTTTCATATTTTTTCCTTCTCAAAGGTCCTCTTTCATATTTTTTTCTTCTCATTCTATATCTTTCTCAATTTGCATAATTTGTTATTTACGGAAAGTTCAGCAGTTTTATTAATGTCTACTCCTCATATTGTTTTATCCTCTAATAATCAAATAAGTTCAGTCACATAGAAATTTTTTCTTCTATCAATTTTTTCTTTATGAGTATGGTTCCTCTCACATTTCATTTTTGATTTGCAGGAATGTATAAATGGTAGGAATATGTATAACATGGTAGGTACTCAAATCTGATTTATTTATTGCTTTTTTTTTATTTGAAGATTGTGAACGAATTATACTTTTTGTAAGGGAATAGTCATAGATATGTTGTTGTGAAAAACGAATTAGACTTCAACTGTGGGAGAGAGATTGCAGAGTAAAAACTAGAGAGTAAGATAATGTATAGATGATAGAGCAAAAATTGTCAGAGTTTATTGCTTCGACAGTCAGAGTTTATTGCTTTGACTTTCAAGAAAAAGAAGAAAATTTTCTTTTTGTGACGGTGACAAAGCATGAGACAAGTGAGGCATGAAGAAAAAATTGATCGGGTCTTCATTCTCTCTTTCACTTATTTTTCAAATTTAAAGGATGTTTTTTTAAATTTATTCAAGTATTGCTAAATTCATTTGGATTTATTTCTCAAAATATTAATGTAAGTTGGTTTCAGTATGGTAAATTGTAAAGAGGAAATCACCCATTTAACATGTCGTTTTGTAACTACTTTATTTCTTTTTCTTAGTCACAAATTTTTCTTCTTTTTTCTTTATAATTTTTTTCACCTATTCTTTAAAGAATACTATTTCTATCTGTTTCAGTTAACTACTGTCATTTAAAACATATACTTCATCGTCACTTCCATAAGAAAAGTGCATGGGGCAAAAACTATCTTCTATTTCTTCTCTCTTTTCATCTCTTTCTCATAAATCTTAATCTCTATTTTCAATTGATATAATTATCTTCTATACTTTTTATTCAATTCAATTTTGATTTTCATTACTATTATATTGTTATTGTTAATTTGTTATTATCATTTTTTTTATTAATGATGTTTAATCATAAGTGAATTGATTGGTCTAATTTACATTTACATAGATTAATTTTTGTTTTATAATAAAAAACAATATATTAAAAGAAGTACTAGGGGTACTTCAACCTGTTAAACAAAATCCACAGAGAGGATAAATCAACCCCAACCAATCCTTAGAGACTAAATTACAAAAAATTCCTTGGATGATTGAACCAATCTAAAAAAGAGCATCTTGGAAAATGTTTACTCAACTTTACATATATTAGTTGTTGGTTTTTTCACAATGTTACTTCAATATTGAATTGAAAGAGTCAACAATATAAAATATTAAAAATAGATTCACATAAAATAACAATTAAAAATGAAAATTCATATTGAAATGGAGAAGAAAGGTTAAGAAGACAAACAAAATATTGCGGTAGCCTTTAATCAAGAGAAATAGAGAGATTTTTTATTGTTATAGATAATTTGTTCATATATTATTGATTTTATTTTACGTTATTTTCTTTATTTCATAAAAATTGATTTGAAAATGAATACATATTACATTTAATTGTAGATACAAATATAAATATTTTTTACTCTTTTAATTTAATTGTAATTTATTTCATGTACGCACTAAAGAGAGCAGATAAACATAAATCAAAATACATATCACAAAATTTATTATACAAATAATTTAAATTATAATCAAAATTAAATAAAATATCCATTTATATTTTAACATGTGTCTGCACTAAAAATACGAACAAACGAACACGGTTCACTTCTTCTTCAATGCTTACTTGGTGGGTTTATGTTGTTGCACAAAGGAGAGAGGCAGGGCCAATCCAAACCCAAGGCAAGTGAGGTCATCGCATGAGGCCTCATTTTTTAGACTTTTAACATGAGATTCAAATTAAAGATCCGAGAGCATGGTTGCCGAGTGGTGAAGAATGTGGTCAAGATGTGGGTTCGATTCTGCACCTCTACATTTTGCTTAGTTTACCATTTCTTGTCTAACTTCTCTTAAGTACATAACATTTTTCCATTTTAATAAATTGATTTTTTCAACTACATATTTTTGCGAAATCTATTAAATTCCATAATTTTTTTAAATTTGTTTAAAAGAAAATCAAAAATTTCATTACACAAAAATTAAAATAAATGATTATATATGTTTTGTATGTCTATGTCTATCTAAGAATTTCTCACTAAAACCAATGTAAAAAGGTTTTAGGTATATTTTCACCTATTTTGCTATTTTAACATTGACCAAATCAATTGGAAAAACGCTATTGGCAAGTACATGTTCCAATGATCTATATTTATAATTACTTGAATATAGCAATCTTGCTAATTACATAGTACAATTATTTTTAATAATTTTTGAATTAAAATAATTAGTCTCATCATATAAATAATTAATGTTAAAATCAAACTTATAAAAGTTGACACTGTTAATATTTTCATGCGGCGCACCTTAAAAAAGGGGATACCTGGTTTTGGGTTGGCCTACTTTTGTTCCAAAAATACCTTTACAAATATTTTAATTATCATTTTTAAATAAAATAGTAATTTTGGTTTTGAGTGTTTAATATAGAACACGTAGTACCACAATAATTCTTCAAATAAATTGTAATCAATAGGTTAAGATATCATGGGTTAAAGGATGAAGTTAAAGACTAAAAAGGAAGGGCACGTGAGTTTCTTTATAAATATATTCGCAAATATTAACAGATTTGGATTATAAAAAAAGTTATAATCACAATGTTAACAATTTAAGAGAAGAATAAGTACTTATGTGTGACAAGAAGGTTGTTTACATACTCATATATTAAAAGTTGAAACCTCCTTCACCAAATACACATTTTAAGAAACAAAACTGTATTTAGGGTTCTATATTTTTTTTCTACTTAACTTGCAGAATATGAAATAATGAAACTCAATAGAAATAAAATAAAAAATAAAAAATATTTAGAATTGATTGCTCTCTCTCACCATGTATTTGAGAACAACTTTTTCAAATGAGTCCAATCATTTATTCTCTATGATTTCTTTTCCTAAAAAATGTCTTTCACAAATATTGTTTTAAAGTCCAAATATTGTTTTAAAGATTACAATAGTTATCAAAAAATTGCATAATAGAGGTTACTATTATATAGGCGTTCAAATTTTGCAACAAAAAAAAGAAGGTGAATTGAATCAGAAAAAAGGAGATGATGTTTTGAGTTTTGAAATTTACTAACCGTAAGAAACATAGAAATAGAATTGAAAAAGGAAGTGAAGTTTGAGTGGTACTACGTGTTCTATATTAAACACTCAAAACCAAAACTACTATTTTATTTAAAAATGATAATTAAAATATTTGTAAAGGGTATTTTTGGAACAAAAGTAGGTCAGCCCAAAACCATGTATCCCCTTTATATATAGTAATATATATTACAAAATAATAGCTAATAATCTTTAGAAAGTAAATGCATTACCTATTTCCAGCAACACTTAAACGTGTCTAAAAGAAATTGAGCAGTTTTAGTTACATTTTCATTTGAGAGGCTTGATAGTTATATCCAAGAGAAAATTAAAATAAGGGAGTAAATATTGCAAATATATACATTTGGCAAAGAGTATCAATCAAAATCTGGGAAAAAAATCCATTGAAGGTTTTGTTGTCTATTTCAATCATTTTTATAATTTACTTTGTTTAAACTCAAATATGACCACCCGACAAACCACTCTATATATTCATAAAATGTATTTCCTTTGTACTTCTATTCATTGTATATTCTTTAATTTGACACACATTTTTTCTACTTTTATTGTTTGCAACATACTTCTCCCTCCTTGGTTGTCTAGAAAAATTTAGAAGAGTAAATAATAAGTAAGATATGTGGTAAAAAAAAAATTTCATTAATGACTTAGATTATATCTATACTTATATATAAAGGGGATATATCATTTTGAAGAGACATATTTTATTTTCATTATTGTCCTTGAATAATTACCCATTTATACACCAATTCTTACATTTGTTTATCTAAAAAGGTTGCAAATTTAAAAAATAAAATCCTGAAAAATATACATGAGAAGATGATCGGTTACATGAGAAGAAAATAATAAAATTAAACTTTGATTTTGTTTTCTTAATTAATTAATAATAAAATATAATTTAAAAAATTGAGTGGTTAGTAATTAAAAGTTAACTTCCTTCTTTTAAACACATATATCATGGCTCTGATCAAAATAAAGATCCTCTTTCATATTTTTTCCTTCTCAAAGGTCCTCTTTCATATTTTTTTCTTCTCATTCTATATCTTTCTCAATTTGCATAATTTGTTATTTACGGAAAGTTCAGCAGTTTTATTAATGTCTACTCCTCATATTGTTTTATCCTCTAATAATCAAATAAGTTCAGTCACATAGAAATTTTTTCTTCTATCAATTTTTTCTTTATGAGTATGGTTCCTCTCACATTTCATTTTTGATTTGCAGGAATGTATAAATGGTAGGAATATGTATAACATGGTAGGTACTCAAATCTGATTTATTTATTGCTTTTTTTTTATTTGAAGATTGTGAACGAATTATACTTTTTGTAAGGGAATAGTCATAGATATGTTGTTGTGAAAAACGAATTAGACTTCAACTGTGGGAGAGAGATTGCAGAGTAAAAACTAGAGAGTAAGATAATGTATAGATGATAGAGCAAAAATTGTCAGAGTTTATTGCTTCGACAGTCAGAGTTTATTGCTTTGACTTTCAAGAAAAAGAAGAAAATTTTCTTTTTGTGACGGTGACAAAGCATGAGACAAGTGAGGCATGAAGAAAAAATTGATCGGGTCTTCATTCTCTCTTTCACTTATTTTTCAAATTTAAAGGATGTTTTTTTAAATTTATTCAAGTATTGCTAAATTCATTTGGATTTATTTCTCAAAATATTAATGTAAGTTGGTTTCAGTATGGTAAATTGTAAAGAGGAAATCACCCATTTAACATGTCGTTTTGTAACTACTTTATTTCTTTTTCTTAGTCACAAATTTTTCTTCTTTTTTCTTTATAATTTTTTTCACCTATTCTTTAAAGAATACTATTTCTATCTGTTTCAGTTAACTACTGTCATTTAAAACATATACTTCATCGTCACTTCCATAAGAAAAGTGCATGGGGCAAAAACTATCTTCTATTTCTTCTCTCTTTTCATCTCTTTCTCATAAATCTTAATCTCTATTTTCAATTGATATAATTATCTTCTATACTTTTTATTCAATTCAATTTTGATTTTCATTACTATTATATTGTTATTGTTAATTTGTTATTATCATTTTTTTTATTAATGATGTTTAATCATAAGTGAATTGATTGGTCTAATTTACATTTACATAGATTAATTTTTGTTTTATAATAAAAAACAATATATTAAAAGAAGTACTAGGGGTACTTCAACCTGTTAAACAAAATCCACAGAGAGGATAAATCAACCCCAACCAATCCTTAGAGACTAAATTACAAAAAATTCCTTGGATGATTGAACCAATCTAAAAAAGAGCATCTTGGAAAATGTTTACTCAACTTTACATATATTAGTTGTTGGTTTTTTCACAATGTTACTTCAATATTGAATTGAAAGAGTCAACAATATAAAATATTAAAAATAGATTCACATAAAATAACAATTAAAAATGAAAATTCATATTGAAATGGAGAAGAAAGGTTAAGAAGACAAACAAAATATTGCGGTAGCCTTTAATCAAGAGAAATAGAGAGATTTTTTATTGTTATAGATAATTTGTTCATATATTATTGATTTTATTTTACGTTATTTTCTTTATTTCATAAAAATTGATTTGAAAATGAATACATATTACATTTAATTGTAGATACAAATATAAATATTTTTTACTCTTTTAATTTAATTGTAATTTATTTCATGTACGCACTAAAGAGAGCAGATAAACATAAATCAAAATACATATCACAAAATTTATTATACAAATAATTTAAATTATAATCAAAATTAAATAAAATATCCATTTATATTTTAACATGTGTCTGCACTAAAAATACGAACAAACGAACACGGTTCACTTCTTCTTCAATGCTTACTTGGTGGGTTTATGTTGTTGCACAAAGGAGAGAGGCAGGGCCAATCCAAACCCAAGGCAAGTGAGGTCATCGCATGAGGCCTCATTTTTTAGACTTTTAACATGAGATTCAAATTAAAGATCCGAGAGCATGGTTGCCGAGTGGTGAAGAATGTGGTCAAGATGTGGGTTCGATTCTGCACCTCTACATTTTGCTTAGTTTACCATTTCTTGTCTAACTTCTCTTAAGTACATAACATTTTTCCATTTTAATAAATTGATTTTTTCAACTACATATTTTTGCGAAATCTATTAAATTCCATAATTTTTTTAAATTTGTTTAAAAGAAAATCAAAAATTTCATTACACAAAAATTAAAATAAATGATTATATATGTTTTGTATGTCTATGTCTATCTAAGAATTTCTCACTAAAACCAATGTAAAAAGGTTTTAGGTATATTTTCACCTATTTTGCTATTTTAACATTGACCAAATCAATTGGAAAAACGCTATTGGCAAGTACATGTTCCAATGATCTATATTTATAATTACTTGAATATAGCAATCTTGCTAATTACATAGTACAATTATTTTTAATAATTTTTGAATTAAAATAATTAGTCTCATCATATAAATAATTAATGTTAAAATCAAACTTATAAAAGTTGACACTGTTAATATTTTCATGCGGCGCACCTTAAAAAAGGGGATACCTGGTTTTGGGTTGGCCTACTTTTGTTCCAAAAATACCTTTACAAATATTTTAATTATCATTTTTAAATAAAATAGTAATTTTGGTTTTGAGTGTTTAATATAGAACACGTAGTACCACAATAATTCTTCAAATAAATTGTAATCAATAGGTTAAGATATCATGGGTTAAAGGATGAAGTTAAAGACTAAAAAGGAAGGGCACGTGAGTTTCTTTATAAATATATTCGCAAATATTAACAGATTTGGATTATAAAAAAAGTTATAATCACAATGTTAACAATTTAAGAGAAGAATAAGTACTTATGTGTGACAAGAAGGTTGTTTACATACTCATATATTAAAAGTTGAAACCTCCTTCACCAAATACACATTTTAAGAAACAAAACTGTATTTAGGGTTCTATATTTTTTTTCTACTTAACTTGCAGAATATGAAATAATGAAACTCAATAGAAATAAAATAAAAAATAAAAAATATTTAGAATTGATTGCTCTCTCTCACCATGTATTTGAGAACAACTTTTTCAAATGAGTCCAATCATTTATTCTCTATGATTTCTTTTCCTAAAAAATGTCTTTCACAAATATTGTTTTAAAGTCCAAATATTGTTTTAAAGATTACAATAGTTATCAAAAAATTGCATAATAGAGGTTACTATTATATAGGCGTTCAAATTTTGCAACAAAAAAAAGAAGGTGAATTGAATCAGAAAAAAGGAGATGATGTTTTGAGTTTTGAAATTTACTAACCGTAAGAAACATAGAAATAGAATTGAAAAAGGAAGTGAAGTTTGAGTGGTACTACGTGTTCTATATTAAACACTCAAAACCAAAACTACTATTTTATTTAAAAATGATAATTAAAATATTTGTAAAGGGTATTTTTGGAACAAAAGTAGGTCAGCCCAAAACCATGTATCCCCTTTATATATAGTAATATATATTACAAAATAATAGCTAATAATCTTTAGAAAGTAAATGCATTACCTATTTCCAGCAACACTTAAACGTGTCTAAAAGAAATTGAGCAGTTTTAGTTACATTTTCATTTGAGAGGCTTGATAGTTATATCCAAGAGAAAATTAAAATAAGGGAGTAAATATTGCAAATATATACATTTGGCAAAGAGTATCAATCAAAATCTGGGAAAAAAATCCATTGAAGGTTTTGTTGTCTATTTCAATCATTTTTATAATTTACTTTGTTTAAACTCAAATATGACCACCCGACAAACCACTCTATATATTCATAAAATGTATTTCCTTTGTACTTCTATTCATTGTATATTCTTTAATTTGACACACATTTTTTCTACTTTTATTGTTTGCAACATACTTCTCCCTCCTTGGTTGTCTAGAAAAATTTAGAAGAGTAAATAATAAGTAAGATATGTGGTAAAAAAAAAATTTCATTAATGACTTAGATTATATCTATACTTATATATAAAGGGGATATATCATTTTGAAGAGACATATTTTATTTTCATTATTGTCCTTGAATAATTACCCATTTATACACCAATTCTTACATTTGTTTATCTAAAAAGGTTGCAAATTTAAAAAATAAAATCCTGAAAAATATACATGAGAAGATGATCGGTTACATGAGAAGAAAATAATAAAATTAAACTTTGATTTTGTTTTCTTAATTAATTAATAATAAAATATAATTTAAAAAATTGAGTGGTTAGTAATTAAAAGTTAACTTCCTTCTTTTAAACACATATATCATGGCTCTGATCAAAATAAAGATCCTCTTTCATATTTTTTCCTTCTCAAAGGTCCTCTTTCATATTTTTTTCTTCTCATTCTATATCTTTCTCAATTTGCATAATTTGTTATTTACGGAAAGTTCAGCAGTTTTATTAATGTCTACTCCTCATATTGTTTTATCCTCTAATAATCAAATAAGTTCAGTCACATAGAAATTTTTTCTTCTATCAATTTTTTCTTTATGAGTATGGTTCCTCTCATATTTCATTTTTGATTTGCAGGAATGTATAAATGGTAGGAATATGTATAACATGGTAGGTACTCAAATCTGATTTATTTATTGCTTTTTTTTTATTTGAAGATTGTGAACGAATTATACTTTTTGTAAGGGAATAGTCATAGATATGTTGTTGTGAAAAACGAGTTAGACTTCAACTGTGGGAGAGAGATTGCAGAGTAAAAACTAGAGAGTAAGATAATATATAGATGATAGAGCAAAAATTGTCAGAGTTTATTGCTTCGACAGTCAGAGTTTATTGCTTTGACTTTCAAGAAAAAGAAGAAAATTTTCTTTTTGTGACGGTGACAAAGCATGAGACAAGTGAGGCATGAAGAAAAAATTGATCGGGTCTTCATTCTCTCTTTCACTTATTTTTCAAATTTAAAGGATGTTTTTTTAAATTTATTCAAGTATTGCTAAATTCATTTGGATTTATTTCTCAAAATATTAATGTAAGTTGGTTTCAGTATGGTAAATTGTAAAGAGGAAATCACCCATTTAACATGTCGTTTTGTAACTACTTTATTTCTTTTTCTTAGTCACAAATTTTTCTTCTTTTTTCTTTATAATTTTTTTCACCTATTCTTTAAAGAATACTATTTCTATCTGTTTCAGTTAACTACTGTCATTTAAAACATATACTTCATCGTCACTTCCATAATAAAAGTGCATGGGGCAAAAACTATCTTCTATTTCTTCTCTCTTTTCATCTCTTTCTCATAAATCTTAATCTCTATTTTCAATTGATATAATTATCTTCTATACTTTTTATTCAATTCAATTTTGATTTTCATTACTATTATATTGTTATTGTTAATTTGTTATTATCATTTTTTTTATTAATGATGTTTAATCATAAGTGAATTGATTGGTCTAATTTACATTTACATAGATTAATTTTTGTTTTATAATAAAAAACAATATATTAAAAGAAGTACTAGGGGTACTTCAACCTGTTAAACAAAATCCACAGAGAGGATAAATCAACCCCAACCAATCCTTAGAGACTAAATTACAAAAAATTCCTTGGATGATTGAACCAATCTAAAAAAGAGCATCTTGGAAAATGTTTACTCAACTTTACATATATTAGTTGGAAAATGTTTACTCAACTTTACATATATTAGTTGTTGGTTTTTTCACAATGTTACTTCAATATTGAATTGAAAGAGTCAACAATATAAAATATTAAAAATAGATTCACATAAAATAACAATTAAAAATGAAAATTCATATTGAAATGGAGAAGAAAGGTTAAGAAGACAAACAAAATATTGCGGTAGCCTTTAATCAAGAGAAATAGAGAGATTTTTTATTGTTATAGATAATTTGTTCATATATTATTGATTTTATTTTACGTTATTTTCTTTATTTCGTAAAAATTGATTTGAAAATGAATACATATTACATTTAATTGTAGATACAAATATAAATATTTTTTACTCTTTTAATTTAATTGTAATTTATTTCATGTACGCACTAAAGAGAGCAGATAAACATAAATCAAAATACATATCACAAAATTTATTATACAAATAATTTAAATTATAATCAAAATTAAATAAAATATCCATTTATATTTTAACATGTGTCTGCACTAAAAATACGAACAAACGAACACGGTTCACTTCTTCTTCAATGCTTACTTGGTGGGTTTATGTTGTTGCACAAAGGAGAGAGGCAGGGCCAATCCAAACCCAAGGCAAGTGAGGTCATCGCATGAGGCCTCATTTTTTAGACTTTTAACATGAGATTCAAATTAAAGATCCGAGAGCATGGTTGCCGAGTGGTGAAGAATGTGGTCAAGATGTGGGTTCGATTCTGCACCTCTACATTTTGCATAGTTTACCATTTCTTGTCTAACTTCTCTTAAGTACATAACATTTTTCCATTTTAATAAATTGATTTTTTCAACTACATATTTTTGCGAAATCTATTAAATTCCATAATTTTTTTAAATTTGTTTAAAAGAAAATCAAAAATTTCATTACACAAAAATTAAAATAAATGATTATATATGTTTTGTATGTCTATGTCTATCTAAGAATTTCTCACTAAAACCAATGTAAAAAGGTTTTAGGTATATTTTCACCTATTTTGGCTATTTTAACATTGACCAAATCAATTGGAAAAACGCTATTGGCAAGTACATGTTCCAATGATCTATATTTATAATTACTTGAATATAGCAATCTTGCTAATTACATAGTACAATTATTTTTAATAATTTTTGAATTAAAATAATTAGTCTCATCATATAAATAATTAATGTTAAAATCAAACTTATAAAAGTTGACACTGTTAATATTTTCATGCGGCGCACCTTAAAAAAGGGGATACCTGGTTTTGGGTTGGCCTACTTTTGTTCCAAAAACACCTTTACAAATATTTTAATTATCATTTTTAAATAAAATAGTAATTTTGGTTTTGAGTGTTTAATATAGAACACGTAGTACCACAATAATTCTTCAAATAAATTGTAATCAATAGGTTAAGATATCATGGGTTAAAGGATGAAGTTAAAGACTAAAAAGGAAGGGCACGTGAGTTTCTTTATAAATATATTCGCAAATATTAACAGATTTGGATTATAAAAAAAGTTATAATCACAATGTTAACAATTTAAGAGAAGAATAAGTACTTATGTGTGACAAGAAGGTTGTTTACATACTCATATATTAAAAGTTGAAACCTCCTTCACCAAATACACATTTTAAGAAACAAAACTGTATTTAGGGTTCTATATTTTTTTTCTACTTAACTTGCAGAATATGAAATAATGAAACTCAATAGAAATAAAATAAAAAATAAAAAATATTTAGAATTGATTGCTCTCTCTCACCATGTATTTGAGAACAACTTTTTCAAATGAGTCCAATCATTTATTCTCTATGATTTCTTTTCCTAAAAAATGTCTTTCACAAATATTGTTTTAAAGTCCAAATATTGTTTTAAAGATTACAATAGTTATCAAAAAATTGCATAATAGAGGTTACTATTATATAGGCGTTCAAATTTTGCAACAAAAAAAAGAAGGTGAATTGAATCAGAAAAAAGGAGATGATGTTTTGAGTTTTGAAATTTACTAACCGTAAGAAACATAGAAATGGAATTGAAAAAGGAAGTGAAGTTTGAGTGGTACTACGTGTTCTATATTAAACACTCAAAACCAAAACTACTATTTTATTTAAAAATGATAATTAAAATATTTGTAAAGGGTATTTTTGAAACAAAAGTAGGTCAGCCCAAAACCATGTATCCCCTTTATATATAGTAATATATATTACAAAATAATAGCTAATAATCTTTAGAAAGTAAATGCATTACCTATTTCCAGCAACACTTAAACGTGTCTAAAAGAAATTGAGCAGTTTTAGTTACATTTTCATTTGAGAGGCTTGATAGTTATATCCAAGAGAAAATTAAAATAAGGGAGTAAATATTGCAAATATATACATTTGGCAAAGAGTATCAATCAAAATCTGGGGAAAAAAACCATTGAAGGTTTTGTTGTCTGTTTCAATCATTTTTATAATTTACTTTGTTTAAACTCAAATATGACCACCCGACAAACCACTCTATATATTCATAAAATGTATTTCCTCTGTACTTCTATTCATTGTATATTCTTTAATTTGACACACATTTTTTCCTACTTTTATTGTTTGCAACATACTTCTCCCTCCTTGGTTTTCTAGAAAAATTTAGAAGAGTAAATAATAAGTAAGATATGTGGTAAAATAATTTTTTTCATTAATGATTTAGATTATATCTATACTTATATATAAAGGGGATATATCATTTTGAAGAGACATATTTTATTTTCATTATTGTCCTTGAATAATTACCCATTTATACACCAATTCTTACATTTGTTTATCTAAAAAGGTTGCAAATTTAAAAAATAAAATCCTGAAAAATATACATGAGAAGATGAGCGGTTACATGAGAAGAAAATAATAAAATTAAACTTTGATTTTGTTTTCTTAATTAATTAATAATAAAATATAATTTAAAAAATTGAATGGTTAGTAATTAAAAGTTAACTTCCTTCTTTCAAACACATATATCATGGCTCTGATCAAAATAAAGATCCTCTTTCATATTTTTTCCTTCTCAAAGGTCCTCTTTCATATTTTTTTCTTCTCATTCTATATCTTTCTCAATTTGCATAATTTGTTATTTACGGAAAGTTTAGCAGTTTTATTAATGTCTACTCCTCATATTGTTTTATGCTCTAATAATCAAATAAGTTCAGTCACATGGAAATTTTTTCTTCTATTAATTTTTTCTTTATGAGTATGGTTCCTCTCATATTTCATTTTTGATTTGCAGGAATGTATAAATTGCAGGAATATGTATAACATGGTAGGTACTCAAATCTGATTTGTTTATTGCTTTTTTTATTTGAAGATTGTTAACGAATTATACTTTTTTTTAAGGGAATGATCTTAGATATGTTGTTGTGAAAAAAGAGTTAGAGTTCAACTGTGGGAGAGAGACTGGGGAGTAAAAACTAGAGAGTAAGATAATGTATAAATGATAGAGCAAAAATTGTCAGAGTTTATTTCTTCGACAGTCAGAGTTTATTGCTTCGACTTCCAAGATAAAGAAGAAATTTTCCTTTTTGTGACGGTGACAAAGCATGAGACAAGTGAGGCATGAAGAAAAAATTGATCGGGTCTTCATTCTCTCTTTCACTTATTTTACAATTTGTTCAATTTTAAAGGATGTTGTTTAAATTTATTCAAGTATTGCTAAACTCATTTGGATTTATTTCTCAAAATATTAAGTTGGTTTCAGTATGGTAAATTGTAAAGAGGAAAGTACCCATTTAACATGTTGTTTTGTAACTACTTTATTTCTTTTTTTTAGTCACAAATTTTTCTTCTTTTTTCTTTATAATTTTATTCACCTGTTATTTAAAGAATACTACTTCTATCCATTTCAGTTAACTTATGTCATTTAAAACATATAATCCATCGTCACTTCCATTCGAAAAGTGCATGGGGCAAATATCATCTTCTATCTCTTCTCTCTTTTCATCTCTTTCTCATAAATCTTAATATCTACTTTCAATTGATATAATTATGTTATATATTTTTTATTCAATTCAATTTTGATTTTCATTACTATTATATTGTTATTGTTAATTTGTTATTATCATTTTTTTTATTAATGATGTTTAATTATAAGTGAATTGATTTGACTAATTTACATTTACATAGATTACTTTTTTTATAATCAAAAGCAATATATTAAAGAAGTACTATGGGTACTTCAATCTCTACTATTTACACACTTGCAACCAAAGATAAGAATCTGAAATTTCTCGTAATCAAACACCCAAATATGCTCAATAACTCCAAAATATGACTAGTTTTCATATTTGGGGTTTAAGTCCTTCATACTTGATATATGCATTGCTTCAGCTTGCTCGGTGACACCACTATTTTGCATAGTAATTTTATCATCTTCTTCTTTGGTATAAAATGTGTATCCATTAATTGCGTATGCGCTATGAGAAAACACATGCAAACTTGGACCATATGCCAAACATTTCAACCTTTCTGTTACTGAAGCGGGATCTGAAGAGCGCTTCGAATAAATATGTTCCTTTAACCACTGTATAAAAATTTGATTGTGCTCTCGTACTATCCAATTTTCATTTCTGTTCTGATTTAACCTTCAGAGTATATCCTTGTACATTTCAACATATGGCTCAACCTCATTATCATTGTGCAGAACATATAAATGCATTTGATTTCGTTCATCCCTTGATACTGTCACAATTTTATTTCCAATTAATTTTTTACCTTCCTTTTTTCCGAAAATATGAGCTTTGGGGAGTCCAATTGTTTGAACATTGGACAAATATTCAGTACAAAACTCAACCGCTTCTTCAACAATGTATCATTCAACAATACAACCCTCTGGTCAACTTTGGTTTTTCACGTACCCTTTTAATATTTTCATATAACGTTCAGCAGGGTACATCTATCTCATATAAGTTGGTCCATACAACTGTGTCTCTTTCACAAGATGAACAACTAGATGTACCATTATGTCAAAAAAAAAGGGAGGAAAATACATTTCAAGCTCACACAAGGTAATAACTATTTCATTTTGTAGTGTTGGTAAGATCTCAGGATCGATCACCGTACTACAAATTGACCTAAAGAAAAAACACAATTTAGTTATGGCGCTTCTTGCTTTTTCTGGAAAAATAGAACGTATACCTATTGGTAGAAAATGTTCCATTATAACATGACAATCATGTGTCTTTAAACTCTTCAACTTGAGGTCTTTCATAGACACAAGTCTTATAATATCTGAAAAGTATCCTTCTGGAACTTTAACTTCACTCAGAAACTTACATAATATTTTTTTTCTCCTTTTTAGATAGACTAAAAGAAGTAGGTGGTAGATATGTTCGTCTTCCTTTCTTCATGGGTGCTAATTTAGCTCTTAATCCCATTTTTAACATGTCCTCCCTTGCTGTAAGGCCATCCTTATACTTTCCTTTTATATTGAGTAACATACCATTAACACTTTCAAATACTTTTTTTTTTCAATATGCATAACATAGAGAAAATGTCACACGTACAAAGAATTCCAATATGGAAATTCAAAAAATATTGACCTCTTCTTCCATCCACCTTTGACAACCTTATGTGCAAAAGGCTTGCCAAACTCAGTACGCACATCTTTCACCTTTTCAAAAACTTGGTCACCTGACAATGCAGGTGGAGCTTTACGATGTTCGGTGTCTCCATTGAATGCTTTTCTCCACCCACAGTAGTGATGTTTAGAGTTTAAGAATCTATGATGACCGAGAAACACATTCTTCTTACAAAGTTCTAATCGTGTCGTATTGGTTCCATCTTCACAAACAAGACATGCACATTAACCTTTAATGCTATACCCAGATAGATTCCCGTATGCTGGAAAATCATTAATTGTTCCAAACAACATCACCCTTAAATTGAAACTTTCTTTCCTATATCCATCATAAAACTCCATACCATTAGTAGATAATGCCAAACGAAGGTTTCTTGCTTCTTCTTCAAAGTCAGGATAATCATTATCAATTTTCGACCACTGTGGTGAATCAGCCTGATGTCGATACTTTCCATCAATAATTCTTTCATTTGCATGCCAAGTCAGGTGTCTTGCATCGGTATCACTACGAAACATGCTCCTAAATCTTGGAATTATAGGAAAATACCATAAGACTTTTATTGGAGACAATTTTTTCTTATATCGAGACAAACTGCATTTAGGGCACTCAGTTAACGATGCATATTAGTTTCGAAACAAAACTCAATCGTTTGGACAAACATGTATCTTATCATAGCTCATGCCAATAGAGCACAACATTTTTTTGGCCTCATAGGTTCGATTAGGAAGAACATTATCCTCTGGTAGTATTTCTCTCATAAGGGCCAACAACTTTGTGAAACTTTTATCCGACCATCCATTGCCCGCCTTTAAGTTGTACAACTTTAATACCGCAAAAATTCTTGTGAATTTAGTGCAAACTTTATACAACAGTTTCTCTACATCGCATACCAACCTCTCAAACATTTTGGGACAATCATCAAGATCTTCTTCAAGTGCTTCTGCAATCTCTTCGACTCGATCACAATCGTATGTTTCCGTGTCTTTGTCGTTTGAAGCATAAGTCGTATTACTTTTCCCCCTCGTTTCAACATTCTCGTTAATTTTATCACCATGAAGTATCCAACACTTATAACTTAGATCAATTCCATGCATCAATAAATGTGATTTCAATCCATCTGCGTCAACCTTACCCACATAACAACAACAACTCAAACAAGGACATTTCATTCAACTGGGGTCTTCAACATGTTGAACAACAAACTTAACGAATTCCACTACCCTATTCTCGTACTCTTTGGACAATCGATCAACAAACATCCATTTTTTATCCATGGTTTTCCTACTTATTAAGGTAAACAAAAACACTACTATAATTATTCATGCAACTACTTCAAAGCATGTTCAAGAAAGCATCACCAATAATATTCACCAACTGTTCTAAACACTTTGCATTTCACTCATATTAGAATTTCAATTCATGTTTCAAAACATAATTGACACCAACTCCATTCACATTCCTAACACTAACATATTAACATGACATATGGTTCATATGTCACATAACCGTTCAATCACTATCATGATAGCTCAAGAAGCAACGCAAGAGATAACCAATCTAATAATTTCAGTTTCATGACAATGCTGATTTGATTCAACATAACACTTTAATTCAACTATTTGCTATCACTACATAACTAATTTCCATATCAAGCAATTTTGATAACAATACTAATTAATTTCAAATTCAAATTAGTGGCCCTAAATGTTCGCTTTAAAAATTTCTAAGTGAAATAATATGTTAGTGTTAGGAATTCCCCCAAAACCTCTGTCAAACTAGTTGCCCTAAATTTAAACTAGCATTTGTGGAAAACTCAGTTAACAATATGAGTTTAGGGTTATGAATGTCCCAAAACCAGTTAACAATACTAACTAATTAACATTCCTCACAGCCACATTAACAATTCAATAACTAATTCAAATAATCAATCTGACACATTCACTAACAATTAAATTCATAACACAAAAAGAGGAACAAATGGGACAGTTCAGTTCAAGAAATCTTACTGAAACGGTGGAGTACAGTGGAGGACAATGGAGGAAGGACGACGACGAGCTGTAACCGAGACGGTGGACGACGGTGGCGAGAGCAGTTCGTTCGTTCGTTCACAGCAGAGAGTGAAAGATATGAAAAATAGAATAATAATACTATTTAATTTTGTATTTTAATTAATAAGACCTTAGACAATGGTTTTGAGAAAAATGTTGGCTAATATAGGCCTTTAGCAGCGCTTTTGAAAAGCGCGGGCTAATATGGGCCTTTAGCAGCGCTTTTGAGATTATTTTTTTAAAAAATTTATATGACTCTAGACAACGCTTTTGAGAAAAACGTTGTCTAAGGTAGGCCTTTAGCAGCGCTTCCCAAAAGCGTTGTCTAATGTGTTCCTTTACCAACGCTTTTCCAAAAGCGCTGTCTAAGGTAGGCCTTTTAGCAGCGCTTTTACTCTTTTTCGTATACAATTTACGTGTTTTATTATTTATTTAACTTATAGCAACACTTTTGAATAAAAGTGTTATCTAAGGTGTGCTGTTAAAAGTCATTTTTTGCGTAGTGACATATACCTACGGAAAAAACCTATGTTTAACAACAACAAAAAATGCGTCTAAAGATATATCTCCGGAAACAGGGGGCATAATAGGAAATGCGCTTGGTGCCTAAGAGTATTAAGGGGTGGATTAAGAAATTCTCTTTATTAGTGTTAGTTTGTATAGGTCATGGGTAACTCATTAGACCCGCATAGCTAAAAATGTTTAATAAAATTATATTAATACTTATATTATCTTATTCTAAAATAACAGTGATTTTTTCACCTCACTAATTTTTTATATATATTATTCAATCTTTCTCTTTTTTCCCAACCATGGTTTACATATATCACCACCTACACCCGTGACTAACAAGAGCCTGCCTTGTTTAACGGTTACATAATGTCTGCTCTCAACCCTAACTTTTTTGCACCACCAACACATTTATCACTAGCTGGCTTACACTTTTTTCCCTCGGGAAAGTAAAATAGTATGAGAAAGGTGAATCATGTTCATGGAGGATGAAAGTTAAGTTTCTCAATACAACAGAAGTCCCTACATGGAAAGACAGTCTTTTGCAGAATGGTTTTAATCTGAACAGAATATTGCATTGCATGTATAATGACATGATATGTAGTACTTTATTATAATGCAAAACTGAAAATTTATTTAACTTACCATAGTTCTTAAAAAATAACTTAAATTTATCTTTACTTACATTAATGATGCAGTAGATTTTGTATTTTTAATTGGGGAGGAGATGGGGTAGTGACTGACAGGTTACCGGCTGCAGGAGAGTGTCGGATGGTGGAGGGAATGTAACGCGGCACCAACCTGCAAAGAACAGACGCATGCTAAGTGACCGGAGACTGGAACTGTTGGTCACCTGTGTGGGGCATGTAGAATGGTCTGGTAAATACACACAACTCATCTCGATAGACCAAATCTTTGCACGCTCTATGCTAATAAATATTTCCCTAGGATATTATTTTATCTCATTAATAGAATGGGAATGTGACAAACACCACAAGGAAGACAACCATCCATAATAGGTGATTCTTGTCTATCACACATGTTGAGATTATTTCGTTCTAAGTGCACTTTATTTGCCCGATCACGAAAAACATGTGAAAAGATGTTGCTCAGTCAGAGAAAAGTCAAGGTTAGCAGGTTAATCCATGTCTCTATAGGAAATAGAAATTCAACGATCCACCACGAACTAAATGGACGGTTATTGTTCCCAAGAAAATCCTAACTCTAGACTCATAATCTTTATAAATATCTCATCCCAAGCAGGGAAGAGACAAATCGTAATACACATTACACACCATTAATAGCAACAAAGCTTCTTACCTCAAATGAGTTTGTTATCTCATCACTATAAACACCACCAAACATGATCTTTCGCTATTATGAAAAGCCTTCACACACCAGAAAACTACTAAGGCATTTGGTTACCTTACCAACATATGTGTTGGTGCTTTTCGGATTGACTGCATTATGCAAAACAACACGGAGTTTGTTCAAGTTGTCTATAGTGCAGAAGGAACACATGTCTACTGCAACATGTGGTCTCTAACAACATAAAAATGTTCAAAATTATTCTATCCAAGATTCACTCTACAAATAAAAGCTACAATTCATAGAGAAAAGTTAATTTGGATGTACTGGTGCAACATGTGGAACATGATGTTACAACATGTGTGCAATACAACATCTGACCTTGGTTGGATCTCAATCAAATTTGTTGTAGATTATTTGATAATGTTTGTGTGATTTGTTTGACAGTTGTTGAAGATAAAATCATATTTAAATTTGAATTTGAAATATAGCAAATCATATATTTTGTTGGAGAGATTTATGGAGCAAATCAAATCCAATTTATTCAGCTATTATTCTGGATGAATTTAATTCAGATATCCAAGGAGAAAAATTCCAGAAGTTGTTGCTTTATAAGAAGACTCAATTCTCATTGATTGACAAGGGTTTTTGTGCACAAGATTAAATTATTTATACCTAGGGTTTATGAGTCCTTTGTTTCTTGTATTCCACATTAATGTTATATTAGTGTTGAATTTATTTGTTGTACACCACTCTATGTTTCAATAACTTGGCATAGTTGTTCGTTTATCTTAGTTGAGTTGTAAATTCAATGATCAATAGAGTTGTTATTGAAGTTGATCACTAGTGGTTAGTGATTGAGAGTTCTTATTTTTAGGGGGAATCCTAAATAGAAATTCACTAGGATTAGGAAGAGGCATTGAACATCACTAGTTTGATGTTCAAAGAAGAGTAACTATATTGATTTGAAGTAGTAAATTTCTTTTCTTGGGTAAAATATCCTCAAACATAGGCGTGGTTTCACCGAACTAGGTTAACAATCTTTTGTGTTATTTTATTGCTTTATGCATTGTGTTTTAATTGATGTCATATAACTATCTTAACTAGTTTAAGAAGTTGGACCAGTTGTTCCAACATGATGTCAAATATTTGTCTCCTCAGGAACATAATTTCAATTGACATCAAAACAGGAACCCTGTTTTATTTTGGTGAGCTCCATGGAAGATATTTTCTCTTCAAATGAACAACACTAAGGACAGAGGTTTAGTCAATATGACACCTGTTTTGCATGGCACAAATTGTGACTATTGGAAAGAAAAAATGGTTGCTTTTCTCAAATCCATTGTCAACAAAACTTGGAAAGATGTGATTAAAGTGTGGAAACATCTCGTGATTACTTCTCAAGATCATTCAATAAGCTTAAATCCTGAAGCTTATTGGTCCAAAGATGAATGTAATACCCCGTATTTTATTAATGCTCCAAATAATATTAATTGATAATATTTTATTCCGGATTATTCGATAAATCCAAAAAGGGATATTATTTTATCAATCGATATTTAGCCGACTCAGATATTTTATAAAATACCGGTTTAAGTGATAAATTGGAAAATGATAGTTTTTATATAAATGATATATATATATATATATATATATATATATATATATATATATATATATATAGAAAAGGAAAAGAAATAAAAAGATAGTAAGAAAAGATAGAAAGAAAAAGAAAGGAAAGAAAGAAGAGAGAAAGAAGAGAAGAGAAGAGAAAAAGCTCAAAAAGCCCAAATCGTCCGTTCTCCGCCGTTCGTCCGTCGAATCGTCTCAAACTCTCCGCCAATCTTCGTATCTTGAGGTGGGTTCGTAGTTAGAAACCTTTTTCATTGATTTCGGTTAAGTTTTAAATGATATTGGAAATGTTAGGTTTTTAAGAAAATCATGGAATCGATTGTTTAACGGTTCGATTTTGATAAAACTTGTTTAGAACAACCCCATTATGCTTAGAAATGTTGGTAACACTGAATTGGTGGTTTAGAAATCATTTGGGGAAGAATTGGGGTGGATTTTGGTAAAAACCGTAAGGGGGAAATGCTGCTGAACTGGTGTAGCTCGCTCAGCGAGCTATCCCTCGCTCAGCGAGACTTCCCGTGTGCCGCTCGCTCAGCGAGACCTGTAGCTTCTAGGAATTGTTGGAATTTCATAGTTTTTGATCCGTTAGCCTGTTTGATACGTTCCATATATCGTTGGAAAGCTAGAAACAAATACTAATTGTTAAAGCCGAGAAATGCTAACTTTACCCGACTTTTACCCGACTTTTCGTTTGGAACGTAAAAGTGCGTAATCATGAATTATGAGTTAGAGGGCTAGGATCATGAAAACTTGTGAGATGTTTAGGAACTCCCGTAGACCGATGAGAGGTAGGGATTTCCCATATCGTTTAGCGATCCTCTGTGAGGCCTGTATAAGTCTCGAGGTGTTTACTATGTGTTCACACAAGAGCAATCGTAAAGGCTTGAGGTATCGGCTAGTTCGATAGAGTTTCGTACATCGTTTAGAGGTTCTCTGTGAGGCCTGTATAAGTCTCGAGGTGTTTACTATGTGTTCACACAAGAGTAGCCGTAAAGGCTTGAGATACCGTCTAGTTCGATGTTAGCGATTTAGTCGAATCCTCCGTAATAGGTTATGTATAAGTATCCTATATTTTACCGGTGGTATTACACGAGCAGCCGTAAAGGCCTAGAGGTGATGACTATTCCGTCGTGAGTTCCATATTGAGATATGTAGGCGTCGATCTTTTGTGAGTCCTGTGTAAGTCTCAAGGTGTCTACTATGTGTTTACACAAGAGCAGCCGTAAAGGCATGAAGGGAGAGCCACAGTATCTGGGCGTGATCTTGTGTAAGTCTCATGTATTTTACTGGTGGTATTACACGAGCATCCGTAAAGATCGTGAGTATGTCTTGTCGAATCCTCCGTAATAGGTTCTGTATAAGTCTCCTGTATTTTACCGGTGGTATTACACGAGCAGCCGTAAAGGCCTAGAGGTGAGACATTTCATACTCCAGTTATATATGCGCATCTAGGTGATGGAATATGTGAACTTCAGGGTCCGTGCGTGGTTCCGTTTCGTGAGTGAGAAACGATGTGTATTATGCGATTATAGGGATCGAACATTTTAGAGCCGAGAGAACTCTAAGATAGGGAACTCACTGAGATGTTTATCTCACCCCATGTTGATATATATTTTTCAGGTACTTCAGGTTCGGATAAGGGAAAGGATAAGGCGACTTGATTATCTTTTCTGGTTGATTTGGCTAGACTTCCGCTGTGGCCGTTTTGGGATCGTGGATCCAGTTCTTAGTTTATATTTTGGACATGTATTGTATTATTAGCCTATGATTTTATTATTTAGTTTAGGGGCTTAATGATACATTTTGTCGCTAAGAACTTATGTATGTTTCAGTACCAAATTTTTAATATTCATGTATAAAAATATACTATGTGTGTATCTTTTATGTATGGGTGTTACAATTGGTATCAGAGCAGGTCGTGTCCTCGACCTTGCCTTGAAATATCCTAAGTATTCCTTCTGTTCATACATGTTAACCTGCGGTATATCTAGATGTTATGTTTATGGTATTGAGCCTGATCAACTTAATCCTATTCTGATGACATTTAGGAATATGGCCGGTCGACGTGGAACTCGTGGAACTCGTGCTCGTCCTAGTGTTACTCCTCCGGGTAGCGAAAATGCTAGTGGGGAAGGGAATGCCCCGATGTTCCAGTTTATGCAACAGATGCAACAGCAGCAGCACCAATTTATGCAAGAGATGATGCATCAAATGGGTGGGGGTCATAATCCTCACGCGGTGGCTCTTGAGGCTGTTAGCGGAACATTTAGGGATTTCTTCCGTATGAATCCACAAGAATTTCATGGTGGTTTGGATCCAATTCAAGCACATGAATGGATAACTGGGATGGAGAGAATATTCCAAATTGTGAACTGCAGCGAGGAGGACAAGGTGACATTTGCGTCACATTTGTTGAAGGGTCCTGCTGCGAGATGGTGGGAAAGTACCGCGAACTTGATGATGGTGCAAGGGATTCCTAAGGTGTGGAATCAGTTTAAAACAATTTTCATGGAAAAGTACTTTCCGAGCTCTTTAAGGACGCAAAAAGAGTTTGAATTCCAACAGCTAAGACAAGGAAGCATGATTGTGGCCAGTTATGTCGAGCAATTTGAGAACATGGCCGCCTATTCTAGGCAAGCGATGTATGCACCCGATGAAAGATGGAAGATCGACCAATTCTTGTTTGGTCTGAGAGCTGAGATTTCTCACAGTGTGTCTCAGAGGGAGTTTACTACATACTCCGAAATGTTAAGGCAATGCTATGTGGCTGAGCATAGTTTGATGAAAGTAAGAACTGAAGCAAGTGTTGCAAGGTTGGCTCAGGGTGACCGTGGGAGGTCTAGTCCATCCTTTAGGCCAAGGCCTCAATCCTTTAAAGGGAAGCAGGCATCGAGTCCTAGAGCTAATACTCCTCCTACATGTTCCCGATGCCATAGGAACCATTTTGGAAGGTGCAATCTGAATAGCACTGTTTGCTTCCAATGTCAACAAGAAGGACATTTTGCTAAAGATTGTCCACAAAGAAAGGAGCGCACTCAAGCAAGGGTTTACACCGTGGATGCTAGGAAGACAAAGGGTAACAATTCCTTAATCACGGGTAATTGTCTTGTTAACAATCACCCTTGTCTTGTTTTATTTGATTGTGGAGCTACTCATTCATTTATATCTACTAATTGTGCAAAGCGACTAGGGTTGCAATTGTTTGTTTCGTCTCCTCAAATGGTGGTTAGTATTGCTACGGATGAATCCGTCGAGACGCCTCTTACGTGTGAAAACTGTACATTGACGGTGGATGGTAGGAATTTCCAAATTGACCTTATTTGTCTACCACTTAAGAAAATAGATGTGATTCTGGGGATGGATTGGTTATCGGCCAATTCGGTATTTATTGGATGTGAAGAAAAGTTAATTCTTATTCCTTCCGTTGAAGTGCCTCCGAAGGATGTTCTAACAACAATCCTAGAAGGTACGGTTGGAATGATAAATTTTTTGTTTGGAAAAGAAGAGTCGATATTACTTGTCCTTACTAAGGAGGAAGGTAATGAACAACATGTTATGAACATTCCGATAGTGTGCGAGTTTCCCGATGTTTTTCCTAAAGATGTCACTTCCTTACCTCCGGTGAGGGAAGTTGAATTCTCTGTTGACCTGATACCAGGAACGACTCCAATATCCGTTTCCCCGTATCGGATGGCTCCGCTTGAATTGAGAGAATTGAAGGATCAATTAGAGGATTTAATGGCAAAGCATTTTGTTCGTCCGAGTGTGTCACCGTGGGGAGCTCCAGTTTTATTAGTGAAGAAGAAAGATGGTGGTATGCGATTAGGCATAGACTACCGGAAGTTGAACAAGGTGGCCATAAAGAATAAGTATCCATTACCAAGGATAGACGATCTCCTTGATCAGTTGAAAGGAGCTTGTGTGTTCTCGAAGATTGATTTGAGATCGGGTTATCACCAGATTCGTGTAAAGAGTTCTGATGTTCCAAAGACTGTTTTTAGAACCCGTTATGGCCATTATGAATTCTTGGTTATGCCTTTTGGTGTAATGAATGCTCCAGTTGTTTTCATGGACTACATGAATCGGATATTCCAGAATTATCTAGACCAATTTGTGGTGATCTTTATCGACGGCATTCTTATTTACTCGCGTACTCCGCAAGAGCACGGTGAGCATTTGAGAATCGTTCTATCGATATTGCGAGAGAAGCAACTTTTTGCTAAGTTTAGCAAGTGTGAGTTCTGGATGTCGGAAGTCAAATTTCTTGGACATGTTATATCACAAGGTGGTGTAGTAGTGGATCCATCGAAAATAGAAGCTGTGACTAATTGGGAAAGACCGGAGAATGTTTCCGAAATAAGAAGTTTCTTAGGATTGGCAGGTTATTATAGAAGATTTATCAAGGGTTTTTCTCAAATGGCATTACCATTGACTAAACTTACAAGAAAGGATTTCAATTTCGAATGGGATTCTAGTTGTGAACAAAGTTTTGTATGGTTGAAAGAAAGATTGACAACTGCTCCAGTTTTGATTATTCCCGATCCTAGCAAGTCTTACGAAGTGTTTTGCGATGCTTCAAAGATGGGTTTGGGAGGTGTCCTTATGCAAGAAGGCCAAGTCGTAGCTTATGCTTCGAGGCAATTGAGAGTGCACGAAAGGAACTATCCTACGCATGATTTAGAACTAGCGGCTGTGGTGTTTACTTTGAAGGTGTGGCGACACTATTTGTATGGTGTGCGTTTTGAAATGTTTAGCGATCATAAGAGTTTGAAATACCTTTTTGACCAAAAGGAGTTAAACATGAGGCAAAGAAGGTGGATGGAGTATTTGAAAGATTATGACCTTGAATTAAAGTATCATCCCGGCAAAGCAAACAAAGTAGCAGATGCTTTGAGCCGAAAAGCAATTCATAGTGCCGAATTAATGGTATTGGAATATGCATTGTTAGAAAAGTTCCGAGATCTTAATCTTCAATTTGTTTGGACTCCAAGTGGCGTGATTATGGGAAATTTGAACGTTCATTCTACCTTGAGGGATGAAATCCAACAAGCTCAAGCGTTAGATGAAAATTTACAAGAGTCGTTACTACAACCGGGTTTCATGAGAGCGTTGGATGGGGTCATCCTATTCAACCAAAGGATTTGTGTACCGGACAATGATGTGTTAAGAAGAAGGATTTTAGAAGAAGCCCACAAAGGTTCTTTTACGATACATCCGGGTTCTTCGAAAATGTACCAAGATTTGAAAAAGGAATATTGGTGGTCCGGAATGAAAAAGGACATTGCGGTATTTGTATCCGAATGCGCAGTATGCCAACAAATAAAGATTGAACACCAAAGACCGGGCGGTCTTTTGCAACCTTTAGATATCCCGATTTGGAAGTGGGATAGCATTTCTATGGATTTTGCAGTAGGCTTACCAAGTACACAAGGTGGTTATGATTCCGTGTGGGTAATTGTGGATCGACTAACGAAATCGGCGCATTTCTTAGCCATGAAGACTACATACAAGGCAAGTCATCTTGCAAGATTGTTTATTGCGGAAATTGTGAGGTTACATGGTGTCCCGTCTAGCATTGTGTCGGATAGAGATCCGAAATTTACTTCACGATTTTGGAAAGTGTTCCAACAAGCCATGGGAACAAATTTGCGCATGAGTACTTCTAAGCATCCTCAAACGGATGGTCAAACGGAACGTACTATTCAAACCATGGAAGATATGTTAAGGGCGTGTGTTTTGGAAAATAAAGGAAATTGGAAGGAACTTCTACCGTTGATAGAATTTTCTTACAACAATAGTTACCATGCGAGCATCGGAATGGCTCCGTATGAAGCTTTATATGGAAGAAAATGTCGAACACCGTTGTGTTGGTCGGAAATAGGAGAAGATAGAATTTTGGGACCGGAAGTGATTCAAGAAACTACGGAAAAGATCTGTATGATTAGAGAAAAGATCAAGCAAGCGCAAGATCGTCAAAAGAGTTATACGGATAACCGAAGAAGACCTTTGGAATTTGGCAAAGGCGATCACGTGTATTTGAAAGTAACACCGAGATTGAGGTTGAAAGGTCCGTTTAAATCAAAAAAGCTAAGTCCGAGGTATGTGGGACCGTATCAAGTTTTAGAAAGGATTGGTGAAGTCGCTTATCGTTTAGCCTTACCACCCTCTCTATCGGAAATGCATGACGTTTTTCATGTGTCTCAACTCCGGAGATTCGTTCTCGATCCTCTACAACCTATTTTGCCGGATTCTATTGAACTAGAAGCGGATTTGACCTTTGAACCCCAACCGAGCCGTATGATGGCAAGAGAAACCAAAGTGTTGAGAAACAAAGAGATATTACTCGTTAAGGTACAATGGGATGAAACACATCCGGGTAATGCAACGTGGGAATTGGAATCGGAGATGCGTGAATCGTATCCTCATCTATTAAGATAATTCTTTAAATTCGAGGACGAATTTCTATTTAAGTGGGGGAGGATGTAATACCCCGTATTTTATTAATGCTCCAAATAATATTAATTGATAATATTTCATTCCGGATTATTCGATAAATCCAAAAAGGGATATTATTTTATCAATCGATATTTAGCCGACTCGGAGATTTTATAAAATACCGGTTTAAGTGATAAATTGGAAAATGCTAGTTTTTATATAAATGATATATATATATATATATATATATATATATATATATATATATATATATATATATATATATATATATATATATATATATATATATATATATATATATATATATATATATATATATATATATATATAGAGAGAGAGAGAGAGAGAGAGAGAGAGAGAGAGAGAGAAAAGGAAAAGAAAGAAAAAGATAGTAAGAAAAGATAGAAAGAAAAAGAAAGGAAAGAAAGAAGAGAGAAAGAAGAGAAGAGAAGAGAAAAAGCTCAAAAAGCCCAAATCGTCAGTTCTCCGTCGTTCGTCCGCTGAATCGTCTCAAACTCTCCGCCAATCTTCGTATCTTGAGGTGGGTTCGTAGTTAGAAACCTTTTTCATTGATTTCGGTTAAGTTTTGAATGATATTGGAAATGTTAGGTTTTTAAGAAAATCGTAGAATCGATTGTTTAACGGTTCGATTTTGATAAAACTTGTTTAGAACAACCCCATTATGCTTAGAAATGTTGGTAACACTGAATTGGTGGTTTAGAAATCATTTGGGGAAGAATTGGGGTGGATTTTGGTAAAACCCGTAAGGGGGAAATGCTGTTGAACTGGTGTAGCTCGCTCAGCGAGACTTCCTGTGTGTCGCTCGCTCAGCGTGCAAGGTCGTCGCTCAGCGAGACCTGTAGCTTCTAGGAATAGTTGGAATTTCATAGTTTTTGATCCGTTAGCCTGTTTGATACGTTCCATATATCGTTGGAAAGCTAGAAACAAATACTAATTGTTAAAGCCGAGAAATGCTAACTTTACTCGACTTTTACCCGACTTTTCGTTTGGAACGTAAAAGTGCGTAATCGTGAATTATGAGTTAGAGGGCTAGGATCATGAAAACTTGTGAGATGTTTAGGAACTCCCGTAGACCGATGAGAGGTAGGGATTTCCCATATCGTTTAGCGATCCTCTGTGAGGCCTGTATAAGTCTCGAGGTGTTTACTATGTGTTCACACAAGAGCAGCCGTAAAGGCTTGAGGTATCAGCTAGTTCGATAGAGTTTCGTACATCGTTTAGAGGTTCTCTGTGAGGCCTGTATAAGTCTCGAGGTGTTTACTATGTGTTCACACAAGAGCAGCCGTAAAGGCTTGAGATACCGTCTATTTCGATGTTAGCGGTTTAGTCGAATCCTCCGTAATAGGTTCTGTATAAGTCTCCTGTATTTTACCGGTGGTATTACACGAGCAGCCGTAAAGGCCTAGAGGTGATGACTATTCCGTCGTGAGTGCCATATCGAGATATGTAGGCGTCGATCTTCTGTGAGTCCTGTGTAAGTCTCAAGGTGTCTACTATGTGTTTACACAAGAGCAGCCGTAAAGGCATGAAGGGAGAGCCACAGTATCTGGGCGTGATCTTGTGTATGTCTCATGTATTTTACCGGTGGTATTACACGAGTATCCGTAAAGATCGTGAGTATGTCTTGTCGAATCCTCCGTAATAGGTTCTGTATAAGTCTCCTGTATTTTATCGGTGGTATTACACGAGCAACCGTAAAGGCCTAGAGGTGAGACATTTCATACTCCAGTTATATATGCGCATCTAGGTGATGGCATATGTGGACTTCAGGGTCCGTGCGTGGTTCCGTTTCGTGAGTGAGAAATGATGTGTATTATGCGATTATAGGGATCGAACATTTTAGAGCCGAGAGAACTCTAAGATAGGGAACTCACTGAGATGTTTATCTCACCCCATGTTGATATATATTTTTCAGGTACTTTAGGTTCGGTTAAGGGAAAGGATAAGGCGACTTGATTATCTTTTCCAGTTGATTTGGCTAGACTTCCGCTGTGGCCGTTTTGGGATCGTGGATCCAGTTCTTAGTTTATATTTTGGACATGTATTGTATTATTAGCCTATGATTTTATTATTTAGTTTAGGGGCTTAATGATACATTTTGTCGCTAAGAACTTATGTATGTTTCAGTACCAAATTTTTAATATTCATGTATAAAAATATACTATGTGTGTATCTTTTATGTATGGGTGTTACAATGAAAATGATGAAGCCCTTGCAAACGACAAAGCCTTGAATTCCATATTCAATGGTATTAACACATACATGTTCAGACTAATCAACATTTGAACTGAATCTAAAGAAGCTTAGGAGATTCTCAAGACTGTTCATGAAGGCACATCCAAGGTTAGGATGTTAAGATTGTAGCTTCTTACAACAAAGTTTGAAAATCTGAGAATGTTGGAAGATGAATCCCTATCTGATTTCAATATTAGATTTCATGATATATCCAACAATTCTTTTGCTTTAGGAGAAAATATGTTAGAAGAGAAGTTGGTTAGAAAGATTCTCATATCTTTACCTCAAAAGTTTGACATGAAAATAACAGTCATTGAAGAAGCTCAAGACTTAAGCACCTTGAACGTTGATGAACTCATTGACTCTTTTCAAACCTTTGAAGTTTCTATAAATGGAATATCTCAAAATAAGAACAAAGGTGTAGCTTTTGTATCCACATTCACACACACACACACACACACATATATATATATATATATATATATATATATATATATATATATATATATATATATATATATATATATATATAATTTTAATACATTTCACTACCATTGGTAATGTCAACCGTTGTGAAAGATATTACATTTCATCACAGTTTTTGAATACGATCGTGGTTAAATAGTGTATGTTGTTGATGTTGTTTTGTTTCGAAGTCTTCTTATTTTTTAATAACTTGTTTCATAAATGTTTTTTATGTTGTCGTTGATAAAGGTTATTATATGATGTTGTTTTGTTTCAAAATATGCTTATCTTGATGTATTATTCTTTATGTTTCAATACCTTGTTTCATAATGTTTTAACTTTCTGCTCGTTTTGACATGTAGGTAGGGATATTTGTTTCAATAAAGAGGATGAAGCTAAAGTGAGCACTTCAAACTTCCGTGAAGTAACCATTGTGACATCCATTCAAAATTCAAACAAGTTTGCAGCTCTCACTAAAGCTTCATCCCCCTTTCATTGTGGATTCCATTATGGGACAGTGATAAATCCCAAATTATGGTTAATTTGTACTTGAAAACATGTCATTTATTAACTTGTTTCATTAGATTCATGTAGCAAAACCTCATCATTTGTGTAAATATCTAACTATATTAGTTTATCATGTATTTAGTTTTAGTTTACTTAATTTTAACCCATTTTGTAGGTACTTATGCTTAAGAGGAGCTTTGCTCATAAAAATACAAAGATATGGCTTCAACATGTATTTTTTGGATCAAAAAAATCCTATTGATGAGGCTTAGCCCCATTGTAGCACAACAGATGGGGCTTATCACCATTGTAGCACAACAAGTAAGGGGTTTCCGTGCTTAGCGCAGAATCTAGGGCTTAGCGCCATTTATGGCGATTTAAGTTATTTGTCTGTTAGCTGCACTTAGCGCCAAATATGGGGCTTAATGTCATTCACTTTTTAAGCTTTGAATAAATAACTTTGCACTTCAGATTTTTAGACATATATTATATTTTTGAGAGAGAGAGAGAGAGAGAGAGAGAGAGAGAAAAATTAGAAAACAACAAGAGAGGGTGCTTCTTGAAGATCAGAAAATGGGTTCACATCAATCATTGGGAAATCATGATTGATGCATGTTCATCTTCATTCTTCTTTTTGTATCATGCTACCCTGAGAAGCTAAATCCTTTTCTTATTGAGATTTGATGTAGTTCACTATCACAATATGTTTTTTTATTGATCAGGGCATTATGTACAATCTATTCATGCATTAGTATCGATGTTATCCTTGTTTACTTGTTTTACATATTGATTTGAACTATTATTGAGAAATAATCTTTGAATCTCAATCTAGAATAATCATATGTTAGATTCTAAACTCTAGACATAGATTTAGATTCAACATTCACTTGAGTATCGAGTCTTAATGCTATTGTATTATTTAATAGGTTGAGAGATCGTTGATTCAACAATACGATTGAACTCTCGTCAGGAGATTAGACATAAACACTGCCAGCGAGTGATATGTGATGATATTGATAAATGTTTAAATTATGTATAGCTAATTGGTAAATTACATATTCTATCGTTGGATGAAATTCAATCATGGCAAGCTCTCATCTCTCTAAAACTTTATTTATCATTCATCTGTTTTACATTTTGTAGCTTTAAACATTCAAACATCTTGCAAGCTTATGCTTAAAATCATAGTAACTGTTGAACGACATTGATATTGCACCAGTCCATGTGGATACGACAAATGCAATACTTACCCTTGATAACAATATTGCAATCAACAAAATGACATTGTTATCGGGGAATGGCATTTATATATTAAAAGCATAACAATAATTTCTCTCTTTTAAAGCTTTGTGCATTTGTCTATATTATATATATATATATATATATATATATATATATATATATATATATATATATATATATATATATATATATATATATATATATATATACTTGTTCCCCATCATGTTTACTCAAGTGTTGGTTAGGGGTAACTGCTAGTGAAGGAACAACTACAAAACTAGGAAGCACAAATAACTAGCCAAGCAAAATAAGCAAGGGAGTGTCTAATAGAAAAAAAAAGGCATCGAGCTAAAGATGTTAAACAAGTGTTTTTTAGGAGGCAACCCAACTTTATAAGTATTTAATAGAGTTGCATTAAGTAGTTTAGGCCTTAAAGAGTGAAAGTGGATGGAAAGCATGACAAAAATTTGCATTTTTAAAATTCTTGGCAGCAATGTTGGTGTTGAGCGCAACTTTTGGGCACTGAGCGCGCCCAGCTATACCAGTAAAAATTCTTTTTACTCAACCCACTTATCCACTTTCATTGATGCCCATTTACCCCATCTTTGTGTTGATTTTTGTTAATTAAGTTGTATTTTATTTAATTTGTTTCAAGTAGATAGTATAGTAGTTTAGTTTAATTTCAAGAGTTTTAGCAAAAAAATTGAGTTTGTTCTCAAAGTTTGTTTTTTGATGGCTTGAAAAAGCATGGAGTTATTATTCCAAGTTTGAATGTTTCAACTAGCAAATGTTTTGGTAATGATAAAATCTTGAAGGATGATATAATGTTAAGTTACATGTTTATTGCTTTCTAGACCATAGCATGGATATGTAACTTGTACTTTGTACAAACATCATGTCATTCATTCTTTTCCACTACATGTTCAAATGATTGAATCACTTTAGATCAAAGCCTAAATATGAGGATACTTTCCATTGTTTACTATATGAAGGACACCAATAATCTTTGTTTTAGCTCGATTGATTTAGGTTTAATCTTGCAATTATGTTAAATCGAATGAATTCATGAAAGTTATCAAGGAATTTTGTTTTGAATTTGAGCACAACCAATTAACCAAAAGTGACCTACCTTGTGAGTGAGAGAGAATTTTCTAACCTCTTTGAGCCTTAGTATCAGGATCTATATCAATTTTTAATTGTGTAATTTTTCCTTTGCATGCAAAGAGTAGTTCATCATTGATTTTAGAATGGATTCTGAATTTTTTCCTTGAACCTTAAACATTTATTTGATTGTGTAATTTTGTCCCTTGCCATAGAAAACAGGGGAGCATTCATACTAAAATGTTGGTTGTATTCAAGTTGGGGAGAAAAAGATGGGTTGCTAAGAAGTTAAGAAAGAAAGAATTTGAAAATGAAAGAAAATTGGAAGAAAAAAAAAGAATTGAAAAAGAAAAAGAAATGAGAATTTGAAAGAAAAAGTGGCAAACAATTGGTGTCAACAAATGAATTCAAGGGTGTCTCATTTAAACAAAGAGAAGTGGTAAATGAAGTTGTGAATGATTAAGAGTTAGAGAAGTGAATGTTCGTCTATATTTGGGACATTTCTTTTCAATACCTTTAGATATGACCATTTTTTGATAGTCAAACCTCATTACAACCTTTGAAAGTCCTTTGTGATTTGTGATTTTATGCTTTCAATTTGATTTGCTTAGATGAGTGCATAAGTTGATAAAGATGTTAGCAAGATTGTTGGGTTTGAGTCAAGTCCCTCATTTTTGTTCATCAAAATTTGAAGATGTGTGCTAGGTGTGATTCGTAATTCAGCATGTGTTGTTTTAGAATTTATGACATGGGTTTTGTGTTTAAAATTTGTTTCATAATTATGGTTTGGTTGTAGTATAGTGGTAAGCATCACTCTGCTTGTGCTTTTGAAATTTTGACCCATGAATTTGTCTGATTTTCTTAAAAACTTGTTTGATCATGTGAAATCTTGGTGGTTGCTCTTGTTTCTTTATGTTTGTAAGACTTTTGTTTAAGGACAAACAAAGTTCTAAGTTTGGGAGAATTGATAAGTGCGAAATTATGGTTAATTTGTATTTGAAATCATCGCATTTATTAACTTATTTTATTAGATTCTTGTAGCTAAACCTCAACTTTTGTGTAAATATCTAACTATATTAGTATATCATGTACTTAATTGAAGCTTGCTTAATTTCAACCCATTTTGTTGTCACTTATGCTTAGGAGGAGCTTTGGTAATCAAAAGATAAAGATATAGCTTCAACATAATTTTTTTCGGATCAAAACAATCTTGCTGATGGGGCTTAGAGCCATTCCAACACAAAAAATGAGGCTTAATACTATTATAGCACAGGAAGTAAGGGGCTTCTACGCTTAGCGCCAAATCTGGGGTTTAACGCTATTTATGGCAGTTTTAGTTATTTGTCTGCTAGTTGCGTTTAGCGCCATTCACTTTTTTCAGCTTTGTATAAATAGCTTTTCATTTTGGATTTTTAGACATATATTACTTTTTGGAGAAAGAGAGAGAGAGAGAGAGAGAGAGAGAGAGAGAGAGAGAGAGAGAGAGAGAGAGAGAGAGAGAGAGAGAGAGACTTATAAAACAATAGGAGATGGTGTTTCTTGAAGATCAGAAGTTGGGTTCGCATCAATCGTTGGGAAATCACGATTGATGCATGTTCATCTTCATTCTTCTCTTTGTATCAAGTTATCATGAGTAACTAAATCCCTTTCTTGATGGGATTGGATGTAGTTCACTGTCACAATATGCATTTTTTATTATCATGGTGTTATGTATAATCTATTCATGCATTATTATCTATGTTATCCTTGTTTACTTGTTTTACATATTGATTTGAACTGTTATTGGGAAATACTCTTCGAATCTCGATCTAGGATAATCATCTCTTAGATACTCAAGTACATGTTCAATTCTTGACAAGAATTCTTCAACCAGTCATCTGCATTTCATTCTTTAATCGTTAGCACTTTATTTAACACTTGTAGTTCTTCCACCACTCCTTTCTTCGCCTCTAATTTTGTTTGCAAAGTAAATAATATTTTGCAAAATAAATTAGAGGTGAAGGAATGCAAGGTGGAAGAACTAGGAGCATTAAATGAAGTTGTAACTGTTAAAAAAAAAGAAAAATATAGATAACTTTATTGAAGAACTCTTGTCAAACATTGAACGTGAACTTGTTCTAATTAATATAACGTAATTTCTCATATTATAATGTTCTATATCAGATTGAAAGATTATATGTTTAGTAAGCATTGGTGAAATAAGCATATTCTACATATTTTATGATAAACTCAGTGTGATATCACAATGGTTGTTTATACCAATTGTTGTTAAATGTTATGTTAAGAATATCACAATGGTTGTTTAAAGTAATTGTTGCGAAATGTAGCGCGATGCTTAGTGTATAATCATGGGCGCTTGATCGTGGTGGAAATCATCATACATACAACAACTTCATATTTCACTATTGTTGGTCACGCGTGGTGATATACCTTTTCCAACCGTTGTAAAACGTAGAAGTGTATATGAGATAAGTGGAACGTAGAAACACGGGAACATGACAAAATACTTCTAGTGACGATGAGAAATGATCTTGGAAGATCTTTTTATTTAAGTGTTTAAGATGTTGCTGACGAATTTTAGTAAGACAACCTTCATTAAATTTGGCTGATGGAGTGTACCTGTAAACACTTAGACGAACAAGTCAATGATAGTCGTAAGTATGATGTTTATGATTTAGAATAATATGTATCTGAGATTGGACCGTTTTGCAAACTTGATTTTAGGATCTTAGAATATAAAAATTCATGAATTTTCTCTTAGATACATTTGTCTCAAAAGATACGCGTTAACAGATTGTACCAATTCATATTTACGATACGCAGGAATCGATCAACTATGATCTTATGTGCCTAACGGCATGGCGACATTATGAGTTTGAGGCTCTAGATCATTTTTAAGAACAATTGTCTAAAAGAGCAACTATCAAAGAATCAAATAACTCATATAATCTAATGACCTTGATCTAGCATAAAGTTAGGTTGTGACCATCTCACAACTTTTTTCTTGGATTTATCATTTCTCATGGCCGATGCTAAATAGATTGGGCCTTACCCCGGACCGAAATAAATAACCTACCAAGTACCAACACCAACATAATTTAAGAATCCAAGTCTCATGTGAATCAAAGGTGGAACCATACATGTCACCCAATTGGTTAAACTAAAGGTAGTACTAGTACATATGACTCTATTAAACACTAGACTATAAAATGAAGAAGAATAAATGAATGGTCCCATACATCACCAAAAATACAAAAAAGAATGGTCCCATGCTTTAAATACCAATGTGATATTCCCGCGACAACACAAAAAAGTACTATTCCTATTACTAGTGACACACAAACTTTGAAGTAAAAGCCATAGAGTTTGAGTTTCCACAGTAAGTACACAAACTGTAGCACCTCCTTCGTGGTCCCTTTCCATCACCACAACTTCACTCCAGTTCCACCTCATTAATGCTGCTTAATTTTATAATCTTTCACTTTGATTCCAAATCTTAAACTTAGTTATAAGCACATTCTGTTTTAACAAACACTTAGAGTCAGACAAAACGGGTCTCCCTCTTTGGTTGCTTGGATTAGGTCCTGACCTTTTGTGGGCCGACATGAACCGCCTCCTCTCCTTCCTCTTCCATCAGGTCCGTATCTCGTTAAGTCAGTTTAGTTGATAGCTCTGCAGAGACATAACTTTAATAATTTTTATAGATAGTTTCTTTCCTTCTTTCTTATAGGGAATATTGGATGAGCAATTCTTGCAGCTTCAGCAACTACAAGATGAGACATCACCAAACTTTGTCTCTGAGGTTGTCAACATATATTTTCAACAGTCTGAGAAGCTTCTTAGGAATCTCAGAACATTGCTGTAATAATCATTCAATCTCTTATTACTATCAGAGTGAATAATTTTAGTATATATATTTTTCTTGAATTATAATTTTTATAATGTGAGTCAATGAATGAATGAATACAGGATGGAGAGAGAGTTCATGGATTATAAGAAAATGGGGATTGATTTGAACCAGTTTCTGGGTAGCAGTTCAAGCATTGGTGCAAAAAGAGTCACCAATGTTTGCGTCGCCTTTCGTCTTGCAACCGAGCAAAACAACCGTGCCGGGTGAGTGCCTTATTCCGATATGACATAGACACCGACACAGACACATCAATATCAGTAATAATTTGAAAAATAATGTCACTATAAGACATTTTATAGTATGTCAGATACATCTTTATAGAGTGATATATATTTTTCTAACTAACTGCTATTGCATGTTTGATCTGCAACCAACAACCAAATGCAGATGCTTCCGGGCATTGGAAATGCTGGAACATGAATATTGCTATCTCAAGAACAAATTGCATGAACTTTTCCAAGTAAAGTTGCACTCATCTTAATTAAGTTATAGATAAACATCTAATGATTATTTATGTTTATGATAATGATATGTTAATGAACAGATTGAACAGCAACGAGCATTGGCAGCTGGAGTGAGGTATCCAGTACAGAATGAATAAAGTAGAATTAAAGAAATGATGATTAGATATGTGTAACATTTTTTTTTCTTTTTTTTTCTACTTTTCATGTCAATCTTTTCTGGTTTCGTAAGGCTAAGGGCACGTCTTTCTTGTTATAGACAAACCAAGTTAAACATACCTTTTGTACTTGGTTGTGTAGGGAATAGGAAAAAAATAAGGGGGGTCACTAGATTTTGGATTCTCTTATTTATGTGGTGGGATCATGTTGTTATGCTTTGATGTAACTCTTTTGATTTTTTTTTGAATTAAAGTGAATCAAATCTGTTGAAAGTTTCTAGTGTTTTTTTTTAGGTTTACTATTCGTAGAAGTTATGTTGCATTTGTATTTTAGCTATAGAGAGAAATTAATTGGGAAATGGATTGAATAAAACTTCTTTATATTTTATTTTAATAACAACATTATAATTGTAATTTGGAAAGCATAAATCGACCTAAACTTAAAACAAATGTAATTTAACTGATGACCTAAACTAATATATGCACATGCAAAAGGAAATACATATCAATGTTTTTTTTTTTTTGAAAAGCGATGGATTGATTCAAAGAAAACAAGTATAATCCAGGGGAAAGGTAGAACATTGATTAATTTCTTGGCCAATTGTCCGACGGGAACGATGTTTGTAAAAAGTGTGGATGCTTCTGATTATGCCAAGATGGGGGAGAAGCTAGTTGAGTTGTTTGACACTGTTGTTAAGGAAATGGATGATGAAAATGTTGTTCAGTTGATTACAGACAATGGAAGTAATAATGTAGCGGCGGGTAAAATCTTAACAACCAATAGGCCACACATATTTTGGGCTCCATGTGCAGCCCACTGTTTAGACCTTATGATAGAAGACATAGCAAAAATTCCAAAGGTTGACAAGGTTGTAAAAAATGGAATTAAGGTTGTGAGCTACATTTATAACTATACATTTGCTTTGAATCTAATGAGAAAGACTACCAGCAATGTAGCCTTTGTAGGGTAAGGAAAGATGTAGCAGACCTTGTCACTCCATTTTTAAAGGAAAAGGGCAACTAATATTATATTTATTCCATCATTTTGGAATGATGTTATGTACACTCTTAAGGTCATGGCGCCTCTTGTAGATATACTAAGAATGGTTGATAATGAAAGGAAACCCGCAATGGGTTACATATATGTCGCAATGGGGGTAGCAAAGGAATCAATTACGATAACTTTTAAATCAAATTCAAGCAAGTACAAAGTCGTATTTGACATCATTGATAAAAGATGGAAATGTCAACTTCAACATCTGTTGCATTTTGCGGGTTACTATCTCAATCCTGAATATTTTTATGAGAAAGAGGAAATTGAGAATGATCCTGAATTGGTGAGAGGCCTCCGTAAATGCATTGAGACACTGAGTGAAAGTGAAGATGTGGAAGATAGGATTTCAATGCAATTGGAAAACTACAAGAATGTTATGAGCCTCTTTGATTTAAAAACGACAATTAGACGAAGGACGACATTAGCTCCAGGTAAGATGGAAGTTATTTGTTTTTTTACAATTATTGAAATTTGACAATTAGCTCCAGGTCGAAAATTATTTCTTTTTTTTTAAGCTGAGTGGTGGAGGTCTTATGGAGCCGAAACTCCGGATTTGCAAATGTTAGCTTTTAAAGTGTTGAGTTTAGGTTGTAGTGCTTCCGGATGTGAGTGTAACTGGAACATCTTTGAGCATGTCAGTATTATAATTTTTACTAGGAATAAGATATTAAAGTATATTACATTCAAGTATTATTTAAATTAATACTTCAAATTATTGTATTTTAGATTCATTCCAAGAATCGAAATAAGTTGGAACATCAACGGTTGTAAGACTTGGTTTTCATCAAGTACAACCAAGCTTTAATTGAAAGATATGAAATTCGGGACAAGATTGATCCTATGGAATTTGGTGAAATTAATTATCACACTAAATGGTTGGTGGAAGAGAAGGGAGAGATAGGAGAAGATGGTGAACCTTTAGAACAAGACTTGGTTCATGAAGATGATGATTTAACTTGGGATCTAGTTGGCGAAGCAAGCGGGGTTAATGAGCCAATAAGATACACTGGGAGGGCAAAGTTACTTGAAGCTGGAAGTACATATAGGAATAAGTAAGTGGTGGTAGAAGAAGATGATGATGAAGAATTTGCGGAATACTTTGAGTTTGATGATATTGTTTGATTTTTATGTTTGCTGAATTTTCATATAATAGTTCTAAGTTTGGATTTTAAGATGTGATGTTTTGAATCTTCTATTATATTTTGAATCTTAATGGCATTGGTTTTCGACATTAGATTTTAAATAATTATGTGTTATTTATTTAGTTTTACATTAAGTATATGACATGTTTTTAGCGGGAAAAAAACTTATCCCACTATCCGCTATCCCGATATCCCTTTTTTTTTTGGTGGGCCGCTCCGCAATCCGCAATTAATAACTTTACACCATATATCCACCATAAACCTTAAGGTATTATGGGTATGAGTCATCTCTCTTATAAATCTAATATTTCCTCCATTCCTAATCGATGTGGGACTTTAACATTTTCAAACTTGAAACCCAACAATTTCCCCACACGTGAAAAATTTGATTTTAATGCAAGTGAAAAGGAATGTGAGAAAAACAATGAAGAGGTTGAAGAAGATAACTTAATGGTTAAACAAAAGGCAAGCAAAGAAGACCCGAATCAAGATGTGAGAGAAAAGAAGACTGTCATAATACTGTTATTACCAAGTGTGGAATATTGGATCGAACTCTGATATGAAAGAGGTTTAGCATGAAATCGAAGCTGGTTCACATGCTAGTGCAAAAGTTATACATATCATAGTCGAAGTCAGTTCTGGTATGTATGTTTAATTGTTTCCTTGATGTTGTAGAGTTTGTTCCAAGGTGGAGATTTGTGAGATATTAGAACGAATTCTAGGGTTAGCATGTCGTCGAAGTCCGCTCACATGTTGTTGTTTAATTGGGCCTTGTGTTATGGATCCAATTATTTAAGTTAGCTTGTACCCTAAGTTAGCTTGTAATAGGTAATTGTTAAAAAGCCCATTAGGTTAGTGTGTTAGTTTTATTATAAATAGCATACTAGTTTCTCATATTTTGTACAAGGGAAAATAGGAAGATGAAACCCTAATTCAAAAGTGAGAGAGGTTATTTGTTATTCTTGTATACTTGTAATCTTGTTTCAAGAGAAAGGAAAGAATAACCGTGTATAACCAATCCTTGTTGTTATCTTTGGTTACCCTAAACCCTAACCCTTGTGGGTTTTCTAACTGATCAAGGAACCAATTATACTTTGTTTCTAAGGTATCTGATTCACAACACCAAGGAAATTAATATTACCATTGAAGTTGTTCAAACACATATCAATGACAATTTAGAGGTTATGTTGGAGATTCAGGCTCTAACCCAAAATTATGTTGAGCTAGATGTCTCAAATATCAAAGAAGTTCATGAAGAAACTGAAGTTTATAATGATGTGATGTAGTATATCAATGATAAAATCATTGACAATATTGATGATGTAGTTCCGATTTTTAATGATAATGAAAATATAACATGTTGATATGGAAATACGTATACCATATGCCCATTGCTTCTGAAATAGAACTATCAAAGGAAGCATTGAAATGCTATAAAATCATATAAAGGAGGCTAACATTGATGAGATTTGGAATGAAATATGAACAAATTATGTTCCAGATAGAGCATAATGTTTTATTTGGATCTTGGCTCATGATAGGCTCCTCACAAATTATAACAAGAGTAGGATGAGGATGGCATGTGCTATGAGATTGCCCTATTACCATGCAAATATGGTTAACATGGTTCATAGTAATATTATGAATGATTTATTTCATGGGAAGTTGAAGACTTTGATCAAATTTAATTTTAATTACAAGTGGCATAAGGCTAATAGGGTCTAATAGATAGACTATTAAGAAAAGGCGTGCCATTGTTTATGGATGTGACACAATAGAGAATTGCATGATGATACTTTCTAGAGCTCGCATAATCTGAGCTACCGTGTTATGCAAATTATGAATGATTTGTATAGTGCAAAGCAAGAAAATATTGACATTATTGAGGGAAGCAAACCTCTTTGTTGGATAGGTTTGAATCCACCACAAGAAGGTATGGTGAAATTGAATACATATTGTTCACATAAGGAAACTAATAGATCAGGGTGTGAAAGAGTTATCGGAGACAATATTGGGAAGTGGATTGGTGGCTTATCTAAATCTCTAAGTTCTTGTAGTGCATTTGTTGCTGAGTTATGGGGAGTTTTTAAAGGTTCGAAGTATTCTGGGAGGCTACTGTTGATAATATGGAACAAAATGATGATTTTATGGAGATTGTGGTTGATAATATGGAACTAAATGATGATTTTATGGAGATTGTGCGAGTGATAATGAGTGGGATCTCGAGTAGTATAGTTGGTTAAGCTTTGGAGAAAAATAATCGTTGATTAATATACCTACATTAAGAGGTGAATATGGTTCATTCATATAGATATGCTAATCAGTGTGTTGATGGCTTAGTAGAAATTTGATGTATGTTAGAGCTTAATAGTATTTTCTTCGACTCTTTTCCTAGTTAAATTATAAATTTTTTGTATGCAAATGTTATGGGAAGTACTAACCCTAGACCGATTCCTTGTAACATCTTTCTATTGGGCTTAGACGGTCTCTTTTATAAAAACATGGGTCTTTTTATATAACTCATACCATCCTCTTATTTTTCTCTATTTCACTCAAAATTTTCTTTCACTTTTTTTGTGTGATTGCTTCATCATCACATTAGTTAGGTTCATCCAAAAGGAGACATGGAGGCATATTCACATTCCTTCACCCATTAAAATGTTTGTTGTTTGAATGATCTCATTTTCGATGACCATTACCATGATATCACCACTTGCAAGATCAATCAAGCGATGGATTTTGATTTTGACCTAAACGGGTATTCAAAGATCCTTCAATAAGGGAAAAATACATTGGTCTTATGTCAATTTTATAATAAAAGACTTCAACATAAGTGTTCTTCACGAGTTCTACATAATTACCTTCAAGCTAAAGGAAATATTCAAAACTTCTTGTTAGTCGTTAGTGGTTTATTTCAGTTGTGACACGATCAACAATAAATTCTTGGAGACGAGGATATTTGAGGATATTTTGGTGAAAAGGCATAGGAGGTTTCCTCTATTAGATATTGGCTATGTGGAAATTTGGGTGATACCATCATCTAAGAGGCGAGTGAAAGTCTTACTATGAAGTCTTTTCAAAGAGCCTGAACAAAAGTTAACTCATATTAATAAGGTATTTTAGTACCACTCAAAAGTGTAATCTCTCTCTAACATGATTGAAATCGTAATAAAGAGGCGATTTAAGGCCTTATGTACATCATTAGGAGAAAAAGATTAATTTAAGTTAGATGATCAACGTCAACATGACTGTGTTGGCCTAGAGTGATTGAGCACCCTCATGTTAATGTTGTATAATTATATATGTTGTTAAATTGAAATGTTCAATCACATAAAAAAAATTGATGTGTGGGGAAAAAGAGTAATGACAACCAAAATAAAAACCTCCAACAAAAATAACTCTCTCTGCAATAAGACAACAATTTAACTTGGACGAAGAAGATAAAAGACAAGAAACATAATAACTTGTTTATCCTGATTTTTGGGGAATCTTTATCGTTTTTTTCAAAAAACGATCTGTTTTTATTAGATATTTCAAAAAATCCGATATTTCAAAAATTTCGATAGTATTAATTTTGTATTTTCCTTTAAAAATGATCTATCGTATTTTTAAAAAAATCTAAAAAATTACAAAATATATCAAATTTATAAAAAAAAATTGAAAGTTTTAAATTTATTTAAAAAATAATGCTAAATATAGATATCAGACATTTTAAAATACACTCTTGAATTTTGTTATTCATTTATTAAATTTAAACAATAATATTTTTGTCATTATACAAATATGTAAGAATTTCAAGTCAAAATGTGGATTGAATTGCAGAATAAATTTGAAATTCAAAACAGCAAACTAATTTAGAATTTAGAATTGACATATATGACTATATTACACTCTTGAATTTCTTACATTGAGTCATGTCAATCAAATCAAATCAGTAATATTTCATGACTTGTGTCTGAGAATCTCTTTGCATTTTGTATTTCTCTAGTAAATCGTACTCCAAACAATTAAGGGACGGTTTTTTCTAGTTTCTGGCAAACAACTAGATATATATAATGTCACTATAGAGAATCTAGCTATCTAGATCATATATCGGTCAAAAATTCAAAGTGACAACTAGTCACTTTGTATTGTCTGCATCACATGTATTCTAAATTTAATACCATGAATGAATCAATCTATCTATAGCTTAATTAGATGCTGAATTGTACTTGTCTTAGTCGAGTAAAGTAAAATTGATCCAGCTGTTTAGCATTCATCTAATTGAAGTATTTGATAACAATTAGAGGATTAATTATAAATGAATATCAATGAGTAAGGAATAAATTTATAAGGGATAGTTAATGATTAAGTTAACTCGCGGATGTATATTGTAACACCCTATTTCTATTCGACTATTAAATGAAATCAGAGTTATAAAAATTCTTCAACAAACATGGGATATCAACATTACCAACTCGAAGCTACTAGGTACTCGACTCTTGGTTACCCGCACGTTACCAACAGAGAGCAACATTCAAACATAAGGGGTGAGATATCGAATAATATAAACAAGAGTATGATAATCAATAAGTAAACGAGAAATCATACAATCACACCATTTCGCGCAACAAATAATATCAACATGCAACTTCAACCAACAACGTTCAACAACATATATAATGCGACTTAAACACGAATCAATTTATGTACATGCATGTGGTATCATTTGGAGTAAACTCCCAACATGAAACATTGCCAGTTTATCGAGGCATCAACAACTTATTTGTCAATCCAGACCAACTTGATTTGAGCATCCGCTCCAACTTGAAAATATGCACATGTATATGAACTATGAATGACATACAACAACTTAACCACTTTGACAACAACGACATAAACAAAAACTTAACAACTCAACAACTTGAATCAACATTAGTCAATAAACCTGCAACATAAAAATTCCCAAGAATCGGGACAACACAACTTCATTCGACTTCACACGACTACAACACGAAAAGATCGACCAATTGTGACTAGGCTAATTAAATCTCTAAATTAATTATTTTAATCCTCAATTCTACAAAACTCCACTTATGTTATCTCCGATTAATCTCAGGAATCAACTCAGTTTGACTCGGATGCGAAATCGGGATAGAAATCCCGAAACGACAGAATTTGCCCTGCAGCCCTACTCATACGCGTATTGGCCGAAGATATATGTGTATTGCCTTGCTTCTACGCCATCTATGCGCGCTATTACGCATATCACCTTGCTCCTACGTCACCCATTACGCGTATTGCTCCTTCATACACGTAATGCCTTGGTTCCTCACGCGTATCTTACTTAAATGGGCAAAAGGCCCTACAATTTCAACATCCATACACGTAATGCCTTGGTATGTTACGTGTATTGCGCTAATTCACGCAACTCCTTACGCATATGAACATGCTCTTACGCGTATTGACAGAGGCTATCTCGGTTTTCATGTTTTCTCATCCAATTTACATCTGATTCCTACGATTCTTGTTTCCACACTTCACACGAGTCCTGAATATGGTTTCTACATAGATTTTACTCTCTTCATCACATTATTCTTTCATCTAATTAATAAATCCAGTTCTTACCAACATCCTAGATCTAGATTCGTACTGATTTACTACAACAACAACAATCAAAGAAACATAAACAACATATATGACAACAACACAACAAATCACAACAAATTCTTCATGACAGATCTATATGAAAATCAATAACAACACAACATACAAGAACACATCAACAATTATACAAAAACCCAACCTACATACGGATTATCTAGTCCCGATTATAGAATTCGAACCCCACCCTTACCTTGGATTGAAGGCAACTCGAATCTACTGGTTAAAATCTCTACGAAAATTCAACCTCTTGTTGATCTTCCTCCAAGACTTGTTCTCTTCTCACCAAAAATTCTGATTATTTTCTAATTAGGTTTTTAGTCTAATTTTACTAAAATCTCATTAACTAGTTTAATTACTAATGAGCCTAAAATAGCACCCCCAATATTACTACTTTCACACTACAATTAAGTGAAACTTGCATGAATTTTATGAAGGAGGAAACTATTAAAACAACCTCACATCGAGTTAGGGAATTTGACCGTCACGATAGCAACTTCATTGTTGACGAGACAAAGAATTACAATGAAGGCCGACCAATGGGCGACTATAGGGTGGAGATTAATAAAAATTGGTGCGACTACAAAAATTTCAAACATTTCGTATGCCTTTTTCCCATTTCATTGCGGCTTCTTCGAGTGTTAGTAATTATCCATTCTACCTACTATCAGACATTTACAAGGTCATTAACTTATTTGGTATCTATAACAATAACTTTTCAGTGGTAGCTAGTGAGGATTATTGGGAAATATATTAAGGGGAAACCATTTACCATAATGAAAATATGAGAAGGAACAAAAAAGATCATCCCAAAGGCACGCGAATCAGGACAGAAATAGACACATATGAGCAAATGGAAAGATTGTGTGGAATATGTCGTCTTCCTGGTCATACACGAAAATATTGTCATAATGTTGGAACAAGTTCTAGATAGATTTAGTTATGGTGTTTATAATATTTGTAACCTTGGAATTTAATATTGATAACAACTTTTGGTTACAAGAAAACTACTAAAATATAACAACAATTAACACAACATAAAAACTAAGAGATAACAACAATAACAACAATATCATCGGCTCCAAACATCAAATTTCTAACGTCGTTGTCATTTTTAATTCGCAACCACTCTCGCTTTATGTTGCCATCTTCAAGCGAGAAGTACGACACAAATCTTTCTATACTTCTAATTTTTTCTCCATCTGCAATCTCTCCATCTAACCAATGAATCAAATTCCTTTCTAGTTGCTTTAAACTTTGGATATTCCAAAAAAACATCCTTATCGGAGGCTTGATTGGTGAAAAAAAATGCATGTATCTTCGAATATACATGTTGAAATCGACAGAAAATGTGAAGTAATTAAGAATAGAGAAATAATAAGAGGTGTGGAACAATTTGCAAATGTTTATCTTTATTTATACAAAAAAAACTTTCATTAAAATAATAATAAATTTTATTAAATTCAAAAATGCAGATATATTAAAAATAAAATAAAAAAATCATTGAAAGGGTGACTCCACTTCTAATGACGTCCCCTTATAATTTAAAGAGTGACTCCATTGACAATGACGCCCCTTTATAAATTATATAAGGACTAGGCTGTCGATGTCGTCTCTTTTTTTAGTTAAAAGAGGATTGAACTGCTAATGACACCCCCTATATATATATATATATATATATATATATATATATATATATATATATATATATATATATATATATATATATATATATATATATATATATATATATATATATATATATATATTTTTTTTTTTTGGAACATGGATATTCTGAAAATTTTGATAGAAAGATGGATATATTGAATGTTAGTTGCTGGAAAGTTGATTATCATAGTAAAAATTTCAATATTTTAAACTGATTTTATCCAATATATTTACTATTTTGTATATCATGCCTTTTCGAAAGATTAACTCAACAATTTCTCATTTATGCATGAGTCACTCATACTTTATAACAAGATCTAATGTCATGATCTACTCATGCTCCTCCACCAAGTTGAAGTGGACTCTTGTATCATTTATTGAAGAGTTCACGAGAGTATTGGGAGCAATTAAAGAATCAATACTCTATAATAATCAAAGAGGAAGATGTCTGATATATATATATATATATATATATATATATATATATATATATATATATATATATATATATATATATATATATATATATATATATATATATATATATATATATATATATATATATATATATATATATATATACACACACTAGCGCCCGTTTGTCCGTTTTTTTTAAGGTGCACCGCGTGAAAATATTAACGGTATCAATTTCTATAAGTTTGATTTTAACATTAACTATTTATATGATGAGTCTAATGATATTAATTAAAAAATTAACAAAAATAAATTTGTACTATGTAATATTAGCAAATTGAATTTTATTATGAATACCGAAAGGAGCATTGTGAATAACTTTATTTATCCATTATTTTCAATCAATTGATAGTTACTGAAGTTTTATTATGTTAGACTTTTTTTTATAAGCAATATTGATTAAAAGGAGAAAAATGGGTTTTCCGTCCCAATACAAAAAGCCAGAAAAAAGTATAAGGAATTAATCTGAATACTTACAAAAATCGAATGGATAAAAAGTCCAAGCGAAACAAGTACCCACCAACTTATCTCCTACAAAAAATCAAGAGGGTGGTGCATCCAATCGTATAGAGAGTAATTTCTACGTACTATATTAAACCACCTCCAAGAAATTAGAACTATATGAAGAAAAACGTCTTCGGCAGTATAAGAGACTTCTTTAAAAATAATAGAATTTCTCAAATTCCATAAACCCCAAACAGTACCAAACCAAATGAAACACTTCATATCCTCTTTAATAGTATTCAACATAAGACTCTTGTGTCTGTTTATCCGCTTTTATTAAGGTGCACACACATCAAAATATAAATGTGTATTTTTAATTTAATTTTGATTTTAATTTAAACTAATTATGTATTAAATTTGTAATATTTACTCTCTCTCTCTCATGTTCTTATATGAATTTAACGGATCTTCCACTTAGAATGCAAATTTTTTTCCAAAATAAAAAATGAAATGCATGGAAATTGTAAGAAATATGTGATTTGTAAATGACAAAAAAAAAATGAGACAGTAAATTGAAAATTATAATTACATGGCCAAATGATCCTTTAGTGGACTAAAACCATCCCCAATATAAAGATATAAGTTCAACTTACCTTCCTCCATCATGTGTATCTTGAATACAAATATGATATCAAATTCTAAATTCTAAACGTTAGAAACAAATAAATTGATTGTATCTAACAATATTAAACTTTTGTACAATACAATGTCACAATGACAAATCAATATCAAGGATACAAATTATATAAATAAGACACATTAATCATCACTATTATACAAATAAAAATTGAAAAGAAAAGGAAAAAACAATTTGAATATTGAATTTGCCAAAATCAAAATCCATATATTACTTGTTTTTGTTACAATGAGAAGAAGAAAGTCATCGGAACATTTATGTTAATAATAATGTTAATAATAGTGCATGAGAATCATTTTCTTTCTCTCTAATTTATTTCGTCTAATATTTTTTCTGTACAAATCAATCTTTTTTCCCTTACTTTCTTTACTTTAAACCATGTTAAAGGAAAGTAGCCATATTGTATCAACTTTCTTTGCTAAAATCAAAAAGCAAAACCACTCTGGTTTGTTTGTGTAACTGCTGCAAATTTTTAAGCAGTTATTATACAATTATTAATAAGCAAGAAGTGTGTGTAATTTATATAGTGGTTAAAGGGTATAATGGAAATAAAAATAGGCTAACCCAAAAACTCATTCCCCTGTAGAACGTTATAGATAATAAACTTTGTGAATAGAGTAGAACTCTTTCAATGAAATTTCAAAAGATAAATTTTTTGTTAAGTAAAACAAACCAAGATGGAAAAACAATTGGGAATTGAAAATAAAAAATAATATGTTCAAACAAATAAATTAATATCAACATTTCTCAATAACTTACAAATAATAATAAATTTAAAAAGAGCCATCAACTAAGCCATTAAATAAATAACAATTGCGACCCTCTTCTTTCTTAACCGCTTCATTAATATTTAATGAGTTATGTTAGTGGCAATTAGTGGTAAGTGAAAGATATAACACAATGTGAAATTGATTCAATAAGCATAAACAAAATGCAATATTATAACTTTTAAATAAATAGATCATTTAGTTTTGAATATATTGGTATCAAAAGTTTGGTTTATCACCGTCCTATAGAACAAAATTTAAAAACATATTCGTTGATCAATACATATATTAACAAATAATACATAAAAAGTGTAGAAATACATAAATTTCAGTGACTCATTCAGAGTTCCTCAATAGTATTTATTTTTACATCTTATTCCTATTTGATGGAAGAAAATTAAACAATTACAATAAGTAGTAGTAAGAAGTTGTTAATAATAAAAACAATATATATTCAAATATATAAAACTATCATAGATTAATAATGCATAAAACAATTTTAATGTAGTAAGAAGTTGCATGTGAGAAAGAATTGTGTAGAAACTAACAATGGAGAGAGAAGAAAAAGAGAGACAAAAAGAAATAACTTACATGTGAAAGAGATAGAATTGGAAGGTTTGTTGACAACAACTGATATTGAGAGGAAAAAAAGGTTTGTTGAACATCCATTGTGTCTTTGGAAAAAGAAAATATAGTTTACATTGAAAAAAATGACGTTAAAGGTGCTACTATGTAAAAAAGTAAGGGAGATTATCATATGAAGTTAATAACATATAAGCATATAAGTAATTAATAATAATAATATTTTTTTTTAAAATTAAAATACTTAGAAAATATGATAATTGCAAAGATGAAGTTGAAAACTAATAGAAGTTATTAACAACACTATTATTTTTATTTTTTTTATTTATTAAAAAAGAAAATAAAGGGTATTTTTGGAACTAAAATAGTCCACTTCAAAAGGATGTATTCTTTATATATATATATATATATATATATATATATATATATATATATATATATATATATATATATATATATATATATATATATATATATATATATATATATATATATATATATATATATATATATATATATATATATATATATATATATATATATATTTATATATATCCTATTGGGTTTAAGTGCTTCATTTAGTTTGGGCCCAATAGTTAGAATTTTTTTTATTATTTATATAAAAAATTTATCATTTTTCAAACAAAAAATCACTTTTTTCTATCTAAGATTTTGAAATTTTCGGTACGTATATTTTCACAAAATTTTGAAATTTTCGTCTTTGTATCAGAAATTTCAAAAATTATGGTATTTTCTACCGAAAATTTGTAAATATTAAGTGTTTTTTTATCGAAAATTCCAAAATATCTGTTATATACCATAACAAATTTGACATCAATATCGGTGATTTTGAAAATTTCCGGTATGTAGCAAGAACTTCTGGAAATTTTAAAATTTTCGATATACCAAAAATTTCGTCTGTACTTGACATTTTCGATAACAAACTTGGTAGTTAAAAAGCTGGGTCCTAAGTTCATTGGACCGTACCAGATCTTGCAGAAGGTGGGTACTATGGCATACAGGGTGGCGTTACTGCAAGAGCTTTCGTACTTGCATGACTTGTTCCATGTGTCGCAACTTCGGAAGTATGTGTCTGACCCATATCATGTTATTCAGAGGGATGAATATTAGAGATAACCTTACGGTGGAAGCGATGCCGATATGGATCGAGGATCACAAAATGAAGCAACTTAGAGGAAAAGAGATTCCTTTGGTGATATTATCTTGGGGAGGAGCAACTGGAGGGAGTGTGACCTGGGAGTTGGAAAGCAGGATGCGAGAGTCGTATCCACAATTATTTCCATCAAGTACATTTTTGAAGAAGAAAATAATTTAAGTGGGGGAGAGTTGTAACACCCCATTTTAAATTATTTAATCGTCGGTGTTATTTTGTTTGTTTGGCCTTATTTAGGGTGTGTGTAGTTGAGCGCGTAGGCGTGGTATCCTTAGCGGAACGGGGTAATTAGGGATATCAGGTTAATAATGTAATATTGGGTAGTGAGTGGGTATATTTAATAATATTAGTATAAAATATATTATTATTATTAATAATAATATTAATATTATTATTAATTAAAATCTAATTTAATTAGTAATTGGTTAGTGGGTGAAAAATAGGGAAACAAAGACTTAATCAAGGTTTATGGACAAATTTAGTCATACGATAATTTTCACTTGGAGAGTGTTAGAGAAGGAAGAACAAGAGGAAGGGCTACAACATTCTTCATCATTAATTTTTGCTGGATTTTAATCAGGAATTCGAAGTAAGAAAGGAGAATGGGTTTATAATAGGTGTTAATACCATGAAAGGGTAGTGGAGATTCCTTTTCCTCGTAGGATTTTGTATGTGTAATTGCTGTCTACATATCTGAATCTGTTCTATGTGTATCTGTAGCAAACTGTATGGAATCAATCGTGGTTGTTATGAATTTGTGTGATAACTCTGTGTGTTATGATATATGGACTGTGTGGTTTGTAGATCTGGTTTGGTTGCAGGTTGAGGGTAACAAATTTAGATCTAGAAACACCAATTTGATTAGTAATGATAGATGAAAATGATAAACAAGGAACTATGGTTTTTAAAATCAATGTAGAGATGAATTAAGGATAAATTTGAGTGTAGAAGAGAGATCAAAGTGAGCATATCTGAACTAATATGAAAATTCAGGATTTTGACACAATTTATGTCATTACGCGTAATAAGGAGGCATTACGCGTAAGGCATTGCGTGCCAGCCATCCATTATCCGTAACAGACGGATAGTACATATAATAGTAGCAACCCTTAGAGGCAATACACATTATAGTGTGGCAGTACGCGTAAGAGATCTGGAAACTGAAACTTTTACTGAAAATTGATCTCTGCTCTTACGTGTAACAGCTAGGCATTACACGTATGACCGTGCTGCAGGTTGGGCATTACGCTTTGGTTATGTAGGATGAAGGGCAAGCGATATGGGCATACACGTATGGCCTTGGGCAGTACGCGTATGACCAGCAAAGGTGCAAAATTTAATCGTTTTCATGATTTCCTTCTCGATTTCACATACAATGCGATTTCTTTTGTTCTGAGAGGTTAGGATAGGCGTCATAACTTAGTGAACCTAGAAATGATAGTGAAATTAATTAAAATTGGAATTTATGTGGATTAATTAGATAATTAGCTAATTAATGCCATGTGAGGTGTTTTCCCTTGATTGTGTGTGTGTGTTTTTGAATAGATTGGACAGGTGTGGAAATATTATGGTGTATTACGGAGAGTATGTATCTCATGTGTGATCAGTAGGATCATGGAGATGTATAATTTCTATTATACATGTCTTGTATGCATATTTATTGTCATGCATTCATGATGTATCTGGTGGAGATGAATCATTGCTCAGTGGGAGTGTATGTGATTAATCCGAACTCCAATATGGAGTGTAGTGGAGATAAATCATTTCCAAGTGGGGTGTACGTGATTTATCTGGATTCTATTATGTCAAGGTATATTAGTACCATATGCATTGTGTCAGTTGTTGAGTCACATTGCATTATTATATGTTTGATGAGGTATGATTGAAAGTGACAAGTGTGTCGTGATGATGTATTGGCTATGTGTGATTGTGTGATTACTACTCTTAAAATGTATTATACATCGTTAATTATTGAATGTAGTTACCCCTTTGTTGTTTGTTGTGTCTGTGCTTCTCGGGATGTACAAATAATCCAGGTAATTTAGTGTGCATGAAGTGCGTGTTGCCTGATCGAATCTTAGGAGTCGCTCTAATACGTAACACGGGACTTGGGGAATTTTCATTGAATGTTATTCTTTATTTATTTTGTTAGGTATCATTCTTTATTTGAAGATATTGTGGACCACGAGTTTATATGGATTTTTGATGTTGTCGGCAAATTGTCGTGATTTGAATAAAACATTTATTTCAGCTATTTTAATCATTTATGAGAAAAAAGTTTTGTTGTTTGTTTTATGATGTGACGTTCCAATGTGTTTGGTTTTAAAACTATGATTATGTTAATTATTAAGTATTTTTCTTAAATGGGAAGTGGGGTGTTACACCTACGACCTAGCCTACACAGGCTTAGCTCAGATCAGACTTTTTTATTAAATAGAAAAGGCCCAGACTTTGTATAAGCCTATTTAATTAAAAAGGCTAGGCTCCAGGAAAATAAAAAATCTTTTAATCCTATCAAGCCAGCCTATTTAAATAAACATGAATATTTTTTTATTATCATTATGTTATGTTTTTTTTTTACTTTGAATTAAAATACATAAATAAAACTTGATTATCTTGAAGAGCTTATGAAAATAAGATGAAACAGAATGAACAATGTCATAAGTTGTTTTCATAAGTTCTCTTAAACAAATAGTCTCACAAAACTTATGCTAATAAATAAGTTAAAATAAGTCAATACAAACAAATTTTTAGTCTCATTGGTCTTTTAGTTTGTTAGTCTATTTAAATATTATTTGAATTTCTTATTTACATATATCTAAAATTAATAGGCTTTTATGTAGGCTAACCAGACCTTCAAAAAGGCCAGGCTCATGCCTAAAATAAGCCTATGATACATGCCAAAATTAGGCTTCAATTGTTTTTGGTAGGCCAAACTAGCGCAACCTAGTCAATTTCCACCCTTAGTTGTAAGTGGATTTTTAAGGTTAAGGAAGGAATCGAAGGAGTGAGGTCGAAGTGATTTAAAGCAAGGTTGGTTGTTAGGGGGTTCACTCATAAAGAAGGTGTCGAATTCAATGATGATGATAATAATAATAATAATAATAATAATAATATTTGTAACTTATTTGTAATTTATGTCATATATTTATAGTATTTATAACTTATAATAATAGTATTATGAATGGTAATATTTGTAACTTATTTTTCATGTAAATTATTATTATTATTATTATTATTATTATTTTTATTATTATATTAATATTGAATATTTTAAGAGAATACCACATAGATATTTAGAGTTAGGAAAGTTGTCACGTAGATAATTAGGGTTATATATACTTTTAAAAGATCAAGAATTTTCTTAATAACGATATAAGTATTATTATGACCTGATCTGGAGTGTGATGTCAAGGTGAAGGGAAGGCTTTACCATATACCCCCACATCCATACTTTTACCCCTATAATTTTTTCAAAATGCCTATTATAACCTTATTATATTTTATTATATTATTATTTTATTATTTTTTTTACCATTTATGTCAGACCGTCAGATTCTAGAAAATATTTGTCCCAAAAAACACGTTCCGGAAGACTTAAAATATGAGTTCCGGTACGTTAATTATCATACTGGAAGACTTTGGGAAAGTCTTCCGGTTTTGTAATGTTTGCTCACCGGAAGACTTAATAAAAGTGTTCCGGAACGAAACACTTTTATTAAGTCTTCCGGTATCCTTGTATATGTGTACCGGAACACTTTATGTAAGTGTTCCGGTATTGTAAGAGATACAATACCGGAAGACTTACATAAAGTCTTCCGGTGTGTAAATTTTTTTTTATTTATTTAATTTTTTTATATTTTTATTAAAAAATATTTTTATTGTGTAGGTGCAGTACCTATATAAGAAAAAGAACCGATATGTGTGAATACATCATATGTATTTACAACGTCAGAGAGATTTGGTACACGAGATGAGGTGATAAGATGGGTTAAAGACACCGGATTACGAAATAAAGTGACGGTCATCATCACTCGTTCAGATACACAAACAGGCAAGAGAGGAAGAAGTAACAAAATAATATTTGGTTGCGATAAAGGTGGGAAATACAAGGATATTCGTAGTGGAATAAAAAGTGCGACGAAAAAATGCGGATGTCCATTTAAGATCAGGTCAACTCCGACAAAAGATGGATCTGGATGGAAGAATGATGTAAAATGTGGCGTTCATAACCATGATTTACCTAATAGATTAGAAGGTCACTCATTTGTTGGTAGGTTGACAACGGATCAGAAGCAACATGTTGCTGATTTAACAAAGAGAAAGGTTGCACCTAGAAATATATTGCATTCCTTGCACGAGCGAGATCCAGATTGTGTCACTCGGATCACGCAAATATACAAGCATAAGAGTATGATGGAAAAAGAGATAAGAGGTCCTAGAAGTGAGATACAACATTTGTTTAAGCTTATCTAGGTTGCAGGTTATATTTATTGGAGTAGAAAAAGAGACGACTCTGAAGTTATTAAAGATATATTTTGGGCACATCCAGATTCAATTAAGTTGTTGAATATTTTTCCTATTGTGTTAGTTATGGATAAAACTTATAAGACAAACAAATACAGGCAACCTTTGTTTGAAATTGTTGGCATGACATCAACCGAGTTGACTTTTGCTGTCGCATTTGCGTATATTGAGTCTGAGCAGACTGAGACTTTTTGTTGGGTGTTAGATAAGCTTAAACAATTGTTTGTGAAGAAAGATTTATTTCCACAAGTGATGATGACATATAGAGATCTTTCTTTGATGGAAGACGTTGAGTGTAACGCTCTATTTATTAATTAATTATTTAATTCATTATATTCGCGTTATTGGTATTGATTTATGTTGAATTGTCGAAGTTGTTTGTGATAAGTTGCTAAGTTTGTTTGAATTAAGTTGAATGAGTCAATTTAAGTTGCATTGTCGTTTGTTGGATAAAGTTGAATTAATTGAGTTGTGGGAATTGATGTGGAATATTCTCCCGTTTATGGTTGGATAAGTTATTTAGGTGCTTGGACCATTTGGTCAAATATTGGAAGATAATCTAATTAAGTCGGGAGAAAATAATTAGTCGCGAATTATTAATTGATTTTTAGCGTTATGGTAAATTAAGTTGTTAAGTCGGAAAATCGAAGAAATAATATTATCAGTGATAGTATTGATTAATGGAGCATGTTGGTTATTGGGCTTTGATTTCGTTGGAATTAGCAATTAAAGGGGTGCAGTGTTTAGGCCCATTAATTGTTTTATTGGATTATTATTATAATAAAAAGGAATAAAAGAATGAGTCAAAAGAAGAAGTAACAAAAGAAGAGGGAATCGTGGAAATTAGGGAAAAAGTCTTAGAGAAAAATAAGGGTTTTAGAGGAGAGAAAATAGCTTGCGAGAAAAGAAGGAGAAAGAAGGATTCATGTTCATATCTTAATTTTCGCACATACGTACAACCTCTACTAAACAGGTGATAACTTTTTACTCGTAATTCTGATTAAAGCGATTCTTGAATTTCTGGAAAGCTTACGAAATTCCCTTCGATTTGATATATAATTTCGTGTCAATAAGTTCTGTATTGAAGAAGAAAAATGCATTTGAAGTTTGGAAGTTCATGCTGGAAATTGGTCAAATAGTAGTTACGGGATTGATGGTGATAAACGCTGAATTTTGGTCAATATAGGAACTCAATGGCAGCGTGTTCGTATTTTTAATCTCCATGGATAAAAGAGGAGAGAAAAAGGGCCACATATTCAAAGGGGTTGGAAATTCGATCGGAGATTCGAAGCGGTCATCGATTAAGGTAAGGGTGGGGTTCGAATTCCATAACCGGGACTAGATGATCGTATGTAGATTGGGGTTTTCGCGTAAATTCATTGCTGCGTTTTAATATGATTTGTTAATGATAATTTCGTGTTCATATCTGATGAAATATATGTTGTTCTTGTTGTGTTGCTGATGAATATGTTGAAAGTTGTTATGTTGTCTGTGTTGTTGATGATTCATAGTTGCAGAATTCGTGTAGATGGAGATAGGTTTCGTAAAATCAATCATAGGAATTAATAGATAAATATTAGTAGAAGTTTTGAGAATAAAATTGATGTAGAAACCCAATTAAGGATGAACAGAATGGTGAAAAGTATGAGCAGGTTAGATGAGAAAAATGCAGTTTTCAACGATTCGACCTGTTTTCGCGTCCGTTTCGAGTTGAATTGATCTTATACTTAAAGTAGAGATAGAATAAGTTGTTTATAGTAGATTGGAGAGTTTAAAATAATTAATTTAGTAATTTATTTGATTAAGTCGCAAATCGTTGTTTTTACGTCGAAGTGGTGTTGAAGTTGTTATAAGTTGCGTTGTTCCGTTTAAAGGATGATTATTAAAGTTGCAGGTCTATTGACCAACGTTGATTCAAGTTGCCATGTTGTTAAGTTGTTAGTTGCTATGTTGTTTAAAGTTGTTACGTCGTTATGTGGTTGATTATATCGTTATGGTTGTTGTTGTTGTATGCTTCATACATTCGCATACATGTGCATATTTTAAGTTGGAGCTTATGCTCGATTCAAGTTGGCCTGGATTGGCAATATTTTAAGTTGAAAGTTGAAGGCTTATGACTTGATGCCTCGATAACCTGGCAATATTTTAAGTTGGGAGTTCGCTCCAAATGGTACCGCATGCATAATTAAGTTGAGTTGCATTCACATTGCATTATTGTGTTGTTAAGTTGATATGTGACTAATGTGGTGTTGATGATTGTTATGTTGATTAATGTTGCATTGATGATGGTTATGTTGATAAATGTTGAACTGATAATTACTATATTGATAAATGTTATGTATTGTAATTGTGTTGATGTTGTGAAGTGGTGAGTTTGTACGATTATTCTGTTTACATATTGATTATCGAATTTTGTTTATGTTATTCGATATCTCACCCCTTTTGTTGTATGTTGCCACTTGTTGGTGACTTGCAGGTAACGGAGAGTCCAGTATTTAGTAGATTTGAGTTGGTGTTTGTCGCTCTGATACGTAGCACTTCGGGGGGATAAACCCTTGTTTTGCATTTATGATTCTGTTTAAGTTTATGAAGTAGTTACAAGTTGTTTTATGTTAAAAGAACCAAGTTGAATGTTTTGATGTCAGTCGAATTAAAGTTGAATTTGAAATTGTTTAAAGTTTAATAAAGTTGAAATCCGTTGCGTTGTTTTGAAGTGAATTTTATTATATAAGTTGTTGTTCGGTTTTAAAAGTTGAAAATGTGACATTCCATGTTCATTTTGAGATTTTATTTAACTCTGATTTAATATTTAAAGATGGGTAGAAATGGGGTGTTACATTAGTGGTATCAGAGCAGGTCGGTCCGTCTGACCAATGTTTTCTAACGTTGTTGATTCCTTAGTACTCGACATGTGTGTGAAACACTGTCGGTACTTGTTGTTAGTTTCTAGTCGTTGTCTCCAGGTGTTGGTTGGAATTAAGTGGGGAGAAGCTTGACTCTCGGACTGTTGTTGGAATGTCGAAGTTGGTTCAAAGTTGATGTTGATTGCAAGAGTGCAAGGTTGTTAAAGAGATGTTGTTGCAGATCGGCAAGAGCATGGACTCATGAATTCATATCGGTCGAATTTGAGAAGTGCGTATATTTAATATGAGAATTGTTTGAGGTGGAAGATTTATTTTGATGGAAATGATAAGTTGACGGACCAAGTCGGTATATTGTTTCGCTTTGAGTATAGTTGGATTAAGTCGAGTAATTTTCAAAGTTGGAAGAAGAGTAATATTCTTGGTAGATCTTGGAAGTAAGAGCGAGAGAGATAAAACTTATGTTCGCCATTCTCAAAATTCTGGTTTTTGCAATCTTGGAGCAGCTGTCACTAGAAGTGGCATAACTCTTTAATCGTGAATCAGATTGAAGCGGTTCTGGACTTTTTGGAAAGCTTATAGAATTCCCTACAATTTGCATATAAGATTTACATTCAGGAGGTTTATTATGAGGAAGATAAGTAGGTTTTAATAGTTGGGTCTGCTGCTGATTTTGGAAATTCTGCATACGAAAATTGTTGACCAGTCCCATTGCGATGGGGATAACTTTTTACTCGTAAGTCAGATTCGAGCGATTATTGAAGTTCTAGAATATGCACAAATTTATCTTCATGTTAGAATATAATTTTATGATTTGGAGGTCTGTATTGGAGATGATAATTGCGTTCGAAGTGGAGCGTGTGTTGCTGGAAATTTTAGAAAGATGAAAATGTTGGAAAAATAATAAGATGTTGGTATTAGAGGGAATGCATAAGTATTTGGAGAATGAATAAATATGTAAGGAGAATGATTAAAGTGCTTATGTTAAATGGTAGTAATGTCGAGAGGAAGACGGATGTTTGAATTGTGCTGTTAAGAAATATAATTTGGATGAAAGTCATGATTGGAAGAGATAATTGAGTTCGAAGTTGAACGTCTATTGCTGAAAATTTGGAAAGATGAAAATGTTATTAAATAATAAAATGTTGGTATCAGAGAATGCATAGAGATACAATTTATGTCGAATGAGGACAATTAAAGTGCCTATGCTAGATGATGGTGATGTTGAGAGGAAGACCGAAGTTGATTAGTGTTGTTAAATCTTTTAACTTGGATGAGAGTTGTAATTGGAGTGAACCGAATTGGATTCTGTTGATGTTGTGGCTGCTCCGGTGTTAGAAGGATATTTAAAGTTGTGTTGCGCTTGGAGCGTGTATAAGAGATTGTGTATCGAATGTTGGGATACGTTGGTATAATTGACGAAGTCGAAATTTTTGATAAGCCGTAGAAAGTTGGTGGAGCATTATACTTACGGACTTTGGGCACAAGTTGAAGTACACTATTATGTTGAGTAATGATTATTTATGCCACCGTTATGGTTGTCGGATGTCTATTGACAAATTGAGGAACTGATCACCCTTAATTTATTGTTGATAGCAGACGAAATTATAATTGATGGATAGATGTGTCATACCGACTAGTATGATAAATAAGTTAAATCAGTTGAAGTCGAGATGGGCAATTGAGTATTATTTGAATTGTTTATGGAGACTCATATATAAGAATGTTAGTCAGATTTAAGAATGATGGTATGAAGTTGCATTGGGATTAAATACTATTAGGGAAATTCGTAGTTGAACTCTGGATAATGAGAATGTTGTTTGTGATGATTTAAATGGTACGAGGCCTGAAGTTTTCTTGGGGATAATTCAAAAGTAAAGTATATGGTAAAGTAAAACCAAGATTGTCAAGAATGTAGGATAAAGTTGAGTTGCAAGAGCCAGACGAAGTGGAATTTTAAGTGGGTTTATTAAAGCGTGATTTTGATTAGAACATGGATAGTTGTTTTGTTTGCGTTGGTTCGAATAAGAATTTATGAAAGGTTGTGTTAGTATGAGTAAGAATCGAGGATTCGATACGTTGGATTAGTTAGAAGTAGAGAAATATGAGTATCTTGTGGAAACTGTTGTATCGATGCACCTTATATTGTCCTAATGATGTAGTGTGCTAAGATGATTTTCAAAGGATGTTTTATTTTAAGATGGTAAAGTTGTAGTTGTGTTGATGATAATTGGGAATTCATGGAAGTATATGAATATTTTATCCAAGATTTGGAAGTAGTCGCAGTTGTAATTGGTTGAATGTTTAGAGGCGTTATCTTAAGGATCTAATTTGTAACTATTTGGTAACTGCAAGAGTTAGAATACCTGTTGGAACGGAATTTCAAAGGATTAAGTCGGAGGCTTTGTTGATATGTAGATTTTGGTGAGTGTAAGTTGGAGTTAAACTCAGTAAACTTTGTAGTATGCAATTAATCAGAGTGCGCAGCGAAGGCGCAATGTCATGCAATTATTACCTGAATTACAACGATGTTGGTAGCTTTGTTGTATTATATGTTGTGTTTAAGTTATGTATTATTGTTTGTGGTATACGTGGGTTTCCTTTGGAAATGAGAGTTGAGTAGTCGGATGGAATAAGTAGTTGGAGTAGTTGAATCAGATGAATTTTCGAGGACGAAAATATCCTAAGTGGGGGAGAGTTGTAACGTTCTATTTATTAATTAATTATTTAATTCATTATATTCGCGTTATTGGTATTGATTTATGTTGAATTGTCGAAGTTGTTTGTGATAAGTTGCTAAGTTTGTTTGAATTAAGTTGAATGAGTCAATTTAAGTTGCATTGTCGTTTGTTGGATAAAGTTGAATTAATTGAGTTGTGGGAATTGATGTGGAATATTCTCCCGTTTATGGTTGGATAAGTTATTTAGGTGCTTGGACCATTTGGTCAAATATTGGAAGATAATCTAATTAAGTCGGGAGAAAATAATTAGTCGCGAATTATTAATTGATTTTTAGCGTTATGGTAAATTAAGTTGTTAAGTCGGAAAATCGAAGAAATAATATTATCAGTGATAGTATTGATTAATGGAGCATGTTGGTTATTGGGCTTTGATTTCGTTGGAATTAGCAATTAAAGGGGTGCAGTGTTTAGGCCCATTAATTGTTTTATTGGATTATTATTATTATAATAAAAAGGAATAAAAGAATGAGTCAAAAGAAGAAGTAACAAAAGAAGAGGGAATCGTGGAAATTAGGGAAAAAGTCTTAGAGAAAAATAAGGGTTTTAGAGGAGAGAAAATAGCTTGCGAGAAAAGAAGGAGAAAGAAGGATTCATGTTCATATCTTAATTTTCGCACATACGTACAACCTCTACTAAACAGGTGATAACTTTTTACTCGTAATTCTGATTAAAGCGATTCTTGAATTTCTGGAAAGCTTACGAAATTCCCTTCGATTTGATATATAATTTCGTGTCAATAAGTTCTGTATTGAAGAAGAAAAATGCATTTGAAGTTTGGAAGTTCATGCTGGAAATTGGTCAAATAGTAGTTACGGGATTGATGGTGATAAACGCTGAATTTTGGTCAATATAGGAACTCAATGGCAGCGTGTTCGTATTTTTAATCTCCATGGATAAAAGAGGAGAGAAAAAGGGCCACATATTCAAAGGGGTTGGAAATTCGATCGGAGATTCGAAGCGGTCATCGATTAAGGTAAGGGTGGGGTTCGAATTCCATAACCGGGACTAGATGATCGTATGTAGATTGGGGTTTTCGCGTAAATTCATTGCTGCGTTTTAATATGATTTGTTAATGATAATTTCGTGTTCATATCTGATGAAATATATGTTGTTCTTGTTGTGTTGCTGATGAATATGTTGAAAGTTGTTATGTTGTCTGTGTTGTTGATGATTCATAGTTGCAGAATTCGTGTAGATGGAGATAGGTTTCGTAAAATCAATCATAGGAATTAATAGATAAATATTAGTAGAAGTTTTGAGAATAAAATTGATGTAGAAACCCAATTAAGGATGAACAGAATGGTGAAAAGTATGAGCAGGTTAGATGAGAAAAATGCAGTTTTCAACGATTCGACCTGTTTTCGCGTCCGTTTCGAGTTGAATTGATCTTATACTTAAAGTAGAGATAGAATAAGTTGTTTATAGTAGATTGGAGAGTTTAAAATAATTAATTTAGTAATTTATTTGATTAAGTCGCAAATCGTTGTTTTTACGTCGAAGTGGTGTTGAAGTTGTTATAAGTTGCGTTGTTCCGTTTAAAGGATGATTATTAAAGTTGCAGGTCTATTGACCAACGTTGATTCAAGTTGCCATGTTGTTAAGTTGTTAGTTGCTATGTTGTTTAAAGTTGTTACGTCGTTATGTGGTTGATTATATCGTTATGGTTGTTGTTGTTGTATGCTTCATACATTCGCATACATGTGCATATTTTAAGTTGGAGCTTATGCTCGATTCAAGTTGGCCTGAATTGGCAATATTTTAAGTTGAAAGTTGAAGGCTTATGACTTGATGCCTCGATAACCTGGCAATATTTTAAGTTGGGAGTTCGCTCCAAATGGTACCGCATGCATAATTAAGTTGAGTTGCATTCACATTGCATTATTGTGTTGTTAAGTTGATATGTGACTAATGTGGTGTTGATGATTGTTATGTTGATTAATGTTGCATTGATGATGGTTATGTTGATAAATGTTGAACTGATAATTACTATATTGATAAATGTTATGTATTGTAATTGTGTTGATGTTGTGAAGTGGTGAGTTTGTACGATTATTCTGTTTACATATTGATTATCGAATTTTGTTTATGTTATTCGATATCTCACCCCTTTTGTTGTATGTTGCCACTTGTTGGTGACTTGCAGGTAACGGAGAGTCCAGTATTTAGTAGATTTGAGTTGGTGTTTGTCGCTCTGATACGTAGCACTTCGGGGGGATAAACGCTTGTTTTGCATTTATGATTCTGTTTAAGTTTATGAAGTAGTTACAAGTTGTTTTATGTTAAAAGAACCAAGTTGAATGTTTTGATGTCAGTCGAATTAAAGTTGAATTTGAAATTGTTTAAAGTTTAATAAAGTTGAAATCCGTTGCGTTGTTTTGAAGTGAATTTTATTATATAAGTTGTTGTTCGGTTTTAAAAGTTGAAAATGTGACATTCCATGTTCGTTTTGAGATTTTATTTAACTCTGATTTAATATTTAAAGATGGGTAGAAATGGGGTGTTACATTAGTGGTATCAGAGCAGGTCGGTCCGTCTGACCAATGTTTTCTAACGTTGTTGATTCCTTAGTACTCGACATGTGTGTGAAACACTGTCGGTACTTGTTGTTAGTTTCTAGTCGTTGTCTCCAGGTGTTGGTTGGAATTAAGTGGGGAGAAGCTTGACTCTCGGACTGTTGTTGGAATGTCGAAGTTGGTTCAAAGTTGATGTTGATTGCAAGAGTGCAAGGTTGTTAAAGAGATGTTGTTGCAGATCGGCAAGAGCATGGACTCATGAATTCATATCGGTCGAATTTGAGAAGTGCGTATATTTAATATGAGAATTGTTTGAGGTGGAAGATTTATTTTGATGGAAATGATAAGTTGACGGACCAAGTCGGTATATTGTTTCGCTTTGAGTATAGTTGGATTAAGTCGAGTAATTTTCAAAGTTGGAAGAAGAGTAATATTCTTGGTAGATCTTGGAAGTAAGAGCGAGAGAGATAAAACTTATGTTCGCCATTCTCAAAATTCTGGTTTTTGCAATCTTGGAGCAGCTGTCACTAGAAGTGGCATAACTCTTTAATCGTGAATCAGATTGAAGCGGTTCTGGACTTTTTGGAAAGCTTATAGAATTCCCTACAATTTGCATATAAGATTTACATTCAGGAGGTTTATTATGAGGAAGATAAGTAGGTTTTAATAGTTGGGTCTGCTGCTGATTTTGGAAATTCTGCATACGAAAATTGTTGACCAGTCCCATTGCGATGGGGATAACTTTTTACTCGTAAGTCAGATTCGAGCGATTATTGAAGTTCTAGAATATGCACAAATTTATCTTCATGTTAGAATATAATTTTATGATTTGGAGGTCTGTATTGGAGATGATAATTGCGTTCGAAGTGGAGCGTGTGTTGCTGGAAATTTTAGAAAGATGAAAATGTTGGAAAAATAATAAGATGTTGGTATTAGAGGGAATGCATAAGTATTTGGAGAATGAATAAATATGTAAGGAGAATGATTAAAGTGCTTATGTTAAATGGTAGTAATGTCGAGAGGAAGACGGATGTTTGAATTGTGCTGTTAAGAAATATAATTTGGATGAAAGTCATGATTGGAAGAGATAATTGAGTTCGAAGTTGAACGTCTATTGCTGAAAATTTGGAAAGATGAAAATGTTATTAAATAATAAAATGTTGGTATCAGAGAATGCATAGAGATACAATTTATGTCGAATGAGGACAATTAAAGTGCCTATGCTAGATGATGGTGATGTTGAGAGGAAGACCGAAGTTGATTAGTGTTGTTAAATCTTTTAACTTGGATGAGAGTTGTAATTGGAGTGAACCGAATTGGATTCTGTTGATGTTGTGGCTGCTCCGGTGTTAGAAGGATATTTAAAGTTGTGTTGCGCTTGGAGCGTGTATAAGAGATTGTGTATCGAATGTTGGGATACGTTGGTATAATTGACGAAGTCGAAATTTTTGATAAGCCGTAGAAAGTTGGTGGAGCATTATACTTACGGACTTTGGGCACAAGTTGAAGTACACTATTATGTTGAGTAATGATTATTTATGCCACCGTTATGGTTGTCGGATGTCTATTGACAAATTGAGGAACTGATCACCCTTAATTTATTGTTGATAGCAGACGAAATTATAATTGATGGATAGATGTGTCATACCGACTAGTATGATAAATAAGTTAAATCAGTTGAAGTCGAGATGGGCAATTGAGTATTATTTGAATTGTTTATGGAGACTCATATATAAGAATGTTAGTCAGATTTAAGAATGATGGTATGAAGTTGCATTGGGATTAAATACTATTAGGGAAATTCGTAGTTGAACTCTGGATAATGAGAATGTTGTTTGTGATGATTTAAATGGTACGAGGCCTGAAGTTTTCTTGGGGATAATTCAAAAGTAAAGTATATGGTAAAGTAAAACCAAGATTGTCAAGAATGTAGGATAAAGTTGAGTTGCAAGAGCCAGACGAAGTGGAATTTTAAGTGGGTTTATTAAAGCGTGATTTTGATTAGAACATGGATAGTTGTTTTGTTTGCGTTGGTTCGAATAAGAATTTATGAAAGGTTGTGTTAGTATGAGTAAGAATCGAGGATTCGATACGTTGGATTAGTTAGAAGTAGAGAAATATGAGTATCTTGTGGAAACTGTTGTATCGATGCACCTTATATTGTCCTAATGATGTAGTGTGCTAAGATGATTTTCAAAGGATGTTTTATTTTAAGATGGTAAAGTTGTAGTTGTGTTGATGATAATTGGGAATTCATGGAAGTATATGAATATTTTATCCAAGATTTGGAAGTAGTCGCAGTTGTAATTGGTTGAATGTTTAGAGGCGTTATCTTAAGGATCTAATTTGTAACTATTTGGTAACTGCAAGAGTTAGAATACCTGTTGGAACGGAATTTCAAAGGATTAAGTCGGAGGCTTTGTTGATATGTAGATTTTGGTGAGTGTAAGTTGGAGTTAAACTCAGTAAACTTTGTAGTATGCAATTAATCAGAGTGCGCAGCGAAGGCGCAATGTCATGCAATTATTACCTGAATTACAACGATGTTGGTAGCTTTGTTGTATTATATGTTGTGTTTAAGTTATGTATTATTGTTTGTGGTATACGTGGGTTTCCTTTGGAAATGAGAGTTGAGTAGTCGGATGGAATAAGTAGTTGGAGTAGTTGAATCAGATGAATTTTCGAGGACGAAAATATCCTAAGTGGGGGAGAGTTGTAACGTTCTATTTATTAATTAATTATTTAATTCATTATATTCGCGTTATTGGTATTGATTTATGTTGAATTGTCGAAGTTGTTTGTGATAAGTTGCTAAGTTTGTTTGAATTAAGTTGAATGAGTCAATTTAAGTTGCATTGTCGTTTGTTGGATAAAGTTGAATTAATTGAGTTGTGGGAATTGATGTGGAATATTCTCCCGTTTATGGTTGGATAAGTTATTTAGGTGCTTGGACCATTTGGTCAAATATTGGAAGATAATCTAATTAAGTCGGGAGAAAATAATTAGTCGCGAATTATTAATTGATTTTTAGCGTTATGGTAAATTAAGTTGTTAAGTCGGAAAATCGAAGAAATAATATTATCAGTGATAGTATTGATTAATGGAGCATGTTGGTTATTGGGCTTTGATTTCGTTGGAATTAGCAATTAAAGGGGTGCAGTGTTTAGGCCCATTAATTGTTTTATTGGATTATTATTATTATAATAAAAAGGAATAAAAGAATGAGTCAAAAGAAGAAGTAACAAAAGAAGAGGGAATCGTGGAAATTAGGGAAAAAGTCTTAGAGAAAAATAAGGGTTTTAGAGGAGAGAAAATAGCTTGCGAGAAAAGAAGGAGAAAGAAGGATTCATGTTCATATCTTAATTTTCGCACATACGTACAACCTCTACTAAACAGGTGATAACTTTTTACTCGTAATTCTGATTAAAGCGATTCTTGAATTTCTGGAAAGCTTACGAAATTCCCTTCGATTTGATATATAATTTCGTGTCAATAAGTTCTGTATTGAAGAAGAAAAATGCATTTGAAGTTTGGAAGTTCATGCTGGAAATTGGTCAAATAGTAGTTACGGGATTGATGGTGATAAACGCTGAATTTTGGTCAATATAGGAACTCAATGGCAGCGTGTTCGTATTTTTAATCTCCATGGATAAAAGAGGAGAGAAAAAGGGCCACATATTCAAAGGGGTTGGAAATTCGATCGGAGATTCGAAGCGGTCATCGATTAAGGTAAGGGTGGGGTTCGAATTCCATAACCGGGACTAGATGATCGTATGTAGATTGGGGTTTTCGCGTAAATTCATTGCTGCGTTTTAATATGATTTGTTAATGATAATTTCGTGTTCATATCTGATGAAATATATGTTGTTCTTGTTGTGTTGCTGATGAATATGTTGAAAGTTGTTATGTTGTCTGTGTTGTTGATGATTCATAGTTGCAGAATTCGTGTAGATGGAGATAGGTTTCGTAAAATCAATCATAGGAATTAATAGATAAATATTAGTAGAAGTTTTGAGAATAAAATTGATGTAGAAACCCAATTAAGGATGAACAGAATGGTGAAAAGTATGAGCAGGTTAGATGAGAAAAATGCAGTTTTCAACGATTCGACCTGTTTTCGCGTCCGTTTCGAGTTGAATTGATCTTATACTTAAAGTAGAGATAGAATAAGTTGTTTATAGTAGATTGGAGAGTTTAAAATAATTAATTTAGTAATTTATTTGATTAAGTCGCAAATCGTTGTTTTTACGTCGAAGTGGTGTTGAAGTTGTTATAAGTTGCGTTGTTCCGTTTAAAGGATGATTATTAAAGTTGCAGGTCTATTGACCAACGTTGATTCAAGTTGCCATGTTGTTAAGTTGTTAGTTGCTATGTTGTTTAAAGTTGTTACGTCGTTATGTGGTTGATTATATCGTTATGGTTGTTGTTGTTGTATGCTTCATACATTCGCATACATGTGCATATTTTAAGTTGGAGCTTATGCTCGATTCAAGTTGGCCTGGATTGGCAATATTTTAAGTTGAAAGTTGAAGGCTTATGACTTGATGCCTCGATAACCTGGCAATATTTTAAGTTGGGAGTTCGCTCCAAATGGTACCGCATGCATAATTAAGTTGAGTTGCATTCACATTGCATTATTGTGTTGTTAAGTTGATATGTGACTAATGTGGTGTTGATGATTGTTATGTTGATTAATGTTGCATTGATGATGGTTATGTTGATAAATGTTGAACTGATAATTACTATATTGATAAATGTTATGTATTGTAATTGTGTTGATGTTGTGAAGTGGTGAGTTTGTACGATTATTCTGTTTACATATTGATTATCGAATTTTGTTTATGTTATTCGATATCTCACCCCTTTTGTTGTATGTTGCCACTTGTTGGTGACTTGCAGGTAACGGAGAGTCCAGTATTTAGTAGATTTGAGTTGGTGTTTGTCGCTCTGATACGTAGCACTTCGGGGGGATAAACGCTTGTTTTGCATTTATGATTCTGTTTAAGTTTATGAAGTAGTTACAAGTTGTTTTATGTTAAAAGAACCAAGTTGAATGTTTTGATGTCAGTCGAATTAAAGTTGAATTTGAAATTGTTTAAAGTTTAATAAAGTTGAAATCCGTTGCGTTGTTTTGAAGTGAATTTTATTATATAAGTTGTTGTTCGGTTTTAAAAGTTGAAAATGTGACATTCCATGTTCGTTTTGAGATTTTATTTAACTCTGATTTAATATTTAAAGATGGGTAGAAATGGGGTGTTACATTAGTGGTATCAGAGCAGGTCGGTCAGTCTGACCAATGTTTTCTAACGTTGTTGATTCCTTAGTACTCGACATGTGTGTGAAACACTGTCGGTACTTGTTGTTAGTTTCTAGTCGTTGTCTCCAGGTGTTGGTTGGAATTAAGTGGGGAGAAGCTTGACTCTCGGACTGTTGTTGGAATGTCGAAGTTGGTTCAAAGTTGATGTTGATTGCAAGAGTGCAAGGTTGTTAAAGAGATGTTGTTGCAGATCGGCAAGAGCATGGACTCATGAATTCATATCGGTCGAATTTGAGAAGTGCGTATATTTAATATGAGAATTGTTTGAGGTGGAAGATTTATTTTGATGGAAATGATAAGTTGACGGACCAAGTCGGTATATTGTTTCGCTTTGAGTATAGTTGGATTAAGTCGAGTAATTTTCAAAGTTGGAAGAAGAGTAATATTCTTGGTAGATCTTGGAAGTAAGAGCGAGAGAGATAAAACTTATGTTCGCCATTCTCAAAATTCTGGTTTTTGCAATCTTGGAGCAGCTGTCACTAGAAGTGGCATAACTCTTTAATCGTGAATCAGATTGAAGCGGTTCTGGACTTTTTGGAAAGCTTATAGAATTCCCTACAATTTGCATATAAGATTTACATTCAGGAGGTTTATTATGAGGAAGATAAGTAGGTTTTAATAGTTGGGTCTGCTGCTGATTTTGGAAATTCTGCATACGAAAATTGTTGACCAGTCCCATTGCGATGGGGATAACTTTTTACTCGTAAGTCAGATTCGAGCGATTATTGAAGTTCTAGAATATGCACAAATTTATCTTCATGTTAGAATATAATTTTATGATTTGGAGGTCTGTATTGGAGATGATAATTGCGTTCGAAGTGGAGCGTGTGTTGCTGGAAATTTTAGAAAGATGAAAATGTTGGAAAAATAATAAGATGTTGGTATTAGAGGGAATGCATAAGTATTTGGAGAATGAATAAATATGTAAGGAGAATGATTAAAGTGCTTATGTTAAATGGTAGTAATGTCGAGAGGAAGACGGATGTTTGAATTGTGCTGTTAAGAAATATAATTTGGATGAAAGTCATGATTGGAAGAGATAATTGAGTTCGAAGTTGAACGTCTATTGCTGAAAATTTGGAAAGATGAAAATGTTATTAAATAATAAAATGTTGGTATCAGAGAATGCATAGAGATACAATTTATGTCGAATGAGGACAATTAAAGTGCCTATGCTAGATGATGGTGATGTTGAGAGGAAGACCGAAGTTGATTAGTGTTGTTAAATCTTTTAACTTGGATGAGAGTTGTAATTGGAGTGAACCGAATTGGATTCTGTTGATGTTGTGGCTGCTCCGGTGTTAGAAGGATATTTAAAGTTGTGTTGCGCTTGGAGCGTGTATAAGAGATTGTGTATCGAATGTTGGGATACGTTGGTATAATTGACGAAGTCGAAATTTTTGATAAGCCGTAGAAAGTTGGTGGAGCATTATACTTACGGACTTTGGGCACAAGTTGAAGTACACTATTATGTTGAGTAATGATTATTTATGCCACCGTTATGGTTGTCGGATGTCTATTGACAAATTGAGGAACTGATCACCCTTAATTTATTGTTGATAGCAGACGAAATTATAATTGATGGATAGATGTGTCATACCGACTAGTATGATAAATAAGTTAAATCAGTTGAAGTCGAGATGGGCAATTGAGTATTATTTGAATTGTTTATGGAGACTCATATATAAGAATGTTAGTCAGATTTAAGAATGATGGTATGAAGTTGCATTGGGATTAAATACTATTAGGGAAATTCGTAGTTGAACTCTGGATAATGAGAATGTTGTTTGTGATGATTTAAATGGTACGAGGCCTGAAGTTTTCTTGGGGATAATTCAAAAGTAAAGTATATGGTAAAGTAAAACCAAGATTGTCAAGAATGTAGGATAAAGTTGAGTTGCAAGAGCCAGACGAAGTGGAATTTTAAGTGGGTTTATTAAAGCGTGATTTTGATTAGAACATGGATAGTTGTTTTGTTTGCGTTGGTTCGAATAAGAATTTATGAAAGGTTGTGTTAGTATGAGTAAGAATCGAGGATTCGATACGTTGGATTAGTTAGAAGTAGAGAAATATGAGTATCTTGTGGAAACTGTTGTATCGATGCACCTTATATTGTCCTAATGATGTAGTGTGCTAAGATGATTTTCAAAGGATGTTTTATTTTAAGATGGTAAAGTTGTAGTTGTGTTGATGATAATTGGGAATTCATGGAAGTATATGAATATTTTATCCAAGATTTGGAAGTAGTCGCAGTTGTAATTGGTTGAATGTTTAGAGGCGTTATCTTAAGGATCTAATTTGTAACTATTTGGTAACTGCAAGAGTTAGAATACCTGTTGGAACGGAATTTCAAAGGATTAAGTCGGAGGCTTTGTTGATATGTAGATTTTGGTGAGTGTAAGTTGGAGTTAAACTCAGTAAACTTTGTAGTATGCAATTAATCAGAGTGCGCAGCGAAGGCGCAATGTCATGCAATTATTACCTGAATTACAACGATGTTGGTAGCTTTGTTGTATTATATGTTGTGTTTAAGTTATGTATTATTGTTTGTGGTATACGTGGGTTTCCTTTGGAAATGAGAGTTGAGTAGTCGGATGGAATAAGTAGTTGGAGTAGTTGAATCAGATGAATTTTCGAGGACGAAAATATCCTAAGTGGGGGAGAGTTGTAACGTTCTATTTATTAATTAATTATTTAATTCATTATATTCGCGTTATTGGTATTGATTTATGTTGAATTGTCGAAGTTGTTTGTGATAAGTTGCTAAGTTTGTTTGAATTAAGTTGAATGAGTCAATTTAAGTTGCATTGTCGTTTGTTGGATAAAGTTGAATTAATTGAGTTGTGGGAATTGATGTGGAATATTCTCCCGTTTATGGTTGGATAAGTTATTTAGGTGCTTGGACCATTTGGTCAAATATTGGAAGATAATCTAATTAAGTCGGGAGAAAATAATTAGTCGCGAATTATTAATTGATTTTTAGCGTTATGGTAAATTAAGTTGTTAAGTCGGAAAATCGAAGAAATAATATTATCAGTGATAGTATTGATTAATGGAGCATGTTGGTTATTGGGCTTTGATTTCGTTGGAATTAGCAATTAAAGGGGTGCAGTGTTTAGGCCCATTAATTGTTTTATTGGATTATTATTATTATAATAAAAAGGAATAAAAGAATGAGTCAAAAGAAGAAGTAACAAAAGAAGAGGGAATCGTGGAAATTAGGGAAAAAGTCTTAGAGAAAAATAAGGGTTTTAGAGGAGAGAAAATAGCTTGCGAGAAAAGAAGGAGAAAGAAGGATTCATGTTCATATCTTAATTTTCGCACATACGTACAACCTCTACTAAACAGGTGATAACTTTTTACTCGTAATTCTGATTAAAGCGATTCTTGAATTTCTGGAAAGCTTACGAAATTCCCTTCGATTTGATATATAATTTCGTGTCAATAAGTTCTGTATTGAAGAAGAAAAATGCATTTGAAGTTTGGAAGTTCATGCTGGAAATTGGTCAAATAGTAGTTACGGGATTGATGGTGATAAACGCTGAATTTTGGTCAATATAGGAACTCAATGGCAGCGTGTTCGTATTTTTAATCTCCATGGATAAAAGAGGAGAGAAAAAGGGCCACATATTCAAAGGGGTTGGAAATTCGATCGGAGATTCGAAGCGGTCATCGATTAAGGTAAGGGTGGGGTTCGAATTCCATAACCGGGACTAGATGATCGTATGTAGATTGGGGTTTTCGCGTAAATTCATTGCTGCGTTTTAATATGATTTGTTAATGATAATTTCGTGTTCATATCTGATGAAATATATGTTGTTCTTGTTGTGTTGCTGATGAATATGTTGAAAGTTGTTATGTTGTCTGTGTTGTTGATGATTCATAGTTGCAGAATTCGTGTAGATGGAGATAGGTTTCGTAAAATCAATCATAGGAATTAATAGATAAATATTAGTAGAAGTTTTGAGAATAAAATTGATGTAGAAACCCAATTAAGGATGAACAGAATGGTGAAAAGTATGAGCAGGTTAGATGAGAAAAATGCAGTTTTCAACGATTCGACCTGTTTTCGCGTCCGTTTCGAGTTGAATTGATCTTATACTTAAAGTAGAGATAGAATAAGTTGTTTATAGTAGATTGGAGAGTTTAAAATAATTAATTTAGTAATTTATTTGATTAAGTCGCAAATCGTTGTTTTTACGTCGAAGTGGTGTTGAAGTTGTTATAAGTTGCGTTGTTCCGTTTAAAGGATGATTATTAAAGTTGCAGGTCTATTGACCAACGTTGATTCAAGTTGCCATGTTGTTAAGTTGTTAGTTGCTATGTTGTTTAAAGTTGTTACGTCGTTATGTGGTTGATTATATCGTTATGGTTGTTGTTGTTGTATGCTTCATACATTCGCATACATGTGCATATTTTAAGTTGGAGCTTATGCTCGATTCAAGTTGGCCTGGATTGGCAATATTTTAAGTTGAAAGTTGAAGGCTTATGACTTGATGCCTCGATAACCTGGCAATATTTTAAGTTGGGAGTTCGCTCCAAATGGTACCGCATGCATAATTAAGTTGAGTTGCATTCACATTGCATTATTGTGTTGTTAAGTTGATATGTGACTAATGTGGTGTTGATGATTGTTATGTTGATTAATGTTGCATTGATGATGGTTATGTTGATAAATGTTGAACTGATAATTACTATATTGATAAATGTTATGTATTGTAATTGTGTTGATGTTGTGAAGTGGTGAGTTTGTACGATTATTCTGTTTACATATTGATTATCGAATTTTGTTTATGTTATTCGATATCTCACCCCTTTTGTTGTATGTTGCCACTTGTTGGTGACTTGCAGGTAACGGAGAGTCCAGTATTTAGTAGATTTGAGTTGGTGTTTGTCGCTCTGATACGTAGCACTTCGGGGGGATAAACGCTTGTTTTGCATTTATGATTCTGTTTAAGTTTATGAAGTAGTTACAAGTTGTTTTATGTTAAAAGAACCAAGTTGAATGTTTTGATGTCAGTCGAATTAAAGTTGAATTTGAAATTGTTTAAAGTTTAATAAAGTTGAAATCCGTTGCGTTGTTTTGAAGTGAATTTTATTATATAAGTTGTTGTTCGGTTTTAAAAGTTGAAAATGTGACATTCCATGTTCGTTTTGAGATTTTATTTAACTCTGATTTAATATTTAAAGATGGGTAGAAATGGGGTGTTACATTAGTGGTATCAGAGCAGGTCGGTCCGTCTGACCAATGTTTTCTAACGTTGTTGATTCCTTAGTACTCGACATGTGTGTGAAACACTGTCGGTACTTGTTGTTAGTTTCTAGTCGTTGTCTCCAGGTGTTGGTTGGAATTAAGTGGGGAGAAGCTTGACTCTCGGACTGTTGTTGGAATGTCGAAGTTGGTTCAAAGTTGATGTTGATTGCAAGAGTGCAAGGTTGTTAAAGAGATGTTGTTGCAGATCGGCAAGAGCATGGACTCATGAATTCATATCGGTCGAATTTGAGAAGTGCGTATATTTAATATGAGAATTGTTTGAGGTGGAAGATTTATTTTGATGGAAATGATAAGTTGACGGACCAAGTCGGTATATTGTTTCGCTTTGAGTATAGTTGGATTAAGTCGAGTAATTTTCAAAGTTGGAAGAAGAGTAATATTCTTGGTAGATCTTGGAAGTAAGAGCGAGAGAGATAAAACTTATGTTCGCCATTCTCAAAATTCTGGTTTTTGCAATCTTGGAGCAGCTGTCACTAGAAGTGGCATAACTCTTTAATCGTGAATCAGATTGAAGCGGTTCTGGACTTTTTGGAAAGCTTATAGAATTCCCTACAATTTGCATATAAGATTTACATTCAGGAGGTTTATTATGAGGAAGATAAGTAGGTTTTAATAGTTGGGTCTGCTGCTGATTTTGGAAATTCTGCATACGAAAATTGTTGACCAGTCCCATTGCGATGGGGATAACTTTTTACTCGTAAGTCAGATTCGAGCGATTATTGAAGTTCTAGAATATGCACAAATTTATCTTCATGTTAGAATATAATTTTATGATTTGGAGGTCTGTATTGGAGATGATAATTGCGTTCGAAGTGGAGCGTGTGTTGCTGGAAATTTTAGAAAGATGAAAATGTTGGAAAAATAATAAGATGTTGGTATTAGAGGGAATGCATAAGTATTTGGAGAATGAATAAATATGTAAGGAGAATGATTAAAGTGCTTATGTTAAATGGTAGTAATGTCGAGAGGAAGACGGATGTTTGAATTGTGCTGTTAAGAAATATAATTTGGATGAAAGTCATGATTGGAAGAGATAATTGAGTTCGAAGTTGAACGTCTATTGCTGAAAATTTGGAAAGATGAAAATGTTATTAAATAATAAAATGTTGGTATCAGAGAATGCATAGAGATACAATTTATGTCGAATGAGGACAATTAAAGTGCCTATGCTAGATGATGGTGATGTTGAGAGGAAGACCGAAGTTGATTAGTGTTGTTAAATCTTTTAACTTGGATGAGAGTTGTAATTGGAGTGAACCGAATTGGATTCTGTTGATGTTGTGGCTGCTCCGGTGTTAGAAGGATATTTAAAGTTGTGTTGCGCTTGGAGCGTGTATAAGAGATTGTGTATCGAATGTTGGGATACGTTGGTATAATTGACGAAGTCGAAATTTTTGATAAGCCGTAGAAAGTTGGTGGAGCATTATACTTACGGACTTTGGGCACAAGTTGAAGTACACTATTATGTTGAGTAATGATTATTTATGCCACCGTTATGGTTGTCGGATGTCTATTGACAAATTGAGGAACTGATCACCCTTAATTTATTGTTGATAGCAGACGAAATTATAATTGATGGATAGATGTGTCATACCGACTAGTATGATAAATAAGTTAAATCAGTTGAAGTCGAGATGGGCAATTGAGTATTATTTGAATTGTTTATGGAGACTCATATATAAGAATGTTAGTCAGATTTAAGAATGATGGTATGAAGTTGCATTGGGATTAAATACTATTAGGGAAATTCGTAGTTGAACTCTGGATAATGAGAATGTTGTTTGTGATGATTTAAATGGTACGAGGCCTGAAGTTTTCTTGGGGATAATTCAAAAGTAAAGTATATGGTAAAGTAAAACCAAGATTGTCAAGAATGTAGGATAAAGTTGAGTTGCAAGAGCCAGACGAAGTGGAATTTTAAGTGGGTTTATTAAAGCGTGATTTTGATTAGAACATGGATAGTTGTTTTGTTTGCGTTGGTTCGAATAAGAATTTATGAAAGGTTGTGTTAGTATGAGTAAGAATCGAGGATTCGATACGTTGGATTAGTTAGAAGTAGAGAAATATGAGTATCTTGTGGAAACTGTTGTATCGATGCACCTTATATTGTCCTAATGATGTAGTGTGCTAAGATGATTTTCAAAGGATGTTTTATTTTAAGATGGTAAAGTTGTAGTTGTGTTGATGATAATTGGGAATTCATGGAAGTATATGAATATTTTATCCAAGATTTGGAAGTAGTCGCAGTTGTAATTGGTTGAATGTTTAGAGGCGTTATCTTAAGGATCTAATTTGTAACTATTTGGTAACTGCAAGAGTTAGAATACCTGTTGGAACGGAATTTCAAAGGATTAAGTCGGAGGCTTTGTTGATATGTAGATTTTGGTGAGTGTAAGTTGGAGTTAAACTCAGTAAACTTTGTAGTATGCAATTAATCAGAGTGCGCAGCGAAGGCGCAATGTCATGCAATTATTACCTGAATTACAACGATGTTGGTAGCTTTGTTGTATTATATGTTGTGTTTAAGTTATGTATTATTGTTTGTGGTATACGTGGGTTTCCTTTGGAAATGAGAGTTGAGTAGTCGGATGGAATAAGTAGTTGGAGTAGTTGAATCAGATGAATTTTCGAGGACGAAAATATCCTAAGTGGGGGAGAGTTGTAACGTTCTATTTATTAATTAATTATTTAATTCATTATATTCGCGTTATTGGTATTGATTTATGTTGAATTGTCGAAGTTGTTTGTGATAAGTTGCTAAGTTTGTTTGAATTAAGTTGAATGAGTCAATTTAAGTTGCATTGTCGTTTGTTGGATAAAGTTGAATTAATTGAGTTGTGGGAATTGATGTGGAATATTCTCCCGTTTATGGTTGGATAAGTTATTTAGGTGCTTGGACCATTTGGTCAAATATTGGAAGATAATCTAATTAAGTCGGGAGAAAATAATTAGTCGCGAATTATTAATTGATTTTTAGCGTTATGGTAAATTAAGTTGTTAAGTCGGAAAATCGAAGAAATAATATTATCAGTGATAGTATTGATTAATGGAGCATGTTGGTTATTGGGCTTTGATTTCGTTGGAATTAGCAATTAAAGGGGTGCAGTGTTTAGGCCCATTAATTGTTTTATTGGATTATTATTATTATAATAAAAAGGAATAAAAGAATGAGTCAAAAGAAGAAGTAACAAAAGAAGAGGGAATCATGGAAATTAGGGAAAAAGTCTTAGAGAAAAATAAGGGTTTTAGAGGAGAGAAAATAGCTTGCGAGAAAAGAAGGAGAAAGAAGGATTCATGTTCATATCTTAATTTTCGCACATACGTACAACCTCTACTAAACAGGTGATAACTTTTTACTCGTAATTCTGATTAAAGCGATTCTTGAATTTCTGGAAAGCTTACGAAATTCCCTTCGATTTGATATATAATTTCGTGTCAATAAGTTCTGTATTGAAGAAGAAAAATGCATTTGAAGTTTGGAAGTTCATGCTGGAAATTGGTCAAATAGTAGTTACGGGATTGATGGTCAAATAGTAGTTACGGGATTCATGCTGCGTTTTAATATGATTTGTTAATGATAATTTCGTGTTCATATCTGATGAAATATATGTTGTTCTTGTTGTGTTGCTGATGAATATGTTGAAAGTTGTTATGTTGTCTGTGTTGTTTATGATTCGTAGTTGCAGAATTCGTGTAGATGGAGATAGGTTTCGTAAAATCAATCATAGAAATTAATAGATAAATATTAGTAGAAGTTTTGAGAATAAAATTGATGTAGAAACCCAATTAAGGATGAACAGAATGGTGAAAAGTATGAGCAGGTTAGATGAGGAAAATGCAGTTTTCAACGATTCGACCTGTTTTCGCGTCCGTTTCGAGTTGAATTGATCTTATACTTAAAGTAGAGATAGAATAAGTTGTTTATAGTAGATTGGAGAGTTTAAAATAATTAATTTAGTAATTTATTTGATTAAGTCGCAAATCGTTGTTTTTACGTCGAAGTGGTGTTGAAGTTGTTATAAGTTGCGTTGTTCCGTTTAAAGGATGATTATTAAAGTTGCAGGTCTATTGACCAACGTTGATTCAAGTTGCCATGTTGTTAAGTTGTTAGTTGCTATGTTGTTTAAAGTTGTTACGTCGTTATGTGGTTGATTATATCGTTATGGTTGTTGTTGTTGTATGCTTCATACATTCGCATACATGTGCATATTTTAAGTTGGAGCTTATGCTCGATTCAAGTTGGCCTGGATTGGCAATATTTTAAGTTGAAAGTTGAAGGCTTATGCCTTGATGCCTCGATAACCTGGCAATATTTTAAGTTGGGAGTTCGCTCCAAATGGTACCGCATGCATAATTAAGTTGAGTTGCATTCACATTGCATTATTGTGTTGTTAAGTTGATATGTGATTAATGTGGTGTTGATGATTGTTATGTTGATTAAATGTTGCATTGATGATGGTTATGTTGATAAATGTTGAAATGATAATTACTATATTGATAAATGTTATGTATTGTAATTGTGTTGATGTTGTGAAGTGGTGAGTTTGTACGATTATTCTGTTTACATATTGATTATCGAATTCTGTTTATGTTATTCGATATCTCACCCCTTTTGTTGTATGTTGCCACTTGTTGGTGACTTGCAGGTAACGGAGAGTCCAGTATTTAGTAGATTTGAGTTGGTGTTTGTCGCTCTGATACGTAGCACTTCGGGGGGATAAACGCTTGTTTTGCATTTATGATTCTGTTTAAGTTTATGAAGTAGTTACAAGTTGTTTTATGTTAAAAGAACCAAGTTGAATGTTTTGATGTCAGTCGAATTAAAGTTGAATTTGAAATTGTTTAAAGTTTAATAAAGTTGAAATCCGTTGCGTTGTTTTGAAGTGAATTTTATTATATAAGTTGTTGTTCGGTTTTAAAAGTTGAAAATGTGACATTCCATGTTCGTTTTGAGATTTTATTTAACTCTGATTTAATATTTAAAGATGGGTAGAAATGGGGTGTTACATTGAGACTGTGTTTCCACGGACAAATAATTTGCTATGTCAGTTTCACATTAACAAAAATGTTGGTGCAAAAAGGAAACTATTAGTGGCTTCTGATATGCAAGAGCCAATTGGAAAATTATGGACGGATTGTATGGGCTAGTGATGAGGTTGAGTATGCTCAACATTTAAAAGAACTTGAGCAAGAGTGTGTTGATTGTCCTAAATTTTTTGAGTACGTGAACGACACATGGTTGACACCACATAGACAAAGGTTTGTTTGCGCATGGATTAATCGAGTCCTACATATGGGTAACACGACGACTAATCGGTATGTTTTGATTTAGATCCCAAAATATACTTTTTGTGAATTTTGTATTTTTCTTACTTAGTTTAAATATGTATTATTATAGGGTTGAGTCTGCTCATTGGAAGTTAAAGCAGTTGTTGGGTAACAATATAGGTGACATGGTCAAATGTTGGGAGGCCATGAATGACGACTTAATGATACAAATTAGCAACATTCGAGCTTCTTTTCAAAAGAGTGTGTATGAAGTTGCACATGTCTATTCAAGTCCATTTTACACATATTTACGTACTTCAGTGTCACGAGCTGCATTGAGGCGCATTGTTGAAGAGTTAACTAGAATTGATTATATTGGAACTAACAAGGACATATGTCGATGTACTCTTAGAACAACCTATGGATTACCTTGCGCGTGTGAGTTGGCAGGGTATAGAATTAGTGGTATTCCGATACCAATTGAGGCTGTGCATGTACATTGGAGGAAACTAAGTATGGAAATTAAGTTGGAAGAAGACTTAGATGAGGAATCAGATGTGGGTATGAAATCTGCAATGGATGAGTTATGGAAAAGGTATAGGTCACAAGATGTTGTTGGAAGAAGAGCATTACATAGTAGGGTTTATGAACTTGCATTTCCCACAACGACTTCTTTGTTAGCACCACCTGAAAAAATAAAAACAAAAGGTGGAGTCAAGAAAAAAGACAAAAAACCTGAAGGGTATGATGTTTACAGGGATCCTTCGTATCATGAATATGTTGATCAAGCATCACAATCTTCACAACGACAATCTCAACCATCACAAAATTCAAAAAAGAAATCTCAACCATCACAACCTGTGAAAAAGAAGTTAAAATTATCACAAACTGCACAATCATCTAAACGGTTCATCCTTCAATTTCCTTATCATATAGGTCATTTATTGATCACGTAGTCAACGTATTGTCAGATGGTAATTGTGGATTTAGAGTGATTGCTTCATTGCGGGGTTATGCTGAAGATGGTTGGCCAATGGTTCGTCGGGACTTAGAGTTGGAAATTATACATAATGAAAGATCAGCTTTATATGCCAATTTATTTGTTGATCGGTTAGCTGAAGTGAGAGATTCTTTGAAGATAGAGGGAAGTGGTTCTCAACCAATAAATAAATGGTTGACTCTACCAGACATGGGTTACGTGATTGCGAATCGGTATAATGTGGTACTTGTCTATTTAGGAGTCGAATGTTTGACTTTCTTCCCTATGACAACTACATTCTCACCGAATGTCTCATTTTATTGCATTGGATTTGTAAACTCAAATCATTGGATTCAGGTAAACATTGTTATAATTTGATATTATTAGTAAATGTTTTGAGTAATGTTAAATAATGTATTGTTTAATTTTGTATACAGGTTAACATGAAAGAAGGATTTCCATTGCCACCAGTGACAACAGATTGGAAGAACATTCGTTATCCAGCAGCAACATCATGGATGGTAGGATTTGCAACACGTCTACAACATTGGCAACAACTTACGCCTATATTACAAACACATTATGAATTATAAACTATTTTAATCATTTTTATTCATGAATTATATTATATGTTTGCTACACTTTATGAATTATAGTCTATGGAATTAAATTTTAATTTCAATTTTTAAGTCTAAAAAATATCAATAACATATAACATAAATAAGATCATACATATAAGTTCAAATGTCAAGATATTAAGAAACAAAGTCTAAAAAATATCAATAAAATATAACATAAACATAACTATAGATCACTGTGAACGAGCAATACGTAAAGCTGCAAACAGATCAGCAAAATGTGGATCATCCTCTTCAGCTGCATTCTGCTGAAGGTAGCGATGAATCAATGTAGACACACAACCCCAGGCAGGATCAGATGGTCCCCTATCGTACTCAGGAATAGATGCAACTGGAGGCTCATAATGGGTAGGCGGTACCAATCGAGGATGCGAAACACGATAATACCACTCAAGGTATCCATCCTCTACCTCAAATGGGGTAGTCGCCAGTGCAGCCGAACGAATCACCTGCCCTACACTATGGATGTAACTAATCCACTCAACATCAATATCACCAACCATCCTAAGATCAATAGGTGCAGGTGGAATATACTGACGGTATCCAAACTGTCGAAGACACCTGTCAGGCATGTATGGAACAATAGTATTGCCCCACCTCAAACAACCCCTATATAGAGAAATCTCATCAAAAAGATGATGAACTCTATGATCCTCGAATGACCGCCATATGACATCGGTCGGTGTCAGCTCATCCATAATAGGTCGCAACTCATCCACCTTTAACGCGCCTTGTTTGTATGTCCACCTCATCGCTCGCGGGAGACCACAATTCTGAGCTGGTATCCAATTCTCTCCTTTTTTCCCAAGTGTAGGAAAATACTCATGAATCCAGCAATGTTAAAAAAAAAATAACATAATAATAAAATATACCATAATGAACATAATAAAATTAACATTAGACTTAAAAAAAAATCAATAAACTGAATTTAAATATATACCTTGAACATAATAAAATTAACATTAGACTTAAAAAAATATCAATAAACTGAATTTAAATATATACCTGTAAGAGAGTCGGATAACCACCGAGCTGTTTACAACTGAACATGGACGCATCTCCAAGATACCTATACAATGTCACCAATGCAGCTGTTGCCCAACTATAGTTCGACAACCCATCCAAGTCCCTAAATAATGCCAGGTATCATGCCTCCACAAGTGTAAACGACTTATCCTCAAAGATCGTGCAACCCACTAACATCATCAAATAACATCTGGTTGCATATGCCCATGATGAAGCAACTCGATGCTCTACGAATCGATCATGTAACCACTCAATCTTGTAGTACGAACCTCTGCACTCACGGACCTGGAATAGTGCCACTCTCGCTGACACTCCAAGGTAGTCAACGACCCACTCAATAGCTAGGTCTTCACTGATGGGTTGAGGGTTCCAGAATACCCCCTGATAGGCAAGTGAAGCAAACATGCCACGTCATCTAGAGTAATCGTCATTTCACCGAACGACATGTGAAATGAAGATGTCTCTAGATGCCACCTCTCAAAAAATGCAGAAACCAAGTTTGCATCGATCTTCTTCAAACTGGATCTCTGTAGGGAAGCTAAACCGGACCTAGATATGATAGCCTTAATCTCCGGTGGAAGCTGCTGTGGAACCATTTGGGTCAACTTCAACCCATGTCCTGCCACCTTCAACTCCTTCTTCGCACCTCTCTCCTGAAATCAAATAAAATTAAACAAATTATACAATAGCTACTAATAATTTCAGTTTTTTTCAAAACTAAATAATTATAATTTCAATTTTTTTTATACTAGTAGTAAAAAATTATAATTTCCTTACCTCACCAAACCATATCCGTCTGGCCACATGATGCTCGTACGAAACCAAAATACTGGTATCGTACGGACCTCCAGGATATCCCACGGGATCTGCTGCAGATGTACCAACATCATCTACGTGTGTCCTACTCGACGTATCGCCCCGTCCCATCGATCGAACCAGTATCCTCCCATCTCGGCCTCGTGAACGCACCACTGGAAAAAAAATTATTTAATAAAAAAAACAATTAAAAAAACATTAAAAAAAAAATTCCGGAAGACTTTCAAAAAGACTTCCGGTACACAAGTTTCTGGAAAACCATTCCGGAAGACTTTTTGAAACTCTTCCGGAACACTTTGCACCAACGTATCATTCCGGAAGACTTCATCAAAGTCTTCCGGGAGTCTTTTTTAAAATACCTCATCAAACCGGAAGAATTTCAAAAACTCTTCCGGAACACAAAATATCAAACCGGAAGACTTACTTTTAGTCTTCCGGTAAACACTTCTGAAATGTGAAATTTTTTTTTGCTCGCTGTAACTTTGGACGAATGGTAAAAATGGAAAGAAAATCTGATTTTTTTAACTATTTATACAAGGGCATTTTGGTAAAAAAAAATTGGATGTAGGGGTATAAGATTAATTGTAGGGGTGTAGGGTAAAACCTTCAGGTGAAGGATGTCAATATAAAATCTCCCTAATGGAATGTCAGCCCAAGCCTTCATGAAATTTGTTGCACAAATGGGAATCTTCCCAGAGATGAGTGCTTATCCACCTACTTCAAATTCAGTTAACTGAAATTAAAAATCAGAGTTTTAAAGGATCATTTTAAAGTATGAAAATATATTTAATTGCTAGAAATTTTAACAATAAGCTCTTTTCAATACATTTTATTATTATTATTATTATTATTACTAGCGTTCAAACGAGCACGCGTTTGTCCGTTTTTTTAAGATACACCGCGTGAAAATATTAATAGTGTCAACTTTTATAAGTTTGATTTTAATCTTAATGATTTATATGATGAGAATAATGATATTAATTCATAAATTAAGAAAACAATTGTACTATATAATTAGCAAGATTGCTATAAAAAAGACAATAATTTTAGCATGACGTATTCTACAGATTCATTATAAAAAAGACAATAGTTAGTCATAGATTATACAAATAAAATATAAAATTAACGAAATCAAGAATAATATTAATATTTTTTAGATATTTTATTTTTTACGAATGTATTTCAGATATTTTACAATAATGAAACATGATATAGGACTATACGTGACTTTTAAAAATTAGAGTCTAACTTTTAAGACCTTAAAAATTAGGGACTAATACTTCAAAAATTATTTGGCAGTGGAGTAAGAATTAATCGAAAAATTAGTGATCATGATGAACTATATGGTGGATCTGAGTTTGATACGAAGGAGGATGTACTAATTTGCAAGTTTATCACTTCAACGCTCAAGTCAGTATGTGTGGGAAAAGAATGAATGAATTTTGAATTTGAAAATGTGTAGACAAAATTGACATGTGTGCTCTTTATAAAGAGAGCGGTTATAACAACTATTGTTTCCTTGTTCTGGAACCTGGTTATTGAAACTCAAAACTCAAAAACAGTATACAAACAAACAAAACTTCCAACTGAATGGATACTAACATTAAAAATAAAATGTGTTAGTTATAATTCTAAAAGTAATCAAAATAGAGGTAGAAGTAAAACTGAAAACAGAGATTGATGTTTTAGATGAAGATGACATTGTTGAGTGTAAGGAGATGTGAAATAGAAAACAAAGAATCCTTTTAAGCTTTTGTCTTTCAGAAACTCCCAGACGTCACTTCGGTTTTCTCTTCCCTCTTGTGCGAAATTAGTTTGATCAAAATGGGAGTAGCATAAACCCTAATATAACGGCGACGTGGCGAAGTTTATCTCTAAATTAGTTGATTACGTGAGAAATAAAATTAGTTATATCTCTACAATTATATAAACATCATATTTAATATTTTTTAAAAATTCATTAAATAAAATCCCAATTAAATATGACAAATAACCACGTCTAATTCATCCATCCCACTTGGTACGAGTATCCATTCAAAACAACAGGGTACCTAAGAATTTGCATTATTATTATTATTAGTATTATTATTAGTATTATTATTATTATTATTATTATTATTATTATTATTATTATTATTATTATTATTATTAGCGTCTAAACGGACACTCTCGTGCCCGCTTTTTTAAGGTGCACCACGTAGAATTATTAACAGTGTCAATTTTTATAAGTTTGATTTTAACATAAACTATTTATACGATGAGGTCTATGTCATGTTAAAACTAATTGTATTAGGCACAAAGATCCAAATAAAAATGTGTATATCTTTTTATGAGGTTATTATTATACGTTGCATTAATAAATGATATTATTTAGAAACTGTCGAGTAGACTTAAAATCAAGACGATAAACGGACAATTTAAAATTTGAATAGTGAATGAACTATATTTTTTAATATTTATGCCATTCGTCTAGCACTAATTGTTAATAAAAATTTACCTTTTTATATCTGTTTATATCTCAATTTTTATAATAACACTTTTAAATATTATTATAAAAAAGTGGACAGACGCTAAAAATAGTTTTAAATATTATTATAAAAATGTCATTCTGATAAATCCATCATCTTCCTATGTTCAATCTTTGCATTGGTAAAACCATCATCTTCCTAATTTATTTGTAATTTTATTTTATGGTCATTCTATAGTTTAAAAATAGGACGAAATATAAGTTTTATCCATGGTAAGATATTGTATGTGGATTAATTAGATAATTAGCTAATTAATGCCATGTGAGGTGTTTTCCCTTGATTGTGTGTGTGTTGTTGAATAGATTGGACAAGTGTGGTAATATTATGGTGTATTACAGAGAGTATGTATCTCATGTGTGATCAGTAGGATCATGGAAATGTATAATTTCTATTATACATGTCTTGTATGCCTATTTATTGTCATGCATTCATGATGTATCTGGTGGAGATGAATCATTGCTTAGTGGGAGTCTATGTGATTAATCCGAACTCCAATATGGAGTGTAGTGGAGATAAATCATTTCCAAGTGGGGTGTACGTGATTTATCTGGATTCTATTATGTCAAGGTGTATTAGTACCATATGCATTGTGTCATTTGTTGAGTCACATTGCATTATTATATGTTTGATGAGGTATGATTGAAAGTGACAAGTGTGTCGTGATGATGTATTGGCTATGTGTGATTGTGTGATTACTACTCTTAAAATGTATTATACATCGTTAATTATTGAATGTAGTTACCCCTTTGTTGTTTGTTGTGTCTGTGCTTCTCGGGAAGTACAAATAATCCAGGTAATTTAGTGTGCATGGAGTGCGTGTTGCCTGATCGAATCTTAGGAGTCGCTCTAATACGTCACACGAGACTTGGGGAATTTTCATTGAATGTTATTCTTTATTTATTTTGTTACGTATCATTCTTTATTTGAAGATATTGTGGACCACGAGTTTATATGGATTTTTGATGTTGTCGGAAAATTATCGTGATTTGAGTAAAACATTTATTTCAGCTGTTTTAATCATTTATGAGAAAAAAGTTTTGTTGTTTGTTTGATGATGTGACGTTCCAATGTGTTTGGTTTTAAAACTATGATTATGTTAATTATTAAGTATTTTTCTTAAATGGAAAGTGGGGTGTTACACCTACGACCTAGCCTACACAGGCTTAGCTTAGATCAAAATTTTTTATTAAATAAAAAAGGCCCAGACTTTGTATAAGCCTATTTAATTAAAAAGGCTAGGCCCCAGGCAAATAAAAAATCTTTTAATCCTATCAAGCCAGCCTATTTAAATAAATATGAATATTTTTTTACTATCATTATGTTATGATTTTTTTACTTTGAATTAAAATACATAAATAAAACTTGATTATCTTGCAGAGCTTATGAAAATAAGATGAAACAGAATGAACAATGTCATAAGTTGTTTTCATAAGTTCTCTTAAACAAATAGTCTCACAAAACTTATGCTAATAAATAAGTTAAAATAAGTCAATAAAAACAAATTTTTAGTCTCATTGGTCTTTTAGTTTGTTAGTCTATTTAAATATTATTTGAATTTCTTATTTACATATATCTAAAATTAATAGGCTTTTATGTAGGCTAACCAGACCTTCAAAAAGGTCAGGCTCATGCCTAAAATAAGCCTATGATACATGCCAAAATTAGGCTTCAATTGTTTTTGGTAGGCCAAACTAGCGCAACCTAGTCTATTTCCACCCTTAGTTGTAAGTGGATTTTTAAGGTTAATGAAGGAATCGAAGGAGTGAGGTCGAAGTGATTTAAAGCAAGGTTGGTTGTTAGGGGGTTCACTCATAAAGAAGGTGTCGAATTCAATGATGATGATGATGATGATAATAATAATAATAATAATAATAATAATAATAATTGCTATAGGACATTATTTGTATTTGTTTGATTCTTTGAATTAATCCAATAGTTTATTGATTCAAAAAAAAAATATTTATATCATATCTACTTACATAGACAAATTACCATAGTCCTTTATTTGTAAGAAATCATAAAATTTAGACATTTATTTTTTATGTGAGATTCATTTACTTATTATATTAATGCTAAATTTTAATTAATAAAATAGTTTAGTTATATTTTTTTATCAACTGTTAATTTCATATTAGAAATAAAACTTCATTTTTTTATAATAGTTGATGTTTAATTTTTTATTTCATTATAAAATTATTTTGTAGGTCATTTAGATTATATTTGTAATTATGCTATCAATTTTTTAATGTGAAAGACAATAAATTAGAAAAAATTTACTTTTTAGTCAATAATATGTGAGATTAATTTACATATTTTATTATATTTAAGGAAAAATAATAATAATTGTTACTATATAATAATAATAATAATAATAATAATAATAATAATAATAACATTTTAAAAGTTTAAATTTAAATTTTATCATCATTTTTATTTTAATTTGGATGATTATATAGTAATATAATAATAATAATGTAATAATATTTATTAATTTTATTTATTGTAACAGAGATGATGATGATGATAATAATAATAATAATAATAATAATAATAATAATAATAATAATAATAATAATAATAATAATAATAATAATAATAATAATAATATTTGTAACTTATTTGTAATTTATGTCATATATTTATAGTATTTATAACTTATAATAATAGTATTATAAATGGTAATATTTGTAACTTATTTTTCATGTAAATTATTATTATTATTATTATTATTATTTTTTTTTTATTATATTAATATTGAATATTTTAAGAAAATACCACATAGATATATAGAGTTAGGAAAGTTCTCACGTAGATAATTAGGGTTATATATACTTTTAAAAGATCAAGAATTTTCTTAGTAACGATATAAGTATTATTATGACCTGATCTGGAATGTGATGTCAAGGTGAAGGATGTCAATATAAAATCTCCCTAATGGAATGTCAGCCCAAGCCTTCATGAAATTTGTTACACAAATGGGAATCTTCCCAGAGATGAGTTCTTATCCACCTACTTCAAATTCAGTTAACTGAAATTAAAAATCAGAGTTTTAAAGGATCATTTTAAAGCATGAAAATATATTTAATTGCTAGAAATTTTAACAATAAGCTCTTTTCAATACATTTTATTATTATTATTATTATTATTATTATTATTATTATTATTATTATTATTATTATTATTACTAGCGTTCAAACGGGCACGCGTTTGTCCGTTTTTTTAAGATGCACCGCGTGAAAATATTAATAGTGTCAACTTTTATAAGTTTGATTTTAATCTTAATGGTTTATATGATGAGAATAATGATATTAATTCATAAATTAAGAAAACAATTGTACTATATAATTAGCAAGATTACTATAAAAAAGACAATAATTTTAGCATGACGTATTCTACAGATTCATTATAAAAAAGACAATAGTTAGTCATAGATTATACAAATAAAATATAAAACTAACGAAATCAAGAATAATATTAATATTTTTTAGATATTTTATTTTTTTACGAATGTATTTCAGATATTTTACAATAATGAAACATGATATAGGACTATACGTGACTTTAAAAATTAGAGTCTAACTTTTAAGACCTTAAAATTAGGGACTAATACTTCAAAAATTATTTAGCAGTGGAGTCAGAATTAATCGAAAAATTAGTGATCATGATGAACTATATGGTGGATCTGAGCTTGATACGAAGGAGGAGGTACTAATTTGCAAGGTTATCACTTCAACGCTCAAGTCAGTATGTGTGGGAAAAGAATGAATGAATTTTGAATTTGAAAATGCGTACACAAAATTGACATGTGTGCTCTTTATAAAGAGAGCGGTTATAGCAACTATTATTTCCTTGTTCTGGAACCTGGTTATTGAAACTCAAAACTCAAAAACAGTATACAAACAAACAAAACTTCCAACTGGGTGGATACTAACATTAAAAATAAAATGTGCTAGTTATAATTCTAAAAGTAATCAAAATAGAGGTAGAAGTAAAAATGAAAACAGAGATCGATGTTTTAGATGAAGATGACATTGTTGAGTGTAAGGAGATGTGAAATAGAAAACAGAGAATCCTTTTGAGCTTTTGTCTTTCAGAAACTCTCAGACGTCACTTCAGTTTTCTCTTCCCTCTTGTGCGAAATTAGTTTGATCAAAATGGGAGTAACATAAACCCTAATATAATGGCGACGTGGCGAAGTTTATCTCTAAATTAGTTGATTACGTGAGAAATAAAATTAGTTATATCCCTACAATTATATAAACATCATATTTAATATATTTTAAAAATTCATTAAATAAAATCCCAATTAAATATGACAAATAGCCACGTCTAATTCATTCATCCCACTTGGTACCAGTATCCATTCAAAACAACAGGGTACCTAAGAATTTGCATTATTATTATTAATATTATTATTATTATTACTAGCGTCTAAACAGGTACTCTCATGCCCGTTTGTCTGCTTTTTTAAGGTGCACCGCGTAGAATTATTAACAGTGTCAATTTTTATAAGTTTGATTTTAACATTAAATACTTATACGATGAGGTCTATGTCATGCTAAAACTAATTGTATCAGGCACAAATATCCAAATAAAGGTGTGTATATCTTTTTATGAGGTTATTATTATATGTTGCATTAATAAATGATATTATTTAGAAACTGTCGAGTAGACTTAAAATCAAGACGATAAACGGACAATTTAAAATTTGAATAGTGAATGAACTATATTTTTTAATATTTATGCCATTCGTCTAGCACTAATTGTTAATAAAAATTTACCTTTTTATATCTGTTTATATCTCAATTTTTATAATAACACTTTTAAATATTATTATAAAAAAGTGGACAAACGCTAAAAATAGTTTTAAATATTATTATAAAAATGTCATTCTGATAAATCCATCATCTTCCTATGTTCAATCTTTGCATTGGTAAAACCATCATCTTCCTAATTTATTTGTAATTTTTTTTTATGGTCATTCTATAGTTTAAAAATAGGACGAAATATAAGTTTTATCCATGGTAAGATATTGTATGAGCAAGATGAAGATCATATTATATTATTGGTTGAGAATTAATTGATATTGTAGTTCAATAATACATGACTTTAAGGTATAAAAATAAGTTTACTCTTTATCAATAACTTTTATATTTTTTCAAATCTCTTAACTATCAATGGAAATAATAAAAATAAATATCAAATAAATAGAAAAAAACATGTGATACAAGAATATATGAAGATAAAAAATTGAGAGAGTGAGAACAAATATAAATAGAAGATTTTCTATAGGCAGGAAGATGAATATAAGCCGATCTCTTCTTTTTTTTATTCCGCCGGCATCTGTTATGTTGCTTTCTCCCCTAAATTTTACTCTCTTATATCTTATCTCTCATTCATCCATATATAAGAAACGGTATAATTAATAACCGCTCAACCGACACACCTTTCATTTGTAACTTGTTTTAAATATTATTATTATATTATTATTATTGAATATTCTAAGAAAATGCCTCATAGACCTTTAGATTTAGGGAAATTACCACATAGACAATTAGGATTAGAGTTGTCACTAAAGTTGTCATCATGACATCCTTAGATTTAAATTAAGTAAATAGATTATAAAATAATATCATAATTTTATTGAAGTTTTATACCATCTGTTATTAAATTTCGGCTATCAAGTCACCCTATGTTTATATCCACATTCATGTTGTTTAGTCTTAAGAGGGAGTGAATGTGTTTTCTCCGTAAGCTAATCTTTTCTTTTTCAATTAAGAATGTAATTACTTATCCATGGATATAGCATCTACTTTGTGTCTGAACCTATTTTGTTCACTACAGTGAAACAGCTTTATACTACCACATATTATTTCTTTCACCTGAGTAACTAAGATGAGTCTCTTCAATTTGTAAATACTAGGCTAGCTACAACACAATCACATGGAACATTTACATCAAATATTTGGACAAAACATTCAGTAAAATCCATCAGAACACAGAAACTCTATAGATTAATATTCTAAATAATTACTCAAGCACATTCATATACTTTTGTTTAGAAATTCTACCGACGTTCATGTTGTTGACCAAAGTACAGAAAATTCAATCCAAATAGCAGGGCCTAATTTGGTGTGTAGTCAGTGCAAATGTGAAGAACAAGACACTGAATTGAGAATCATTTACTGTTCTGCCATACCTTTTTAACATATATTCCAATATACCATCCTTTTGACCAAAAATACCAATATGCCATGATTTCAGAAAAAGTTGAATTTTTTTTTGCCTTTGCCGCCCATTGAATAGGCGGCAGTGTACAAATTTTTTTAATCCCGCCCTTTGAATGGGCGGCAGTGTGTTTCGTTGATAAAAAAAAAAGTTTTATTTTGTTTTATATTTTTAGTAGATAAATAGATTATTAGATAATATAAAATATTAATATTAAATAATAATAATAATATAATAATAATATTATTATTATTAATATTAAATAATAATACTATTATTAATATAAAATAATAATAATAATATTAATATAAAATAATAATAATATTATTAATATAAAATAATAATAATATAAATAATTTTGAATAATGATAATATTAATAAAAATGTTAAAGTACAATAATATTAATATAAATAATAAGAATAATGAAAAAAAAAAATAATACATTAATTTTTTCTATTCCCTATTCGGACCCGGACGACGATGTCGCTGATGAGTTCCACAGCCGGGAGGACGTCCTATTCGGTTAGTCCTTCTTAAACCAGGTTGTTCAACGTTTGTTGGTTGAGTAGAAGGTCCTGCTTCACCCGAAGGATTAATAAAATTCGCTAGCACATCATCACTAAAGTCGTCATGTATTGCCGCCGCACTGCCATAATCTAGACGTGTTCCCGCATGACTCCAACTTGGTTGGTTAGTAGGTGGCATTGAGGAATTCATGTAAGGGATGTATGGATGTTGGTCTTGGGATGAATTAAAGGTGAAAGTTTGTGGTGGATAAAATGGCATTTGTGGTTGGGGTGTTTGGTAATTGTGTTCTTGTGGGGTATGTTGTGAGAATGAATGTTGTTGTGTGTATGATGGGGAGGGGCTAAAATTGAGGTTTTGTTGGGTGTTGTAGGGGGTTGGGTTAAATGATGGGTTTGGTTGATTGTAAGGGTGTTGGCTTGGGGTATAAGGTTGTTGTGTGGGTTGTTGGTTGATATTAAATGTTTGTTGGGAGGAAAATCGGTGTGGTTGGTTGGGGTTAAATGTTTGTTGGGAGGTAAATGTGTGTTGTTGGTTGACATTCAATGCGGGTTGGATACGAGGGTCAAATAAATCTCTGTTGACCGATAGGTACAAATTGGTAACAGATCTATACCAATTCATGTATTCTCTATTTGGTTTACATTCAGTATCCATAACATTTCCGTGTATGACGGCGCGATGACGGTTTATCCATTCCTGGCGTTCTTCTCTGTTGTGGTCTTTCCAATCTTCGTAAGCCCATTGTTGATTTACCTTGCTGTTATGATATTTTTTCATGCATCTCGGTGGACCAGGAATTTCTTGTTGTATCCCAAATTGAAGCTTAACCCGATCCGATTGGTGCATTTCAACATAAGTGAAACAAAAGATATATGTTGTTGCAGTCCAAATATGACTTTCGGTTGGGTCCTCATCCTCGAGTCCAAGATATGGTCTCCATATAAACTGCGAAGATGTTGAAAAAATGCATTAGAGCAATAAAAATATTAAATAGAAATGGTAAAAATATTTCAATATTAAAACGTATAATTCTAAAAGATATTACATCATTGGAGATAGGCATTATGAACCCCCTTCACAGTTGTTCAACAACCATGTTTGACCAGGATCATCGACAACTAAGCTCGCAATTAATGTCTCAAGTTTTAATGACTTTTGTAGACAATGATCCATCTATAAAGGTGAGCATTTGCATTGCAAAGATTGTTCATGAGTACAAGTTCACGCCGTCGTACAGGAAAACATGGATTGCGAGGAATAAAGCTATTGAACAGGTTTACGGTAACTGGGAGAAGTCATACAACGAACTTCCACATTTCCTTATGGCACTGAAAATATTTGTTCCGGGGACAGTGATGGAAATGGAAACATTACCCATGTACACTGATGAAGGAACACTTGTTGAAGGGAAGCAGATATTTCACCGGCTATTCTGGGCATTCCAACCATGCATTAGAGGTTTTTCATATTGCAAGCCTATTTTGCAAATGGATGGAACCTGGTTATATGGTAAGTATAAAGGGACACTGCTTATGGCTGTTGCACAAGATGGCAACAGTAATATTTTTCCAGTTGCTTTTGCACTTGTTGAGGGTGAGACTGCTGAAGGTTGGGGTTTTTTTTTACGAAACTTGAGAAAACATGTTGCTCCGCAAGCCGATCTATGTTTGATTTCAGATAGACATGCATCCATTGAAAGTGCATACAATAATCCTGAAAATGGTTGGCAAGATCCCCCATCTGTACATGTCTATTGTATCCGACATATTGCTCAAAATTTCATGAAAGAGATTAAGGACAGGAACCTCCGGAAAAAGGTCATTAACATGGGTAATAATTTTTTCCATCCTCTCTAACATTATATCTTTGTCAATTCTGTTATTAACTTAAACAATTTTTTTTATATATAGGATATGCATTAAACCAACCAACGTTTCAGTACTACAAGAATGAAATAGCTATGGCAAATGGTGATGCTTTGAGGTGGCTAAATAATATTCCTGTTGAAAAATGGACAAGAGCATTTGACGGGGGTCGACGTTGGGGACACATGACAACCAACCTTGTTGAGTCACTGAATGGAGTATTCAAAGGCACACGTAATTTACCGATTACAGCATTGGTTAGTGCTACATATTATAGATTGGCTACACAATTTGCTGAGAGAGGTGCAAAATGGAGTGCAGTATTAAATTCAGGCCAAATATTTACAGACAACTGCGTAAAGGTTATGAAGGAAGAAACCGTGAAATCCAGCACACATCAAGTCAGCATTTTTGACTACAATAACAATACTTTTAGTGTGCGGGAAACAATGGATCACGGTGAAGGGAAACCTATGGGTCGTTACAGGGTGAACCTAATAGAAGGGTGGTGTGATTGCGGAAAGTTTCAGGCATACCGTGTCCCTTGTTCACATGTTATCGCCGCATGTTCAAGTGCTCGCAACGACGCATACGGACTTTTGTCGGGCGTTTACAGGGTTTCAAACCTATTTGGAGTATACAGCACAAGTTTTCCGGTGCTCCCGTACAGTGACTATTGGCCAGTGTACGAGGGAGATCAAATTTGCCATAATCCAAGAATGCGAAGGAACAAGAAAGGACGCCCAGTCAGCACACGCATTAGAACAGAAATGGATATCATTGACAAGCTGGAGAGAAAATGTTCCAGGTGTCGTCAAACTGGTCACAACCGAACTAAGTGTCCAAATGTTGGAACTAGTAACAGTTAGTGTTTTATGTTGTTATCATGTATCACTTTCATATTCCATTCAAGTATCTCGATTTTCTTCATCATTAGTAATTTAAATATATTAACTAAACTTAACATTAAATATTATTTTTAAATATTAATTTTTTTATTATTTATTATTATTTAATAATTTTAACATTTACTAAATACAAATTATCATTATTAACTTTTAATATTATTTTATCAATTATTAATATTTATTAAATTTTATCGATTAAAAATTATGTTGAATTATTTATTAACTTAACTTAACATTAGATATTATTTTTAAATTATTAAATATTAATTATTAGTTTATATTATTATTTAATAATTTTAATATTTACTAAATTAAAATTATCATTATTAACTTTTAGTATTATTAATTAATCATATATTAATATTATTTAATATTATTATTAATATTTTTATTTATTTAATCAATTAAATAATTATTAAAACCATAAAAAAAAATAAAAAAATAAAAAAAAATGGCGTTGTACATTGCCGCCCATTCAAAGGGCGGTATATAATTACTTTCAACACTCCCGCCCATTCAATGGGCGACACAGAGCAAAAAAAAATACAATTTGTTTGAAAGTGTGGCAGTTTGGAATTTATGTGGAAAATGGTGGCAATTTGGAATTTTGGGTTGAAAAAGGTGGCAGGGCAGTGAATCATTCCTGAATTGAATCTGCAAGGTAGATAGATGCAACTACCATGTCTTGTCTAGTTCTGCACTGTTAATATTCTGGAGTTACTCTCTGACATTAATTTGCTACTATAAATATAGTATATAGTCATAGGTAGTAGGTAGCACCATGGAGCCACTAGATTTTCAACATGTCACGTGAGACGTGAGACGTGAGACGTGAGATTCATGTATATAGAGCTCTCTTGACACTCTACAGTTGCACATAAAATATAATGTTACTATCGACTTATTTTTATTTTTTATTTTTTTATATAATAAATGATTTAGGAAATTCTTAAGGCGGATTATGTCTCATTAAGGTATCACATAAAAAAAAATATATACATTCACAATTTAGATATATATCTTCGAACGCATCATAAAAAAATAGAATTCTGATTTAATTTAAAAAAATGAGATGTATCTTTATGTACCTTTCTAAGATGCATTTTCATACGATATTTCCTCTAAAACGCGTAAGAACCCCTTATTCTTTCTCACTTCTAATAAATCAATTTGTAAACTTCATAATTTTTCAAACTCTCTCAACCCACATTCTCTAAAAGTCAATCAACCAATTTCAAAATTTCTTCGATCAACATCAAGTACATCAAATAGATCATTCAACACTGAAAGAAACTCATAACTTGTAAGTTTTTTATTTTTGTAAACTTTTTTGAGTTTTTGTATAAATTAGTAGGAATTGATGATTAAGTTAAGAAATAGATAGTTTTTGTGTGATTGATATAGTTTATACATACTAAAAAACGTGTTTGATGGTTAAAAATAACGATCAATGCATTATTTTTGGGGGTTTAGTGGCCTGCATTACCGCCATTGATGAAGTTGAATGTTGTAGGAAATTACAAAGATGCATCTCCGAAATTTTTTAACGTTTGGATTTCCAGGAACCAGAGATGCATCTCTGTAATTTATGTGTCTATTTTTTTTGCTTTTTTTCTTCTTGTATGGTTACTTATAGTAATTGTGTGACACTTGTCTAGTTTAATTACAAGCATTATGGTTGATAGAGATGAAAAAATGAAGCACGGGAGGATGCACAACATGCATCTGTCCGGAAATCATGCTCCCTCTATCCCGGTTCATGTGGAGGCATCGACTTTTAGGGCTCATATATCTCCACCTTCTTCTTCCCGTAGGAGACATGTGTCACATACTGACGCATCACTGCGTCCATCTTCCCATAGGCGACCAGTTTCATTTATTCAGGTGCCAGAGGTACCCAAGTCGCTAGAGGCACATGAGGGACCTCATGTTGATGAGCCAGTGCCACCTCGGGCTGATGAGCCAGTGCCATCTCAGACTATTGAGGCTTATGAGCCAGTGTCATTTCTTCTCCTTTACTTGGACCATACTACCAGATGTATCTAGGACGAAGAGGTAAAATTAGTTGGATTCATTATTTTTAATTATGTTTATTATTATAGTACAAGTTTTTGACGTATATTTATTTTTCTGCAAGACTGTGATTCGTTGAAATTTATTTACCAAGGGCGGAAAATTAATGGTTTGCCTCAGCCTATTGACGAGTGGTTTCAGGCTGCTTTGTCCTTATCTAAGATTGAGGACTTGTGCAAGACCGATTATGTTACGATCAACCACAGTATGCTTAATGCATTCATGGAGAGATGGAACACTGGGACATCATCATTTGATCTACCACTTAGTGAGATGTCTATCACACTCGACGATATGTCGTATTTGCTGCATCGTACGATTAGGGAGGATACTTCTAGATCATGCAAGGATTAGCATATATGAGGCACTTGAGTTGATGTTAGACTGTCTTTGAGTTGAACCTGACACATCCTTAAGTGAGATGGAAAAACCCAGAAAGGCTAATGTTAGGTTTGAATTCCCAAAAAAGGTATATATATATATATATATATATATATATATTGGATATTGCGGTTCATGTCTAACATTTCCTCATTCACATGAGCGTGTAATGAGGTTGTCCAACAACATTCTGACTATTTTCAGACATCCTATTGACTTTGCTCCTTCTGCTATGACAGGTAGAGATATGGATGCCATGTTCAATGATCTTAGTCATCTGGTACTGGAGGAGGCACGAAGTACCATAACTGAGAGCGACTGGAGCTATGTCGACAGGTACATCAAATGGTTTTCCAGGATGTCATATCCGTATATGGTGCAGACAGTTCTAGAAGATCCACCGAGACCAGTCATAGGTCCGCAATTACACGAAAATATCGTAGTAATAAAAAGATATCGAACGTATAGTGACCAATTATCAAACATATCGTTATCTATCGTTGTAGTGTAAATCTAAGGCTAATGATAATAATTTTGGGATGCAAAAGGAATGAGATAAACTAGTTTAGAAAACCAATTAAAGACATAGACCATAATGTGGCTAGTGTAATACCCCACTTTTTCCAATTATAAAATAATACTTTCATACGAAAAATTAGAGTTTAAAACAAGCGGAATGCCACATCAACAGAATACTCAACAAACTTCTTAATTAACACAACAAAAAAATGAAATTTGTTCAACTTCAGGCAACATGCGAACATCAACAATAATCCTTAATAATTTTGGTTGATAAAGTACCCAACAACATAAATGGGATACGTAACAAAAAAAAACAAAACATCAAAAAGTCTCCATCCCGTGTTACTTATCAGAGCAATCCTATGAATCGATCAAGCAACACGACTTCCATGTACACTCAGGTACCTGGATTATCTGTACTTCCAAAGAAGCACAAACACAATAACAACAACAAAAGGGTGAGAAACAAATTCAAATATTAATGATGCAGAAAACATATTAAGGGTAGTTCCTCATACCATTCAACATATACAACAACATCACACCAATAATTATGCAACAACGAAACAACAAATTATGCAATATGACTCAACAACGACACAATGCATGTAGTACCAGTTTTGCTCATTCAATCAAACACGGATAAATCACATACACCCATCCGACAATGATTATCACACTATTCTCCACAACGGAGTATGAATGAACCGCATACACCTATCCAACAATGATTCATCCCAAAAATAATATTTCAATGTATGCATGACCATGAATATGCATACAACATGTATAACCACGATATTATACACCCACACGATCCATCCGATCAAATATGTAACAATAATTCCACATAATCACCAATATAATCCTCACACGACTTAACCGATTAATCGCCTAGTTAAATCCACCTAAGTTTCATCATTTACTAAAATCTCCACACCAATACTCGATTAAATATGTCCTAAGGTCTACATAAATGCCTCAAATCAAGAAAATCGACAACGGATGCGAAATCAGAATAGAAATCACGAAACCACATAATTTGCCCTACAGGCCTGGTCATACGCATATTGGAAAAGGATATACGCATTATGCCCAACCTCTACACAACCCATACGCCCACCACACACCTTCATTACGCGTATTGAACCCCTTTACGTTACCCATTATGCATATTGACCCCCATACACATATTACCTTAGTTTCCTCACGCGTATGCTACTAGAATGGGCAGAGGGCCCTAAAAATTCAACATCCATATGCGTAAGCCCCCTTGTTAGCGTAATGCACCCTTTCCATGCCACCATACGCGTATTGACATGCCCAATACGCGTATGGGCAAAAATCACTACTTTTCCATGTTTTCTCTTATTTTCTGAATCTGTTCATCCTAGTTCTCGTTTTCACACTTCATATCAGACTTAAGAATGTTTCTATACCAGTTTTACACCAACATTCATGTTCTTATTTCATCTAATGTTACTATATTCAATTTTATATGTTTCTAGATCTGGATTCGTCATCTACTTCCGCAACAATACCAAATCCATACAATAATATTTCATCAAATTCAACAAGATCATACAATCACAATCATAAATTCGCAACGACAATCATATAATTACAAATTCATCATATAACATCATAAACAAAGAAGATCCTACGACGGAAATGACCCCTCACTACCCCATTATGTTATACCACCTAATGAGAATCCCTTTCTGCCCCTTACCTCGAATTTGGATGAATTTTCCTGCGAATTTCTGATTATGGAGATGCCCTAGCTGTTCTTCCTCTTCCTAGCTCTCATTGGTTCTTTCAAAAAATTATGACTAATTATCTTCTTAATTTTCTGATTAATCTAATATTTTCCTAAAACCCTCACCATAATAGTTTTACTAAATTGTCCTTGTTTTTAATTACAACCAAATAATACTAATAATCCTAATATTACTAATATTATTTTCATAATAATAATAATAAAAATAATGATTAATTGGTCTTATTATTATTCTCTCACCCACTATTACTAATCGCACCAAATTCTACCTTCCCACTAGGACACTACACCAAAACAACAAGACACATGCCTTAAACAAGGCCAACAATGCACCAAAAATACCCGACGAATAAATATTAAAAATGGGGTGTTACAACTCTCCCCCACTTAAAATATTTTCATCCTCGAAAATGTACCTGATGCGAAAAGTTTCGGATACGACTCTTGCGTCCTGCTTTCCAGCTCCCAGGTTACACTTCCACCAATAGCTCCTCCCCAAGCTACTCCCACCAGAGGAATCTCTTTACCTCTGAGTTGCTTCATCTTGCGATCTTCAATCCTTATCGGCATCGCTTCTACCGTAAGGTTATCTCTGACTTTCTCTTCATCCCTCGGAATAACATGAGATGGGTCAGACACATACTTTTGAAGTTGCGACACATGAAACATGTAACGCCCCGATTTTATAAATTATTTTTATAAAATAAATATTAAGAGTATGGTGGTGTATTTGGAATAATAAGTAGAGGAAATATTTTATTTATATAATGATAATATAATGAGGTGGTATTATTATTATTATAATATTGTTATTTAATAAAATAAAATAATAAGTTGGAGGTTTGAGGGGCAATGTTGTAATTTGGTTATATTATGAAAAAAGGGAGAACACGATACATTATCTCATTATCGTACTTTTGACGAAGGAAATAGGGCTCTGGAGAAAAGGGAAAATAAAAGGGATATCAAGGATCGTAAAGCTCCAAGATCAAAGCTTTGTAAGGAATTCATCGAATTCGAGGTAAGGGGGAGAAAGGGTTCTTTATTGGTGATCTAACATGAAAGGGTAATTGAGAGGTTCTTACTCTCTTAGGGATTGTATGAATTTGATTGTTGTTGATGAGTTCATGATATGAGTATGAATATTATGATTATTGATTGTATATGCTTGAAGTTTGATAATTGAATTGCATGATGTGTGTATTATGAGAACTTGGTCATGAATGTTGTTGTTGATGATGTAAATTGAGAAGAGGAAGAGAAACCTAGGATTTTCCTAATTTAATTTGTGATGTTAGGTTGAGAAGATAATGAGGGATTATATGTATAAAATAAGTATAAGGACAATATTTGGAGTGTTTTGGGTGATAAAAGTGAGATATAAGTGTAGCGGTAAAATCATGAGTGTAAGCTATCGATTAACTTAACTCAATATACACAGAGTCGCCACCGCGCTTTTTATTTATTTCCAAAAGGAAAAAGGCAAAAGAACGAACAAAACCTTAAAGAATCTTAAAAGCTAAAAAGCTAAAAGAATCAACAGAGAATGGGTACGGGGATTGGTTACAAATCGGGAAGGTTTTAAGCACCCGACTTGTCCGTGGTACTCCACGGGAACCCTTTGAAATGTTTACTGCATTTTTTGGTTTGAAATGGTTTGCTTGAAAAAAGATTGAAGAGATGAGAAGAAGAATGTTTTTTTAAGATTTTGGTGTTTGAAGAGACGAACGTCTCATGCCTACGTACCCACAAAGTGCAATGCGAGATCAAAACCCCGTAGTTCGTGGTACAAATTGTGAAAAGGCGAATGAATTGAATTGATTTTAAAATGTAAAGATAAGTCGTCATCCTATAGCGAATAATTCCGCTAGAAAGGATGAATCATATCTAAACATAAAAAAGGTTAAAAGAAACGTGCACGAGGGCACAAAAGCAATTGAATGAGTTGTGAATGTTTTAAAGTTTTTGAGAAAGAAAGTTTTGATATGCTTATGTGGTTTAGCATTTATTTAAGGAAATGAAATGAAAAGGTAAAAATCGCATGACCAAATTCAAGGTTTGATTGAGAAAAATGTTTGAAGTTTGAAAACAAAGAAAGTTTTAAAAAGAGGAAGGAGATTTGAAAATTGAAGAAGATAGGAAGAGATGAAGGGACTATCCTAGTACTTGAAAATAAAAGCTAAAGGAAGAATGATCAAACCATATGGCAAGCATCTCTGAGACAATTGGATTTCCATCTTCAAAGGCCAATGAAATAATTTGAGGCCGAGGTTTCTAATCCATTCCAACTTGAGCAAGGGGGAAGATCTTAAAGTCTAAGTCCATTCTCCGAAGCAAGAGATAGTAACCATAGTCCAAAATTAGAAGTCACAAGTCTTTTAAGTGTTTAATCCTTTATTAGTGTTTTGATATCCAAATGGACAAAGGAGAAATAACAAGTATCACAATATAAACAATAAGCAAAATGATGTATGATATAATATGATAAAGCAATATAAAGAGATAGGGAACGAGGAATTGAAATAAAAGGATAAGGTGCGAGAGATTAAAATTAAATGTTAGTATATTCACATTATTATAATATTTACAATATAAAGTGGTATGATGAACTTAATCAAGCACAACCACGAAAAGAAAAATAAAATCGAGGCAACCGGATCCAAGTGGATCTTTAATCCGAATCGGGACAACTTTAGGTCTATGTTAAGCAATCGCCGAGTAATTTACGGAGTAATTACCCTAAAAATGAGGCCGGCCACCACTAATTAAAGTGGAAACTATTCGTGTTAATACATGTTAGAGAAACGATATTATGGATCGTTCTCCGAAAACATGCCACACTAAAAGAAAGAGAACGGTCTAATCTTAATCGAGATTATCGTTGAATTTATCGAAAAGCAACCTATCATGATCGCAAAGTATGGAGAATGATCCAAATGATCATTCATCCATAGATTTGAAATAATGAAGATTAAACTCTTCGAAATTCAACAATCTCGAATCGGAGATTGTCATCGACCAAAAATAAAAGAAGGATGAAAAAAAAATGGATCTAAAAGAATAAATCCATAAAAAAGAAATAGAATATTTTTTAAATCCCTTTCTAAAAATATATTTTCTAAATGCTATTGAAATGTTTTTTTTAAAACTCTTTTCTAAAGCATATTCTAAAATACCTTTCAACATAACATTTCCTTGAAATTCTTATGCCAAACTTAAACTAGAATAATAATATCATTTAAAAAAAAAAACTAAACTAATGAAATAAAAAAAAAATAGAAAAAAACTAAAAAAAGAAAAGGGATGGGGAAGTCAGCGCAGGGGATGGTGTGGGTAGAAACAAAGTAGTTTCATGGCCTTAAGGCCCAACACAAATTCAGTTTTATAAAACAAAATTAAAAAAAAACGAAAATATAATTGAAAAGGAAAAAATGAAACAAGCCAACATTTCCTCTTCTGCGAAAAAAAAACAGAGTGACGGCAGCTTCTTCTTCTTCGAAGAGCATAGGGCGGCGGCAAGCTTCAAAGAGGAATAAGCAGATCCATTTCCTCACCTTCTCAAAATTAAACCAAACCGATCAACAATTCCGCAAATCTCCTTCAAGCCTCATTCGCGGATTCCTTCTTCTTCTTCTTTGCGTTTTTCATGTGATGTGGGATTGATGATGATGTCTATGGAGAAACGTTAGAAATGATGAAGGTATGAAGGATTGATTCGGATTTCTTTTGAAATTTGGGTGAAAATGGAGGTTTATGAGAATACGTTCGAAATTGGGTTGAAGGTGGAGAAGATGAGTGAAATGATAGTTCAATTTCGGCAGGGTGACAAAGGGCTTTTCAAACTTGGAATTGAAGGAGAAATGGGGTCTTTAAATAGAAGAAGGTGAGTTTTGAAGCTTGCCGTTTGGTGATTTTTTTGTGCGTTTTGAATCATGGGAAAAGCGTGCCTCATTTTTTCAACTTTTCTGCTGTTTTCCTTGCTTGACTTTTAACCTTTGTTTTTGCGTTTTGATTGCTGGAATGACTTGGTTGCAAGCTTGGCGTACGGTATGCTTCGCGGTTGGGAGTGAAAGCTGATGGAGCTTGTAACGACTTTTGTTGTAGGCTTGAGGAAAGTGTGAAATGCGTTTTGTCACGTGGGAAAGGCTGAGGCTGGAGCTGATTAGTAGCTTGCGCGTGCGGCTGTGTTGGGAGTTACGACATGCGGCATAAGCTGGTGTGCGTGGGGAGTTTGGAAAGGCTGTTGTGATGCGTGCAGGCCTGGGCTGGTATACGTATGGTACGGTTTTGAGATGATTGGAAAAGCTGAAAGTGAAGTTTGTGTGTGTTGTTTCGTTTTGTTATGGCTGGGTAGCTGGTATAATGTGAAATTGGCTTGTCACGTGGGGTGCTTACGGGAAGTGTGAGGTGGGAGATGGCTAGGAGTGGAAAACGTGATGCATTTGGGGCTTAGGCTTGAGCTGAAAAGTGTGCAGAGGCTTGTGGCCGTGCGGCATAGTCATGTCATTTGTTGTGTACGGCTGCTGGAGAGTGTTGGCTTCAAGATGACATTACTGACTTTACTAGGAATATCCGAGAATGGCAGTTCGATAAGGATAATCACAATATCTGAGAATGGAAATCAGATATGAATCACAACATTCAGGAATAGAACTGAATGAAATGGGAAAATTCGGGAAAGCATACCAACTCAATGATGACTCCAACATGAAAATTCGAGAATAGCAATCGGAAGGCAAGTGATCACAACATCTGAGAATGGCAATCAAATAAAAAGTGAAGCACAACATTCAGGAACAAAACTGAATGAGATGGAAAAAAGGTCCGGGACAGTACATCACATCAATGATGACTTCACTATGGACATTCGAGAATGGCAATCGGATAAAAGGGTGTAATATATGAGAAGACATAATAAGTAGATGAAGAAAAAGTTAAGAAGAGACAGACAAGTGCCAAGTAAATTGGAATTTGATCAAACAGTAAGAAGTTGAAAACGACAAGACTTCAAGAAATGCATATGAGTACTAAAACACTCAAGTATGCGGACATTTACGAAAATGGGGACTAAAACACCCAAGAACATGCATAATGAGGACTAAAACACTCAAATATGCAGAGGTAAACAAGAATGGGGAATAACACACCCGAGAAAATGCATAATGAGGACTAAAATACTCAAATATGCAAACATAAACAAGACTGGAGACTAAAACACCCAAGGAGATAATATGAAAGCAAATGTTGACAACCAGTTTAGACTCTTAGAGGAGTGGAGCAGAAAGGGAGACTGATTCCTCAACACAGAGATCACTGCCATTCTGCTCGGACATTAGAGATGTTACTGCTGAACAAACCTCTGTCACACCAGTAAACTGTACCAAGTTGAAAATCTTCTGAGAGAAGTCATGCAAAGCTGCTTGGGGATTCTTGAAGAAAATTTCCCCGAGTTCAATGACTGATGAAGATAAACTGATAATGGATTCAGTTCCTGATTACTGCTGGAGAAAAATAATCACATCTTTGAAATAACTGTTGAGAAGAATAAACTGATCATGGCTTCAATTCTTGAAATGAATGCTGAGAAAGTAACCCAATATGAAACTTGCGGAGAATCTCCTGACTAACCACATCTGGGAACAACTTGCACTGAGCAGCGACATCTTGAACCATAGGAACTGATGAAAACTTGCCCCTGATAAGATCACTGACCAGGTTTCTCAACCGTTTGAAAATTTCTTGATGAGGAAAGTTTATTTGCAAATAAAAATGTTTGTACAAACTTGGTAATTTTGATGCAAAATTCAATGCAAAGTTTGAAATCAAGAATCATTTTTTGAATGAAATTTATTGAGATAAAGTAAATGAAAACATTGTCAAAACACGATGTTTGAGACAACATTAAAGATAAAGAAAAAGTAAGAAACAAATGATTGGTAAAGAACTTGGGAGTCAGTTTACGCAACCTTGTTGTAGTATACTTTTCAAAAGAAACTTGGATTCAATTAGGACTTTTGAATGTTGTAACTTGGTATGGTTCACAATTTATGAAACAAAGGATATAGGCTCAAAGTTATTTGTACCCAACCCAACTTCGTGATGAACTTCAGTCCTACATTCAATTAATTCAAGCTATGCATTCAAGTTCCCAGAAATTTAGGATTGCACAGATGAAGATGGTTCATAAGCCAAAGGATTTTGAGATGGCAGTCATATCTTTCCTTTTGTTATTTCCAGTGAGGACTTTAGTCCACTCAACTTATTTTTGTTGAGGATTTTTGATGACCTCTTGGTAAATCTTTCTTTTTATTATCCCTAACTTTTGCCTGAACTGTGTCATTTGAACTTACAGCCAGCGGGATGCCCCTAGTTTTTGCCTAAGTCTCCTTCATAGGTTTTGACCTAGCGGGCTTTGATTTTTTCAATAATTTTTTTTCAATATCAATTTTTTTTTGAAAGATAATGACTGCATGGCTTAATGATTACGATGAACCATCATTGGCTTTTGAATTGAGAAACATCTTCAACACTTCTTGATGTGTGTGAAGGAAAACTTGAGATTGCAACCTTTATTGAAAGGTGTCTTGAATGATTCTCTTGTACTTGAATGCACACTCGAATTAATTGAGAACTACCCATCCCCGGGTTAAAATTGAGGTTTTTTTTTTCCGAATAGAAGAAACTCCAACTTCGAGGCTCAAAGGGGTTGACAAGGGATTAACTTCCTTATTTCTCCAGTGTTTAGGATTTGAAACAATGCCTGTATATCATCAACCGAGTCTCAATTGAAAGCATACCAACAACAATTATGGGTATCTCGTTTTCATCATCCTCCCTCCAATCATTGTAAAAAACTTTGAGAAAAGATAAATGAACTTGAAATGTAAAGCATAAAGATGCAAATAGCAAATGAAATTGAATCAAAACAAAGCAATGCTCATTTCATTAAAACCAACATGAAAGTACAAACAAGCTTAAAAAGCAAACAACTTAATATGATTGAAGAAAATTGCAAACATAAAGAAACAATGGCCTAGTGATAAATTAGCAACAAGGATGAGTTGTCCCGTCTGATATTCTGGCCTTAAAGAAAATCTGACTGTTGAAGTCTTCTAGAAGATTCACTTCCCAAGCTTTGGCAAAGGATTGTTGATAACATTGGGATTAAGGTCATTAAAGTAAAGGATGTTGTTCCTGATAAGTTCTTGCACTTTAGCTTTCAGTGCAAAGCAATGCTCTAAGTCATGACCAGTTCCACCTTGATGAAACTCACAGCGAAGATCCGATCTATAACCAACCGGAAGGGGATTTGGAACAGGAGGCGGAGGCCTAGTAGTAATTAAACCTTTCTCAATCAAGGAAGGAAACAATTCAGTGTAAGACATCGAAATAGGATCAAAGTTTGGCCTATTGCGATACTGATTTTGTCCATCAGCAGGAAGAGGAGTTTGAGCTTGAGTTCGAATCTGAACCTGAGCTTGAACTGGTCGAGCTTGACCTTGAATTTGAGTTTGAGCAGGTTGAGTTTTAACAACAGGAGCAACTGCAGCTACGTATGGTTGAACATATCGTTGTTGCGGGCGATAAGGCCTCCTCTCAGTTGAAACAGCATAAGCATCACCATCTCTTCTCTTGTGAGGATTCCCAAAAGACTTTCTTGCAGCATTTGGAGCTTCAGAATTGGTAATCTTGCCCTTCTTGATACCTTCCTCTAGTCTTTCTCCAATAGTGACTAGGTCAGAAAAACCAGATGAAACACTTCCTACCATTTTCTCCCAAAAGAACGGTTGAAGAGTGTCCATGAACAAACCAGTTAATTCCTTTTCAGGCAAAGGTGGCTCCACCTGAGCAGCTAGCTCTCTCCAACTCTGAGCGTACTCTTTGAATGATTCGTTCTCTTTCTGCGACATATTTTGAAGTTGACGACGATCAGGCGCCATGTCCAGATTATACTTATACTGCCTTACAAAAGCATCAGATAAATCTTTCCAGCTTCGAATGTGACTCTTCTCAAGTCCCACATACCATTTCATAGAAGCACCACTCAAACTATCTTGAAAACAGTGAATAAGCAACTTGTCGTCTTTAGCATGCGCAGCCATTTTGCGACAATACATCAGCAGATGAATCTTTGGACAAGTATGACCATTGTACTTCTCAAATACAGGAACTTTGAACTTATCAGGAAGAACCAAGTCGGAAACCAAACACATATCTATTGCAGCAGAACCAAGGACATCTTTTCCTTCTAGACCTCTTACCCTCTTCTCAAGAGTCAAACATTGCTCTCTAACTTCATCCATATATCCAGGTTCACCCTGACTTTCAGCTTGTGGACCAGCAACTTGGTACAAGAAAGGAGAATTTTGATAAGTAGTCTGAGCAGTAGCGTGCACAACAGGTTGAGGTTCGACAAAAGTCGGAGCTGAAAAGACTGGCACGACAGATGGACCACCAATTTGAGCAGTAGCAGAAACTGGCACATAATCCGGAGGTAACCCATATTCTGGCCAAGTGGAAACTGGTTGCTGAACAACATGAGAATCAACAACGGCAGTAAAAACTTCAGAGATAACAGTCCTTTGAGGTGGTTCACCTCGAGCAATCAGAACTTGCATCATTTCAGTGAGCCTGGTCATACCGGCTTTCAACTCATCAATTTCCATTCGAACTTCCATGTTTTGCTGTTCTTGGTGTTCCATTCTCAATCTGATAGCTCTTCATCTATTAGCAGCTCTAGTACCGTATCTGTGGTGAGGAGTCAGCTTGACGGATCAACAAATAACTGAGGAAAGAAACAACTGGGATGAGTTCCCACACAACTCGGATGAACGCAAGAATATGCGAGGATGCAATGATATGCAATGTTCACTTCCATTTTCAGAAAAACAACTCGATTATTGCAAACATGATCAACATCGAGAATACGGTCATGAAAAATCTTGACAAAAAGGAATATTTACTTTTTCCCAATATTTGCAATAATCGGAATTGTCTTCTTTGAAAAATGGTTGTGAAGATGATTATGATGAATATGTAGATGCAACAAACATAAACAAGATCACGCAAAGCACACAGGTTCAAAGGTTCGAATCACGAGCATGGAGTCATGGTAACAGAACACCAACCCAAACAGGCATGTACTAAGGTTTATCTTCATTGTACCTGCAAAAAACCAAAAGGGTGCTAACAGAGGTTCCCGGAGTTAACAGCCATCTTTAGAATATCATCGGTACGTTGGATTACTCCCCAACCGATAACATTCTTAAAATAGACCTCGTCCGAGTGTAGTATCGCGTGACAACCACCTTAGGTTTACACCCAGACAGTTTCCGCACTACGTTCCTAAATTGGCTAGGATTGGTTAAGGGTTCTACGGTCCTCAGTATGATCAGCTCAAAGTCGGAAAATAATGCCACGTACGATTACTCGTCATGACATTGATAGTCCAAGAGAGCCTAACCGAGTGGAGATTATCAAATTGATATTGCTTTGGACTACTCCATCGCATATCGCTTCGAATATCGCCGTCCTATCATAAGTTCCACTCAGATCCGGGTTAGAATCTATCTCACAGAGGATCACAAAAACCAAAACAGAACAACCAAGTAACAAGCAAATCAAACGAAAGCAGTAAACAAATCAAAGTAGGCCGAATCCACTTAGAGATTGACTCCCCAGCAGAGTCGCCACTTTTTTGTAGCGGTAAAATCATGAGTGTAAGCTATCGATTAACTTAACTCAATATACACAGAGTCGCCACCGCGCTTTTTATTTATTTCCAAAAGGAAAAAGGCAAAAGAACGAACAAAACCTTAAAGAATCTTAAAAGCTAAAAAAGCTAAAAGAATCAACAGAGAATGGGTACGGGGATTGGTTACAAATCGGGAAGGTTTTAAGCACCCGACTTGTCCGTGGTACTCCACGGGAACCCTTTGAAATGTTTACTGCATTTTTTGGTTTGAAATGGTTTGCTTGAAAAAAGATTGAAGAGATGAGAAGAAGAATGTTTTTTTTAAGATTTTGGTGTTTGAAGAGACGAACGTCTCATGCCTACGTACCCATAAAGTGCAATGCGAGATCAAAACCCCGTAGTTCGTGGTACAAATTGTGAAAAGGCGAATGAATTGAATTGATTTAAAAATGTAAAGATAAGTCGTCATCCTATAGCGAATAATTCCGCTAGAAAGGATGAATCATATCTAAACATAAAAAAGGTTAAAAGAAACGTGCACGAGGGCACAAAAGCAATTGAATGAGTTGTGAATGTTTTAAAGTTTTTGAGAAAGAAAGTTTTGATATGCTTATGTGGTTTAGCATTTATTTAAGGAAATGAAATGAAAAGGTAAAAATCGCATGACCGAAGTCAAGGTTTGATTGAGAAAAATGTTTGAAGTTTGAAAACAAAGAAAGTTTTGAAAAGAGGAAGGAGATTTGAAAATTGAAGAAGATAGGAAGAGATGAAGGGACTATCCTAGTACTTGAAAATAAAAGCTAAAGGAAGAATGATCAAACCATATGGCAAGCATCTCTGAGACAATTGGATTTCCATCTTCAAAGGCCAATGAAATAATTTGAGGCCGAGGTTTCTAATCCATTCCAACTTGAGCAAGGGGGAAGATCTTAAAGTCTAAGTCCATTCTCCGAAGCAAGAGATAGTAACCATAGTCCAAAATTAGAAGTCACAAGTCTTTTAAGTGTTTAATCCTTTATTAGTGTTTTGATATCCAAATGGACAAAGGAGAAATAACAAGTATCACAATATAAACAATAAGCAAAATGATGTATGATATAATATGATAAAGCAATATAAAGAGATAGGGAACGAGGAATTGAAATAAAAGGATAAGGTGCGAGAGATTAAAATTAAATGTTAGTATATTCACATTATTATAATATTTACAATATAAAGTGGTATGATGAACTTAATCAAGCACAACCACGAAAAGAAAAATAAAATCGAGGCAACCGGATCCAAGTGGATCTTTAATCCGAATCGGGACAACTTTAGGTCTATGTTAAGCAATCGCCGAGTAATTTACAGAGTAATTACCCTACAAATGAGGCCGGCCACCACTAATTAAAGTGGAAACTATTCGTGTTAATACATGTTAGAGAAACGATATTATGGATCGTTCTCCGAAAACATGCCACACTAAAAGAAAGAGAACGGTCTAATCTTAATCGAGATTATCGTTGAATTTATCGAAAAGCAACCTATCACGATCGCAAAGTATGGAGAATGATCCAAATGATCATTCATCCATAGATTTGAAATAATGAAGATTAAACTCTTCGAAATTCAATAATCTCGAATCGGAGATTGTCATCGACCAAAAATAAAAGAAGGATGAAAAAAAATGGATCTAAAAGAATAAATCCATAAAAAAGAAATAGAATATTTTTTAAATCCCTTTCTAAAAATATATTTTCTAAATGCTATTGAAATGTTTTTTTTAAAACTCTTTTCTAAAGCATATTCTAAAATACCTTTCAACATAACATTTCCTTGAAATTCTTATGCTAAACTTAAACTAGAATAATAATATCATTTTAATAAAAATAAACTAAAATAATGAAATAATAAAAAAAATAGAAAAAAACTAAAAAAAGAAAAGGGATGGGGAAGTCAGCGCAGGGGATGGTGTGGGTAGAAACAAAGTAGTTTCATGGCCTTAAGGCCCAACACAAATTCAGTTTTATAAAACAAAATTAAAAAAAAACGAAAATATAATTGAAAAGGAAAAAATGAAACAAGCCAACATTTCCTCTTCTGCGAAAAAAAAACAGAGTGACGGCAGCTTCTTCTTCTTCGAAGAGCATAGGGCGGCGGCAAGCTTCAAAGAGGAATAAGCAGATCCATTTCCTCACCTTCTCAAAATTAAACCAAACCGATCAACAATTCCGCAAATCTCCTTCAAGCCTCATTCGCGGATTCCTTCTTCTTCTTCTTTGCGTTTTTCATGTGATGTGGGATTGATGATGATGTCTATGGAGAAACGTTAGAAATGATGAAGGTATGAAGGATTGATTCGGATTTCTTTTGAAATTTGGGTGAAAATGGAGGTTTATGAGAATACGTTCGAAATTGGGTTGAAGGTGGAGAAGATGAGTGAAATGATAGTTCAATTTCGGCAGGGTGACAAAGGGCTTTTCAAACTTGGAATTGAAGGAGAAATGGGGTCTTTAAATAGAAGAAGGTGAGTTTTGAAGCTTGCCGTTTGGTGATTTTTTTGTGCGTTTTGAATCATGGGAAAAGCGTGCCTCATTTTTTCAACTTTTCTGCTGTTTTCCTTGCTTGCGTTTTAACCTTTGTTTTTGCGTTTTGATTGCTGGAATGACTTGGTTGCAAGCTTGGCGTACGGTATGCTTCGCGGCTGGGAGTGAAAGTTGATGCAGCTTGTAACGACTTGTGTTGTAGGCTTGAGGAAAGTGTGAAATGCGTTTTGTCACGTGGGAAAGGCTGAGGCTGGAGCTGATTAGTAGCTTACGCGCGCGGCTGTGTTGGGAGTTACGGCGTGCGGCATAAGCTGGTGTGCGTGGGGAGTTTGGAAAGGCTGTTGTGATGCGTGCAGGCCTGGGCTGGTATACGTATGGTACGGTTTTGAGATGATTGGAAAAGCTGAAAGTGAAGTTTGTGTGTGTTGTTTCGTTTTGTTATGGCTGGGTAGCTGGTATGATGTGAAATTGGCTTGTCACGTGGGGTGCTTACGGGAAGTGTGAGGTGGGAGATGGCTAGGAGTGGAAAACGTGATGCATTTGGGGATTAGGCTTGAGCTGAAAAGTGTGCAGAGGCTTGTGGCCGTGCGGCATAGTCATGTCATTTGTTGTGTACGACCGCTGGAGAGTGTTGGCTTCAAGGCTAAGTGTTTTGGGATAAATTGGGCTAAGGCCAAAAATTGTTGTATGAGGCTTGTATTGTGAATTTCACAAGCTATTGTTTCTATTTTTTTTTAATAACTTTTTCTACAAAAATGGGCTTAACAACATGTATATTAGAAAAAAAAAGAAGAAGGCCTTATGATTTTAGTTAAAAGAGTATAATGGTGAATGAAAGAAAAAGATTATATAATGGTAAGAAAAATTTAGGAAATAAAAAAAATGGATATTTGGAATTAGATAATGAAATGAGATTAACAAAAAAATCGAAAAATGTGAATAGTAAAAAAAAGATAATGGATAGAGTTTACAAATGGATAAGAATGGATAATCGGAAAGAGAATTGATAAAAATTGAAAAGGATAGAGTATGAATAGAATAAATGGAGAGAAAAATGGAATAAAATGGAATTTGGAAAGTAAAAAAAATGATTTAATGGATAATGGATATAAAATGATTTTTAAGCCCGCAACCGACTCCTGACTTTCCTTCACAAGCCACTGATAAACTGATCACAACCATCACTGAACCACTGAACGAACATACTACTCCAAACACAATCACTGAAATCCGTCTTGATTATTTGAATTCATGCTGAGAAAAATAAATTCTCAGATGAATCATTGATAAACTTGATGAACTGACTGATTCAAACCAAACTTCGCTCAAAACACTGTCTGATACCAGATAATCTTTGCACACAACACAACTTGAATCTTTGAACACACACTGTCTAAACCACTGGCCCACACAACGGAAAGTCGAAACAATCTTTTGATAGTTTGACCAAGATTAGGTCAAACGTCCATCTGAATCGAATCGTGACTGATCAAACGCATCTGAATTGAAATCACTGCTCTATCCTTTAAATCCTGCAACACAGAAGAAGAAGGAACAACTGCAACATATTTTTTTGTATTTTGGTTAGAAGTTAGTAAAATATAAACAATTAACGGAAATTAAACATGGCGATCCTCCGCAAGGCATAGACCTGCACCTGAAAAAGGATACATGAACCAGTGCGTGATCTTGTTTGTATGCAAATACAGATGAGATGCGAAAAATCTTAGGGTCAAATATTAGGGTCTGACAATAAGTGATAGAATTCGAACTAGTATGAAATTGGGAAAGAAACGTGATTTTTGCAAAAAGCTGAATTTTGGGCACAGGGCTCCTGACACGGCCGTGTCAGGCTACTGGTTAAGGGATTATTTTGCTGCTTTTGATTTTTTCCTACAGGTGGCCTGACACGGGCCGTGTCACGTGACATGCGGGGCCGTGTCAGCCTTATGTATTTTGCGAAAATTTTGAATTTTGAAGGGAGGAATCAGGCCATGTGACACGGGTCGTGTCAGGCCTCTGTTTTGAGAATTTTTCCACATTTTAAGATGATTTTGTCCCAATTTCTTGTTCGATAACTGTACCATTAGTCTAAGGCCTTGAGGATAGCATTCATATGAAAATTAGATTCTATGAAACTTTTCGAAATGGAATTTTCGGTCAAAAATCATAGTATATTATACACTAGTTTCGGTCCAAACAATCAAATTTAATTGGGGATTATTTGAAATGGTACAATACTTTTCAGATCATTTATATATGTTAAGAGGGAAGGTTAAGATGGAATACCATGCAAAAAAATTATCTGAAAACTAGATTCTATGAAACTTTTCGAAATGCAAGTTTCGGTAAAAATATCTTTATATATTATACACTAGTTTATACCAGTTTCGGTCAAAAATCAAATTAAATCGGAGACTATTCGAAATGATACGAAACATCTAATATCATTTATATATTTTACGAGGGAAGGTTATGATGGAATTCCATGCAAAAAATCATCCGAAAATTAGATTCTATGAAACTTTTCGAAATTTATGTTTCGGTCAAAAATCATAGTATATTATACACGAGTTTCGGTCAAAAAACTCAAATTTAATTGGGGATTATTTGAAATGATACGAGACTTTTCTGATCATTTATATATGTTAAGAGAGAAGGTTATGATGGAAGTCCATGCAAAAAAATTATCTGAAAACTAGATTCTATGAAACTTTACGAAATGAAAGTTTCGGTCAAAAAATCATAATATATTATACGCTAATTTATACTAGTTTCGGTCAATAATCAAATTAAATCGGGGACTGTTCAAAATGATATGAAACTTCTAGTATCATTTATATAATTTACGAGGGAAGGTCATGATGGATGTCCATGCAAAAAATCATATGAAAATTATATTCTATGAAACTTTTCGAAATGAAATTTTCGGTCAAAAATCATAGTATATTATACACTAGTTTCGGCTCAAAAAATCAAATTTAATTGGTGATTAGTTGAAATGCTACGATACTTTTCAGATCATTTATATATGTTAAGAGGGAAGGTTATGATGGAATTCCATGCAAAAGAATCATATGAAAACTAGAATCTATGAAACGTTTCGAAATGCAAGTTTCGGTCAAAATATCTTTATATATTATACACTAGTTTATAGTAGTTTCGGTCAAAAATCAAATTAAATCGGGGAATGTTCGAAATGATACGAAACAACCAATATCATTTATATATTTTACGATGGAAGGTTATGATGGAATTCCATGCAAAAAATCATCCGAAAATTAGATTCTATTAAACTTTTCAAAATTTAAGTTTCGGTCAAAAATCAAAGTATATTATACACGAGTTTCGGTCAAAAAAATCAAATTTAATTGGGGATTATTTGAAATGATACGAGACTTTTCTGGTCATTTATATATGTTAAGAGAGTAGGTTATGATGGAAATCTATGCAAAAAAATCATATGAAACTAGATTCTAAGAAACTTTTCGAAATGCAAGTTTCGGTCAAAATATCTTTATATATTATACACTAGTTTATACTAGTTTCGGTCAATAATCAAATTAAATCAGGGACTGTTCGAAATGATACGAAACATCTAATATCATTTATATATTTTACGAGGGAAGGTTATGATGGAATTTCATGCAAAAAATCATCTGAAAAATAGATTCTATGAAACTTTTCGAAATTTAAGTTTCGGTCAAAAATCATAGTATATTATACATGAGTTTCGGTCAAAAAACTCAAATTTAATTTGGGATTATTTGAAATGATACGAGACTTTTCTGATCATTTATATATATTATTAGGGAAGGTTATGATGGAAGTCCATGCAAAAAAATCATCTGAAAACTAGATTCTATGAAACTTTACGAAATGCAAGTTTCGGTCAAAAAATCATAATATATTATACGCTAATTTATACTAGTTTCGGTCAATAATCAAATTAAATCGGGGACTGTTCAAAATGATACGAAACTTCTAGTATCATTTATATAATTTACGAGGGAAGGTCATGATGGAACCCCATGCAAAAAATCATATGAAAATTATATTCAATGAAACTTTTCGAAATGAAATTTTCGGTCAAAAGTCATAGTATATTATACACTAGTTTCGGTCAAAAAAATCAAATTTAATTGGTGATTATTTGAAATGCTACGATACTTTTTAGATCATTTATATATGTTAAGAGGGAAGGTTATGATGGAATACCATGCAAAAAAATCATATGAAAACTAGATTCTATGAAACTTTTCGAAATGCAAGTTTCGGTCAAAATATCTTTATATATTATACACTAGTTTATAGTAGTTTCGGTCAAAAATCAAATTAAATCGGGGACTGTTCGAAATGATACGAAACATCTAATATCATTTATATATTTTATGAGGGAAGGTTATGATGGAATTCCATGCAAAAAATCATCCGAAAATTAGATTCTATGAAACTTTTCGAAATTTGAGTTTCGGTCAAAAATCATTGTATATTATACACGAGTTTCGGTTAAAAAAATCAAATTTAATTGGGGATTATTTGAAATGATACGAGACTTTTCTGGTCATTTATATATGTTAAGAGGGATGGTTATGATGGAAGTCCATGCAAAAAAATTATATGAAAACTAGATTCTAAGAAACTTTTCGAAATGCAAGTTTCGGTCAAAATATCTTTATATATTATACACTAGTTTATACTAGTTTCGGTCAAAAACCAAATTAAATCGGGGACTGTTAGAAATGATACGAAAAATCTAATATCATTTATATATTTTACGATGGAAGGTTATGATGGAATTCCATGCAAAAAATCATCTGAAAAATAGATTCTATGAAACTTTTTGAAATTTAAGTTTTGGTCAAAAATCATACTATATTATACACGAGTTTCAGTCAAAAAAATCAAATTTAATTGGGGATTATTTGAAATGATACTAGACTTTTCTGATCATTTATATATGTTAAGAGGGAAGGTTATGATGGAAGTCCATGCAAAAAAATCATCTGAAAACTTGATTCTATGAAACTTTACGAAATGCAAGTTTCAGTCAAAAAATCATAATATATTATACACTAGTTTATACTAGTTTCGATCAATAATCAAATGAAATCGGGGACTGTTCAAAATGTTACGAAACTTCTAATATTATTTATATAATTTACGAGGGAAGGTCATGATGGAAGTCCATGCAAAAAATCATATGAAAATTATATTCTATGAAACTTTTCGAAATGCAATTTTCGGTTAAAAATCATAGTATATTATACACTAGTATCGATATAAAAAATCAAATTTAATTGGTGATTATTTGAAATGCTACGATACTTTTTAGATCATTTACATATGTTAAGAGGGAAGGTTATGATGGAATACCATGCAAAAAAATCATATGAAAACTAGATTCTATGAAACTTTTCGAAATGCAAGTTTCGGTAAAAAAATCTTTATATATTATACACTAGTTTATACTAGTTTCGGTCAAAAATCAAATTAAATCGGGGACTGTTCGAAATGATACGAAACATCTAATATCATTTATATATTTTACGTGGGAAGGTTATGATGGAATTCCATGCAAAAAATCATCCGAAAATTAGATTCTATGAAACTTTTCGAAATTTAAGTTTCGGTCAAAAATCATTGTATATTATACACGAGTTTCGGTCAAAAAACTCAAATTTAATTGGGGATTATTTGAAATTATACGAGACTTTCTGATCATTTATATATGTTAAGAGGGAAGGTTATGATGGAAGTCCATGCAAAAAAATCATCTGAAAACTAGATTCTATGAAACTTTACGAAATGCAAGTTTCGGACAAAAAATCATAATATATTATACGCTAATTTATACTAGTTTCGGTCAATAATCAAATTAAATCGGGGACTGTTCAAAATGATACGAAACTTCTAGTATCATATATATAATTTACGAGGGAAGGTCATGATGGAAGTCCATGCAAAAAATCATATGAAAATTATATTCTATGAAACTTTTCGAAATGAAATTTTCGGTCAAAAATCATTGTATATTATACACTAGTTTCGGTCCAAAAAATCAAATTTAATTGGTGATTATTTGAAATACTACGATACTTTTCAGATCATTTATATATGTTAAGAGGGAAGGTTGTGATGGAATTCCATGCAAAAAAATCATATGAAAACTAGATTCTATGAAACTTTTTGAAATGCAAGTTTCGGTCAAAATATCTTTATATATTATACACTAGTTTATACTAGTTTCGGTCAAAAATCAAATTAAATCGGGGACTGTTCGAAATGATACGAAACATCTAATATCATTTATATATTTTACGAGGGAAGGTCATGATGGAATTCCATGCAAAAAATCATCCGAAAATTAGATTCTATGAAACTTTTCGAAATTTAAGTTTCGGTCAAAAATCATAGTATATTATACACGAGTTTCGGTCAAAAAACCCAAATTTAATTGGGGATTATTTGAAATGATACGAGACTTTTCTGATCATTTATATATGTTAAGAGGGAAGGTTATGATGGAAGTCCATGCAAAAAAATTATCTGAAAACTAGATTCTATGAAACTTTACGAAATGAAAGTTTCGGTCAAAAAATCATAATATATTATACGCTAATTTATACTAGTTTCGGTCAATAATCAAATTAAATCGGGGACTGTTCAAAATGATATCAAACTTCTAGTATCATTTATATAATTTACGAGGGAAGGTCATGATGGATGTCCATGCAAAAAATCATCTGAAAATTATATTCTATGAAACTTTTCGAAATGAAATTTTCGGTCAAAAATCATAGTATATTATACACTAGTTTCGGTCCAAAAAATCAAATTTAATTGGTGATTAGTTGAAATGCTACGATACTTTTCAGATCATTTATATATGTTAAAAGGGAAAGTTATGATGGAATACCATGCAAAAAAATCATATGAAAACAAGATTCTATGAAACTTTTCGAAATGAAAGAGTCGGTCAAAATATATTTATATATTATACACTAGTTTATACTAGTTTCGGTCAAAATTAAAATTAAATCGGGGACTGTTCGAAATGATACGAAACATCTAATATCATTTATATATTTTATGAGGGAAGGTCATGATGGAAGTCCATGCAAAAAATCATCCGAAAATTAGATTCTATGAAACCTTTCGAAATTTAATTTTCGGTCAAAAATCATAGTATATTATACACGAGTTTCGGTCAAAAAAATCAAATTTAATTTGGGATTATTTGAAATGCTAGATACTTTTCTGGTCGTATATATATGTTAAGAGGGAAGGTTATGATTGAATTCCATGCCAAAAAATCATATGAAAACTAGATTCTAGGAAACTTTTCGAAATGCAAGTTTCGGTCAAAATATCTTAATATATTATACACTAGTTTATACTAGTTTCGGTCAAAAATCAAATTAAATCGGGGACTGTTCAAAATGATAAGAAACATCTAATATAATTTATATATTTTACGAGGGAAGGTTATGATGGAAGTCCATGCAAAAAATCATCCGAAAAATAGATTCTACGAAACTTTTCGAAATTTAAGTTTCGGTCAAAAATCTTAGAATATTATACACGAGTTTCGGTCAAAAAAATCAAATTTAATTGGGGATTATTTGAAATGATACGAGACTTTTCTGATCTTTTATATATATTAAGAGGGAAGGTTATGATGGATGCCAATGCAAAAAAATCATCTGAAAACAAGATTCTATGAAACATTACGAAATGCAAGTTTTAGTCAAAAAATCATTTTATATTATACACTAGTTTATACTAGTTTCGGTCAATAATCAAATTAAATCGTGGAATTTACAAAATGATACGAAACTTCTAATATCATTTATATAATTTACGAGGGAAGGTCATGATGGAAGTCCATGCAAAAAATCATATGAAAATTATATTCTATGAAACTTTTCGAAATGCAATTTTTTGTCAAAAATCGTAGTATATTATACACTAGTTTCGGTCCAAAAAATCAAATTTAATTGGTGATTATTTGAAATGCTACGATACTTTTCAGATCATTTATATATGTTAAGGGGGAAGGTTAAGATGGAAGTCCGTGAAAAAAAATCATATGAAAACTAGATTCTAGGAAACTTTTCGAAATGAAGGTTTCGGTCAAAATATCTTAATATATTATACACTAGTTTATACTAGTTTCGGTCAAAAATCAAATTAAATCGGGGACTGTTCGAAATGATACGAAACATCTAATATCATTTATATATTTTACGAGGGAAGGTTATGATGGAATTCTATGCAAAAAATCATCCGAAAATTAGATTCTATGAAGTTTTCGAAATTTAAGTTTCGGTCAAAAATCATAGTTTATTATACACGAGTTTCGGTCAAAAAAATCAAATTTAATTGGGGATTATTTGAAATGATACGAGAATTTTCTGATCATTTATATATGTTAAGAGGGAAGGTTATGCTGGAAGTCCATGCAAAAAAATAATCTGAAATCTAGATTCTATGAAACTTTACGAAATGCAAGTTTCGGTCAAAAAATCATAATATATTATACACTAATTTATACTAGTTTCGGTCAATAATCAAATTAAATCGGGGACTGTTCAAAATGATACGAAACTTCTAATATCATTTATATAATTTACGAGGGAAGGTCATGTTGGAAGTCCATGCAAAAAATCATATGAAAATTATATTCTATGAAACTTTTCGAAATGCAATTTTCGGTCAAAAATCATAGTATATTATACACTAGTTTCAGTCCAAAAAATCAAATTTAATTGGTGATTATTTGAAATGCTACGATACTTTTTAGATCATTTATATATGTTAAGAGGTAAGTTTATGATGGAATACCATGCAAAAAAATCATATGAAAACTAGATTCTATAAAATTTTTCGAAATGAAAGAGTCGGTCAAAATATATTTATATATTATACACTAGTTTATACTAGTTTCGGTCAAAAATCAAATTAAATCGGGGATTGTTCGAAATGATACGAAACATCTAATATCATTAATATATTTTATGAGGGAAGGTCATGATGGAAGTCCATGCAAAAATTCATCCGAAAATTAGATTCTATGAAACCTTTCGAAATTTAATTTTCGGTCAAAAATCGTAGTATATTATACACGAGTTTCGGTCAAAAAAATCAAATTTAATTGGGGATTATTTGAAATGCTAGATACTTTTCTGGTCGTATATATATGTTAAGAGGGAAGGTTATGATTGAAGTCCATGCAAAAAAATCATATGAAAACTAGATTCTAGGAAACTTTTCGAATTGCAAGTTTCGTTCAAAATATCTTAATATATTATACACTAGTTTATACTAGTTTCGGTCAAAAATCAAATTAAATCGGGAGATGTTCGAAATGATACGAAACATCTAATATCATTTATATATTTTACGAGGGAAGGTTATGATGGAATTCCATGCAAAAAATCATCCGAAAAATAGATTCTATGAAACTTTTCGAAATTTAAGTTTCGGTCAAAAATCATAGTATATTATACACGAGTTTCGGTCAAAAAAATCAAATTTAATTGGGGATTATTTGAAATGATACGAGACTTTTCTGATCTTTTATATATGTTAAGAGGGAAGGTTATGATGGAAGTCCATGCAAAAAAATCATCTGAAAACTAGATTCTTTGAAACATTACGAAATGCAAGTTTTAGTCAAAAAATCTTAATATATTATACACTTGTTTATACTAGTTTCGGTCAATAATCAAATTAAATCGGGGACTGTACAAAATGATACGAAACTTCTAATATCATTTATATAATTTACGAGGGAAGGTCATGATGGAAGTCCATGCAAAAAATCATATGAAAATTATATTCTATGAAACTTTTCGAAATGCAATTTTCGGTCAAAAATCGTATATTATACACTAGTTTCGGTCCAAAAAATCAAATTTAATTGGTGATTATTTGAAATGCTACGATACTTTTCAGATCATTTATATATGTTAAGAGGGAAGGTTATGATGGAATACCATGCAAAAAAATCAGATGAAAACTAGATTCTATGAAACTTTTCGAAATGCAAGTTTCGGTCAAAATATCTTTATATATTATACACTAGTTTATACAAGTTTCGGTCAAAAATTAAATTAAATCGGGGACTATTCGAAATGATACGAAACATCTAATATCATTTATATATTTTACGAGGGAAGGTTATGATGGAATTCCATGAAAAAAATCATCCGAAAATTAGATTCTATGAAACTTTTTGAAATTTAAGTTTCGGTCAAAAATTATAGTATATTATACACGAGTTTCGGTCAAAAAAAATCAAATTTAGTTGGGGATTATTTGAAATGATACGAGACTTTTCTGATCATTTATATATGTTAAGAGGGAAGGTTATGATTGAAGTCCATGCAAAAAAAATCATCTGAAAATTAGATTCTATGAAACTTTACGAAATGCAAGTTTCGGTCAAAAAATCATAATATATTATACACTAGTTTATACTAGTTTCGATCAATAATTAAATTAAATCGGGGACTGTTCAAAATGATACGAAACTTCTAATATCATTTATATAATTTACGAGGGAAGGTAATGATGGAAGTCCATGCAAAAAATCATATGAAAATTATATTCTATGAAACTTTTCGAAATGCAATTTTCGGTCAAAAATCATAGTATATTATACACTAGTTTCGGTCCAAAAAATCAAATTTAATTGGTGATTATTTGAAATGCTACGATACTTTTCAGATCATTTATATATGTTAAGAGGGAAGGTTATGATGGAATACCATGCAAAAAAATCATATGAAAACTTGATTCTATAAAATTTTTCGAAATGAAAGAGTCGGTCAAATATATATATATATATATATATATATATATATATATATATATATATATATATATATATATATATATATATATATATATATATATATATATATATATATATATATATATATATATATATATTATACACTAGTTTATATTAGTTTCGGTCAAAAATCAAATTAAATCGGGGACTGTTTGAAATGATACGAAACATCTAATATCATTAATATATTTTATGAGGGAAGGTCATGATGGAAGTCCATGCAAAAATTCATCCGAAAATTAGATTCTATGAAACCTTTCGAAATTTAATTTTCGGTCAAAAATCGTAGTATATTATACACGAGTTTCGGTCAAAAAAATCAAATTTAATTGGGGATTATTTGAAATGCTAGATACTTTTCTGGTCGTATATATATGTTAAGAGGGAAGGTTATGATTGAAGTCCATGCAAAAAAATCATATGAAAACTAGATTCTAGGAAACTTTTCGAATTGCAAGTTTCGTTCAAAATATCTTAATATATTATACACTAGTTTATACTAGTTTCGGTCAAAAATCAAATTAAATCGGGAGATGTTCGAAATGATACGAAACATCTAATATCATTTATATATTTTACGAGGGAAGGTTATGATGGAATTCCATGCAAAAAATCATCCGAAAAATAGATTCTATGAAACTTTTCGAAATTTAAGTTTCGGTCAAAAATCATAGTATATTATACACGAGTTTCGGTCAAAAAAATCAAATTTAATTGGGGATTATTTGAAATGATACGAGACTTTTCTGATCTTTTATATATGTTAAGAGGGAAGGTTATTGTGGAAGTCCATGCAAAAAAATCATCTGAAAACTAGATTCTTTGAAACATTACGAAATGCAAGTTTTAGTCAAAAAATCTTAATATATTATACACTTGTTTATACTAGTTTCGGTCAATAATCAAATTAAATCGGGGACTGTACAAAATGATACGAAACTTCTAATATCATTTATATAATTTACGAGGGAAGGTCATGATGGAAGTCCATGCAAAAAATCATATGAAAATTATATTCTATGAAACTTTTCGAAATGCAATTTTCGGTCAAAAATCGTATATTATACACTAGTTTCGGTCCAAAAAATCAAATTTAATTGGTGATTATTTGAAATGCTACGATACTTTTCAGATCATTTATATATGTTAAGAGGGAAGGTTATGATGGAATACCATGCAAAAAAATCAGATGAAAACTAGATTCTATGAAACTTTTCGAAATGCAAGTTTCGGTCAAAATATCTTTATATATTATACACTAGTTTATACAAGTTTCGGTCAAAAATTAAATTAAATCGGGGACTATTCGAAATGATACGAAACATCTAATATCATTTATATATTTTACGAGGGAAGGTTATGATGGAATTCCATGAAAAAAATCATCCGAAAATTAGATTCTATGAAACTTTTTGAAATTTAAGTTTCGGTCAAAAATTATAGTATATTATACACGAGTTTCGGTCAAAAAAAATCAAATTTAGTTGGGGATTATTTGAAATGATACGAGACTTTTCTGATCATTTATATATGTTAAGAGGGAAGGTTATGATTGAAGTCCATGCAAAAAAAATCATCTGAAAATTAGATTCTATGAAACTTTACGAAATGCAAGTTTCGGTCAAAAAATCATAATATATTATACACTAGTTTATACTAGTTTCGATCAATAATTAAATTAAATCGGGGACTGTTCAAAATGATACGAAACTTCTAATATCATTTATATAATTTACGAGGGAAGGTAATGATGGAAGTCCATGCAAAAAATCATATGAAAATTATATTCTATGAAACTTTTCGAAATGCAATTTTCGGTCAAAAATCATAGTATATTATACACTAGTTTCGGTCCAAAAAATCAAATTTAATTGGTGATTATTTGAAATGCTACGATACTTTTCAGATCATTTATATATGTTAAGAGGGAAGGTTATGATGGAATACCATGCAAAAAAATCATATGAAAACTTGATTCTATAAAATTTTTCGAAATGAAAGAGTCGGTCAAAATATATATATATATATATATATATATATTATACACTAGTTTATATTAGTTTCGGTCAAAAATCAAATTAAATCGGGGACTGTTTGAAATGATACGAAACATCTAATATCATTTATATATTTTATGAGGGAAGGTCATGATGGAAGTCCATGCAAAAAATCATCCGAAAATTAGATTCTATGAAACCTTTCGAAATTTAATTTTCGGTCAAAAATCGTAGTATATTATATACGAGTTTCGGTCAAAAAAATCAAATTTAATTGGGGATTATTTGAAATGCTAGATACTTTTCTGGTCGTATATATATGTTAAGAGGGAAGGTTATGATTGAAGTCCATGCAAAAAAATCATTTGAAAACTAGATTCTAAGAAACTTTTCGAAATGCAAGTTTCGGTCAAAATATCTTAATATATTATACACTAGTTTATACTAGTTTCGGTCAATAATCAAATTAAATCGGGGACTGTTCAAAATGATACGAAACTTCTAGTATCATTTATATAATTTACGAGGGAAGGTCATGATGGAACCCCATGCAAAAAATCATATGAAAAATATATTCAATGAAACTTTTCGAAATGAAATTTTCGGTCAAAAGTCATAGTATATTATACACTAGTTTCGGTCAAAAAATCAAATTTAATTGGTGATTATTTGAAATGCTACGATACTTTTTAGATCATTTATATATGTTAAGAGGGAAGGTTATGATGGAATACCTTGCAAAAAAATCATATGAAAACTAGATTCTATGAAACTTTTCGAAATGCAAGTTTCGGTCAAAATATCTTTATATATTATACACTAGTTTATAGTAGTTTCGGTCAAAAATCAAATTAAATCGGGGACTGTTCGAAATGATACGAAACATCTAATATCATTTATATATTTTATGAGGGAAGGTTATGATGGAATTCCATGCAAAAAATCATCCGAAAATTAGATTCTATGAAACTTATCGAAATTTGAGTTTCGGTCAAAAATCATTGTATATTATACACGAGTTTCGGTTAAAAAAATCAAATTTAATTGGGGATTATTTGAAATGATACGAGACTTTTCTGGTCATTTATATATGTTAAGAGGGAAGGTTATGATGGAAGTCCATGCAAAAAAATTATATGAAAACTAGATTCTAAGAAACTTTTCGAAATGCAAGTTTCGGTCAAAATATCTTTATATATTATACACTAGTTTATACTAGTTTCGGTCAAAAACCAAATTAAATTGGGGACTGTTAGAAATGATACGAAACATCTAATATCATTTATATATTTTACGATGGAAGGTTATGATGGAATTCCATGCAAAAAATAATCTGAAAAATAGATTCTATGAAACTTTTTGAAATTTAAGTTTTGGTCAAAAATCATACTATATTATACACGAGTTTCAGTCAAAAAAATCAAATTTAATTGGGGATTATTTGAAATGATACTAGACTTTTCTGATCATTTATATATGTTAAGAGGGAAGGTTATGATGGAAGTCCATGCAAAAAAATCATCTGAAAACTTGATTCTATGAAACTTTACGAAATGCAAGTTTCAGTCAAAAAATCATAATATATTATACACTAGTTTATACTAGTTTCGATCAATAATCAAATGAAATCGGGGACTGTTCAAAATGTTACGAAACTTATAATATTATTTATATAATTTACGAGGGAAGGTCATGATGGAAGTCCATGCAAAAAATCATATGAAAATTATATTCTATGAAACTTTTCGAAATGCAATTTTCGGTTAAAAATCATAGTATATTATACACTAGTATCGATATAAAAAATCAAATTTAATTGGTGATTATTTGAAATGCTACGATACTTTTTAGATCATTTACATATGTTAAGAGGGAAGGTTATGATGGAATACCATGCAAAAAAATCATATGAAAACTAGATTCTATGAAACTTTTCGAAATGCAAGTTTCGGTAAAAAAATCTTTATATATTATACACTAGTTTATACTAGTTTCGGTCAAAAATCAAATTAAATCGGGGACTGTTCGAAATGATACGAAACATCTAATATCATTTATATATTTTACGTGGGAAGGTTATGATGGAATTACATGCAAAAAATCATCCGAAAATTAGATTCTATGAAACTTTTCGAAATTTAAGTTTCGGTCAAAAATCATTGTATATTATACACGAGTTTCGGTCAAAAAACTCAAATTTAATTGGGGATTATTTGAAATTATACGAGACTTTCTGATCATTTATATATGTTAAGAGGGAAGGTTATGATGGAAGTCCATGCAAAAAAATCATCTGAAAACTAGATTCTATGAAACTTTACGAAATGCAAGTTTCGGACAAAAAATCATAATATATTATACGCTAATTTATACTAGTTTCGGTCAATAATCAAATTAAACCGGGGACTGTTCAAAATGATACGAAACTTCTAGTATCATATATATAATTTACGAGGGAAGGTCATGATGGAAGTCCATGCAAAAAATCATATGAAAATTATATTCTATGAAACTTTTCGAAATGAAATTTTCGGTCAAAAATCATTGCATATTATACACTAGTTTCGGTCCAAAAAATCAAATTTAATTGGTGATTAATTGAAATACTACGATACTTTTCAGATCATTTATATATGTTAAGAGGGAAGGTTGTGATGGAATTCCATGCAAAAACATCATATGAAAACTAGATTCTATGAAACTTTTTGAAATGCAAGTTTCGGTCAAAATATCTTTATATATTATACACTAGTTTATACTAGTTTCGGTCAAAAATCAAATTAAATCGGGGACTGTTCGAAATGATACGAAACATCTAATATCATTTATATATTTTACGAGGGAAGGTCATGATGGAATTCCATGCAAAAAATCATCCGAAAATTAGATTCTATGAAACTTTTCGAAATTTAAGTTTCGGTCAAAAATCATAGTATATTATACACGAGTTTCGGTCAAAAAACCCAAATTTAATTGGGGATTATTTGAAATCATACGAGACTTTTCTGATCATTTATATATGTTAAGAGGGAAGGTTATGATGGAAGTCCATGCAAAAAAATTATCTGAAAACTAGATTCTATGAAACTTTACGAAATGAAAGTTTCGGTCAAAAAATCATAATATATTATACACTAATTTATACTAGTTTCGGTCAATAATCAAATTAAATCGGGGACTGTTCAAAATGATATCAAACTTCTAGTATCATTTATATAATTTACGAGGGAAGGTCATGATGGATGTCCATGCAAAAAATCATCTGAAAATTATATTCTATGAAACTTTTCGAAATGAAAATTTCGGTCAAAAATCATAGTATATTATACACTAGTATCGATATAAAAAATCAAATTTAATTGGTGATTAGTTGAAATGCTACGATACTTTTCAAATCATTTACATATGTTAAGAGGGAAGGTTATGATGGAATACCATGCAAAAAAATCATATGAAAACTAGATTCTATGAAACTTTTCGAAATGAAAGAGTCGGTCAAAATATATTTATATATTATACACTAGTTTATACTAGTTTCGGTCAAAATTAAAATTAAATCGGGGACTGTTCGAAATGATACGAAACATCTAATATCATTTATATATTTTATGAGGGAAGGTCATGATGGAAGTCCATGCAAAAAATCATCCGAAAATTAGATTCTATGAAACCTTTCGAAATTTAATTTTCGGTCAAAAATCATAGTATATTATACACGAGTTTCGGTTAAAAAAATCAAATTTAATTTGGGATTATTTGAAATGCTAGATACTTTTCTGGTCGTATATATATGTTAAGAGGGAAGGTTATGATTGAATTCCATGCCAAAAAATCATATGAATACTAGATTCTAGGAAACTTTTCGAAATGCAAGTTTCGGTCAAAATATCTTAATATATTATACACTAGTTTATACTAGTTTCGGTCAAAAATCAAATTAAATCGGGGACTGTTCAAAATGATAAGAAACATCTAATATAATTTATATATTTTACGAGGGAAGGTTATGATGGAATTCCATGCAAAAAATCATCCGAAAAATAGATTCTACGAAACTTTTCGAAATTTAAGTTTCGGTCAAAAATCTTAGAATATTATACACGAGTTTCGGTCAAAAAAATCAAATTTAATTGGGGATTATTTGAAATGATACGAGACTTTTCTGATCTTTTATATATATTAAAAGGGAAGGTTATGATGGATGCCAATGCAAAAAAATCATCTGAAAACAAGATTCTATGAAACATTACGAAATGCAAGTTTTAGTCAAAAAATCATAATATATTATACACTAGTTTATACTAGTTTCGGTCAATAATCAAATTAAATCGTGGAATTTACAAAATGATACGAAACTTCTAATATCATTTATATAATTTACGAGGGAAGGTCATGATGGAAGTCCATGCAAAAAATCATATGAAAATTATATTCTATGAAACTTTTCGAAATGCAATTTTTTGTCATAAATCGTAGTATATTATACACTAGTTTCGGTCCAAAAAATCAAATTTAATTGGTGATTATTTGAAATGCTACGATACTTTTCAGATCATTTATATATGTTAAGGGGGAAGGTTAAGATGGAAGTACGTGAAAAAAAAATCATATGAAAACTAGATTCTAGGAAACTTTTCGAAATGCAAGTTTCGGTCAAAATATCTTAATATATTATACACTAGTTTATACTAGTTTCGGTCAAAAATCAAATTAAATCGGGGACTGTTCGAAATGATACGAAACATCTAATATCATTTATATATTTTACGAGGGAAGGTTATGATGGAATTCTATGCAAAAAATCATCCGAAAATTAGATTCTATGAAGTTTTCGAAATTTAAGTTTCGGTCAAAAATCATAGTTTATTATACACGAGTTTCGGTCAAAAAAATCAAATTTAATTGGGGATTATTTGAAATGATACGAGAATTTTCTGATTATTTATATATGTTAAGAGGGAAGGTTATGATGGAAGTCCATGCAAAAAAATAATCTGAAATCTAGATTCTATGAAACTTTACGAAATGCAAGTTTCGGTCAAAAAATCATAATATATTATACACTAATTTATACTAGTTTCGGTCAATAATCAAATTAAATCGGGGACTGTTCAAAATGATACGAAACTTCTAATATCATTTATATAATTTACGAGGGAAGGTCATGTTGGAAGTCCATGCAAAAAATCATATGAAAATTATATTCTATGAAACTTTTCGAAATGCAATTTTCTGTCAAAAATCGTATATTATACACTAGTTTCGGTCCAAAAAATCAAATTTAATTGGTGATTATTTGAAATGCTACGATACTTTTCAGATCATTTATATATGTTAAGAGGGAAGGTTATGATGGAATACCATGCAAAAAAATCAGATGAAAACTAGATTCTATGAAACTTTTCGAAATGCAAGTTTCGGTCAAAATATCTTTATATATTATACACTAGTTTATACAAGTTTCGGTCAAAAATTAAATTAAATCGGGGACTATTCGAAATGATACGAAACATCTAATATCATTTATATATTTTACGAGGGAAGGTTATGATGGAATTCCATGAAAAAAATCATCCGAAAATTAGATTCTATGAAACTTTTTGAAATTTAAGTTTCGGTCAAAAATCATAGTATATTATACACGAGTTTCGGTCAAAAAAAATCAAATTTAGTTGGGGATTATTTGAAATGATACGAGACTTTTCTGATCATTTATATATGTTAAGAGGGAAGGTTATGATTGAAGTCCATGCAAAAAAAATCATCTGAAAATTAGATTCTATGAAACTTTACGAAATGCAAGTTTCGGTCAAAAAATCATAATATATTATACACTAGTTTATACTAGTTTCGATCAATAATTAAATTAAATCGGGGACTGTTCAAAATGATACGAAACTTCTAATATCATTTATATAATTTACGAGGGAAGGTATTGATGGAAGTCCATGCAAAAAATCATATGAAAATTATATTCTATGAAACTTTTCGAAATGCAATTTTCGGTCAAAAATCATAGTATATTATACACTAGTTTCGGTCCAAAAAATCAAATTTAATTGGTGATTATTTGAAATGCTACGATACTTTTCAGATCATTTATATATGTTAAGAGGGAAGGTTATGATGGAATACCATGCAAAAAAATCATATGAAAACTTGATTCTATAAAATTTTTCGAAATGAAAGAGTCGGTCAAAAAAAATATATATATATATATATATTATACACTAGTTTATATTAGTTTCGGTCAAAAATCAAATTAAATCGGGGACTGTTTGAAATGATACGAAACATCTAATATCATTTATATATTTTATGAGGGAAGGTCATGATGGAAGTCCATGCAAAAAATCATCCGAAAATTAGATTCTATGAAACCTTTCGAAATTTAATTTTCGGTCAAAAATCGTAGTATATTATATACGAGTTTCGGTCAAAAAAATCAAATTTAATTGGGGATTATTTGAAATGCTAGATACTTTTCTGGTCGTATATATATGTTAAGAGGGAAGGTTATGATTGAAGTCCATGCAAAAAAATCATTTGAAAACTAGATTCTAAGAAACTTTTCGAAATGCAAGTTTCGGTCAAAATATCTTAATATATTATACACTAGTTTATACTAGTTTCGGTCAAAAATCAAATTAAGTCGGGGACTGTTCGAAATGATACGAAACATCTAATATCATTTATATATTTTACGAGGGAAGGTTATGATGGAATTCCATGCAAAAAATCATCCGAAAAATAGATTCTATGAAACTTTTCGAAATTTAAGTTTCGGTCAAAAAACATAGTATATTATACACGAGTTTCGGTCAAAAAAATCAAATTTAATTGGGGATTATTTGAAATGATACGAGACTTTTCTGATCTTTTATATATGTTAATATGGAAGGTTATGATGGAAGTCCATGCAAATAAAATCATCTGAAAACAAGATTCTATGAAACATTACGAAATGCAAGTTTTAGTCAAAAAATCATAATATATTATACACTAGTTTATACAAGTTTCGTTCAATAATCAAATTAAATCGGGGACTGTACAAAATGATACGAAACTTCTAATATCATTTATATAATTTACGAGGGAAGGTCATGATGGAATCCATGCAAAAAATCATATGAAAATTATATTCTATGAAACTTTTCGAAATGCAATTTTCGGTCAAAAATCGTAGTATATTATACACTAGTTTCGGTTCAAGAAATCAAATTTAATTGGTGATTATTTGAAATGCTACGATACTTTTCAGATCATTTATATATGTTAAGAGGGAAGGTTATGATGGAATACCATGCAAAAAAATCATATGAAAACTAGATTCTATGAAACTTTTCGAAATGCAAGTTTCGGTCAAAATATCTTTATATATTATACACTAGTTTTTACTAGTTTCGGTCAAAAATCAAATTAAATCGGGGACTGTTCGAAATGATACGAAACATCTAATATAATTTATATATTTTACGAGGGAAGGTTATGATGGAATTCCATGCAAAAAATCATCCGTAAAATAGATTCTATGAAACTTTTCGAAATTTATGTTTCGGTCAAAAATCATAGTATATTATACACGAGTTTCGGTCAAAAAAATCAAATTTAATTGGGGATTATTTGAAATGATAAGAGAATTTTCTGATCATTTATATATGTTTAGAGGGAAGGTTATGATGGAAGTCCATGCAAAAAAAATCATCTAAAATCTAGATTCTATGAAACTTTACGAAATGCAAGTTTCGGTCAAAAAATCATAATATATTATACACTAATTTATACTAGTTTCGGTCAATAATTAAATTAAATCGGGGACTGTTCAAAATGATACGAAACTTCTAATATCATTTATATAATTTACGAGGGAAGGTAATGATGGAAGTCCATGCAAAAAATCATATGAAAATTATATTCTATGAAACTTTTTGAAATGCAATTTTCGGTCAAAAATCATAGTATATTATACACTAATTTCGGTCCAAAAAATCAAATTTAATTGGTGATTATTTGAAATGCTACGATACTTTTCAGATCATTTATATATGTTAAGAGGGAAGGTTATGATGGAATACCATGCAAAAAAATTATATGAAAACTAGATTCTATAAAATTTTTCGAAATGAAAGAGTCGGTCAAAATATATATATATATTATACACTAGTTTATACTAGTTTCGGTCAAAAATCAAATTAAATCGGGGACTGTTCGAAATGATACGAAACATCTAATATCATTTATATATTTTATGAGGGAAGGTCATGATGGAAGTCCATGCAAAAAATCATCCAAAAATTAGATTCTATGAAACCTTTCGAAATTTAATTTTCGGTCAAAAATCGTAGTATATTATACACGAGTTTCGGTCAAAAAAATCAAATTTAATTGGGGATTATTTGAAATGCTAGATACTTTTCTGGTCGTATACATATGTTAAGAGGGAAGGTTATGATTGAAGTCCATGCAAAAAAATCATATGAAAACTAGATTCTAGGAAACTTTTCGAAATGCAAGTTTCGGTTAAAATATCTTAATATATTATACACTAGTTTATACTAGTTTCGGTCAAAAATCAAATTAAATCGGGGACTGTTCGAAATGATACGAAACATCTAATATCATTTATATATTTTACGAGGGCAGGTTATGATGGAATTCCATGCAAAAAATCATCCGAAAAATAGATTCTATGAAACTTTTCAAAATTTAAGTTTCGGTCAAAAATCATAGTATATTATACACGAGTTTCGGTCAAAAAAATCAAATTTAATTGGGGATTATTTGAAATGATACGAGACTTTTCTGATCTTTTATATATGTTAAGAGGGATGGTTATGATGGAAGTCCATGCAAAAAAATCATCTGAAAACTAGATTCTATGAAACATTACGAAATGCAAGTTTTAGTCAAAAAATCATAATATATTATACACTAGTTTATACTAGTTTCGGTCAATAATCAAATTAAATCGGGGACTGTACAAAATGATACGAAACTTCTAATATCATTTATATAATTTACGAGGGAAGGTCATGATGGAAGTCCTTGCAAAAATCGTATGAAAATTATATTCGATGAAACTTTTCGAAATGCATTTTTCGGTCAAAAATCGTAGTATATTATACACTAGTTTCGGTCCAAGAAATCAAATTTAATTGGAGATTGTTTGAAATGCTACGATACTTTTTAGATCATTTATATACGTTAAGAGGGAAGGTTATGATGGAATACCATGCAAAAAAATCATATGAAAACTAGATTCTATGAAACTTTTCGAAATGCAAGTTTCGGTCAAAATATCTTTATATATTATACACTAGTTTATACTAGTTTCGGTCAAAAATCAAATTAAATCGGGGACTGTTCGAAAAGATACGAAACATCTAATATCATTTATATATTTTACGAGGGAAGGTTATGATGGAATTCCATGAAAAAAATCATCTGAAAATTAGATTCTATGAAACTTTTTGAAATTTAAGTTTCGGACAAAAATCATTGTATATTATACACGAGTTTCGGTAAAAAAAAATCAAATTTAGTTGGGGATTATTTGAAATGATACGAGACTTTTCTGATCATTTATATATGTTAAGAGGGAAGGTTATGATTGAAGTCCATGCAAAAAAAATCATCTGAAAATTAGATTCTATGAAACTTTACGAAATGCAAGTTTCGGTCAAAAAATCATAATATATTATACACTAGTTTATACTAGTTTCGATCAATAATTAAATTAAATCGGGGACTGTTCAAAATGATACGAAACTTCTAATATCATTTATATAATTTACGAGGGAAGGTAATGATGGAAGTCCATGCAAAAAATATATGAAAATTATATTCTATGAAACTTTTCGAAATGCAATTTTCGGTCAAAAATCATAGTATATTATCCACTAGTTTCGGTCCAAAAAATCAAATTTAATTGGTGATTATTTGAAATGCTACGATACTTTTCAGATCATTTATATATGTTAAGAGGGAAGGTTATGATGGAATACCATGCAAAAAAATCATATGAAAACTTGATTCTATAAAATTTTTCGAAATGAAAGAGTCGGTCAAAAAATATATATATATATATATATATATATATATTATACACTAGTTTATATTAGTTTCGGTCAAAAATCAAATTAAATCGGGGACGGTTTGAAATGATACGAAACATCTAATATCATTTATATATTTTATGAGGGAAGGTCATGATGGAAGTCCATGCAAAAAATCATCCGAAAATTAGATTCTATGAAACCTTTCGAAATTTAATTTTCGGTCAAAAATCGTAGTATATTATACACGAGTTTCGGTCAAAAAAATCAAATTTAATTGGGGATTATTTGAAATGCTAGATACTTTTCTGGTCGTATATATATGTTAAGAGGGAAGGTTATGATTTAAGTCCATGCAAAAAAATCATTTGAAAACTAGATTCTAGGAAACTTTTCGAAATGCAAGTTTCGGTCAAAATATCTTAATATATTATACACTAGTTTATACTAGTTTCGGTCAAAAATCAAATTAAATCGGGGACTGTTCGAAATGATACGAAACATCTAATATCATTTATATATTTTACGAGGGAAGGTTATGATGGAATTCCATGCAAAAAATCATCCGAAAAATATATTCTATGAAACTTTTCGAAATTTAAGTTGCGGTCAAAAAACATAGTATATTATACACGAGTTTCGGTCAAAAAAATCAAATTTAAATGGGATTATTTGAAATGATACGAGACTTTTCTGATCTTTTATATATGTTAATATGGAAGGTTATGATGGAAGTCCATGCAAAAAAATCATCTGAAAACAAGATTCGATGAAACATTACGAAATGCAAGTTTTAGTCAAAAAATCACAATATATTATACACTAGTTTATACAAGTTTCGTTCAATAATCAAATTAAATCGGGGACTGTACAAAATGATACGAAACTTCTAATATCATTTATATAATTTATGAGGGAAGGTCATGATGGAAGTCCATGCAAAAAATCATATGAAAATTATATTCTATGAAACTTTTCGAAATGCAATTTTCGGTCAAAAATCGTAGTATATTATACACTAGTTTCGGTCCAAGAAATCAAATTTAATTGGTGATTATTTGAAATGCTACGATACTTTTCAGATCATTTATATATGTTAAGAGGGAAGGTTATGATGGAATACCATGCAAAAAAATCATATGAAAACTAGATTCTATGAAACTTTTCGAAATGCAAGTTTCGGTCAAAATATCTTTATATATTATATACTAGTTTTTACTAGTTTCAGTCAAAAATCAAATTAAATCGGGGACTGTTCGAAATGATACGAAACATCTAATATAATTTATATATTTTACGAGGGAAGGTTATGATGGAATTCCATGCAAAAAATCATCCGAAAAATAGATTCTATGAAACTTTTCGAAATTTAAGTTTCGGTCAAAAATCATAGTATATTATACACGAGTTTCGGTCAAAAAAATCAAATTTAATTGGGGATTATTTGAAATGATACGAGAATTTTCTGATCATTTATATATGTTCAGAGGGAAGGTTATGATGGAAGTCCATGCAAAAAAAATCATCTGAAATCTAGATTCTATGAAACTTTACGAAATGCAAGTTTCGGTCAAAAAATCATAATATATTATACACTAATTTATACTAGTTTCGGTCAATAATTAAATTAAATCGGGGACTGTTCAAAATGATACGAAACTTCTAATATCATTTATATAATTTACGAGGGAAGGTAATGATGGAAGTCCATGCAAAAAATCATATGAAAATTATATTCGATGAAACTTTTTGAAATGCAATTTTCGGTCAAAAATCATAGTATATTATACACTAATTTCGGTCCAAAAAATCAAATTTAATTGGTGATTATTTGAAATGCTACGATACTTTTCAGATCATTTATATATGTTAAGAGGGAAGGTTATGATGGAATACCATGCAAAAAAATTATATGAAAACTAGATTCTATAAAATTTTTCGAAATGAAAGAGTCGGTCAAAATATATATATATATATATTATACACTAGTTTATACTAGTTTCGGTCAAAAATCAAAATAAATCGGGGACTGTTCGAAATGATACGAAACATCTAATATCATTTATATATTTTATGAGGGAAGGTCATGATGGAAGTCCATGCAAAAAATCATCCGAAAATTAGATTCTATGAAACCTTTCGAAATTTAATTTTCGATCAAAAATCGTAGTATATTATACACGAGTTTCGGTCAAAAAAATCAAATTTAATTGGGGATTATTTGAAATGCTAGATACTTTTCTGGTCGTATATATATGTTAAGAGGGAAGGTTATGATTGAAGTCCATGCAAAAAAATCATATGAAAACTAGATTCTAGGAAACTTTTCGAAATGCAAGTTTCGGTTAAAATATCTTAATATATTATACACTAGTTTATACTAGTTTCGGTCAAAAATCAAATTAAATCGGGGACTGTTCGAAATGATACGAAACATCTAATATCATTTATATATTTTACGAGGGCAGGTTATGATGGAATTCCATGCAAAAAATCATCCGAAAAATAGATTCTATGAAACTTTTCGAAATTTAAGTTTCGGTCAAAAATCATAGTATATTATACACGAGTTTCGGTCAAAAAAATCAAATTTAATTGGGGATTATTTGAAATGATACGAGACTTTTCTGATCTTTTATATATGTTAAGAGGGAAGGTTATGATGGAAGTCCATGCAAAAAAATCATCTGAAAACTAGATTCTATGAAACATTACGAAATGCAAGTTTTAGTCAAAAAATCATAATATATTATACACTAGTTTATACTAGTTTCGGTCAATAATCAAATTAAATCGGGGACTGTACAAAATGATACGAAACATCTAATATCATTTATATAATTTACGAGGGAAGGTCATGATGGAAGTCCATGCAAAAAATCATATGAAAATTATATTCTATGAAACTTTTCGAAATGGAATTTTCGGTCCAAAATCGTAGTATATTATACACTAGTTTCGGTCCAAAAAATCAAATTTAATTGGTGATTATTTGAAATGCAACGATACTTTTCAGATCATTTATATATGTTAAGAGGGAAGGTTATGATGGAATACCATGCAAAAAAATCATATGAAAACTAGATTCTATGAAACTTTTCGAAATGCAAGTTTCGGTCAAAATATCTTTATATATTATACACTAGTTTTTACTAGTTTCGGTCAAAAATCAAATTAAATCGGGGACTGTTCGAAATGATACGAAACATCTAATATCATTTATATATTTTATGAGGAAAGGTCATGATGGGAGTCCATGCAAAAAATCATCCGAAAATTAGATTCTATGAAACCTTTCGAAATTTAATTTTCGGTCAAAAATCGTAGTATATTATACAAGAGTTTCGGTCAAAAAAATCAAATTTAATTGGTGATTATTTGAAATGCTAGATACTTTTCTGGTCGTATATATATGTTAAGAGGGAAGGTTATGATGGAATACCATGCAAAAAAATCATATGAAAACTAGATTCTATGAAACTTTTCAAAATGCAAGTTTCGGTCAAAATATCTTTATATATTATACACTAGTTTTTACTAGTTTCGGTCAAAAATCAAATTAAATCGGGGACTGTTCGAAATGATACGAAACATCTAATCTAATTTATATATTTTACGAGGGAAGGTTATGATGGAATTCCATGCAAAAAATCATCCGTAAAATAGATTCTATGAAACTTTTCGAAATTTATGTTTCGGTCAAAAATCATAGTATATTATACACGAGTTTCGGTCAAAAAAATCAAATTTAATTGGGGATTATTTGAAATGATAAGAGAATTTTCTGATCATTTATATATGTTTAGAGGGAAGGTTATGATGGAAGTCCATGCAAAAAAAATCATCTAAAATCTAGATTCTATGAAACTTTACGAAATGCAAGTTTCGGTCAAAAAATCATAATATATTATACACTAATTTATACTAGTTTCGGTCAATAATTAAATTAAATCGGGGACTGTTCAAAATGATACGAAACTTCTAATATCATTTATATAATTTACGAGGGAAGGTAATGATGGAAGTCCATGCAAAAAATCATATGAAAATTATATTCTATGAAACTTTTTGAAATGCAATTTTCGGTCAAAAATCATAGTATATTATACACTAATTTCGGTCCAAAAAATCAAATTTAATTGGTGATTATTTGAAATGCTACGATACTTTTCAGATCATTTATATATGTTAAGAGGGAAGGTTATGATGGAATACCATGCAAAAAAATTATATGAAAACTAGATTCTATAAAATTTTTCGAAATGAAAGAGTCGGTCAAAATATATATATATATTATACACTAGTTTATACTAGTTTCGGTCAAAAATCAAATTAAATCGGGGACTGTTCGAAATGATACGAAACATCTAATATCATTTATATATTTTACGAGGGCAGGTTATGATGGAATTCCATGCAAAAAATCATCCGAAAAATAGATTCTATGAAACTTTTCGAAATTTAAGTTTCGGTCAAAAATCATAGTATATTATACACGAGTTTCGGTCAAAAAAATAGAATTTAATTGGGGATTATTTGAAATGATACGAGACTTTTCTGATCTTTTATATATGTTAAGAGGGAAGGTTATGATGGAAGTCCATGCAAAAAAATCATCTGAAAACTAGATTCTATGAAACATTACGAAATGTAAGTTTTAGTAAAAAAATCTTAATATATTATACACTAGTTTATACTAGTTTCGATCAATAATCAAATTAAATCGGGGACTGTTCAAAATGATACGAAACTTCTAATATCATTTATATAATTTACGAGGGAAGGTAATGATGGAAGTCTATGCAAAAAATCATACGAAAATTATATTCTATGAAACTTTTCGAAATGCAATTTTCGGTCAAAAATCATAGTATATTATACACTAGTTTCGGTCCAAAAAATCAAATTTAATTGGTGATTATTTGAAATGCTACGATACTTTTCAGATCATTTATATATGTTAAGAGGGAAGGTTATGATGGAATACCATGCAAAAAAATCATATGAAAACTTGATTCTATAAAATTTTTCGAAATGAAAGAGTCGGTCAAAAAAAAAAAATATATATATATTATACACTAGTTTATATTAGTTTCGGTCAAAAATCAAATTAAATCGGGGACTGTTTGAAATGATACGAAACATCTAATATCATTTATATATTTTATGAGGGAAGGTCATGATGGAAGTCCATGCAAAAAATCATCCGAAAATTAGATTCTATGAAACCTTTCGAAATTTAATTTTCGGTCAAAAATCGTAGTATATTATACACGAGTTTCGGTCAAAAAAATCAAATTTAATTGGGGATTATTTGAAATGCTAGATACTTTTCTGGTCGTATATATATGTTAAGAGGGAAGGTTATGATTTAAGTCCATGCAAAAAAATCATTTGAAAACTAGATTCTAGGAAACTTTTCGAAATGCAAGTTTCGGTCAAAATATCTTAATATATTATACACTAGTTTATACTAGTTTCGGTCAAAAATCAAATTAAATCGGGGACTGTTCGAAATGATACGAAACATCTAATATCATTTATATATTTTACGAGGGAAGGTTATGATGGAATTCCATGCAAAAAATCATCCGAAAAATAGATTCTATGAAACTTTTCGAAATTTAAGTTGCGGTCAAAAAACATAGTATATTATACACGAGTTTCGGTCAAAAAAATCAAATTTAAATGGGATTATTTGAAATGATACGAGACTTTTCTGATCTTTTATATATGTTAATATGGAAGGTTATGATGGAAGTCCATGCAAAAAAATCATCTGAAAACAAGATTCTATGAAACATTACGAAATGCAAGTTTTAGTCAAAAAATCATAATATATTATACACTAGTTTATACAAGTTTCGTTCAATAATCAAATTAAATCGGGGACTGTACAAAATGATACGAAACTTCTAATATCATTTATATAATTTACGAGGGAAGGTCATGATGGAAGTCCATGCAAAAAATCATATGAAAATTATATTCTATGAAACTTTTCGAAATGCAATTTTCGGTCAAAAATCGTAGTATATTATACACTAGTTTCGGTCCAAGAAATCAAATTTAATTGGTGATTATTTGAAATGCTACGATACTTTTCAGATCATTTATATATGTTAAGAGGGAAGGTTATGATGGAATACCATGCAAAAAAATCATATGAAAACTAGATTCTATGAAACTTTTCGAAATGCAAGTTTCGGTCAAAATATCTTTATATATTATACACTAGTTTTTACTAGTTTCGGTCAAAAATCAAATTAAATCGGGGACTGTTCGAAATGATACGAAACATCTAATATCATTTATATATTTTATGAGGAAAGGTCATGATGGGAGTCCATGCAAAAAATCATCCAAAAATTAGATTCTATGAAACCTTTCGAAATTTAATTTTCGGTCAAAAATCGTAGTATATTATACAAGAGTTTCGGTCAAAAAAATCAAATTTAATTGGTGATTATTTGAAATGCTAGATACTTTTCTGGTCGTATATATATGTTAAGAGGGAAGGTTATGATTGAAGTCCATGCAAAAAAATCATTTGAAAACTAGATTCTATGAAACTTTTCAAAATGCAAGTTTCGGTCAAAATATCTTAATATATTATACACTAGTTTATACTAGTTTCGGTCAAAAATCAAATTAAATCGGGGACTGTTCGAAATGATACGAAACATCTAATATCATTTATATATTTTACGAGGGAAGGTTATGATGGAATTCCATGCAAAAATTCATCCGAAAAATAGATTCTATGAAACTTTTCGAAATTTAAGTTTCGGTCAAAAATTATAGTATATTATACACGAGTTTCGGTCAAAAAAATCAAATTTAATTGGGGATTATTTGAAATGATACGAGACTTTTCTGATCTTTTATATATGTTAATATGGAAGGTTATGATGGAAGTCCATGCAAAAAAATCATCTGAAAATTAGTTCTATGAAACATTACGAAATGCAAGTTTTAGTCAAAAAATCATAATATATTATACACTAGTTTGTACTAGTTTCGGTCAATAATCAAATTAAATCGGGGACTGTTCAAAATGATACAAAACATCTAATATCATTTATATAATTTACGAGGGAAGGTCATGATGGAAGTCAATGAAAAAAATCATATGAAAATTATATTCTATGAAACTTTTCGAAATGCAATTTTCGGTCAAAAATCGTAGTATATTATACACTAGTTTCGGTCCAAAAAATCAAATTTAATTGGTGATTATTTGAAATGCTACGATACTTTTCAGATCATTTATATATGTTAAGAGGGAAGGTTATGATGGAATACCATGCAAAAATATCATATGAAAACTAGATTCTATGAAACTTTTCCAAATGCAAGTTTCGGTCAAAATATCTTTATATATTATACACTAGTTTTTACTAGTTTCGGTCAAAAATCAAATTAAATCGGGGACTGTTCGAAATGATACGAAACATCTAATCTAATTTATATATTTTACGAGGGAAGGTTATGATGGAATTCCATGCAAAAAATCATCCGAAAAATAGATTCTATGAAACTTTTCGAAATTTAAGTTTCGGTCAAAAATCATAGTATATTATACACGAGTTTCGGTCAAAAAAATCAAATTTAATTGGGGATTATTTGAAATGATACGAGACTTTTCTGATCTTTTATATATGTTAAGAGCGAAGGTTATGATGGAAGTCCATGCAAAAAAATCATCTGAAAACTAGATTCTATGAAACATTACGAAATGTAAGTTTTAGTCAAAAAAACTTAATATATTATACACTAGTTTATACTAGTTTCGGTCAATAATCAAATTAAATCGGGGACTGTACAAAATGATTCGAAACATCTAATATCATTTATATAATTTATGAGGGAAGGTCATGATGGAAGTCCATGCAAAAATCATATGAAAATTATATTCTATGAAAGTGTTCGAAATGCAATTTTCGGTCAAAAATCGTAGTATATTATACACTAGTTTCGGTCCAAAAAATCAAATTTAATTGGTGATTATTTGAAATGCTACGATACTTTTCAGATCATTTATATATGTTAAGAGGGAAGGTTATGATGGAATACCATGCAAAAAAATCATATGAAAACTAGATTCTATGAAACTTTTCCAAATGCAAGTTTCGGTAAAAATATCTTTATATATTATACACTAGTTTATACTAGTTTCGGTCAAAAATCAAATTAAATCGGGGACTGTTCGAAATGATACGAATCATCTAATATCATTTATATATTTTACGAGGGCAGGTTATGATGGAATTCCATGCAAAAAATCATCCGAAAAATAGATTCTATGAAACTTTTCGAAATTTAAGTTTCGGTAAAAAATCATAGTATATTATACACGAGTTTCGGTCAAAAAAATAAAATTTAATTGGGGATTATTTGAAATGATACGAGACTTTTCTGATCTTTTATATATGTTAAGAGGGAAGGTTATGATGGAAGTCCATGCAAAAAAATCATCTGAAAACTAGATTCTATGAAACATTACGAAATGTAAGTTTTAGTAAAAAAATCTTAATATATTATACACTAGTTTATACTAGTTTCGGTCAATAATCAAATTAAATCGGGGATTGTACAAAATGATACAAAACTTCTAATATCATTTATATAATTTACGAGGGAAGATCTTGATGGAAGTCCTTGCAAAAAATCATATGAAAATTATATTCTATGAAACTTTTCGAAATGGAATTTTCGGTCAAAAATCGTAGTATATTATACACTAGTTTCGGTCCAAAAAATCAAATTTAATTGGTGATTAATTGAAATGCTACGATACTTTTCAGATCATTTATATATGTTAAGAGGGAAGGTTATGATGGAATACCATGCAAAAAAATCATATGAAAACTAGATTCTATGAAACTTTTCGAAATGCAAGTTTCGGTCAAAATATCTTTATATATTATACACTAGTTTTTACTAGTTTCGGTCAAAAATCAAATTAAATCGGGGACTGTTCGAAATGATACGAAACATCTAATATCATTTATATATTTTATGAGGAAAGGTCATGATGGAAGTCCATGCAAAAAATCATCCGAAAATTAGATTCTATGAAACCTTTCGAAATTTAATTTTCGGTCAAAAATCGTAGTATATTATACACGAATTTCGGTCAAAAAATTCAAATTTAATTGGGGATTATTTGAAATGCTATATACTTTTCTGGTCGTATATATATGTTAAGAGGGAAGGTTATGATTGAAGTCCATGCAAAAAAATCATTTGAAAACTAGATTCTAGGAAACTTTTCGAAATGCAAGTTTCGGTCAAAATATCTTAATATATTATACACTAGTTTATACTAGTTTCGGTCAAAAATCAAATTAAATCGGGGACTGTTCGAAATGATACGAAACATCTAATATCATTTATATATTTTACGAGGGAAGGTTATGATGGAATTCCATGCAAAAAATCATCCGAAAAATAGATTCTATGAAACTTTTCGAAATTTAAGTTTCGGTCAAAAATCATAGTATATTATACACGAGTTTCGGTCAAAAAAATCAAATTTAATTGGGGATTATTTGAAATGATACGAGACTTTTCTGATCTTTTATATATGTTAAGAGGGAAGGTTATGATGGAAGTCCATGCAAAAAAATCATCTGAAAACTAGATTCTATGAAACATTACGAAATGTAAGTTTTAGTCAAAAAATCTTAATATATTATACACTAGTTTATACTAGTTTCGGTCAATAATCAAATTAAATCGGGGACTGTACAAAATGATTCGAAACTTCTAATATCATTTATATAATTTATGAGGGAAGGTCATGATGGAAGTCCATGCAAAAATCATATGAAAATTATATTCTATGAAACTTTTCGAAATGCAATTTTCGGTCAAAAATCGTAGTATATTATACACTAGTTTCGGTCCAAAAAATCAAATTTAATTGGTGATTATTTGAAATGCTACGATACTTTTCAGATCATTTATATATGTTAAGAGGGAAGGTTATGATGGAATACCATGCAAAAAAATCATATGAAAACTAGATTCTATGAAACTTTTCCAAATGCAAGTTTCGGTCAAAATATCTTTATATATTATACACTAGTTTTTACTAGTTTCGGTCAAAAATCAAATTAAATCGGGGACTGTTCGAAATGATACGAAACATCTAATCTAATTTATATATTTTACGAGGGAAGGTTATGATGGAATTCCATGCAAAAAATCATCCGAAAAATAGATTCTATGAAACTTTTCGAAATTTAAGTTTCGGTCAAAAATCATAGTATATTATACACGAGTTTCGGTCAAAAAAATCAAATTTAATTGGGGATTATTTGAAATGATACGAGACTTTTCTGATCTTTTATATATGTTAAGAGGGAAGGTTATGATGGAAGTCCATGCAAAAAAATCATCTGAAAACTAGATTCTATGAAACATTACGAAATGTAAGTTTTAGTCAAAAAAACTTAATATATTATACACTAGTTTATACTAGTTTCGGTCAATAATCAAATTAAATCGGGGACTGTACAAAATGATTCGAAACATCTAATATCATTTATATAATTTATGAGGGAAGGTCATGATGGAAGTCCATGCAAAAATCATATGAAAATTATATTCTATGAAAGTTTTCGAAATGCAATTTTCGGTCAAAAATCGTAGTATATTATACACTAGTTTCGGTCCAAAAAATCAAATTTAATTGGTGATTATTTGAAATGCTACGATACTTTTCAGATCATTTATATATGTTAAGAGGGAAGGTTATGATGGAATACCATGCAAAAAAATCATATGAAAACTAGATTCTATGAAACTTTTCCAAATGCAAGTTTCGGTAAAAATATCTTTATATATTATACACTAGTTTATACTAGTTTCGGTCAAAAATCAAATTAAATCGGGGACTGTTCGAAATGATACGAATCATCTAATATCATTTATATATTTTACGAGGGCAGGTTATGATGGAATTCCATGCAAAAAATCATCCGAAAAATAGATTCTATGAAACTTTTCGAAATTTAAGTTTCGGTAAAAAATCATAGTATATTATACACGAGTTTCGGTCAAAAAAATAAAATTTAATTGGGGATTATTTGAAATGATACGAGACTTTTCTGATCTTTTATATATGTTAAGAGGGAAGGTTATGATGGAAGTCCATGCAAAAAAATCATCTGAAAACTAGATTCTATGAAACATTACGAAATGTAAGTTTTAGTAAAAAAATCTTAATATATTATACACTAGTTTATACTAGTTTCGGTCAATAATCAAATTAAATCGGGGATTGTACAAAATGATACAAAACTTCTAATATCATTTATATAATTTACGAGGGAAGATCTTGATGGAAGTCCTTGCAAAAAATCATATGAAAATTATATTCTATGAAACTTTTCGAAATGGAATTTTCGGTCAAAAATCGTAGTATATTATACACTAGTTTCGGTCCAAAAAATCAAATTTAATTGGTGATTAATTGAAATGCTACGATACTTTTCAGATCATTTATATATGTTAAGAGGGAAGGTTATGATGGAATACCATGCAAAAAAATCATATGAAAACTAGATTCTATGAAACTTTTCGAAATGCAAGTTTCGGTCAAAATATCTTTATATATTATACACTAGTTTTTACTAGTTTCGGTCAAAAATCAAATTAAATCGGGGACTGTTCGAAATGATACGAAACATCTAATATCATTTATATATTTTATGAGGAAAGGTCATGATGGAAGTCCATGCAAAAAATCATCAGAAAATTAGATTCTATGAAACCTTTCGAAATTTAATTTTCGGTCAAAAATCGTAGTATATTATACACGAATTTCGGTCAAAAAATTCAAATTTAATTGGGGATTATTTGAAATGCTATATACTTTTCTGGTCGTATATATATGTTAAGAGGGAAGGTTATGATTGAAGTCCATGCAAAAAAATCATTTGAAAACTAGATTCTAGGAAACTTTTCGAAATGCAAGTTTCGGTCAAAATATCTTAATATATTATACACTAGTTTATACTAGTTTCGGTCAAAAATCAAATTAAATCGGGGACTGTTCGAAATGATACGAAACATCTAATATCATTTATATATTTTACGAGGGAAGGTTATGATGGAATTCCATGCAAAAAATCATCCGAAAAATAGATTCTATGAAACTTTTCGAAATTTAAGTTTCGGTCAAAAATCATAGTATATTATACACGAGTTTCGGTCAAAAAAATCAAATTTAATTGGGGATTATTTGAAATGATACGAGACTTTTCTGATCTTTTATATATGTTAAGAGGGAAGGTTATGATGGAAGTCCATGCAAAAAAATCATCTGAAAACTAGATTCTATGAAACATTACGAAATGTAAGTTTTAGTCAAAAAATCTTAATATATTATACACTAGTTTATACTAGTTTCGGTCAATAATCAAATTAAATCGGGGACTGTACAAAATGATTCGAAACTTCTAATATCATTTATATAATTTATGAGGGAAGATCATGATGGAAGTCCATGCAAAAATCATATGAAAATTATATTCTATGAAAGTTTTCGAAATGCAATTTTCGGTCAAAAATCGTAGTATATTATACACTAGTTTCGGTCCAAAAAATCAAATTTAATTGGTGATTATTTGAAATGCTACGATACTTTTCAGATCATTTATATATGTTAAGAGGGAAGGTTATGATGGAATACCATGCAAAAAAATCATATGAAAACTAGATTCTATGAAACTTTTCGAAATGCAAGTTTCGGTAAAAATATCTTTATATATTATACACTAGTTTATACTAGTTTCGGTCAAAAATCAAATTAAATCGGGGACTGTTCGAAATGATACGAAACATCTAATATCATTTATATATTTTACGAGGGCATGTTATGATGGAATTCCATGCAAAAAATCATCCGAAAAATAGATTCTATGAAACTTTTCGAAATTTAAGTTTCGGTCAAAAATCATAGTATATTATACACGAGTTTCGGTCAAAAAAATCAAATTTAATTGGGGATTATTTGAAATGATACGAGACTTTTCTGATCTTTTTTATATGTTAAGAGGGAAGGTTATGATGGAAGTCCATGCAAAAAAATCATCTGAAAACTAGATTCTATGAAACATTACGAAATGTAAGTTTTAGTAAAAAAATCTTAATATATTATACACTAGTTTATACTAGTTTCGATCAATAATCAAATTAAATCGGGGATTGTACAAAATGATACAAAACTTCTAATATCATTTATATAATTTACGAGGGAAGGTCTTGATGGAAGTCCTTGCAAAAAATCATATGAAATTATATTCTATGAAACTTTTCGAAATGGAATTTTCGGTCAAAAATCGTAGTATATTATACACTAGTTTCGGTCCAAAAAATCAAATTTAATTGGTGATTATTTGAAATGCTACTATACTTTTCAGATCATTTATATATGTTAAGAGGGAAGGTTATGATGGAATACCATGCAAAAAAATCATATGAAAACTAGATTCTATGAAACTTTTCGAAATGCAAGTTTCGGTCAAAATATCTTTATATATTATACACTAGTTTTTACTAGTTTCGGTCAAAAATCAAATTAAATCGGGGACTGTTCGAAATGATACGAAACATCTAATATCATTTATATATTTTATGAGGAAAGGTCATGATGGAAGTCCATGCAAAAAATCATCCGAAAATTAGATTCTATGAAACCTTTCGAAATTTAATTTTCGGTCAAAAATCGTAGTATATTATACACGAATTTCGGTCAAAAAATTCAAATTTAATTGGGGATTATTTGAAATGCTATATACTTTTCTGGTCGTATATATATGTTAAGAGGGAAGGTTATGATTGAAGTCCATGCAAAAAAATCATTTGAAAACTAGATTCTAGGAAACTTTTCGAAATGCAAGTTTCGGTCAAAATATCTTAATATATTATACACTAGTTTATACTAGTTTCGGTCAAAAATCAAATTAAATCGGGGACTGTTCGAAATGATACGAAACATCTAATATCATTTATATATTTTACGAGGGAAGGTTATGATGGAATTCCATGCAAAAAATCATCCGAAAAATAGATTCTATGAAACTTTTCGAAATTTAAGTTTCGGTCAAAAATCATAGTATATTATACACGAGTTTCGGTCAAAAAAATCAAATTTAATTGGGGATTATTTGAAATGATACGAGACTTTTCTGATCTTTTATATATGTTAAGAGGGAAGGTTATGATGGAAGTCCATGCAAAAAAATCATCTGAAAACTAGATTCTATGAAACATTACGAAATGTAAGTTTTAGTCAAAAAATCTTAATATATTATACACTAGTTTATACTAGTTTCGGTCAATAATCAAATTAAATCGGGGACTGTACAAAATGATTCGAAACTTCTAATATCATTTATATAATTTATGAGGGAAGGTCATGATGGAAGTCCATGCAAAAATCATATGAAAATTATATTCTATGAAAGTTTTCGAAATGCAATTTTCGGTCAAAAATCGTAGTATATTATACACTAGTTTCGGTCCAAAAAATCAAATTTAATTGGTGATTATTTGAAATGCTACGATACTTTTCAGATCATTTATATATGTTAAGAGGGAAGGTTATGATGGAATACCATGCAAAAAAATCATATGAAAACTAGATTCTATGAAACTTTTCGAAATGCAAGTTTCGGTAAAAATATCTTTATATATTATACACTAGTTTATACTAGTTTCGGTCAAAAATCAAATTAAATCGGGGACTGTTCGAAATGATACGAAACATCTAATATCATTTATATATTTTACGAGGGCATGTTATGATGGAATTCCATGCAAAAAATCATCCGAAAAATAGATTCTATGAAACTTTTCGAAATTTAAGTTTCGGTCAAAAATCATAGTATATTATACACGAGTTTCGGTCAAAAAAATCAAATTTAATTGGGGATTATTTGAAATGATACGAGACTTTTCTGATCTTTTTTATATGTTAAGAGGGAAGGTTATGATGGAAGTCCATGCAAAAAAATCATCTGAAAACTAGATTCTATGAAACATTACGAAATGTAAGTTTTAGTAAAAAAATCTTAATATATTATACACTAGTTTATACTAGTTTCGGTCAATAATCAAATTAAATCGGGGATTGTACAAAATGATACAAAACTTCTAATATCATTTATATAATTTACGAGGGAAGGTCTTGATGGAAGTCCTTGCAAAAAATCATATGAAATTATATTCTATGAAACTTTTCGAAATGGAATTTTCGGTCAAAAATCGTAGTATATTATACACTAGTTTCGGTCCAAAAAATCAAATTTAATTGGTGATTATTTGAAATGCTACGATACTTTTCAGATCATTTATATATGTTAAGAGGGAAGGTTATGATGGAATACCATGCAAAAAAATCATATGAAAACTAGATTCTATGAAACTTTTCGAAATGCAAGTTTCGGTCAAAATATCTTTATATATTATACACTAGTTTTTACTAGTTTCGGTCAAAAATCAAATTAAATCGGGGACTGTTCGAAATGATACGAAACATCTAATATCATTTATATATTTTATGAGGAAAGGTCATGATGGAAGTCCATGCAAAAAATCATCCGAAAATTAGATTCTATGAAACCTTTCGAAATTTAATTTTCGGTCAAAAATCGTAGTATATTATACACGAATTTCGGTCAAAAAATTCAAATTTAATTGGGGATTATTTGAAATGCTATATACTTTTCTGGTCGTATATATATGTTAAGAGGGAAGGTTATGATTGAAGTCCATGCAAAAAAATCATTTGAAAACTAGATTCTAGGAAACTTTTCGAAATGCAAGTTTCGGTCAAAATATCTTAATATATTATACACTAGTTTATACTAGTTTCGGTCAAAAATCAAATTAAATCGGGGACTGTTCGAAATGATACGAAACATCTAATATCATTTATATATTTTACGAGGGAAGGTTATGATGGAATTCCATGCAAAAAATCATCCGAAAAATAGATTCTATGAAACTTTTCGAAATTTAAGTTTCGGTCAAAAATCATAGTATATTATACACGAGTTTCGGTCAAAAAAATCAAATTTAATTGGGGATTATTTGAAATGATACGAGACTTTTCTGATCTTTTATATATGTTAAGAGGGAAGGTTATGATGGAAGTCCATGCAAAAAAATCATCTGAAAACTAGATTCTATGAAACATTACGAAATGTAAGTTTTAGTCAAAAAATCTTAATATATTATACACTAGTTTATACTAGTTTCGGTCAATAATCAAATTAAATCGGGGACTGTACAAAATGATTCGAAACTTCTAATATCATTTATATAATTTATGAGGGAAGGTCATGATGGAAGTCCATGCAAAAATCATATGAAAATTATATTCTATGAAAGTTTTCGAAATGCAATTTTCGGTCAAAAATCGTAGTATATTATACACTAGTTTCGGTCCAAAAAATCAAATTTAATTGGTGATTATTTGAAATGCTACGATACTTTTCAGATCATTTATATATGTTAAGAGGGAAGGTTATGATGGAATACCATGCAAAAAAATCATATGAAAACTAGATTCTATGAAACTTTTCGAAATGCAAGTTTCGGTAAAAATATCTTTATATATTATACACTAGTTTATACTAGTTTCGGTCAAAAATCAAATTAAATCGGGGACTGTTCGAAATGATACGAAACATCTAATATCATTTATATATTTTACGAGGGCATGTTATGATGGAATTCCATGCAAAAAATCATCCGAAAAATAGATTCTATGAAACTTTTCGAAATTTAAGTTTCGGTCAAAAATCATAGTATATTATACACGAGTTTCGGTCAAAAAAATCAAATTTAATTGGGGATTATTTGAAATGATACGAGACTTTTCTGATCTTTTTTATATGTTAAGAGGGAAGGTTATGATGGAAGTCCATGCAAAAAAATCATCTGAAAACTAGATTCTATGAAACATTACGAAATGTAAGTTTTAGTAAAAAAATCTTAATATATTATACACTAGTTTATACTAGTTTCGGTCAATAATCAAATTAAATCGGGGATTGTACAAAATGATACAAAACTTCTAATATCATTTATATAATTTACGAGGGAAGGTCTTGATGGAAGTCCTTGCAAAAAATCATATGAAATTATATTCTATGAAACTTTTCGAAATGGAATTTTCGGTCAAAAATCGTAGTATATTATACACTAGTTTCGGTCCAAAAAATCAAATTTAATTGGTGATTATTTGAAATGCTACGATACTTTTCAGATCATTTATATATGTTAAGAGGGAAGGTTATGATGGAATACCAAGCAAAAAAAATCATATGAAAACTAGATTCTATGAAACTTTTCGAAATGCAAGTTTCGGTCAAAATATCTTTATATATTATACACTAGTTTTTACTAGTTTCGGTCAAAAATCAAATTAAATCGGGGACTGTTCGAAATGATACGAAACATCTAATATCATTTATATATTTTATGAGGAAAGGTCATGATGGGAGTCCATGCAAAAAATCATCCAAAAATTAGATTCTATGAAACCTTTCGAAATTTAATTTTCGGTCAAAAATCGTAGTATATTATACAAGAGTTTCGGTCAAAAAAATCAAATTTAATTGGTGATTATTTGAAATGCTAGATACTTTTCTGGTCGTATATATATGTTAAGAGGGAAGGTTATGATTGAAGTCCATGCAAAAAAATCATTTGAAAACTAGATTCTATGAAACTTTTCAAAATGCAAGTTTCGGTCAAAATATCTTAATATATTATACACTAGTTTATACTAGTTTCGGTCAAAAATCAAATTAAATCGGGGACTGTTCGAAATGATACGAAACATCTAATATCATTTATATATTTTACGAGGGAAGGTTATGATGGAATTCCATGCAAAAATTCATCCGAAAAATAGATTCTATGAAACTTTTCGAAATTTAAGTTTCGGTCAAAAATTATAGTATATTATACACGAGTTTCGGTCAAAAAAATCAAATTTAATTGGGGATTATTTGAAATGATACGAGACTTTTCTGATCTTTTATATATGTTAATATGGAAGGTTATGATGGAAGTCCATGCAAAAAAATCATCTCAAAATTAGATCTATGAAACATTACGAAATGCAAGTTTTAGTCAAAAAATCATAATATATTATACACTAGTTTGTACTAGTTTCGGTCAATAATCAAATTAAATCGGGGACTGTTCAAAATGATACAAAACATCTAATATCATTTATATAATTTACGAGGGAAGGTCATGATGGAAGTCAATGAAAAAAATTATATGAAAATTATATTCTATGAAACTTTTCGAAATGCAATTTTCGGTCAAAAATCATAGTATATTATACACTAGTTTCGGTCCAAAAAATCAAATTTAATTGGTGATTATTTGAAATGCTACGATACTTTTCAGATCATTTATATATGTTAAGAGGGAAGGTTATGATGGAATACCATGCAAAAAAATCATATGAAATCTAGATTCTATGAAACTTTTCCAAATGCAAGTTTCGGTCAAAATATCTTTATATATTATACACTAGTTTTTACTAGTTTCGGTCAAAAATCAAATTAAATCGGGGACTGTTCGAAATGATACGAAACATCTAATCTAATTTATATATTTTACGAGGGAAGGTTATGATGGAATTCCATGCAAAAAATCATCCGAAAAATAGATTCTATGAAACTTTTCGAAATTTAAGTTTCGGTCAAAAATCATAGTATATTATACACGAGTTTCGGTCAAAAAAATCAAATTTAATTGGGGATTATTTGAAATGATACGAGACTTTTCTGATCTTTTATATATGTTAAGAGGGAAGGTTATGATGGAAGTCCATGCAAAAAAATCATCTGAAAACTAGATTCTATGAAACATTACGAAATGTAAGTTTTAGTCAAAAAATCTTAATATATTATACACTAGTTTATACTAGTTTCGGTCAATAATCAAATTAAATCGGGGATTGTACAAAATGATACAAAACTTCTAATATCATTTATATAATTTACGAGGGAAGATCTTGATGGAAGTCCTTGCAAAAAATCATATGAAAATTATATTCTATGAAACTTTTCGAAATGGAATTTTCGGTCAAAAATCGTAGTATATTATACACTAGTTTCGGTCCAAAAAATCAAATTTAATTGGTGATTAATTGAAATGCTACGATACTTTTCAGATCATTTATATATGTTAAGAGGGAAGGTTATGATGGAATACCATGCAAAAAAATCATATGAAAACTAGATTCTATGAAACTTTTCGAAATGCAAGTTTCGGTCAAAATATCTTTATATATTATACACTAGTTTATACTAGTTTCGGTCAAAAATCAAATTAAATCGGGGACTGTTCGAAATGATACGAAACATCTAATATCATTTATATATTTTATGAGGAAAGGTCATGATGGAAGTCCATGCAAAAAATCATCCGAAAAATAGATTCTATGAAACTTTTCGAAATTTAATTTTCGGTAAAAAATCATAGTATATTATACACGAATTTCGGTCAAAAAAATAAAGTTTAATTGGGGATTATTTGAAATGATACGAGACTTTTCTGATCTTTTATATATGTTAAGAGGGAAGGTTATGATGGAAGTCCATGCAAAAAAATCATCTGAAAACTAGATTCTATGAAACATTACGAAATGTAAGTTTTAGTAAAAAAATCTTAATATATTATACACTAGTTTATACTAGTTTCGGTCAATAATCAAATTAAATCGGGGATTGTACAAAATGATACAAAACTTCTAATATCATTTATATAATTTACGAGGGAAGATCTTGATGGAAGTCCTTGCAAAAAATCATATGAAAATTATATTCTATGAAACTTTTCGAAATGGAATTTTCGGTCAAAAATCGTAGTATATTATACACTAGTTTCGGTCCAAAAAATCAAATTTAATTGGTGATTAATTGAAATGCTACGATACTTTTCAGATCATTTATATATGTTAAGAGGGAAGGTTATGATGGAATACCATGCAAAAAAATCATATGAAAACTAGATTCTATGAAACTTTTCGAAATGCAAGTTTCGGTCAAAATATCTTTATATATTATACACTAGTTTTTACTAGTTTCGGTCAAAAATCAAATTAAATCGGGGACTGTTCGAAATGATACGAAACATCTAATATCATTTATATATTTTATGAGGAAAGGTCATGATGGAAGTCCATGCAAAAAATCATCCGAAAATTAGATTCTATGAAACCTTTCGAAATTTAATTTTCGGTCAAAAATCGTAGTATATTATACACGAATTTCGGTCAAAAAATTCAAGTTTAATTGGGGATTATTTGAAATGCTATATACTTTTCTGGTCGTATATATATGTTAAGAGGGAAGGTTATGATTGAAGTCCATGCAAAAAAATCATTTGAAAACTAGATTCTAGTAAACTTTTCGAAATGCAAGTTTCGGTCAAAATATCTTAATATATTATACACTAGTTTATACTAGTTTCGGTCAAAAATCAAATTAAATCGGGGACTGTTCGAAATGATACGAAACATCTAATATCATTTATATATTTTACGAGGGAAGGTTATGATGGAATTCCATGCAAAAAATCATCCGAAAAATAGATTCTATGAAACTTTTCGAAATTTAAGTTTCGGTCAAAAATCATAGTATATTATACACGAGTTTCGGTCAAAAAAATCAAATTTAATTGGGGATTATTTGAAATGATACGAGATTTTTCTGATCTTTTATATATGTTAAGAGGGAAGGTTATGATGGAAGTCCATGCAAAAAAATCATCTGAAAACTAGATTCTATGAAACATTACGAAATGTAAGTTTTAGTCAAAAAATCTTAATATATTATACACTAGTTTATACTAGTTTCGGTCAATAATCAAATTAAATCGGGGACTGTACAAAATGATTCGAAACTTCTAATATCATTTATATAATTTATGAGGGAAGGTCATGATGGAAGTCCATGCAAAAATCATATGAAAATTATATTCTATGAAAGTTTTCGAAATGCAATTTTCGGTCAAAAATCGTAGTATATTATACACTAGTTTCGGTCCAAAAAATCAAATTTAATTGGTGATTATTTGAAATGCTACGATACTTTCCAGATCATTTATATATGTTAAGAGGGAAGGTTATGATGGAATACCATGCAAAAAAATCATATGAAAACTAGATTCTATGAAACTTTTCGAAATGCAAGTTTCGGTAAAAATATCTTTATATATTATACACTAGTTTATACTAGTTTCGGTCAAAAATCAAATTAAATCGGGGACTGTTCGAAATGATACGAAACATCTAATATCATTTATATATTTTACGAGGGCATGTTATGATGGAATTCCATGCAAAAAATCATCCGAAAAATAGATTCTATGAAACTTTTCGAAATTTAAGTTTCAGTCAAAAATCATAGTATATTATACACGAGTTTCGGTCAAAAAAATCAAATTTAATTGGGGATTATTTGAAATGATACGAGACTTTTCTGATCTTTTTTATATGTTAAGAGGGAAGGTTATGATGGAAGTCCATGCAAAAAAATCATCTGAAAACTAGATTCTATGAAACATTACGAAATGTAAGTTTTAGTAAAAAAACTTAATATATTATATACTAGTTTATACTAGTTTCGGTCAATAATCAAATTAAATCGGGGATTGTACAAAATGATACAAAACTTCTAATATCATTTATATAATTTACGAGGGAAGGTCTTGATGGAAGTCCTTGCAAAAAATCATATGAAAATTATATTCTATGAAACTTTTCGAAATGGAATTTTCGGTCAAAAATCGTAGTATATTATACACTAGTTTCGGTCCAAAAAATCAAATTTAATTGGTGATTATTTGAAATGCTACGATACTTTTCAGATCATTTATATATGTTAAGAGGGAAGGTTATGATGGAATACCATGCAAAAAAATCATATGAAAACTAGATTCTATGAAACTTTTCCAAATGCAAGTTTCGGTCAAAATATCTTTATATATTATACACTAGTTTTTACTAGTTTCGGTCAAAAATCAAATTAAATCGGGGACTGTTCGAAATGATACGAAACATCTAATCTAATTTATATATTTTACGAGGGAAGGTTATGATGGAATTCCATGCAAAAAATCATCCGAAAAATAGATTCTATGAAACTTTTCGAAATTTAAGTTTCGGTCAAAAATCATAGTATATTATACACGAGTTTCGGTCAAAAAAATCAAATTTAATTGGGGATTATTTGAAATGATACGAGACTTTTCTGATCTTTTATATATGTTAAGAGGGAAGGTTATGATGGAAGTCCATGCAAAAAAATCATCTGAAAACTAGATTCTATGAAACATTACGAAATGTAAGTTTTAGTCAAAAAATCTTAATATATTATACACTAGTTTATACTAGTTTCGGTCAATAATCAAATTAAATCGGGGACTGTACAAAATGATTCGAAACTTCTAATATCATTTATATAATTTATGAGGGAAGGTCATGATGGAAGTCCATGCAAAAATCATATGAAAATTATATTCTATGAAAGTTTTCGAAATGCAATTTTCGGTCAAAAATCGTAGTATATTATACACTAGTTTCGGTCCAAAAAATCAAATTTAATTGGTGATTATTTGAAATGCTACGATACTTTCCAGATCATTTATATATGTTAAGAGGGAAGGTTATGATGGAATACCATGCAAAAAAATCATATGAAAACTAGATTCTATGAAACTTTTCGAAATGCAAGTTTCGGTAAAAATATCTTTATATATTATACACTAGTTTATACTAGTTTCGGTCAAAAATCAAATTAAATCGGGGACTGTTCGAAATGATACGAAACATCTAATATCATTTATATATTTTACGAGGGCATGTTATGATGGAATTCCATGCAAAAAATCATCCGAAAAATAGATTCTATGAAACTTTTCGAAATTTAAGTTTCGGTCAAAAATCATAGTATATTATACACGAGTTTCGGTCAAAAAAATCAAATTTAATTGGGGATTATTTGAAATGATACGAGACTTTTCTGATCTTTTTTATATGTTAAGAGGGAAGGTTATGATGGAAGTCCATGCAAAAAAATCATCTGAAAACTAGATTCTATGAAACATTACGAAATGTAAGTTTTAGTAAAAAAACTTAATATATTATATACTAGTTTATACTAGTTTCGGTCAATAATCAAATTAAATCGGGGATTGTACAAAATGATACAAAACTTCTAATATCATTTATATAATTTACGAGGGAAGGTCTTGATGGAAGTCCTTGCAAAAAATCATATGAAAATTATATTCTATGAAACTTTTCGAAATGGAATTTTCGGTCAAAAATCGTAGTATATTATACACTAGTTTCGGTCCAAAAAATCAAATTTAATTGGTGATTATTTGAAATGCTACGATACTTTTCAGATCATTTATATATGTTAAGAGGGAAGGTTATGATGGAATACCATGCAAAAAAATCATATGAAAACTAGATTCTATGAAACTTTTCCAAATGCAAGTTTCGGTCAAAATATCTTTATATATTATACACTAGTTTTTACTAGTTTCGGTCAAAAATCAAATTAAATCGGGGACTGTTCGAAATGATACGAAACATCTAATCTAATTTATATATTTTACGAGGGAAGGTTATGATGGAATTCCATGCAAAAAATCATCCGAAAAATAGATTCTATGAAACTTTTCGAAATTTAAGTTTCGGTCAAAAATCATAGTATATTATACACGAGTTTCGGTCAAAAAAATCAAATTTAATTGGGGATTATTTGAAATGATACGAGACTTTTCTGATCTTTTATATATGTTAAGAGGGAAGGTTATGATGGAAGTCCATGCAAAAAAATCATCTGAAAACTAGATTCTATGAAACATTACGAAATGTAAGTTTTAGTCAAAAAAACTTAATATATTATACACTAGTTTATACTAGTTTCGGTCAATAATCAAATTAATCGGGGACTGTACAAAATGATTCGAAACATCTAATATCATTTATATAATTTATGAGAGAAGGTCATGATGGAGGTCCATGCAAAAATCATATGAAAATTATATTCTATGAAAGTTTTCGAAATGCAATTTTCGGTCAAAAATCGTAGTATATTATACACTAGTTTCGGTCCAAAAAATCAAATTTAATTGGTGATTATTTGAAATGCTACGATACTTTTCAGATCATTTATATATGTTAAGAGGGAAGGTTATGATGGAATACCATGCAAAAAAATCATATGAAAACTAGATTCTATGAAACTTTTCCAAATGCAAGTTTCGGTAAAAATATCTTTATATATTATACACTAGTTTATACTAGTTTCGGTCAAAAATCAAATTAAATCGGGGACTGTTCGAAATGATACGAAACATCTAATATCATTTATATATTTTACGAGGGCATGTTATGATGGAATTCCATGCAAAAAATCATCCGAAAAATAGATTCTATGAAACTTTTCGAAATTTAAGTTTCGGTCAAAAATCATAGTATATTATACACGAGTTTCGGTCAAAAAAATCAAATTTAATTGGGGATTATTTGAAATGATACGAGACTTTTCTGATCTTTTTTATATGTTAAGAGGGAAGGTTATGATGGAAGTCCATGCAAAAAAATCATCTGAAAACTAGATTCTATGAAACATTACGAAATGTAAGTTTTAGTAAAAAAACTTAATATATTATACACTAGTTTATACTAGTTTCGGTCAATAATCAAATTAAATCGGGGATTGTACAAAATGATACAAAACTTCTAATATCATTTATATAATTTACGAGGGAAGGTCTTGATGGAAGTCCTTGCAAAAAATCATATGAAAATTATATTCTATGAAACTTTTCGAAATGGAATTTTCGGTCAAAAATCGTAGTATATTATACACTAGTTTCGGTCCAAAAAATCAAATTTAATTGGTGATTATTTGAAATGCTACGATACTTTTCAGATCATTTATATATGTTAAGAGGGAAGGTTATGATGGAATACCATGCAAAAAAATCATATGAAAACTAGATTCTATGAAACTTTTCCAAATGCAAGTTTCGGTCAAAATATCTTTATATATTATACACTAGTTTTTACTAGTTTCGGTCAAAAATCAAATTAAATCGGGGACTGTTCGAAATGATACGAAACATCTAATCTAATTTATATATTTTACGAGGGAAGGTTATGATGGAATTCCATGCAAAAAATCATCCGAAAAATAGATTCTATGAAACTTTTCGAAATTTAAGTTTCGGTCAAAAATCATAGTATATTATACACGAGTTTCGGTCAAAAAAATCAAATTTAATTGGGGATTATTTGAAATGATACGAGACTTTTCTGATCTTTTATATATGTTAAGAGGGAAGGTTATGATGGAAGTCCATGCAAAAAAATCATCTGAAAACTAGATTCTATGAAACATTACGAAATGTAAGTTTTAGTCAAAAAAACATAATATATTATACACTAGTTTATACTAGTTTCGGTCAATAATCAAATTAATCGGGGACTGTACAAAATGATTCGAAACATCTAATATCATTTATATAATTTATGAGAGAAGGTCATGATGGAGGTCCATGCAAAAATCATATGAAAATTATATTCTATGAAAGTTTTCGAAATGCAATTTTCGGTCAAAAATCGTAGTATATTATACACTAGTTTCGGTCCAAAAAATCAAATTTAATTGGTGATTATTTGAAATGCTACGATACTTTTCAGATCATTTATATATGTTAAGAGGGAAGGTTATGATGGAATACCATGCAAAAAAATCATATGAAAACTAGATTCTATGAAACTTTTCCAAATGCAAGTTTCGGTAAAAATATCTTTATATATTATACACTAGTTTATACTAGTTTCGGTCAAAAATCAAATTAAATCGGGGACTGTTCGAAATGATACGAAACATCTAATATCATTTATATATTTTACGAGGGCAGGTTATGATGGAATTCCATGCAAAAAATCATCCGAAAAATAGATTCTATGAAACTTTTCGAAATTTAAGTTTCGGTAAAAAATCATAGTATATTATACACGAGTTTCAGTCAAAAAAATAAAATTTAATTGGGGATTATTTGAAATGATACGAGACTTTTCTGATCTTTTATATATGTTAAGAGGGAAGGTTATGATGGAAGTCCATGCAAAAAAATCATCTGAAAACTAGATTCTATGAAACATTACGAAATGTAAGTTTTAGTAAAAAAATCTTAATATATTATACACTAGTTTATACTAGTTTCGGTCAATAATCAAATTAAATCGGGGATTGTACAAAATGATACAAAACTTCTAATATCATTTATATAATTTACGAGGGAAGATCTTGATGGAAGTCCTTGCAAAAAATCATATGAAAATTATATTCTATGAAACTTTTCGAAATGGAATTTTCGGTCAAAAATCGTAGTATATTATACACTAGTTTCGGTCCAAAAAATCAAATTTAATTGGTGATTAATTGAAATGCTACGATACTTTTCAGATCATTTATATATGTTAAGAGGGAAGGTTATGATGGAATACCATGCAAAAAAATCATATGAAAACTAGATTCTATGAAACTTTTCGAAATGCAAGTTTCGGTCAAAATATCTTTATATATTATACACTAGTTTTTACTAGTTTCGGTCAAAAATCAAATTAAATCGGGGACTGTTCGAAATGATACGAAACATCTAATATCATTTATATATTTTATGAGGAAAGGTCATGATGGAAGTCCATGCAAAAAATCATCCGAAAATTAGATTCTATGAAACCTTTCGAAATTTAATTTTCGGTCAAAAATCGTAGTATATTATACACGAATTTCGGTCAAAAAATTCAAATTTAATTGGGGATTATTTGAAATGCTATATACTTTTCTGGTCGTATATATATGTTAAGAGGGAAGGTTATGATTGAAGTCCATGCAAAAAAATCATTTGAAAACTAGATTCTAGGAAACTTTTCGAAATGCAAGTTTCGGTCAAAATATCTTAATATATTATACACTAGTTTATACTAGTTTCGGTCAAAAATCAAATTAAATCGGGGACTGTTCGAAATGATACGAAACATCTAATATCATTTATATATTTTACGAGGGAAGGTTATGATGGAATTCCATGCAAAAAATCATCCGAAAAATAGATTCTATGAAACTTTTCGAAATTTAAGTTTCGGTCAAAAATCATAGTATATTATACACGAGTTTCGGTCAAAAAAATCAAATTTAATTGGGGATTATTTGAAATGATACAAGACTTTTCTGATCTTTTATATATGTTAAGAGGGAAGGTTATGATGGAAGTCCATGCAAAAAAATCATATGAAAACTAGATTCTATGAAACATTACGAAATGTAAGTTTTAGTCAAAAAATCTTAATATATTATACACTAGTTTATACTAGTTTCGGTCAATAATCAAATTTAATCGGGGACTGTACAAAATGATTCGAAACTTCTAATATCATTTATATAATTTATGAGGGAAGGTCATGATGGAAGTCCATGCAAAAATCATATGAAAATTATATTCTATGAAAGTTTTCGAAATGCAATTTTCGGTCAAAAATCGTAGTATATTATACACTAGTTTCGGTCCAAAAAATCAAATTTAATTGGTGATTATTTGAAATGCTACGATACTTTTCAGATCATTTATATATGTTAAGAGGGAAGGTTATGATGGAATACCATGCAAAAAAATCATATGAAAACTAGATTCTAGGAAACTTTTCGAAATGCAAGTTTCGGTCAAAATATCTTAATATATTATACACTAGTTTATACTAGTTTCGGTCAAAAATCAAATTAAATCGGGGACTGTTCGAAATGATACGAAACATCTAATATCATTTATATATTTTACGAGGGAAGGTTATGATGGAATTCCATGCAAAAAATCATCCGAAAAATAGATTCTATGAAACTTTTCGAAATTTAAGTTTCGGTCAAAAATCATAGTATATTATACACGAGTTTCGGTCAAAAAAATCAAATTTAATTGGGGATTATTTGAAATGATACGAGATTTTTCTGATCTTTTATATATGTTAAGAGGGAAGGTTATGATGGAAGTCCATGCAAAAAAATCATCTGAAAACTAGATTCTATGAAACATTACGAAATGTAAGTTTTAGTCAAAAAATCTTAATATATTATACACTAGTTTATACTAGTTTCGGTCAATAATCAAATTAAATCGGGGACTGTACAAAATGATTCGAAACTTCTAATATCATTTATATAATTTATGAGGGAAGGTCATGATGGAAGTCCATGCAAAAATCATATGAAAATTATATTCTATGAAAGTTTTCGAAATGCAATTTTCGGTCAAAAATCGTAGTATATTATACACTAGTTTCGGTCCAAAAAATCAAATTTAATTGGTGATTATTTGAAATGCTACGATACTTTCCAGATCATTTATATATGTTAAGAGGGAAGGTTATGATGGAATACCATGCAAAAAAATCATATGAAAACTAGATTCTATGAAACTTTTCGAAATGCAAGTTTCGGTAAAAATATCTTTATATATATATTATACACTAGTTTATACTAGTTTCGGTCAAAAATCAAATTAAATCGGGGACTGTTCGAAATGATACGAAACATCTAATATCATTTATATATTTTACGAGGGCATGTTATGATGGAATTCCATGCAAAAAATCATCCGAAAAATAGATTCTATGAAACTTTTCGAAATTTAAGTTTCGGTCAAAAATCATAGTATATTATACACGAGTTTCGGTCAAAAAAATCAAATTTAATTGGGGATTATTTGAAATGATACGAGACTTTTCTGATCTTTTTTATATGTTAAGAGGGAAGGTTATGATGGAAGTCCATGCAAAAAAATCATCTGAAAACTAGATTCTATGAAACATTACGAAATGTAAGTTTTAGTAAAAAAACTTAATATATTATATACTAGTTTATACTAGTTTCGGTCAATAATCAAATTAAATCGGGGATTGTACAAAATGATACAAAACTTCTAATATCATTTATATAATTTACGAGGGAAGGTCTTGATGGAAGTCCTTGCAAAAAATCATATGAAAATTATATTCTATGAAACTTTTCGAAATGGAATTTTCGGTCAAAAATCGTAGTATATTATACACTAGTTTCGGTCCAAAAAATCAAATTTAATTGGTGATTATTTGAAATGCTACGATACTTTTCAGATCATTTATATATGTTAAGAGGGAAGGTTATGATGGAATACCATGCAAAAAAATCATATGAAAACTAGATTCTATGAAACTTTTCCAAATGCAAGTTTCGGTCAAAATATCTTTATATATTATACACTAGTTTTTACTAGTTTCGGTCAAAAATCAAATTAAATCGGGGACTGTTCGAAATGATACGAAACATCTAATCTAATTTATATATTTTACGAGGGAAGGTTATGATGGAATTCCATGCAAAAAATCATCCGAAAAATAGATTCTATGAAACTTTTCGAAATTTAAGTTTCGGTCAAAAATCATAGTATATTATACACGAGTTTCGGTCAAAAAAATCAAATTTAATTGGGGATTATTTGAAATGATACGAGACTTTTCTGATCTTTTATATATGTTAAGAGGGAAGGTTATGATGGAAGTCCATGCAAAAAAATCATCTGAAAACTAGATTCTATGAAACATTACGAAATGTAAGTTTTAGTCAAAAAAACTTAATATATTATACACTAGTTTATACTAGTTTCGGTCAATAATCAAATTAATCGGGGACTGTACAAAATGATTCGAAACATCTAATATCATTTATATAATTTATGAGAGAAGGTCATGATGGAGGTCCATGCAAAAATCATATGAAAATTATATTCTATGAAAGTTTTCGAAATGCAATTTTCGGTCAAAAATCGTAGTATATTATACACTAGTTTCGGTCCAAAAAATCAAATTTAATTGGTGATTATTTGAAATGCTACGATACTTTTCAGATCATTTATATATGTTAAGAGGGAAGGTTATGATGGAATACCATGCAAAAAAATCATATGAAAACTAGATTCTATGAAACTTTTCCAAATGCAAGTTTCGGTAAAAATATCTTTATATATTATACACTAGTTTATACTAGTTTCGGTCAAAAATCAAATTAAATCGGGGACTGTTCGAAATGATACGAAACATCTAATATCATTTATATATTTTACGAGGGCATGTTATGATGGAATTCCATGCAAAAAATCATCCGAAAAATAGATTCTATGAAACTTTTCGAAATTTAAGTTTCGGTCAAAAATCATAGTATATTATACACGAGTTTCGGTCAAAAAAATCAAATTTAATTGGGGATTATTTGAAATGATACGAGACTTTTCTGATCTTTTTTATATGTTAAGAGGGAAGGTTATGATGGAAGTCCATGCAAAAAAATCATCTGAAAACTAGATTCTATGAAACATTACGAAATGTAAGTTTTAGTAAAAAAACTTAATATATTATACACTAGTTTATACTAGTTTCGGTCAATAATCAAATTAAATCGGGGATTGTACAAAATGATACAAAACTTCTAATATCATTTATATAATTTACGAGGGAAGGTCTTGATGGAAGTCCTTGCAAAAAATCATATGAAAATTATATTCTATGAAACTTTTCGAAATGGAATTTTCGGTCAAAAATCGTAGTATATTATACACTAGTTTCGGTCCAAAAAATCAAATTTAATTGGTGATTATTTGAAATGCTACGATACTTTTCAGATCATTTATATATGTTAAGAGGGAAGGTTATGATGGAATACCATGCAAAAAAATCATATGAAAACTAGATTCTATGAAACTTTTCCAAATGCAAGTTTCGGTCAAAATATCTTTATATATTATACACTAGTTTTTACTAGTTTCGGTCAAAAATCAAATTAAATCGGGGACTGTTCGAAATGATACGAAACATCTAATCTAATTTATATATTTTACGAGGGAAGGTTATGATGGAATTCCATGCAAAAAATCATCCGAAAAATAGATTCTATGAAACTTTTCGAAATTTAAGTTTCGGTCAAAAATCATAGTATATTATACACGAGTTTCGGTCAAAAAAATCAAATTTAATTGGGGATTATTTGAAATGATACGAGACTTTTCTGATCTTTTATATATGTTAAGAGGGAAGGTTATGATGGAAGTCCATGCAAAAAAATCATCTGAAAACTAGATTCTATGAAACATTACGAAATGTAAGTTTTAGTCAAAAAAACATAATATATTATACACTAGTTTATACTAGTTTCGGTCAATAATCAAATTAATCGGGGACTGTACAAAATGATTCGAAACATCTAATATCATTTATATAATTTATGAGAGAAGGTCATGATGGAGGTCCATGCAAAAATCATATGAAAATTATATTCTATGAAAGTTTTCGAAATGCAATTTTCGGTCAAAAATCGTAGTATATTATACACTAGTTTCGGTCCAAAAAATCAAATTTAATTGGTGATTATTTGAAATGCTACGATACTTTTCAGATCATTTATATATGTTAAGAGGGAAGGTTATGATGGAATACCATGCAAAAAAATCATATGAAAACTAGATTCTATGAAACTTTTCCAAATGCAAGTTTCGGTAAAAATATCTTTATATATTATACACTAGTTTATACTAGTTTCGGTCAAAAATCAAATTAAATCGGGGACTGTTCGAAATGATACGAAACATCTAATATCATTTATATATTTTACGAGGGCAGGTTATGATGGAATTCCATGCAAAAAATCATCCGAAAAATAGATTCTATGAAACTTTTCGAAATTTAAGTTTCGGTAAAAAATCATAGTATATTATACACGAGTTTCAGTCAAAAAAATAAAATTTAATTGGGGATTATTTGAAATGATACGAGACTTTTCTGATCTTTTATATATGTTAAGAGGGAAGGTTATGATGGAAGTCCATGCAAAAAAATCATCTGAAAACTAGATTCTATGAAACATTACGAAATGTAAGTTTTAGTAAAAAAATCTTAATATATTATACACTAGTTTATACTAGTTTCGGTCAATAATCAAATTAAATCGGGGATTGTACAAAATGATACAAAACTTCTAATATCATTTATATAATTTACGAGGGAAGATCTTGATGGAAGTCCTTGCAAAAAATCATATGAAAATTATATTCTATGAAACTTTTCGAAATGGAATTTTCGGTCAAAAATCGTAGTATATTATACACTAGTTTCGGTCCAAAAAATCAAATTTAATTGGTGATTAATTGAAATGCTACGATACTTTTCAGATCATTTATATATGTTAAGAGGGAAGGTTATGATGGAATACCATGCAAAAAAATCATATGAAAACTAGATTCTATGAAACTTTTCGAAATGCAAGTTTCGGTCAAAATATCTTTATATATTATACACTAGTTTTTACTAGTTTCGGTCAAAAATCAAATTAAATCGGGGACTGTTCGAAATGATACGAAACATCTAATATCATTTATATATTTTATGAGGAAAGGTCATGATGGAAGTCCATGCAAAAAATCATCCGAAAATTAGATTCTATGAAACCTTTCGAAATTTAATTTTCGGTCAAAAATCGTAGTATATTATACACGAATTTCGGTCAAAAAATTCAAATTTAATTGGGGATTATTTGAAATGCTATATACTTTTCTGGTCGTATATATATGTTAAGAGGGAAGGTTATGATTGAAGTCCATGCAAAAAAATCATTTGAAAACTAGATTCTAGGAAACTTTTCGAAATGCAAGTTTCGGTCAAAATATCTTAATATATTATACACTAGTTTATACTAGTTTCGGTCAAAAATCAAATTAAATCGGGGACTGTTCGAAATGATACGAAACATCTAATATCATTTATATATTTTACGAGGGAAGGTTATGATGGAATTCCATGCAAAAAATCATCCGAAAAATAGATTCTATGAAACTTTTCGAAATTTAAGTTTCGGTCAAAAATCATAGTATATTATACACGAGTTTCGGTCAAAAAAATCAAATTTAATTGGGAATTATTTGAAATGATACAAGACTTTTCTGATCTTTTATATATGTTAAGAGGGAAGGTTATGATGGAAGTCCATGCAAAAAAATCATATGAAAACTAGATTCTATGAAACATTACGAAATGTAAGTTTTAGTCAAAAAATCTTAATATATTATACACTAGTTTATACTAGTTTCGGTCAATAATCAAATTTAATCGGGGACTGTACAAAATGATTCGAAACTTCTAATATCATTTATATAATTTATGAGGGAAGGTCATGATGGAAGTCCATGCAAAAATCATATGAAAATTATATTCTATGAAAGTTTTCGAAATGCAATTTTCGGTCAAAAATCGTAGTATATTATACACTAGTTTCGGTCCAAAAAATCAAATTTAATTGGTGATTATTTGAAATGCTACGATACTTTTCAGATCATTTATATATGTTAAGAGGGAAGGTTATGATGGAATACCATGCAAAAAAATCATATGAAAACTAGATTCTAGGAAACTTTTCGAAATGCAAGTTTCGGTCAAAATATCTTAATATATTATACACTAGTTTATACTAGTTTCGGTCAAAAATCAAATTAAATCGGGGACTGTTCGAAATGATACGAAACATCTAATATCATTTATATATTTTACGAGGGAAGGTTATGATGGAATTCCATGCAAAAAATCATCCGAAAAATAGATTCTATGAAACTTTTCGAAATTTAAGTTTCGGTCAAAAATCATAGTATATTATACACGAGTTTCGGTCAAAAAAATCAAATTTAATTGGGGATTATTTGAAATGATACGAGACTTTTCTGATCTTTTTTATATGTTAAGAGGGAAGGTTATGATGGAAGTCCATGCAAAAAAATCATCTGAAAACTAGATTCTATGAAACATTACGAAATGTAAGTTTTAGTCAAAAAATCTTAATATATTATACACTAGTTTATACTAGTTTCGGTCAATAATCAAATTAAATCGGGGACTGTACAAAATGATTCGAAACTTCTAATATCATTTATATAATTTATGAGGGAAGGTCATGATGGAAGTCCATGCAAAAATCATATGAAAATTATATTCTATGAAAGTTTTCGAAATGCAATTTTCGGTCAAAAATCGTAGTATATTATACACTAGTTTCGGTCCAAAAAATCAAATTTAATTGGTGATTATTTGAAATGCTACGATACTTTTCAGATCATTTATATATGTTAAGAGGGAAGGTTATGATGGAATACCATGCAAAAAAATCATATGAAAACTAGATTCTATGAAACTTTTCGAAATGCAAGTTTCGGTAAAAATATCTTTATATATTATACACTAGTTTATACTAGTTTCGGTCAAAAATCAAATTAAATCGGGGACTGTTCGAAATGATACGAAACATCTAATATCATTTATATATTTTACGAGGGCATGTTATGATGGAATTCCATGCAAAAAATCATCCGAAAAATAGATTCTATGAAACTTTTCGAAATTTAAGTTTCGGTCAAAAATCATAGTATATTATACACGAGTTTCGGTCAAAAAAATCAAATTTAATTGGGGATTATTTGAAATGATACGAGACTTTTCTGATCTTTTTTATATGTTAAGAGGGAAGGTTATGATGGAAGTCCATGCAAAAAAATCATCTGAAAACTAGATTCTATGAAACATTACGAAATGTAAGTTTTAGTAAAAAAACTTAATATATTATACACTAGTTTATACTAGTTTCGGTCAATAATCAAATTAAATCGGGGATTGTACAAAATGATACAAAACTTCTAATATCATTTATATAATTTACGAGGGAAGGTCTTGATGGAAGTCCTTGCAAAAAATCATATGAAAATTATATTCTATGAAACTTTTCGAAATGGAATTTTCGGTCAAAAATCGTAGTATATTATACACTAGTTTCGGTCCAAAAAATCAAATTTAATTGGTGATTATTTGAAATGCTACGATACTTTTCAGATCATTTATATATGTTAAGAGGGAAGGTTATGATGGAATCCCATGCAAAAAAATCATATGAAAACTAGATTCTATGAAACTTTTCCAAATGCAAGTTTCGGTCAAAATATCTTTATATATTATACACTAGTTTTTACTAGTTTCGGTCAAAAATCAAATTAAATCGGGGACTGTTCGAAATGATACGAAACATCTAATCTAATTTATATATTTTACGAGGGAAGGTTATGATGGAATTCCATGCAAAAAATCATCCGAAAAATAGATTCTATGAAACTTTTCGAAATTTAAGTTTCGGTCAAAAATCATAGTATATTATACACGAGTTTCGGTCAAAAAAATCAAATTTAATTGGGGATTATTTGAAATGATACGAGACTTTTCTGATCTTTTATATATGTTAAGAGGGAAGGTTATGATGGAAGTCCATGCAAAAAAATCATCTGAAAACTAGATTCTATGAAACATTACGAAATGTAAGTTTTAGTCAAAAAAACATAATATATTATACACTAGTTTATACTAGTTTCGGTCAATAATCAAATTAATCGGGGACTGTACAAAATGATTCGAAACATCTAATATCATTTATATAATTTATGAGAGAAGGTCATGATGGAGGTCCATGCAAAAATCATATGAAAATTATATTCTATGAAAGTTTTCGAAATGCAATTTTCGGTCAAAAATCGTAGTATATTATACACTAGTTTCGGTCCAAAAAATCAAATTTAATTGGTGATTATTTGAAATGCTACGATACTTTTCAGATCATTTATATATGTTAAGAGGGAAGGTTATGATGGAATACCATGCAAAAAAATCATATGAAAACTAGATTCTATGAAACTTTTCCAAATGCAAGTTTCGGTAAAAATATCTTTATATATTATACACTAGTTTATACTAGTTTCGGTCAAAAATCAAATTAAATCGGGGACTGTTCGAAATGATACGAAACATCTAATATCATTTATATATTTTACGAGGGCAGGTTATGATGGAATTCCATGCAAAAAATCATCCGAAAAATAGATTCTATGAAACTTTTCGAAATTTAAGTTTCGGTAAAAAATCATAGTATATTATACACGAGTTTCAGTCAAAAAAATAAAATTTAATTGGGGATTATTTGAAATGATACGAGACTTTTCTGATCTTTTATATATGTTAAGAGGGAAGGTTATGATGGAAGTCCATGCAAAAAAATCATCTGAAAACTAGATTCTATGAAACATTACGAAATGTAAGTTTTAGTAAAAAAATCTTAATATATTATACACTAGTTTATACTAGTTTCGGTCAATAATCAAATTAAATCGGGGATTGTACAAAATGATACAAAACTTCTAATATCATTTATATAATTTACGAGGGAAGATCTTGATGGAAGTCCTTGCAAAAAATCATATGAAAATTATATTCTATGAAACTTTTCGAAATGGAATTTTCGGTCAAAAATCGTAGTATATTATACACTAGTTTCGGTCCAAAAAATCAAATTTAATTGGTGATTAATTGAAATGCTACGATACTTTTCAGATCATTTATATATGTTAAGAGGGAAGGTTATGATGGAATACCATGCAAAAAAATCATATGAAAACTAGATTCTATGAAACTTTTCGAAATGCAAGTTTCGGTCAAAATATCTTTATATATTATACACTAGTTTTTACTAGTTTCGGTCAAAAATCAAATTAAATCGGGGACTGTTCGAAATGATACGAAACATCTAATATCATTTATATATTTTATGAGGAAAGGTCATGATGGAAGTCCATGCAAAAAATCATCCGAAAATTAGATTCTATGAAACCTTTCGAAATTTAATTTTCGGTCAAAAATCGTAGTATATTATACACGAATTTCGGTCAAAAAATTCAAATTTAATTAGGGATTATTTGAAATGCTATATACTTTTCTGGTCGTATATATATGTTAAGAGGGAAGGTTATGATTGAAGTCCATGCAAAAAAATCATTTGAAAACTAGATTCTAGGAAACTTTTCGAAATGCAAGTTTCGGTCAAAATATCTTAATATATTATACACTAGTTTATACTAGTTTCGGTCAAAAATCAAATTAAATCGGGGACTGTTCGAAATGATACGAAACATCTAATATCATTTATATATTTTACGAGGGAAGGTTATGATGGAATTCCATGCAAAAAATCATCCGAAAAATAGATTCTATGAAACTTTTCGAAATTTAAGTTTCGGTCAAAAATCATAGTATATTATACACGAGTTTCGGTCAAAAAAATCAAATTTAATTGGGGATTATTTGAAATGATACAAGACTTTTCTGATCTTTTATATATGTTAAGAGGGAAGGTTATGATGGAAGTCCATGCAAAAAAATCATCTGAAAACTAGATTCTATGAAACATTACGAAATGTAAGTTTTAGTCAAAAAATCTTAATATATTATACACTAGTTTATACTAGTTTCGGTCAATAATCAAATTTAATCGGGGACTGTACAAAATGATTCGAAACTTCTAATATCATTTATATAATTTATGAGGGAAGGTCATGATGGAAGTCCATGCAAAAATCATATGAAAATTATATTCTATGAAAGTTTTCGAAATGCAATTTTCGGTCAAAAATCGTAGTATATTATACACTAGTTTCGGTCCAAAAAATCAAATTTAATTGGTGATTATTTGAAATGCTACGATACTTTTCAGATCATTTATATATGTTAAGAGGGAAGGTTATGATGGAATACCATGCAAAAAAATCATATGAAAACTAGATTCTAGGAAACTTTTCGAAATGCAAGTTTCGGTCAAAATATCTTAATATATTATACACTAGTTTATACTAGTTTCGGTCAAAAATCAAATTAAATCGGGGACTGTTCGAAATGATACGAAACATCTAATATCATTTATATATTTTACGAGGGAAGGTTATGATGGAATTCCATGCAAAAAATCATCCGAAAAATAGATTCTATGAAACTTTTCGAAATTTAAGTTTCGGTCAAAAATCATAGTATATTATACACGAGTTTCGGTCAAAAAAATCAAATTTAATTGGGGATTATTTGAAATGATACGAGACTTTTCTGATCTTTTTTATATGTTAAGAGGGAAGGTTATGATGGAAAGTCCATGCAAAAAAATCATCTGAAAACTAGATTCTATGAAACATTACGAAATGTAAGTTTTAGTCAAAAAATCTTAATATATTATACACTAGTTTATACTAGTTTCGGTCAATAATCAAATTAAATCGGGGACTGTACAAAATGATTCGAAACTTCTAATATCATTTATATAATTTATGAGGGAAGGTCATGATGGAAGTCCATGCAAAAATCATATGAAAATTATATTCTATGAAAGTTTTCGAAATGCAATTTTCGGTCAAAAATCGTAGTATATTATACACTAGTTTCGGTCCAAAAAATCAAATTTAATTGGTGATTATTTGAAATGCTACGATACTTTTCAGATCATTTATATATGTTAAGAGGGAAGGTTATGATGGAATACCATGCAAAAAAATCATATGAAAACTAGATTCTATGAAACTTTTCGAAATGCAAGTTTCGGTAAAAATATCTTTATATATTATACACTAGTTTATACTAGTTTCGGTCAAAAATCAAATTAAATCGGGGACTGTTCGAAATGATACGAAACATCTAATATCATTTATATATTTTACGAGGGCATGTTATGATGGAATTCCATGCAAAAAATCATCCGAAAAATAGATTCTATGAAACTTTTCGAAATTTAAGTTTCGGTCAAAAATCATAGTATATTATACACGAGTTTCGGTCAAAAAAATCAAATTTAATTGGGGATTATTTGAAATGATACGAGACTTTTCTGATCTTTTTTATATGTTAAGAGGGAAGGTTATGATGGAAGTCCATGCAAAAAAATCATCTGAAAACTAGATTCTATGAAACATTACGAAATGTAAGTTTTAGTAAAAAAATCTTAATATATTATACACTAGTTTATACTAGTTTCGGTCAATAATCAAATTAATTCGGGGACTGTACAAAATGATACAAAACTTCTAATATCATTTATATAATTTACGAGGGAAGGTCTTGATGGAAGTCCTTGCAAAAAATCATATGAAAATTATATTCTATGAAACTTTTCGAAATGGAATTTTCGGTCAAAAATCGTAGTATATTATACACTAGTTTCGGTCCAAAAAATCAAATTTAATTGGTGATTATTTGAAATGCTACGATACTTTTCAGATCATTTATATATGTTAAAAGGGAAGGTTATGATGGAATACAATGCAAAAAAATCATATGAAAACTAGATTCTATGAAACTTTTCGAAATGCAAGTTTCGGTCAAAATATCTTTATATATTATACACTAGTTTTTACTAGTTTCGGTCAAAAACCAAATTAAATCGGGGACTGTTCGAAATGATACGAAACATCTAATATAATTTATATATTTTACGAGGGAAGGTTATGATGGAATTCCATGCAAAAAATCATCCGAAAAAGAGATTCTATGAAACTTTTCGAAATTTAAGTTTCGGTCAAAAATCATAGTATATTATACACGAGTTTCGGTCAAAAAAATCAAATTTAATTGGGGATTATTTGAAATGATACGAGACTTTTCTGATCTTTTATATATGTTAATATGGAAGGTTATGATGGAAGTCCATGCAAAAAAATCATCTGAAAATTAGTTCTATGAAATATTACGAAATGCAAGTTTTAGTCAAAAAATCATAATATATTATACACTAGTTTATACAAGTTTCGTTCAATAATCAAATTAATTCGGGGACTGTACAAAATGATACAAAACTTCTAATATCATTTATATAATTTACGAGGGAAGGTCATGATGGAAGTCCATGCAAAAAATTATATGAAAATTATATTCTATGAAACTTTTCGAAATGCAATTTTCGGTAAAAAATCGTAGTATATTATACACTAGTTTCGGTCCAAAAAATCAAATTTAATTGGTCATTATTTGAAATGCTAAGATACTTTTCAGATCATTTATATATGTTAAGAGGGAAGGTTATGATGGAATACCATGCAAAAAAATCATATGAAAACTAGATTCTATGAAACTTTTCGAGATGCAAGTTTCGGTCAAAATATCTTTATATATTATACACTAGTTTTTACTAGTTTCGGTCAAAAATCAAATTAAATCGGGGACTGTTCGAAATGATACGAAACATCTAATATAATTTATATATTTTACGAGGGAAGGTTATGATGGAATTCCATGCAAAAAATCATCCGAAAAATAGATTCTATGAAACTTTTCGAAATTTAAGTTTCGGTCAAAAATCATAGTATATTATACACGAGTTTCGGTCAAAAAAATCAAATTTAATTGGGGATTATTTGAAATGATACGAGACTTTTCTGATCTTTTATATATGTTAAGAGGGAAGGTTATGATGGAAGTCCATGCAAAAAAATCATCTGAAAACTAGATTCTATGAAACATTACGAAATGTAAGTTTTAGTAAAAAAATCTTAATATATTATACACTAGTTTATACTAGTTTCGGTCAATAATCAAATTAAATCGGGGACTGTACAAAATGATTCGAAACTTCTAATATCATTTATATAATTTATGAGGGAAGGTCATGATGGAAGTCCATCCAAAAATCATATGAAAATTATATTCTATGAAAGTTTTCGAAATGCAATTTTCGGTCAAAAATCGTAGTATATTATACACTAGTTTCGGTCCAAAAAATCAAATTTAATTGGTGATTATTTGAAATGCTACGATACTTTTCAGATCATTTATATATGTTAAGAGGGAAGGTTATGATGGAATACCATGCAAAAAAATCATATGAAAACTAGATTCTATGAAACTTTTCGAAATGCAAGTTTCGGTCAAAATATCTTTATATATTATACACTAGTTTTTACTAGTTTCGGTCAAAAATCAAATTAAATCGGGGACTGTTCGAAATGATACGAAACATCTAATATCATTTATATATTTTATGAGGAAAGGTCATGATGGAAGTCCAGGCAAAAAATCATCCGAAAATTAGATTCTATGAAACCTTTCGAAATTTAATTTTCGGTCAAAAATCGTAGTATATTATACACGAGTTTCGGTCAAAAAATTCAAATTTAATTGGGGATTATTTGAAATGCTATATACTTTTCTGGTCGTATATATATGTTAAGAGGGAAGGTTATGATTGAAGTCCATGCAAAAAAATCATTTGAAAACTAGATTCTAGGAAACTTTTCGAAATGCAAGTTTCGGTCAAAATATCTTAATATATTATACACTAGTTTATACTAGTTTCGGTCAAAAATCAAATTAAATCGGGGACTGTTCGAAATGATACGAAACATCTAATATCATTTATATATTTTACGAGGGAAGGTTATGATGGAATTCCATGCAAAAAATCATCCGAAAAATAGATTCTATGAAACTTTTCGAAATTTAAGTTTCGGTCAAAAATCATAGTATATTATACACGAGTTTCGGTCAAAAAAATCAAATTTAATTGGGGATTATTTGAAATGATACGAGACTTTTCTGATCTTTTATATATGTTAATAGGGAAGGTTATGATGGAAGTCCATGCAAAAATATCATCTGAAAATTAGATTCTATGAAACATTACGAAATGCAAGTTTTAGTCAAAAAATCATAATATATTATACACTAGTTTATACAAGTTTCGTTCAATAATCAAATTAAATCGGGGACTGTACAAAATGATACAAAACTTCTAATATCATTTATATAATTTACGAGGGAAGGTCATGATGGAAGTCCATGCAAAAAATCATATGAAAATTATATTCTATGAAACTTTTCGAAATGCAATTTCGGTCAAAAATCGTAGTATATTAGACACTAGTTTCGGTCCAAAAAATCAAATTTAATTGGTGATTATTTGAAATGCTACGATACTTTTCAGATCATTTATATATGTTAAGAGGGAAGGTCATGATGGAATACCATGCAAAAAAATCATATGAAAACTAGATTCTATGAAACTTTTCGAAATGCAAGTTTCGGTCAAAATATCTTTATATATTATAAACTAGTTTTTACTAGTTTCGGTCAAAAACCAAATTAAATCGGGGACTGTTCGAAATGATACGAAACATCTAATATAATTTATATATTTTACGAGGGAAGGTTATGATGGAATTCCATGCAAAAAATCATCCGAAAAATAGATTCTATGAAACTTTTCGAAATTTAAGTTTCGGTCAAAAATCATAGTATATTATACACGAGTTTCGGTAAAAAAAATCAAATTTAATTGGGGATTATTTGAAATGATACGAGACTTTTCTGATCTTTTATATATGTTAAGAGGGAAGGTTATGATGGAAGTCCATGCAAAAAAATCATCTGAAAACTAGATTCTATGAAACATTACGAAATGTAAGTTTTAGTCAAAAAATCTTAATATATTATACACTAGTTTATACTAGTTTCGGTCAATAATCAAATTAAATCGGGGTACAGTACAAAATGATTCGAAACTTCTAATATCATTTATATAATTTATGAGGGAAGGTGATGATGGAAGTCCATGCAAAAATCATATGAAAATTATATTCTATGAAACTTTTCGAAATGCAATTTTCGGTCAAAAATCGTAGTATATTATACACTAGTTTCGGTCCAAAAAATCAAATTTAATTGGTGATTATTTGAAATGATACGATACTTTTCAGATCACTTATATATGGTAAGAGGGAAGGTTATGATGGAATACCATGCAAAAAAATCATATGAAAACTAGATTCTATGAAACTTTTCGAAATGCAAGTTTCGGTAAAAATATCTTTATATATTATACACTAGTTTATACTAGTTTCGGTCAAAAATCAAATTAAATCGGGGACTGTTCGAAATGATACGAAACATCTAATATCATTTATATATTTTACGAGGGCATGTTATGATGGAATTCCATGCAAAAAATCATCCGAAAAATAGATTCTATGAAACTTTTCGAAATTTAAGTTTCGGTCAAAAATCATAGTATATTATACACGAGTTTCGGTCAAAAAAATCAAATTTAATTGGGGATTATTTGAAATGATACGAGACTTTTCTGATCTTTTTTATATGTTAAGAGGGAAGGTTATGATGGAAGTCCATGCAAAAAAATCATCTGAAAACTAGATTCTATGAAACATTACGAAATGTAAGTTTTAGTAAAAAAATCTTAATATATTATACACTAGTTTATACTAGTTTCGGTCAATAATCAAATTAATTCGGGGACTGTACAAAATGATACAAAACTTCTAATATCATTTATATAATTTACGAGGGAAGGTCTTGATGGAAGTCCTTGCAAAAAATCATATGAAAATTATATTCTATGAAACTTTTCGAAATGGAATTTTCGGTCAAAAATCGTAGTATATTATACACTAGTTTCGGTCCAAAAAATCAAATTTAATTGGTGATTATTTGAAATGCTACGATACTTTTCAGATCATTTATATATGTTAAAAGGGAAGGTTATGATGGAATACAATGCAAAAAAATCATATGAAAACTAGATTCTATGAAACTTTTCGAAATGCAAGTTTCGGTCAAAATATCTTTATATATTATACACTAGTTTTTACTAGTTTCGGTCAAAAACCAAATTAAATCGGGGACTGTTCGAAATGATACGAAACATCTAATATAATTTATATATTTTACGAGGGAAGGTTATGATGGAATTCCATGCAAAAAATCATCCGAAAAAGAGATTCTATGAAACTTTTCGAAATTTAAGTTTCGGTCAAAAATCATAGTATATTATACACGAGTTTCGGTCAAAAAAATCAAATTTAATTGGGGATTATTTGAAATGATACGAGACTTTTCTGATCTTTTATATATGTTAATATGGAAGGTTATGATGGAAGTCCATGCAAAAAAATCATCTGAAAATTAGTTCTATGAAATATTACGAAATGCAAGTTTTAGTCAAAAAATCATAATATATTATACACTAGTTTATACAAGTTTCGTTCAATAATCAAATTAATTCGGAGACTGTACAAAATGATACAAAACTTCTAATATCATTTATATAATTTACGAGGGAAGGTCATGATGGAAGTCCATGCAAAAAATTATATGAAAATTATATTCTATGAAACTTTTCGAAATGCAATTTTCGGTAAAAAATCGTAGTATATTATACACTAGTTTCGGTCCAAAAAATCAAATTTAATTGGTGATTATTTGAAATGCTAAGATACTTTTCAGATCATTTATATATGTTAAGAGGGAAGGTTATGATGGAATACCATGCAAAAAAATCATATGAAAACTAGATTCTATGAAACTTTTCGAGATGCAAGTTTCGGTCAAAATATCTTTATATATTATACACTAGTTTTTACTAGTTTCGGTCAAAAATCAAATTAAATCGGGGACTGTTCGAAATGATACGAAACATCTAATATAATTTATATATTTTACGAGGGAAGGTTATGATGGAATTCCATGCAAAAAATCATCCGAAAAATAGATTCTATGAAACTTTTCGAAATTTAAGTTTCGGTCAAAAATCATAGTATATTATACACGAGTTTCGGTCAAAAAAATCAAATTTAATTGGGGATTATTTGAAATGATACGAGACTTTTCTGATCTTTTATATATGTTAAGAGGGAAGGTTATGATGGAAGTCCATGCAAAAAAATCATCTGAAAACTAGATTCTATGAAACATTACGAAATGTAAGTTTTAGTAAAAAAATCTTAATATATTATACACTAGTTTATACTAGTTTCGGTCAATAATCAAATTAAATCGGGGACTGTACAAAATGATTCGAAACTTCTAATATCATTTATATAATTTATGAGGGAAGGTCATGATGGAAGTCCATCCAAAAATCATATGAAAATTATATTCTATGAAAGTTTTCGAAATGCAATTTTCGGTCAAAAATCGTAGTATATTATACACTAGTTTCGGTCCAAAAAATCAAATTTAATTGGTGATTATTTGAAATGCTACGATACTTTTCAGATCATTTATATATGTTAAGAGGGAAGGTTATGATGGAATACCATGCAAAAAAATCATATGAAAACTAGATTCTATGAAACTTTTCGAAATGCAAGTTTCGGTCAAAATATCTTTATATATTATACACTAGTTTTTACTAGTTTCGGTCAAAAATCAAATTAAATCGGGGACTGTTCGAAATGATACGAAACATCTAATATCATTTATATATTTTATGAGGAAAGGTCATGATGGAAGTCCAGGCAAAAAATCATCCAAAAATTAGATTCTATGAAACCTTTCGAAATTTAATTTTCGGTCAAAAATCGTAGTATATTATACACGAGTTTCGGTCAAAAAATTCAAATTTAATTGGGGATTATTTGAAATGCTATATACTTTTCTGGTCGTATATATATGTTAAGAGGGAAGGTTATGATTGAAGTCCATGCAAAAAAATCATTTGAAAACTAGATTCTAGGAAACTTTTCGAAATGCAAGTTTCGGTCAAAATATCTTAATATATTATACACTAGTTTATACTAGTTTCGGTCAAAAATCAAATTAAATCGGGGACTGTTCGAAATGATACGAAACATCTAATATCATTTATATATTTTACGAGGGAAGGTTATGATGGAATTCCATGCAAAAAATCATCCGAAAAATAGATTCTATGAAACTTTTCGAAATTTAAGTTTCGGTCAAAAATCATAGTATATTATACACGAGTTTCGGTCAAAAAAATCAAATTTAATTGGGGATTATTTGAAATGATACGAGACTTTTCTGATCTTTTATATATGTTAATAGGGAAGGTTATGATGGAAGTCCATGCAAAAATATCATCTGAAAATTAGATTCTATGAAACATTACGAAATGCAAGTTTTAGTCAAAAAATCATAATATATTATACACTAGTTTATACAAGTTTCGTTCAATAATCAAATTAAATCGGGGACTGTACAAAATGATACAAAACTTCTAATATCATTTATATAATTTACGAGGGAAGGTCATGATGGAAGTCCATGCAAAAAATCATATGAAAATTATATTCTATGAAACTTTTCGAAATGCAATTTCGGTCAAAAATCGTAGTATATTAGACACTAGTTTCGGTCCAAAAAATCAAATTTAATTGGTGATTATTTGAAATGCTACGATACTTTTCAGATCATTTATATATGTTAAGAGGGAAGGTCATGATGGAATACCATGCAAAAAAATCATATGAAAACTAGATTCTATGAAACTTTTCGAAATGCAAGTTTCGGTCAAAATATCTTTATATATTATAAACTAGTTTTTACTAGTTTCGGTCAAAAACCAAATTAAATCGGGGACTGTTCGAAATGATACGAAACATCTAATATAATTTATATATTTTACGAGGGAAGGTTATGATGGAATTCCATGCAAAAAATCATCCGAAAAATAGATTCTATGAAACTTTTCGAAATTTAAGTTTCGGTCAAAAATCATAGTATATTATACACGAGTTTCGGTAAAAAAAATCAAATTTAATTGGGGATTATTTGAAATGATACGAGACTTTTCTGATCTTTTATATATGTTAAGAGGGAAGGTTATGATGGAAGTCCATGCAAAAAAATCATCTGAAAACTAGATTCTATGAAACATTACGAAATGTAAGTTTTAGTCAAAAAATCTTAATATATTATACACTAGTTTATACTAGTTTCGGTCAATAATCAAATTAAATCGGGGTACAGTACAAAATGATTCGAAACTTCTAATATCATTTATATAATTTATGAGGGAAGGTGATGATGGAAGTCCATGCAAAAATCATATGAAAATTATATTCTATGAAACTTTTCGAAATGCAATTTTCGGTCAAAAATCGTAGTATATTATACACTAGTTTCGGTCCAAAAAATCAAATTTAATTGGTGATTATTTGAAATGATACGATACTTTTCAGATCACTTATATATGGTAAGAGGGAAGGTTATGATGGAATACCATGCAAAAAAATCATATGAAAACTAGATTCTATGAAACTTTTCGAAATGCAAGTTTCGGTAAAAATATCTTTATATATTATACACTAGTTTATACTAGTTTCGGTCAAAAATCAAATTAAATCGGGGACTGTTCGAAATGATACGAAACATCTAATATCAATTATATATTTTACGAGGGAAGGTTATGATGGAATTCCATGCAAAAAATCATCCGAAAATTAGATTCTATGAAACTTTTCGAAATTTAAGTTTCGGTTAAAAATCATAGTATATTATACACGAGTTTCGGTCAAAAAAATGAATTTAATTGGGGATTATTTGAAATGATACGATACTTTTCTGATCATATATATATGTTAAGAGGGAAGGTTATGATGGAAGTCCATGCAAAAAAAATCATCTGAAAACTAGATTCTATGAAACTTTACGAAATGCCAGTTTCGGTCAAAAAATCATAATATATTATACTCTAGTTTATACTAGTTTCGATCAATAATCAAATTAAAACGGGGACTGTTCAAAATGATACGAACCTTCTAATATCACTTATATAATTTACGAGGGAAGGTAATGATGGAAGTCCATGCAAAAAATCATATGAAAATTATATTCTGTGAAACTTTTCGAAATGCAATTTTCGATCAAAAATCATTGTATATTATACACTAGTTTCGGTCCAAAAAATCAAATTTAATTGGTGATTAATTGAAATGCAACGATACTTTTCAGATCATTTATATATGTTAAGAGGGAAGGTTATGATGGAATACCATGCAAAAAAATCATATGAAAATTAGATTCTATAAATTTTTTCGAAATGAAAGAGTCGGTCAAAATATATTTATATATTATACACTAGTTTATACTAGTTTCGGTCAAAAATCAAATTAAATCGGGGACTGTTCGAAATGATACGAAACATCTAATATCATTTATATATTTTATGAGGGAAGGTCATGATGGAAGTCCATGCAAAAAATCATCCGAAAATTAGATTCTATGAAACCTTTTGAAATTTAATTTTCGGTCAAAAATCGTAGTATATTATACACGAGTTTCGGTCAAAAAAATCAAATTTAATTGGGGATTATTTGAAATGCTAGATACTTTTCTGGTCGTATATATATGTTAAGAGGGAAGGTTATGATTGAAGTCCATGCAAAAAAATCATATGAAAACTAGATTCTAGGAAACTTTTCGAAATGCAAGTTTCAGTTAAAATATCTTAATATATTATACACTAGTGTATAATAGTTTCGGTCAAAAATCAAATTAAATCGGGGACTGTTCGAAATGATACGAAACATCTAATATCATTTATATAATTTACGAGGGCAGGTTATGATGGAATTCCATGCAAAAAATCATCCGAAAAATAGATTCTATGAAACTTTTCGAAATTTAAGTTTCGGTCAAAAATCATAGTATATTATACACGAGTTTCGGTCAAAAAAATCAAATTTAATTGGGGATTATTTGAAATGATACGAGACTTTTCTGATCTTTTATATATGTTAAGAGGGAAGGTTATGATGGAAGTCCATGCAAAAAAATCATCTGAAAACTAGATTTTATGAAACATTACGAAATGTAAGTTTTAATAAAAAAATCTTAATATATTATACACTAGTTTATACTAGTTTCGGTCAATAATCAAATTAAATCGGGGATTGTACAAAATGATAGAAAACTTCTAATATCATTTATATAATTTACGAGGGAAGGTCATGATGGAATTCCATGCAAAAAATAATATGAAAATTATATACTATGAAACTTTTCGAAATGGAATTTTCGGTCAAAAATCGTAGTATATTATACACTAGTTTCGGTCCAAAAAATCAAATTTAATTGGTGATTATTTGAAATGCTACGATACTTTTCAGATCATTTATATATGTTAAGAGGGAAGGTTATGATGGAATACCATGCAAAAAAATCATATGAAAACTAGATTCTATGAAACTTTTCGAAATGCAAGTTTCGGTCAAAATATCTTTATATATTATACACTAGTTTTTACTAGTTTCGGTCAAAAATCAAATTAAATCGGGGACTGTTCGAAATGATACGAAACATCTAATATCATTTATATATTTTATGAGGAAAGGTCATGATGGAAGTCCATGCAAAAAATCATCCGAAAATTAGATTCTATGAAACCTTTCGAAATTTAATTTTCGTTCAAAAATCGTAGTATATTATACACGAGTTTCGGTCAAAAAAATCAAATTTAATTGGGGATTATTTGAAATGCTAGATACTTTTCTGGTCGTATATATATGTTAAGAGGGAAGGTTATGATTGAAGTCCATGCAACAAAATCATTAGAAAACTAGATTCTAGGAAACTTTTCGAAATGCAAGTTTCGGTCAATATATCTTAATATATTATACACTAGTTTATACTAGTTTCGGTCAAAAATCAAATTAAATCGGGGACTGTTCGAAATGATACGAAACATCTAATATCATTTATATATTTTACGAGGGAAGGTTATGATGGAATTCCATGCAAAAAATCATCCGAAAAATAGATTCTATGAAACTTTTCGAAATTTATGTTTCGGTCAAAAATCATAGTATATTATACACGAGTTTCGGTCAAAAAAATCAAATTTAATTGGGGATTATTTGAAATGATACGAGACTTTTCTGATCTTTTATATATGTTAATAGGGAAGGTTATGATGGAAGTCCATGCAAAAAAATAATCTGAAAATTAGATTCTATGAAACATTACGAAATGCAAGTTTTAGTCAAAAAATCATAATATATTATACACTAGTTTATACAAGTTTCGATCAATAATCAAATTAAATCGGGGACTGTACAAAATGATACAAAACTTCTAATATCATTTATATAATTTACGAGGGAAGGTCATGATGGAAGTCCATGCAAAAAATCATATGAAAATTATATTCTATGAAACTTTTCGAAATGCAATTTTCGGTCAAAAATCGTAGTATATTAGACACTAGTTTCGGTCCAAAAAATCAAATTTAATTGGTGATTATTTGAAATGCTACGATACTTTTCAGATCATTTATATATGTTAAGAGGGAAGGTTATGATGGAATACCATGCAAAAAAATCATATGAAAACTAGATTCTATGAAACTTTTCGAAATGCAAGTTTCGGTCAAAATATATTTATATATTATAAACTAGTTTTTACTAGTTTCGTTCAAAAACCAAATTAAATCGGGGACTGTTCTAAATGATACGAAACATCTAATATCATATATATATTTTATGAGGAAAGGTCATGATGGAAGTCCATGCAAAAAATCATCCGAAAATTAGATTCTATGAAACCTTTCGAAATTTAAGTTTCGTTCAAAAATCGTAGTATATTATACACGAGTTTCGGTCAAAAAAATCAAATTTAATTGGGGATTATTTGAAATGCTAGATACTTTTCTGGTCGTATATATATGTTAAGAGGGAAGGTTATGATTGAAGTCCATGCAACAAAATCATTAGAAAACTAGATTCTAGGAAACTTTTCGAAATGCAAGTTTCGGTCAATATATCTTAATATATTATACACTAGTTTATACTAGTTTCGGTCAAAAATCAAATTAAATCGGGGACTGTTCGAAATGATACGAAACATCTAATATCATTTATATATTTTACGAGGGAAGGTTATGATGGAATTCCATGCAAAAAATCATCCGAAAAATAGATTCTATGAAACTTTTCGAAATTTATGTTTCGGTCAAAAATCATAGTATATTATACACGAGTTTCGGTCAAAAAAATCAAATTTAATTGGGGATTATTTGAAATGATACGAGACTTTTCTGATCTTTTATATATGTTAATAGGGAAGGTTATGATGGAAGTCCATGCAAAAAAATAATCTGAAAATTAGATTCTATGAAACATTACGAAATGCAAGTTTTAGTCAAAAAATCATAATATATTATTCACTAGTTTATACAAGTTTCGATCAATAATCAAATTAAATCGGGGACTGTACAAAATGATACAAAACTTCTAATATCATTTATATAATTTACGAGGGAAGGTCATGATGGAAGTCCATGCAAAAAATCATATGAAAATTATATTCTATGAAACTTTTCGAAATGCAATTTTCGGTCAAAAATCGTAGTATATTAGACACTAGTTTCGGTCCAAAAAATCAAATTTAATTGGTGATTATTTGAAATGCTACGATACTTTTCAGATCATTTATATATGTTAAGAGGGAAGGTTATGATGGAATACCATGCAAAAAAATCATATGAAAACTAGATTCTATGAAACTTTTCGAAATGCAAGTTTCGGTCAAAATATATTTATATATTATAAACTAGTTTTTACTAGTTTCGTTCAAAAACCAAATTAAATCGGGGACTGTTCTAAATGATACGAAACATCTAATATAATTTATATATTTTACGAGGGAAGGTTATGATGGAATTCCATGCAAAAAATCATCCGAAAAATAGATTCTATGAAACTTTTCGAAATTTAAGTTTCGGTCAAAAATCATAGTATATTATACACGAGTTTCGGTCAAAAAAATCAAATTTAATTGGGGATTATTTGAAATGATACGAGACTTTTCTGATCTTTTATATATGTTAAGAGGGAAGGTTATGATGGAAGTCCATGCAAAAAAATCATCTGAAAACTAGATTCTATGAAACATTACGAAATGTAAGTTTTAGTCAAAAAATCTTAATATATTATACACTAGTTTATACTAGTTTCGGTCAATAATCAAATTAAATCGGGGTACAGTACAAAATGATTCGAAACTTCTAATATCATTTATATAATTTATGAGGGAAGGTCATGATGGAAGTCCATGCAAAAATCATATGAAAATTATATTCTATGAAACTTTTCGAAATGCAATTTTCGGTCAAAAATCGTAGTATATTATACACTAGTTTCGGTCCAAAAATTCAAATTTAATTGGTGATTATTTGAAATGCTACGATACTTTTCAGATCACTTATATATGGTAAGAGGGAAGGTTATGATGGAATAGCATGCAAAAAAATCATATGAAAACTAGATTCTATGAAACTTTTCGAAATGCAAGTTTCGGTAAAAATATCTTTATATATTATACAATAGTTTACACTAGTTTCGGTCAAAAATCAAATTAAATCGGGGACTGTTCGAAATGATATGAAACATCTAATATCATTTATATATTTTAAGAGGGAAGGTTATAATGGAATTCCATGCAAAAAATCATCCGAAAATTAGATTCTATGAAACTTTTCGAAATTTAAGTTTCGGTTAAAAATCATAGTATATTATACACGAGTTTCGGTCAAAAAAATGAATTTAATTGGGGATTATTTGAAATGATATGATACTTTTCTGATCATATATATATGTTAAGAGGTAAGGTTATGATGGAAGTCCATGCAAAAAAAATCATCTGAAAACTAGATTCTATGAAACTTTACGAAATGCATGTTTCGGTCAAAAAATCATAATATATTATACTCTAGTTTATACTAGTTTCGATCAATAATCAAATTAAAACGGGGAGTGTTCAAAATGATACGAACCTTCTAATATCATTTATATAATTTACGAGGGAAGGTAATGATGGAAGTCCATGCAAAAAATCATATGAAAATTATATTCTATGAAACTTTTCGAAATGCAATTTTCGATCAAAAATCATTGTATATTATACACTAGTTTCGGTCCTAAAAATCAAATTTAATTGGTGATTATTTGAAATGCAACGATACTTTTCAGATCATTTATATATGTTAAGAGGGAAGGTTATGATGGAATACCATGCAAAAAAATCATATGAAAATTAGATTCTATAAATTTTTTCGAAATGAAAGAGTCGGTCAAAATATATTTATATTATACACTAGTTTATACTAGTTTCGGTCAAAAATCAAATTAAATCGGGGACTGTTCGAAATGATACGAAACATCTAATATCATTTATATATTTTATGAGGGAAGGTCATGATGGAAGTCCATGCAAAAAATCATCCGAAAATTAGATTCTTCAAACCTTTCGAAATTTAATTTTCGGTCAAAAATCGTAGTATATTATACACGAGTTTCGGTCAAAAAAATCAAATTTAATTGGGGATTATTTGAAATGCTAGATACTTTTCTGGTCGTATATATATGTTAAGAGGGAAGGTTATGATTGAAGTCCATGCAAAAAAATCATATGAAAACTAGATTCTAGGAAACTTTTCGAAATGCAAGTTTCAGTTAAGATATCTTAATATATTATACACTAGTGTATAATAGTTTCGGTCAAAAATCAAATTAAATCGGGGACTGTTCGAAATGATACGAAACATCTAATATCATTTATATAATTTACGAGGGCAGGTTATGATGGAATTCCATGCAAAAAATCATCCGAAAAATAGATTCTATGAAACTTTTCGAAATTTAAGTTTCGGTCAAAAATATAGTATATTATACACGAGTTTCGGTCAAAAAAATCAAATTTAATTGGGGATTATTTGAAATGATACGAGACTTTTCTGATCTTTTATATATGTTAAGAGGGAAGGTTATGATGGAAGTCCATGCAAAAAAATCATCTGAAAACTAGATTCTATGAAACATTACGAAATGTAAGTTTTAATAAAAAAATCTTAATATATTATACACTAGTTTATACTAGTTTCGGTCAATAATCAAATTAAATCGGGGATTGTACAAAATGATACAAATCTTCTAATATCATTTATATAATTTACGAGGGAAGGTCATGATGGAATTCCATGCAAAAAATAATATGAAAATTATATTCTATGAAACTTTTCGAAATGGAATTTTCGGTCAAAAATCGTAGTATATTATACACTAGTTTCGGTCCAAAAAATCAAATTTAATTGGTGATTATTTGAAATGCAACGATACTTTTCAGATCATTTATAAATGTTAAGAGGGAAGGTTATGATGGAATACCATGCAAAAAAATCATATGAAAACTAGATTCTATGAAACTTTTCGAAATGCAAGTTTCGGTCAAAATATATTTATATATTATAAACTAGTTTTTACTAGTTTCGGTCAAAAACCAAATTAAATCGGGGACTGTTCTAAATGATACGAAACATCTAATATAATTTATATATTTTACGAGGGAAGGTTATGATGGAATTCCATGCAAAAAATCATCCAAAAAATAGATTCTATGAAACTTTTCGAAATTTAAGTTTCGGTCAAAAATCATAGTATATTATACACGAGTTTCGGTCAAAAAAATCAAATTTAATTGGGGATTATTTGAAATGATACGAGACTTTTCTGATCTTTTATATATGTTAAGAGGGAAGGTTATGATGGAAGTCCATGCAAAAAAATCATCTGAAAACTAGATTCTATGAAACATTACGAAATGTAAGTTTTAGTCAAAAAATCTTAATATATTTACACTAGTTTATACTAGTTTCGGTCAATAATCAAATTAAATCGGGGTACAGTACAAAATGATTCGAAACTTCTAATATCATTTATATAATTTATGAGGGAAGGTCATGATGGAAGTCCATGCAAAAATCATATGAAAATTATATTCTATTAAACTTTTCGAAATGCAATTTTCGGTCAAAAATCGTAGTATATTATTGAATAGTTTCGGTCCAAAAAATCAAATTTAATTGGTGATTATTTGAAATGCTACGATACTTTTCAGATCACTTATATATGGTAAGAGGGAAGGTTATGATGGAATAGCATGCAAAAAAATCATATGAAAACTAGATTCTATGAAACTTTTCGAAATGCAAGTTTCGGTAAAAATATCTTTATATATTATACACTAGTTTACACTAGTTTCGGTCAAAAATCAAATTAAATCGGGGACTGTTCGAAATGATACGAAACATCTAATATCATTTATATATTTTAAGAGGGAAGGTTATGATGGAATTCCATGCAAAAAATCATCCGAAAATTAGATTCTATGAAACTTTTCGAAATTTAAGTTTCGGTTAAAAATCATAGTATATTATACACGAGTTTCGGTCAAAAAAATGAATTTAATTGGGGATTATTTGAAATGATATGATACTTTTCTGATCATATATATATGTTAAGAGGTAAGGTTATGATGGAAGTCCATGCAAAAAAAATCATCTGAAAACTAGATTCTATGAAACTTTACGAAATGCAAGTTTCGGTCAAAAAATCATAATATATTATACTCTAGTTTATACTAGTTTCGATCAATAATCAAATTAAAACGGGGACTGTTCAAAATGATACGAACCTTCTAATATCATTTATATAATTTACGAGGGAAGGTAATGATGGAAGTCCATGCAAAAAATCATATGAAAATTATATTCTATGAAACTTTTCGAAATGCAATTTTCGATCAAAAATCATTGTATATTATACTCTAGTTTCGGTCCAAAAAATCAAATTTAATTGGTGATTATTTGAAATGCAACGATACTTTTCAGATCATTTATATATGTTAAGAGGGAAGGTTATGATGGAATACCATGCAAAAAAATCATATGAAAATTAGATTCTATAATTTTTTTCGAAATGAAAGAGTCGGTCAAAATATATTTATATTATACACTAGTTTATACTAGTTTCGGTCAAAAATCAAATTAAATCGGGGACTGTTCGAAATGATACGAAACATCTAATATCATTTATATATTTTATGAGGGAAGGTCATGATGGAAGTCCATGCAAAAAATCATCTGAAAATTAGATTCTATGAAACCTTTCGAAATTTAATTTTCGGTCAAAAATAGTAGTATATTATACACGAGTTTCGGTCAAAAAAATCAAATTTAATTGGGGATTATTTGAAATGCTAGATACTTTTCTGGTCGTATATATATGTTAAGAGGGAAGGTTATGATTGAAGTCCATGCAAAAAAATCATATGAAAACTAGATTCTAGGAAACTTTTCGAAATGCAAGTTTCAGTTAAGATATCTTAATATATTATACACTAGTTTATACTAGTTTCGGTCAATAATCAAATTAAATAGGGGATTGTACAAAATGATACAAATCTTCTAATATCATTTATATAATTTACGAGGGAAGGTCATGATGGAATTCCATGCAAAAAATAATATGAAAATTATATTCTATGAAACTTTTCGAAATGGAATTTTCGGTCAAAAATCGTAGTATATTATACACTAGTTTCGGTCCAAAAAATCAAATTTAATTGGTGATTATTTGAAATGCTACGATACTTTTCAGATCATTTATATATGTTAAGAGGGAAGGTTATGATGGAATACCATGCAAAAAAATCATATGAAAACTAGATTCTATGAAACTTTTCGAAATGCAAGTTTCGGTCAAAATATATTTATATATTATAAACTAGTTTTTACTAGTTTCGGTCAAAAACCAAATTAAATCGGGGACTGTTCTAAATGATACGAAACATCTAATATAATTTATATATTTTACGAGGGAAGGTTATGATGGAATTCCATGCAAAAAAATCATATGAAAATTAGATTCTATAAATTTTTTCGAAATGAAAGAGTCGGTCAAAATATATTTATATTATACACTAGTTTATACTAGTTTCGGTCAAAAATCAAATTATATCGGGGACTGTTCTAAATGATACGAAACATCTAATATCATTTATATATTTTATGAGGGAAGGTCATGATGGAAGTCCATGCAAAAAATCATCCGAAAATTAGATTCTATGAAACCTTTCGAAATTTAATTTTCGGTCAAAAATCGTAGTATATTATACACGAGTTTCGGTCAAAAAAATCAAATTTAATTGGGGATTATTTGAAATGCTAGATACTTTTCTGGTCGTATATATATGTTAAGAGGGAAGGTTATGATTGAAGTCCATGCAAAAAAATCATATGAAAACTAGATTCTAGGAAACTTTTCGAAATGCAAGTTTCAGTTAAAATATCTTAATATATTATACACTAGTGTATACTAGTTTCGGTCAAAAACCAAATTAAATCGGGGACTGTTCTAAATGATACGAAACATCTAATATAATTTATATATTTTACGAGGGAAGGTTATGATGGAATTCCATGCAAAAAATCATCCGAAAAATAGATTCTATGAAACTTTTCGAAATTTAAGTTTCGGTCAAAAATCATAGTATATTATACACGAGTTTCGGTCAAAAAAATCAAATTTAATTGGGGATTATTTGAAATGATACGAGACTTTTCTGATCTTTTATATATGTTAAGAGGGAAGGTTATGATGGAAGTCCATGCAAAAAAATCATCTGAAAACTAGATTCTATGAAACATTACGAAATGTAAGTTTTAGTCAAAAAATCTTAATATATTATACACTAGTTTATACTAGTTTCGGTCAATAATCAAATTAAATCGGGGTACAGTACAAAATGATTCGAAACTTCTAATATCATTTATATAATTTATGAGGGAAGGTCATGATGGAAGTCCATGCAAAAATCATATGAAAATTATATTCTATGAAACTTTTCGAAATGGAATTTTCGGTCAAAAATCGTAGTATATTATACACTAGTATCGGTCCAAAAAATCAAATTTAATTGGTGATTATTTGAAATGCTACGATACTTTTCAGATCAATTATATATGTTAAGAGGGAAGGTTATGATGGAATACCATGCAAAAAAATCATATGAAAATTATATTCTATAAATTTTTTCGAAATGAAAGAGTCGGTCAAAATATATTTATATTATACACTAGTTTATACTAGTTTCGGTCAAAAATCAAATTAAATCGGGGACTGTTCTAAATGATACGAAACATCTAATATCATTTATATATTTTATGAGGGAAGGTCATGATGGAAGTCCATGCAAAAAATCATCCGAAAATTAGATTCTATGAAACCTTTCGAAATTTAATTTTCGGTCAAAAATCGTAGTATATTATACACGAGTTTCGGTCAAAAAAATCAAATTTAATTGGGGATTATTTTAAATTCTAGATACTTTTCTGGTCGTATATATATGTTAAGAGGGAAGGTTATGATTGAAGTCCATGCAAAAAAATCATAAGAAAACTAGATTCTAGGAAACTTTTCGAAATGCAAGTTTCGGTTAAAATATCTTAATATATTATACACTAGTTTATACTAGTTTCGGTCAAAAATCAAATTAAATCGGGGACTGTTTGAAATGATACGAAACATCTAATATCATTTATATATTTTACGAGGGAAGGTTATGATGGAATTCCATGCAAAAAATCATCCGAAAAATAGATTCTATGAAACTTTTCGAAATTTAAGTTTCGGTCAAAAATCATAGTATATTATACACGAGTTTCGGTCAAAAAAATCAAATTTAATTGGGGATTATTTGAAATGATACGAGACTTTTCTGATCTTTTATATATGTTAATAGGGAAGGTTATGATGGAAGTCCATGCAAAAAAATCATCTGAAAATTAGATTCTATGAAACATTACGAAATGCAAGTTTTAGTCAAAAAATCATAATATATTATACACTAGTTTATACATGTTTCGTTCAATAATCAAATTAAATCGGGGACTGTACAAAATGATACAAAACTTCTAATATCATTTATATAATTTACGAGGGAAGGTCATGATGGATGTCCATGCAAAAAATAAATGAAAATTATATTCTATGAAACTTTTCGAAATGCAATTTTCGGTCAAAAATCGTAGTATATTAGACACTAGTTTCGGTCCAAAAAATCAAATTTAATTGGTGATTATTTGAAAGGCTACGAAACTTTTCAGATCATTTATATATGTTAAGAGGGAAGGTTATGATGGAATACCATGCAAAAAAATCATATGAAAACTAGATTCTATGAAACTTTTCGAAATGCAAGTTTCGGTCAAAATATCTTTATATATTATAAACTAGTTTTTACTAGTTTCGGTCAAAAACCAAATTAAATCGGGGACTGTTCGAAATGATACGAAACATCTAATATAATTTATATATTTTACGAGGGAAGGTTATGATGGAATTCCATGCAAAAAATCATCCGAAAAATAGATTCTATGAAACTTTTCGAAATTTAAGTTTCGGTCAAAAATAATAGTATATTATACACGAGTTTCGGTCAAAAAAATCAAATTTAATTGGGGATTATTTGAAATGATACGAGACTTTTCTGATCTTTTATATATGTTAAGAGGGAAGGTTATGATGGAAGTCCATGCAAAAAAATCATCTGAAAACTAGATTCTATGAAACATTACGAAATGTAAGTTTTAGTCAAAAAATCTTAATATATTATAAACTAGTTTATACTAGTTTCGGTTTATAATCAAATTAAATCGGGGTACAGTACAAAATGATTCGAAACTTCTAATATCATTTATATAATTTATGAGGGAAGGTCATGATGGAAGTCCATGCAAAAATCATATGAAAATTATATTCTATGAAACTTTTCGAAATGCAATTTTCGGTCAAAAATCGTAGTATATTATACACTAGTTTCGGTCCAAAAAATCAAATTTAATTGGTGATTATTTGAAATGCTACATACTTTTCAGATCACTTATATATGGTAAGAGGGAAGGTTATGATGGAATACCATGCAAAAAAATCATATGAAAACTAGATTCTATGAAACTTTTCGAAATGCAAGTTTCGGTAAAAATATCTTTATATATTATACACTAGTTTATACTAGTTTCGGTCAAAAATCAAATTAAATCGGGGACTGTTCGAAATGATACGAAACATCTAATATCATTTATATATTTTACGAGGGAAGGTTATGATGGAATTCCATGCAAAAAATCATCCGAAAATTAGATTCTATGAAACTTTTCGAAATTTAAGTTTCGGTTAAAAATCATAGTATATTATACACGAGTTTCGGTCAAAAAAATGAATTTAATTGGGGATTATTTGAAATGATACGATACTTTTCTGATCATATATATATGTTAAGAGGGAAGGTTATGATGGAAGTCCATGCAAAAAAAATCATCTGAAAACTAGATTCTATGAAACTTTACGAAATGCAAGTTTCAGTCAAAAAATCATAATATATTATGCTCTAGTTTATACTAGTTTCGATCAATAATCAAATTAAAACGGGGACTTTTCAAAATGATACAAAACTTCTAATATCATTTATATAATTTACGAGGGAAGGTAATGATGGAAGTCCATGCAAAAAATCATATGAAAATTATATTCTATGAAACTTTTCGAAATGCAATTTTCGGTCAAAAATCATTGTATATTATACACTAGTTTCGGTCCAAAAAATAAAATTTAATTGGTGATTATTTGAAATGCAACGATACTTTTCAGATCATTTATATATGTTAAGAGGGAAGGTTATGATGGAATACCATGCAAAAAAATCATATGAAAATTAGATTCTATAAATTTTTTCGAAATGAAAGAGTCGGTCAAAATATATTTATATATTATACACTAGTTTATACTAGTTTCGGTCAAAAATCAAATTAAATCGGGGACTGTTCGAAATGATACGAAACATCTAATATCATTTATATATTTTATGAGGAAAAGTCATTATGGAAGTCCATGCAAAAAATCATCCGAAAATTAGATTCTATGAAACCTTTCGAAATTTAATTATCGGTCAAAAATCGTAGTATATTATACACGAGTTTCGGTCAAAAAAATCAAATTTAATTGGGGATTATTTGAAATGCTAGATACTTTTCTGGTCGTATATATATGTTAAGAGGGAAGGTTATGATTGAAGTCCATGCAACAAAATCATTTGAAAACTAGATTCTAGGAAACTTTTCGAAATGCAAGTTTCGGTCAAAATATCTTAATATATTATACACTAGTTTATACTAGTTTCGGTCAAAAATCAAATTAAATCGGGGACTGTTCGAAATGATACGAAACATCTAATATCATTTATATAATTTACGAGGGCAGGTTATGATGGAATTCCATGCAAAAAATCATCCGAAAAATAGATTCTATGAAACTTTTCGAAATTTAAGTTTCGGTCAAAAATCATAGTATATTATACACGAGTTTCGGTCAAAAAAATCAAATTTAATTGGGGATTATTTGAAATGATACGAGACTTTTCTGATCTTTTATATATGTTAAGAGGGAAGGTTATGATGGAAGTCCATGCAAAAAAATCATCTGAAAACTAGATTCTATGAAACATTACAAAATGTAAGTTTTAATAAAAAAATCTTAATATATTATACACTAGTTTATACTAGTTTCGGTCAATAATCAAATTAAATCGGGGATTGTACAAAATGATACAAAACTTCTAATATCATTTATATAATTTACGAGAGAAGGTCATGATGGAATTCCATGCAAAAAATAATATGAAAATTATATTCTATGAAACTTTTCGAAATGCAATTTTTGGTCAAAAATCGTAGTATATTAGACACTAGTTTCGGTCCAAAAAATCAAATTTAATTGGTGATTATTTGAAAGGCTACGAAACTTTTCAGATCATTTATATATGTTAAGAGGGAAGGTTATGATGGAATACCATGCAAAAAAATCATATGAAAACTAGATTCTATGAAACTTTTCGAAATGCAAGTTTCGGTCAAAATATCTTTATATATTATAAACTAGTTTTTACTAGTTTCGGTCAAAAACCAAATTAAATCGGGGACTGTTCGAAATGATACGAAACATCTAATATAATTTATATATTTTACGAGGGAAGGTTATGATGGAATTCCATGCAAAAAATCATCCGAAAAATAGATTCTATGAAACTTTTCGAAATTTAAGTTTCGGTCAAAAATCATAGTATATTATACACGAGTTTCGGTCAAAAAAATCAAATTTAATTGGGGATTATTTGAAATGATACGAGACTTTTCTGATCTTTTATATATGTTAAGAGGGAAGGTTATGATGGAAGTCCATGCAAAAAAATCATCTGAAAACTAGATTCTATGAAACATTACGAAATGTAAGTTTTAGTCAAAAAATCTTAATATATTATAAACTAGTTTATACTAGTTTCGGTCAATAATCAAATTAAATCGGGGTACAGTACAAAATGATTCGAAACTTCTAATATCATTTATATAATTTATGAGGGAAGGTCATGATGGAAGTCCATGCAAAAATCATATGAAAATTATATTCTATGAAACTTTTCGAAATGCAATTTTCGGTCAAAAATCGTAGTATATTATACACTAGTTTCGGTCCAAAAAATCAAATTTAATTGGTGATTATTTGAAATGCTACGATACTTTTCAGATCACTTATATATGGTAAGAGGGAATGTTATGATGGAATACCATGCAAAAAAATCATATGAAAACTAGATTCTATGAAACTTTTCGAAATGCAAGTTTCGGTAAAAATATCTTTATATATTATACACTAGTTTATACTAGTTTCGGTCAAAAATAAAATTAAATCGGGGACTGTTCGAAATGATACGAAACATCTAATATCATTTATATATTTTACGAGGGAAGGTTATGATGGAATTCCATGCAAAAAATCATCCGAAAATTAGATTCTATGAAACTTTTCGAAATTTAAGTTTCGGTTAAAAATCATAGTATATTATACACGAGTTTCGGTCAAAAAAATGAATTTAATTGGGGATTATTTGAAATGATACGATACTTTTCTGATCATATATATATGTTAAGAGGGAAGGTTATGATGGAAGTCCATGCAAAAAAAATCATCTGAAAACTAGATTCTATGAAACTTTACGAAATGCAAGTTTCAGTCAAAAAATCATAATATATTATGCTCTAGTTTATACTAGTTTCGATCAATAATCAAATTAAAACGGGGACTTTTCAAAATGATACAAAACTTCTAATATCATTTATATAATTTACGAGGGAAGGTAATGATGGAAGTCCATGCAAAAAATCATATGAAAATTATATTCTATGAAACTTTTCGAAATGCAATTTTCGGTCAAAAATCATTGTATATTATACACTAGTTTCGGTCCAAAAAATAAAATTTAATTGGTGATTATTTGAAATGCAACGATACTTTTCAGATCATTTATATATGTTAAGAGGGAAGGTTATGATGGAATACCATGCAAAAAAATCATATGAAAATTAGATTCTATAAATTTTTTCGAAATGAAAGAGTCGGTCAAAATATATTTATATATTATACACTAGTTTATACTAGTTTCGGTCAAAAATCAAATTAAATCGGGGACTGTTCGAAATGATACGAAACATCTAATATCATTTATATATTTTATGAGGAAAAGTCATTATGGAAGTCCATGCAAAAAATCATCCGAAAATTAGATTCTATGAAACCTTTCGAAATTTAATTATCGGTCAAAAATCGTAGTATATTATACACGAGTTTCGGTCAAAAAAATCAAATTTAATTGGGGATTATTTGAAATGCTAGATACTTTTCTGGTCGTATATATATGTTAAGAGGGAAGGTTATGATTGAAGTCCATGCAAAAAAATCATATGAAAACTAGATTCTAGGAAACTTTTCGAAATGCAAGTTTCAGTTAAAATATCTTAATATATTATACACTAGTGTATAATAGTTTCGGTCAAAAATCAAATTAAATCGGGGACTGTTCGAAATGATACGAAACATCTAATATCATTTATATAATTTACGAGGGCAGGTTATGATGGAATTCCATGCAAAAAATCATCCGAAAAATAGATTCTATGAAACTTTTCGAAATTTAAGTTTCGGTCAAAAATCATAGTATATTATACACGAGTTTCGATCAAAAAAATCAAATTTAATTGGGGATTATTTGAAATGATACGAGACTTTTCTGATCTTTTATATATGTTAAGAGGGAAGGTTATGATGGAATTCCATGCAAAAAAATCATCTGAAAACTAGATTCTATGAAACATTACGAAATGTAAGTTTTAATAAAAAAATCTTAATATATTATACACTAGTTTATACTAGTTTCGGTCAATAATCAAATTAAATCGGGGATTGTACAAAATGATACAAAACTTCTAATATCATTTATATAATTTACGAGGGAAGGTCATGATGGAATTCCATGCAAAAAATAATATGAAAATTATATTCTATGAAACTTTTCGAAATGGAATTTTCGGTCAAAAATCGTAGTGTATTATACACTAGTTTCGGTCCAAAAAATCAAATTTAATTGGTGATTATTTGAAATGCTACGATACTTTTCAGATCATTTATATATGTTAAGAGGGAAGGTTATGATGGAATACCATGCAAAAAAATCATATGAAAACTAGATTCTATGAAACTTTTCGAAATGCAAGTTTCGGTAAAAATACCTTTATATATTATACACTAGTTTTTACAAGTTTCGGTCAAAAATCAAATTAAATCGGGGACTGTTCTAAATGATACGAAACATCTAATATAATTTATATATTTTACGAGGGAAGGTTATGATGGAATACCATGCAAAAAATCATCCAAAAATTAGATTCTATGAAACTTTTCGAAATTTAAGTTTCGGTTAAAAATCATAGTATATTATACACGAGTTTCGGTCAAAAAAATCAAATTTAATTGGGGATTATTTGAAATGATACGAGACTTTTCTGATCATTTATATATGTTAAGAGGGAAGGTTATGATGGAAGTCCATGCAAAAAAAATCATCTGAAAACTAGATTCTATGAAACTTTACGAAATGCATGTTTCGGTCAAAAAATCATAATATATTATACACTAGTTTATACTAGTTTCGATCAATAATCAAATTAAATCGGGGACTGTTCAAAATGATACGAAAATTCTAATATCATTTATATAATTTACGAGGGAAGGTAATGATGGAAGTCCATGCAAAAAATCATATGAAAATTATATTCTATGAAACTTTTCGAAATGCAATTCTCGGTCAAAAATCATAGTATATTATACACTAGTTTCGGTCCAAAAAATCAAATTTAATTGGTGATTATTTGAAATGCTACGATACTTTTCAGATCATTTATATATGTTAAGAGGGAAGGTTATGTTGGAATACCATGCAAAAAAATCATATGAAAACTAGATTCTATGAAACTTTTCGAAATGCAAGTTTCGGTCAAAATATCTTTATATATTATAAACTAGTTTTTACTAGTTTCGGTCAAAAACCAAATTAAATCGGGGACTGTTCGAAATGATACGAAACATCTAATATAATTTATATATTTTACGAGGGAAGGTTATGATGGAATTCCATGCAAAAAATCATCCGAAAAATAGATTCTATGAAACTTTTCGAAATTTAAGTTTCGGTCAAAAATCATAGTATATTATACACGAGTTTCGATCAAAAAAATCAAATTTAATTGGGGATTATTTGAAATGATACGAGACTTTTCTGATCTTTTATATATGTTAAGAGGGAAGGTTATGATGGAATTCCATGCAAAAAAATCATCTGAAAACTAGATTCTATGAAACATTACGAAATGTAAGTTTTAATAAAAAAATCTTAATATATTATACACTAGTTTATACTAGTTTCGGTCAATAATCAAATTAAATCGGGGATTGTACAAAATGATACAAAACTTCTAATATCATTTATATAATTTACGAGGGAAGGTCATGATGGAATTCCATGCAAAAAATAATATGAAAATTATATTCTATGAAACTTTTCGAAATGGAATTTTCGGTCAAAAATCGTAGTGTATTATACACTAGTTTCGGTCCAAAAAATCAAATTTAATTGGTGATTATTTGAAATGCTACGATACTTTTCAGATCATTTATATATGTTAAGAGGGAAGGTTATGATGGAATACCATGCAAAAAAATCATATGAAAACTAGATTCTATGAAACTTTTCGAAATGCAAGTTTCGGTAAAAATACCTTTATATATTATACACTAGTTTTTACAAGTTTCGGTCAAAAATCAAATTAAATCGGGGACTGTTCTAAATGATACGAAACATCTAATATAATTTATATATTTTACGAGGGAAGGTTATGATGGAATACCATGCAAAAAATCATCCGAAAATTAGATTCTATGAAACTTTTCGAAATTTAAGTTTCGGTTAAAAATCATAGTATATTATACACGAGTTTCGGTCAAAAAAATCAAATTTAATTGGGGATTATTTGAAATGATACGAGACTTTTCTGATCATTTATATATGTTAAGAGGGAAGGTTATGATGGAAGTCCATGCAAAAAAAATCATCTGAAAACTAGATTCTATGAAACTTTACGAAATGCATGTTTCGGTCAAAAAATCATAATATATTATACACTAGTTTATACTAGTTTCGATCAATAATCAAATTAAATCGGGGACTGTTCAAAATGATACGAAAATTCTAATATCATTTATATAATTTACGAGGGAAGGTAATGATGGAAGTCCATGCAAAAAATCATATGAAAATTATATTCTATGAAACTTTTCGAAATGCAATTCTCGGTCAAAAATCATAGTATATTATACACTAGTTTCGGTCCAAAAAATCAAATTTAATTGGTGATTATTTGAAATGCTACGATACTTTTCAGATCATTTATATATGTTAAGAGGGAAGGTTATGTTGGAATACCATGCAAAAAAATCATATGAAAACTAGATTCTATGAAACTTTTCGAAATGCAAGTTTCGGTCAAAATATCTTTATATATTATACACTAGTTTATACTAGTTTCGGTCAAAAATCAAATTAAATTGGGGACTGTTCGAAATGATACGAAACATCTAATATCATTTATATATTTTACGAGGGAAGGTTATGATGGAATTCCATGCAAAAAATCATCCGAAAATTAGATTCTATGAAACTTTTCGAAATTTAAGTTTCGGTCAAAAATCATAGTATATTATACACGAGTTTCGGTCAAAAAAATCAAATTTAGTTGGGGATTATTTGAAATGATACGAGACTTTTCTGATCATTTATATATGTTAAGAGGGAAGGTTATGATGGAAGTCCATGCAAAAAAAAATCATCTGAAAATTAGATTCTATGAAACTTTACGAAATGCAAGTTTCGGTCAAAAAATCATAATATATTATACACTAGTTTATACTAGTTTCGATCAATAATCAAATTAAATCGGGGACTATTCAAAATGATATGAAACTTCTAATATCATTTATATAATTTACGAGGGAAGGTAATGATGGAAGTCCATGCAAAAAATCATATAAAAATTATATTCTATGAAACTTTTCGAAATGCAATTTTCGGTCAAAAATCATAGTATATTATACACTAGTTTCGGTCCAAAAAATCAAATTTAATTGGTGATTATTTGAAATGCTACGATACTTTTCAGATCATTTATATATGTTAAGAGGGAAGGTTATGATGGAATACCATGCAAAAAAATCATATGAAAACTAGATTCTATGAAACTTTTCGAAATGCAAGTTTCGGTCAAAATATCTTTATATATTATACACTAGTTTATACTAGTTTCGGTCAAAAATCAAATTAAATTGGGAACTGTTCGAAATGATACGAAACATCTAATATCATTTATATATTTTACGAGGGAAGGTTATGATGGAATTCCATGCAAAAAATCATCCGAAAATTAGATTCTATGAAAATTTTCGAAATTTAAGTTTCGGTCAAAAATCATAGTATATTATACACGAGTTTCGGTCAAAAAAATCAAATTTAGTTGGGGATTATTTGAAATGATACGAGACTTTTCTGATCATTTATATATGTTAAGAGGGAAGGTTATGATGGAAGTCCATGCAAAAAAAAATCATCTGAAAATTAGATTCTATGAAACTTTACGAAATGCAAGTTTCGGTCAAAAAATCATAATATATTATACACTAGTTTATACTAGTTTCGATCAATAATCAAATTAAATCGGGGACTATTCAAAATGATATGAAACTTCTAATATCATTTATATAATTTACGAGGGAAGGTAATGATGGAAGTCCATGCAAAAAATCATATGAAAATTATATTCTATGAAACTTTTCGAAATGCAATTTTCGGTCAAAAATCATAGTATATTATACACTAGTTTCGGTCCAAAAAATCAAATTTAATTGGTGATTATTTGAAATGCTACGATACTTTTCAGATCATTTATATATGTTAAGAGGGAAGGTTATGATGGAATACCATGCAAAAAAATCATATGAAAACTAGGTTCTATAAAATTTTTCGAAATGAAAGAGTCGGTCAAAATATATTTATATATTATACACTAGTTTATACTTGTTTCGGTCAAAAATCAAATTAAATCGGGGACTGTTCGAAATGATTCGAAACATCTAATATCATTTATATATTTTATGAGGGAAGGTCATGATGGAAGTCCATGCAAAAAATCATCCGAAAATTAGATTCTATGAAACGTTTCGAAATTTAATTTTCGGTCAAAAACCGTAGTATATTATACACGAGTTTCGGTCAAAAAAATCAAATTTAATTGGGGATTATTTGAAATGCTAGATACTTTTCTGGTCGTATATATATGTTAAGAGGGAAGGTTATGATTGAAGTCCATGCAAAAAAATCATATGAAAACTAGATTGTAGGAAACTTTTCAAAATGCAAGTTTCGGTCAAAATATCTTAATATATTATACACTAGTTTATACTAGTTTCGGTCAAAAATCAAATTAAATCGGGGACTGTTCGAAATGATACGAAACATCTAATATCATTTATATATTTTACGAGGGAAGGTTATGATGGAATTCCATGCAAAAAATCATCCCAAAAATAGATTCTATGAAACTTTTCGAAATTTATGTTTCGGTCAAAAATCATAGTATATTATACACGAGTTTCGGTCAAAAAAATCAAATTTAATTGGGGATTATTTGAAATGATACGAGACTTTTCTGATCTTTTATATATGTTAATAGGGAAGGTTATGATGGAAGTCAATGCAAAAAAATAATCTGAAAATTAGATTCTATGAAACATTACGAAATGCAAGTTTTAGTCAAAAAATCATAATATATTATACACTAGTTTATACAAGTTTCGGTCAATAATCAAATTAAATCGGGGACTTTACAAAATGATACAAAACTTCTAATATCATTTATATAATTTACGAGGGAAGGTAATGATGGAAGTCCATGCAAAAAATCATATGAAAATTATATTCTATGAAACTTTTCGAAATGCAATTTTCGGTTAAAAATCATAGTATATTATACACTAGTTTCGGTCCAAAAAATCAAATTTAATTGGTGATTATTTGAAATGCTACGATACTTTTCAGATCATTTATATATGTTAAGAGGGAAGGTTATGATGGAATACCATGCAAAAAAATCATATGAAAACTAGATTCTATGAAACTTTTCGAAATGCAAGTTTCGGTCAAAATATCTTTATATATTATAAACTAGTTTATACTAGTTTCGGTCAAAAATAAAAATTAAATCGGGGACTGTTCGAAATGATACGAAACATCTAATATCATTTATATATTTTACGAGGGAAGGTTATGATGGAATTCCATGCAAAAAATCATCCGAAAATTAGATTCTATGAAACTTTTCGAAATTTAAGTTTCGGTCAAAAATCATAGTATATTATACACGAGTTTCGGTCAAAAAAATCAAATTTAATTGGGGATTATTTGAAATGATACGAGACTTTTCTGATCATTTATATTTGTTAAGAGGGAAGGTTATGATGGAAGTCCATGCAAAAAAAATCATCTGAAAACTAGATTCTATGAAACTTTACGAAATGCAAGTTTCGGTCAAAAAATCATAATATATTATACACTAGTTTATACTATTTTCGATCAATAATCAAATTAAATTGGAGTCTGTTCAAAATGATACGAAAATTCTAATATCATTTATATAATTTACGAGGGAAGGTAATGATGGAAGTCCATGCAAAAAATCATATGAAAATTATATTCTATGAAACTTTTCGAAATGCAATTTTCGGTCAAAAATCATAGTATATTATACACTAGTTTCGGTCCAAAAATCAAATTTAATTGGTGATTATTTGAAATGCTACGATACTTTTCAGATCATTTATATATGTTAAGAGGGAAGGTTATGATGGAATACCATGCAAAAAAATCATATGAAAACTAGATTCTATGAAACTTTTCGAAATGCAAGTTTCGGTCAAAATATCTTTATATATTATACACTAATTTATACTAGTTTCGGTCAAAAATCAAATTAAATCGGGGACTGTTCGAAATGATACAAAACATCTAATATCATTTATATATTTTACGAGGGAAGGTTATGATGGAGTTCCATGCAAAAAATCATCCGAAAATTAGATTCTATGAAACTTTTCGAAATTTAAGTTTCGGTGAAAAATCATAGTATATTATACACGAGTTTCGGTCAAAAAAATCAAATTTAATTGGGGATTATTTGATATGATACGAGACTTTTCTGATCATTTATATATGTTAAGAGGGAAGGTTATGATGGAAGTCCATGCAAAAAAAATCATCTGAAAACTAGATTCTATGAAACTTTACGAAATGCAAGTTTCGGTCAAAAAATCATAATATATTATACACTAGTTTATACTATTTTCGATCAATAATCAAATTAAATTGGAGTCTGTTCAAAATGATACGAAAATTCTAATATCATTTATATAATTTACGAGGGAAGGTAATGATGGAAGTCCATGCAAAAAATCATATGAAAATTATATTCTATGAAACTTTTCGAAATGCAATTTTCGGTCAAAAATCATAGTATATTATACACTAGTTTCGGTCCAAAAATCAAATTTAATTGGTGATTATTTGAAATGCTACGATACTTTTCAGATCATTTATATATGTTAAGAGGGAAGGTTATGATGGAATACCATGCAAAAAAATCATATGAAAACTAGATTCTATGAAACTTTTCGAAATGCAAGTTTCGGTCAAAATATCTTTATATATTATACACTAATTTATACTAGTTTCGGTCAAAAATCAAATTAAATCGGGGACTGTTCGAAATGATATGAAACATCTAATATCATTTATATATTTTACGAGGGAAGGTTATGATGGAGTTCCATGCAAAAAATCATCCGAAAATTAGATTCTATGAAACTTTTCGAAATTTAAGTTTCGGTCAAAAATCATAGTATATTATTCACGAGTTTCGGTCAAAAAAATCAAATTTAATTGGGGATTATTTGAAATGATACGAGACTTTTCTGATCATTTATATATGTTAAGAGGGAAGGTTATGATGGAAGTCCATGCAAAAAAAATCATCTGAAAACTAGATTCTATGAAACTTTACGAAATGCATGTTTCGGTCAAAAAATCATAATATATTACACACTAGTTTATACTAGTTTCGATCAATAATCAAATTAAATCGGGGACTATTCAAAATAATACGAAAATTCTAATATCATTTATATAATTTACGAGGGAAGGTAATGATGGAAGTCCATGCAAAAAATCATATGAAAATTATATTCTATGAAACTTTTCGAAATGCAATTTTCGTTCAAAAATCATAGTATATTATACACTAGATTCGGTCCAAAAAATCAAATTTAATTGGTGATTATTTGAAATGCTACGATACTTTTCAGATCATTTATATATGTTAAGAGGGAAGGTTATGATGGAATACCATGCAAAAAAATCATATGAAAACTAGATTCTATGAAACTTTTCGAAATGCAAGTTTCGGTCAAAATATCTTTATATATTATACACTAATTTATACTAGTTTCGGTCAAAAATCAAATTAAATCGGGGACTGTTCGAAATGATACAAAACATCTAATATCATTTATATATTTTACGAGGGAAGGTTATGATGGAGTTCCATGCAAAAAATCATCCGAAAATTAGATTCTATGAAACTTTTCGAAATTTAAGTTTCGGTGAAAAATCATAGTATATTATACACGAGTTTCGGTCAAAAAAATCAAATTTAATTGGGGATTATTTGATATGATACGAGACTTTTCTGATCATTTATATATGTTAAGAGGGAAGGTTATGATGGAAGTCCATGCAAAAAAAATCATCTGAAAACTAGATTCTATGAAACTTTACGAAATGCAAGTTTCGGTCAAAAAATCATAATATATTATACACTAGTTTATACTATTTTCGATCAATAATCAAATTAAATTGGAGTCTGTTCAAAATGATACGAAAATTCTAATATCATTTATATAATTTACGAGGGAAGGTAATGATGGAAGTCCATGCAAAAAATCATATGAAAATTATATTCTATGAAACTTTTCGAAATGCAATTTTCGGTCAAAAATCATAGTATATTATACACTAGTTTCGGTCCAAAAATCAAATTTAATTGGTGATTATTTGAAATGCTACGATACTTTTCAGATCATTTATATATGTTAAGAGGGAAGGTTATGATGGAATACCATGCAAAAAAATCATATGAAAACTAGATTCTATGAAACTTTTCGAAATGCAAGTTTCGGTCAAAATATCTTTATATATTATACACTAATTTATACTAGTTTCGGTCAAAAATCAAATTAAATCGGGGACTGTTCGAAATGATATGAAACATCTAATATCATTTATATATTTTACGAGGGAAGGTTATGATGGAGTTCCATGCAAAAAATCATCCGAAAATTAGATTCTATGAAACTTTTCGAAATTTAAGTTTCGGTCAAAAATCATAGTATATTATTCACGAGTTTCGGTCAAAAAAATCAAATTTAATTGGGGATTATTTGAAATGATACGAGACTTTTCTGATCATTTATATATGTTAAGAGGGAAGGTTATGATGGAAGTCCATGCAAAAAAAATCATCTGAAAACTAGATTCTATGAAACTTTACGAAATGCATGTTTCGGTCAAAAAATCATAATATATTACACACTAGTTTATACTAGTTTCGATCAATAATCAAATTAAATCGGGGACTATTCAAAATAATACGAAAATTCTAATATCATTTATATAATTTACGAGGGAAGGTAATGATGGAAGTCCATGCAAAAAATCATATGAAAATTATATTCTATGAAACTTTTCGAAATGCAATTTTCGTTCAAAAATCATAGTATATTATACACTAGTTTCGGTCCAAAAAATCAAATTTAATTGGTGATTATTTGAAATGCTACGATACTTTTCAGATCATTTATATATGTTAAGAGGGAAGGTTATGATGGAATACCATTCAAAAAAATCATATGAAAACTAGATTCTATGAAACTTTTCGAAATGCAAGTTTCGGTCAAAATATCTTTATATATTATACACTAGTTTATACTAGTTTCGGTCAAAAATCAAATTAAATCGGGGACTGTTCGAAATGATATGAAACATCTAATATCATTTATATATTTTACGAGGGAAGGTTATGATGGAATTCCATGCAAAAAATCATCCGAAAATTAGATTCTATGAAACTTTTCGAAATTTAAGTTTCGGTCAAAAATGATAGTATATTATACACGAGTTTCGGTCAAAAAAATCAAATTTAGTTGGGGATTATTTGAAATGATACGAGACTTTTCAGATCATTTATATATGTTAAGAGGTAAGGTTATGATGGAAGTCCATGCAAAAAAAATCATCTGAAAATTAGATTCTATGAAACTTTACGAAATGCAAGTTTCGGTCAAAAAATCATAATATATTATACACTAGTTTATACTAGTTTCGATCAATAATCAAATTAAATCGGGGACTGTTCAAAATGATTTGAAACTTCTAATATCATTTATATAATTTACGGGGGAAGGTAATGATGGAAGTCCATGCAAAAAATTATATGAAAATTATATTCTATGAAACTTTTTGAAATGCAATTTTTGGTCAAAAATCATAGTATATTATACACTAGTTTCGGTCCAAAAAATCAAATTTAATTGGTGATTATTTGAAATGCTACGATACTTTTCAGATCATTTATATATGTTAAGAGGGAAGGTTATGATGGAATACCATGCAAAAAAATCATATGAAAACTAGGTTCTATAAAATTTTTCGAAATGAAAGAGTCGGTCAAAATATATTTATATATTATTCACTAGTTTATACTAGTTTCGGTCAAAAAACAAATTAAATCGGGGACTGTTCGAAATGATTCGAAACATCTAATATCATTTATATATTTTATGAGGGAAGGTCATGATGGAAGTCCATGCAAAAAATCATCCGAAAATTAGATTCTATGAAACCTTTCGAAATTTAATTTTTGGTCAAAAACCGTCGTATATTATACACGAGTTTCGGTCAAAAAAATTAAATTTAATTGGGGATTATTTGAAATGCTAGATACTTTTCTGGTCGTATATATGTGTTAAGAGGGAAGGTTATAATTGAAGTCCATGCAAAAAAATCATATGAAAACTAGATTGTAGGAAAGTTTTCAAAATGCATGTTTCGGTCAAAATATCTTAATATATTATACACTAGTTTATACTAGTTTCGGTCAAAAATCAAATTAAATCGGGGACTGTTCAAAATGATACGAGACATCTAATATCATTTATATATTATACGAGGGAAGGTTATGATGGAGTTCCATGCAAAAAATCATCCGAAAAATAGATTCTATGAAACTTTTCGAAATTTAAGTTTCGGTCAAAAATCATAGTATATTATACACGAGTTTCGGTCAAAAAAATCAAATTTAATTGTGGATTATTTGAAAAGATACGAGACTTTTCTAATCTTTTATATATGTTAAGAGGGAAGGTAATGATGGAAGTCCATGCAAAAAATCATCTGAAAACTAGATTCTATGAAACTTTATGAAATGCAAGTTTCGGTCAAAAAATAATAATATATTATACACTAGTTTATACTAGTTTCGATCAATAATCAAATTAAATCGGGGACTGTTCAAAATGATACGAAACTTCTAATATCATTTATATAATTTACGAGGGAAGGTAATAATGGAAGTCCATGCAAAAAATTATATGAAAATTATATTCTATGAAACTTTTTGAAATGCAATTTTTGGTCAAAAATCATAGTATATTATACACTAGTTTCGGTCCAAAAAATCAAATTTAATTGGTGATTATTTGAAATGCTACGATACTTTTCAGATCATTTATATATGTTAAGAGGGAAGGTTATGATGGAATACCATGCAAAAAAATCATATGAAAACTAGGTTCTATAAAATTTTTCGAAATGAAAGAGTCGGTCAAAATATATTTTTATATTATTCACTAGTTTATACTAGTTTCGGTCAAAAAACAAATTAAATCGGGGACTGTTCGAAATGATTCGAAACATCTAATATCATTTATATATTTTATGAGGGAAGGTCATGATGGAAGTCCATGCAAAAAATCATCCGAAAATTAGATTCTATGAAACCTTTCGAAATTTAATTTTTGGTCAAAAACCGTCGTATATTATACACGAGTTTCGGTCAAAAAAATTAAATTTAATTGGGGATTATTTGAAATGCTAGATACTTTTCTGGTCGTATATATGTGTTAAGAGGGAAGGTTATAATTGAAGTCCATGCAAAAAAATCATATGAAAACTAGATTGTCGGAAACTTTTCAAAATGCATGTTTCGGTCAAAATATCTTAATATATTATACACTAGTTTATACTAGTTTCGGTCAAAAATCAAATTAAATCGGGGACTGTTCGAAATGATACGAGACATCTAATATCATTTATATATTATACGAGGGAAGGTTATGATGGAGTTCCATGCAAAAAATCATCCGAAAAATTGATTCTATGAAACTTTTCGAAATTTAAGTTTCGGTCAAAAATCATAGTATATTATACACGAGTTTCGGTCAAAAAAATCAAATTTAATTGTGGATTATTTGAAAAGATACGAGACTTTTCTAATCTTTTATATATGTTAAGAGGGAAGGTAATGATGGAAGTCCATGCAAAAAATCATCTGAAAACTAGATTCTATGAAACTTTATGAAATGCAAGTTTCGGTCAAAAAATAATAATATATTATACACTAGTTTATACTAGTTTCGATCAATAATCAAATTAAATCGGGGACTGTTCAAAATGATACGAAACTTCTAATATCATTTATATAATTTACGAGGGAAGGTAATAATGGAAGTCCATGCAAAAAATTATATGAAAATTATATTCTATGAAACTTTTTGAAATGCAATTTTTGGTCAAAAATCATAGTATATTATACACTAGTTTCGGTCCAAAAAATCAAATTTAATTGGTGATTATTTGAAATGCTACGATACTTTTCAGATCATTTATATATGTTAAGAGGGAAGGTTATGATGGAATACCATGCAAAAAAATCATATGAAAACTAGGTTCTATAAAATTTTTCGAAATGAAAGAGTCGGTCAAAATATATTTATATATTATTCACTAGTTTATACTAGTTTCGGTCAAAAATCAAATTAAATCGGGGACTGTTTGAAATGATTCGAAACATCTAATATCATTTATATATTTTATGAGGGAAGGTCATGATGGAAGTCCATGCAAAAAATCATCCGAAAATTAGATTCTATGAAACCTTTCGAAATTTAATTTTTAGTCAAAAACCGTCGTATATTATACACGAGTTTCGGTCAAAAAAATTAAATTTAATTGGGGATTATTTGAAATGCTAGATACTTTTCTGGTCGTATATATGTGTTAAGAGGGAAGGTTATGATTGAAGTCCATGCAAAAAAATCATATGAAAACTAGATTGTAGGAAACTTTTCAAAATGCATGTTTCGGTCAAAATATCTTAATATATTATACACTAGTTTATACTAGTTTCGGTCAAAAATCAAATTAAATCGGGGACTGTTCGAAATGATACGAGACATCTAATATCATTTATATATTATACGAGGGAAGGTTATGATGGAGTTCCATGCAAAAAATCATCCGAAAAATAGATTCTATGAAACTTTTCGAAATTAAGTTTCGGTCAAAAATCATAGTATATTATACACGAGTTTCGGTCAAAAAAATCAAATTTAATTGTGGATTATTTGAAACGATACGAGACTTTTCTAATCTTTTATATATGTTAAGAGGGAAGGTAATGATGGAAGTCCATGCAAAAAATCATCTGAAAACTAGATTCTATGAAACTTTATGAAATGCAAGTTTCGGTCAAAAAATAATAATATATTATACACTAGTTTATACTAGTTTCGATCAATAATCAAATTAAATCGGGGACTGTTCAAAATGATACGAAACTTCTAATATCATTTATATAATTTACGAGGGAAAGTCATGATGGAAGTCCATGCAAAAATCATATGAAAATTATATTCTATGAAACTTTTCGAAATGCAATTTTCGGTCAAAAATCGTAGTATATTATACAATAGTTTCAGACCAAAAAATCAAATTTAATTGGTGATTATTTGAAATGCTACGATACTTTTCAGATCATTTATATATGTTAAGACGAAAGGTTATGATGGAATACCATGCAAAAAAATTATATGAAAACTAGATTCTATGAAACTTTTCGAAATGCAAGTTTCGGTCAAAATATCTTTATATATTATACACTAGTTTTTACTAGTTTCGGTCAAAAATCAAATTAAATCGGGGACTGTTCGAAATGATACGAAACATCTAATATCATTTATATATTTTACGAGGGAAGGTTATGATGGAATTCCATGCAAAAAATCATCCGAAAATTAGATTCTATGAAACCTTTCGAAATTTAATTTTCGGTCAAAAATTGTAGTATATTATACACGAGTTTCGGTCAAAAAAAATCAAATTTAATTGGGGATTATTTGAAATGCTAGATACTTTTCTGGTCGTATATATATGTTAAGAGGGAAGGTTATGATTGAAGTCCATGCAAAAAAATTATATGAAAACTAGATTCTAGGAAACTTTTCGAAATGCAAGTTTCGGTCAAAATATCTTAATATATTATACACTACTTTATACTAGTTTCGGTCAAAAATCAAATTAAATCGGGGACTGCTCGAAATGATACGAAACATCTAATATCATTTATATATTTTACGAGGGAAGGTTATGATGGAATTCCATGCAAAAAATCATCCGAAAAATATATTCTATGAAACTTTTCGAAATTTAAGTTTCGGTCAAAAATCATAGTATATTATACACGAGTTTCGGTCAAAAAAAATCAAATTTAATTGGGGATTATTTGAAATGATACGAGACTTTTCTGATCTTTTATATATGTTAAGAGGGAAGGTTATGATGGAAGTCCATGCAAAAAAATCATCTGAAAACTAGATTCTATGAAACATTACGAAATGCAAGTTTTAGTCAAAAAATCTTAATATATTATACACTAGTTTATACTAGTTTCGGTCAATAATCAAATTAAATCGGGGACTGTACAAAATGATACAAAACTTCTAATATCATTTATATAATTTACGAGGGAAGGTCATGATGGAAGTCCATGCAAAAAATCATATGAAAATTATATTCTATGAAACTTTTCGAAATGCAATTTTCGGTCAAAAATCGTAGTATATTATACACTAGTTTCGGATCAAAAAATCAAATTTAATTGGTGATTATTTGAAATGCTACGATACTTTTCAGATCATTTATATATGTTAAGACGGAAGGTTATGATGGAATACCATGCAAAAAAATCATATGAAAACTAGATTCTATGAAACTTTTCGAAATGCAAGTTTCGGTCAAAATATCTTTATATATTATACACTAGTTTTTACTAGTTTCGGTCAAAAATCAAATTAAATCGGGGACAGTTCGAAATGATACGAAACATCTAATATCATTTATATATTTTACGAGGGAAGGTTATGATGGAATTCCATGCAAAAAATCATCCGAAAATTAGATTCTATGAAACCTTTCGAAATTTAATTTTCGGTCAAAAATCGTAGTATATTATACACGAGTTTCGGTCAAAAAAATCAAATTTAATTGGGGATTATTTGAAATGATATATACTTTTCTGGTCGTATATATATGTTAAGAGGGAAGGTTATGATTGAAGTCCATGCAACAAAATCATTTGAAAACTAGATTCTAGGAAACTTTTCGAAATGCAAGTTTCGGTCAAAATATCTTAATATATTATACACTAGTTTATACTAGTTTCGGTTAAAAATCAAATTAAATCGGTGACTGTTCGAAATGATACGAAACATCTAATATCATTTATATATTTTACGAGGGAAGGTCATGATGGAAGTCCATGCAAAAAATCATATGAAAATTATATTCTATGAAACTTTTCGAAATGCAATTTTCGGTCAAAAATCGTAGTATATTATACACTAGTTTCGGACCAAAAAATCAAATTTAATTGGTGATTATTTGAAATGCTACGATACTTTTCAGATCATTTATATATGTTAAGACGGAAGGTTATGATGGAATACCATGCAAAAAAATCATATGAAAACTAGATTCTATGAAACTTTTCGAAATGCAAGTTTCGGTCAAAATATCTTTATATATTATACACTAGTTTTTACTAGTTTCGGTCAAAAATCAAATTAAATCGGGGACAGTTCGAAATGATACGAAACATCTAATATCATTTATACCTTTCGAAATTTAATTTTCGGTCAAAAATCGTAGTATATTATACACGAGTTTCGGTCAAAAAAATAAAATTTAATTGGGGATTATTTGAAATGATAGATACTTTTCTGGTCGTATATATATGTTAAGAGGGAAGGTTATGATTGAAGTCCATGCAACAAAATCATTTGAAAACTAGATTCTAGGAAACTTTTCGAAATGCAAGTTTCGGTCAAAATATCTTAATATATTATACACTAGTTTATACTAGTTTCGGTTAAAAATCAAATTAAATCGGGGACTGTTCGAAATGATACAAAACTTCTAATATCATTTATATAATTTACGAGGGACGGTCATGATGGAAGTCCATGCAAAAAATCATATGAAAATTATATTCTATGAAACTTTTCGAAATGCAATTTTCGGTCAAAAATCGTAGTATATTATACACTAGTTTCGGACCAAAAAATCAAATTTAATTGGTGATTATTTGAAATGCTACGATACTTTTCAGATCATTTATATATGTTAAGACGGAAGGTTATGATGGAATACCATGCAAAAAAATCAAATGAAAACTAGATTCTATGAAACTTTTCGAAATGCAAGTTTCGGTCAAAATATCTTTATATATTATACACTAGTTTTTACTAGTTTCGGTCAAAAATCAAATTAAATCGGGGACAGTTCGAAATGATACGAAACATCTAATATCATTTATATATTTTACGAGGGAAGGTTATGATGGAATTCCATGCAAAAAATCATCCGAAAATTAGATTCTATGAAACCTTTCGAAATTTAATTTTCGGTCAAAAATCGTAGTATATTATACACGAGTTTCGGTCAAAAAAATAAAATTTAATTGGGGATTATTTGAAATGATAGATACTTTTCTGGTCGTATATATATGTTAAGAGGGAAGGTTATGATTGAAGTCCATGCAACAAAATCATTTGAAAACTAGATTCTAGGAAACTTTTCGAAATGCAAGTTTCGGTCAAAATATCTTAATATATTATACACTAGTTTATACTAGTTTCGGTTAAATATCAAATTAAATCGGGGACTGTTCGAAATGATACAAAACTTCTAATATCATTTATATATTTTACGAGGGAAGGTTATGATGGAATTCCATGCAAAAAATCATCCGAAAATTAGATTCTATGAAACCTTTCGAAATTTAATTTTCGGTCAAAAATCGTAGTATATTATACACGAGTTTCGGTCAAAAAAATCAAATTTAATTGGGGATTATTTGAAATGATAGATACTTTTCTGGTCGTATATATATGTTAAGAGGGAAGGTTATGATTGAAGTCCATGCAACAAAATCATTTGAAAACTAGATTCTAGGAAACTTTTCGAAATGCAAGTTTCGGTCAAAATATCTTAATATATTATACACTAGTTTATACTAGTTTCGGTTAAAACTCAAATTAAATCGGGGACTGTTCGAAATGATACGAAACATCTAATATCATTTATATATTTTACGAGGGAAGGTCATGATGGAAGTCCATGCAAAAAATCATATGAAAATTATATTCTATGAAACTTTTCGAAATGCAATTTTCGGTCAAAAATCGTAGTATATTATACACTAGTTTCGGACCAAAAAATCAAATTTAATTGGTGATTATTTGAAATGCTACGATACTTTTCAGATCATTTATATATGTTAAGACGGAAGGTTATGATGGAATACCATGCAAAAAAATCATATGAAAACTAGATTCTATGAAACTTTTCGAAATGCAAGTTTCGGTCAAAATATCTTTATATATTATACACTAGTTTTTACTAGTTTCGGTCAAAAATCAAATTAAATCGGGGACAGTTCGAAATGATACGAAACATCTAATATCATTTATACCTTTCGAAATTTAATTTTCGGTCAAAAATCGTAGTATATTATACACGAGTTTCGGTCAAAAAAATAAAATTTAATTGGGGATTATTTGAAATGATAGATACTTTTCTGGTCGTATATATATGTTGAGAGGGAAGGTTATGATTGAAGTCCATGCAACAAAATCATTTGAAAACTAGATTCTAGGAAACTTTTCGAAATGCAAGTGTCGGTCAAAATATCTTAATATATTATACACTAGTTTATACTAGTTTCGGTTAAAAATCAAATTAAATCGGGGACTGTTCGAAATGATACAAAACTTCTAATATCATTTATATAATTTACGAGGGACGGTCATGATGGAAGTCCATGCAAAAAATCATATGAAAATTATATTCTATGAAACTTTTCGAAATGCAATTTTCGGTCAAAAATCGTAGTATATTATACACTAGTTTCGGACCAAAAAATCAAATTTAATTGGTGATTATTTGAAATGCTACGATACTTTTCAGATCATTTATATATGTTAAGACGGAAGGTTATGATGGAATACCATGCAAAAAAATCAAATGAAAACTAGATTCTATGAAACTTTTCGAAATGCAAGTTTCGGTCAAAATATCTTTATATATTATACACTAGTTTTTACTAGTTTCGGTCAAAAATCAAATTAAATCGGGGACAGTTCGAAATGATACGAAACATCTAATATCATTTATATATTTTACGAGGGAAGGTTATGATGGAATTCCATGCAAAAAATCATCCGAAAATTAGATTCTATGAAACCTTTCGAAATTTAATTTTCGGTCAAAAATCGTAGTATATTATACACGAGTTTCGGTCAAAAAAATAAAATTTAATTGGGGATTATTTGAAATGATAGATACTTTTCTGGTCGTATATATATGTTAAGAGGGAAGGTTATGATTGAAGTCCATGCAACAAAATCATTTGAAAACTAGATTCTAGGAAACTTTTCGAAATGCAAGTTTCGGTCAAAATATCTTAATATATTATACACTAGTTTATACTAGTTTCGGTTAAAAATCAAATTAAATCGGGGACTGTTCGAAATGATACAAAACTTCTAATATCATTTATATATTTTACGAGGGAAGGTTATGATGGAATTCCATGCAAAAAATCATCCGAAAATTAGATTCTATGAAACCTTTCGAAATTTAATTTTCGGTCAAAAATCGTAGTATATTATACACGAGTTTCGGTCAAAAAAATCAAATTTAATTGGGGATTATTTGAAATGATAGATACTTTTCTGGTCGTATATATATGTTAAGAGGGAAGGTTATGATTGAAGTCCATGCAACAAAATCATTTGAAAACTAGATTCTAGGAAACTTTTCGAAATGCAAGTTTCGGTCAAAATATCTTAATATATTATACACTAGTTTATACTAGTTTCGGTTAAAACTCAAATTAAATCGGGGACTGTTCGAAATGATACGAAACATCTAATATCATTTATATATTTTACGAGGGAAGGTCATGAAGGAAGTCCATGCAAAAAATCATATGAAAATTATATTCTATGAAACTTTTCGAAATGCAATTTTCGGTCAAAAATCGTAGTATATTATACACTAGTTTCGGACCAAAAAATCAAATTTAATTGGTGATTATTTGAAATGCTACGATACTTTTCAGATCATTTATATATGTTAAGACGGAAGGTTATGATGGAATACCATGCAAAAAAATCATATGAAAACTAGATTCTATGAAACTTTTCGAAATGCAAGTTTCGGTCAAAATATCTTTATATATTATACACTAGTTTTTACTAGTTTCGGTCAAAAATCAAATTAAATCGGGGACAGTTAGAAATGATACGAAACATCTAATATCATTTATACCTTTCGAAATTTAATTTTCGGTCAAAAATCGTAGTATATTATACACGAGTTTCGGTCAAAAAAATAAAATTTAATTGGGGATTATTTGAAATGATAGATACTTTTCTGGTCGTATATATATGTTAAGAGGGAAGGTTATGATTGAAGTCCATGCAACAAAATCATTTGAAAACTAGATTCTAGGAAACTTTTCGAAATGCAAGTGTCGGTCAAAATATCTTAATATATTATACACTAGTTTATACTAGTTTCGGTTAAAAATCAAATTAAATCGGGGACTGTTCGAAATGATACAAAACTTCTAATATCATTTATATAATTTACGAGGGACGGTCATGATGGAAGTCCATGCAAAAAATCATATGAAAATTATATTCTATGAAACTTTTCGAAATGCAATTTTCGGTCAAAAATCGTAGTATATTATACACTAGTTTCGGACCAAAAAATCAAATTTAATTGGTGATTATTTGAAATGCTACGATACTTTTCAGATCATTTATATATGTTAAGACGGAAGGTTATGATGGAATACCATGCAAAAAAATCAAATGAAAACTAGATTCTATGAAACTTTTCGAAATGCAAGTTTCGGTCAAAATATCTTTATATATTATACACTAGTTTTTACTAGTTTCGGTCAAAAATCAAATTAAATCGGGGACAGTTCGAAATGATACGAAACATCTAATATCATTTATATATTTTACGAGGGAAGGTTATGATGGAATTCCATGCAAAAAATCATCCGAAAATTAGATTCTATGAAACCTTTCGAAATTTAATTTTCGGTCAAAAATCGTAGTATATTATACACGAGTTTCGGTCAAAAAAATAAAATTTAATTGGGGATTATTTGAAATGATAGATACTTTTCTGGTCGTATATATATGTTAAGAGGGAAGGTTATGATTGAAGTCCATGCAACAAAATCATTTGAAAACTAGATTCTAGGAAACTTTTCGAAATGCAAGTTTCGGTCAAAATATCTTAATATATTATACACTAGTTTATACTAGTTTCGGTTAAAAATCAAATTAAATCGGGGACTGTTCGAAATGATACAAAACTTCTAATATCATTTATATATTTTACGAGGGAAGGTTATGATGGAATTCCATGCAAAAAATCATCCGAAAATTAGATTCTATGAAACCTTTCGAAATTTAATTTTCGGTCAAAAATCGTAGTATATTATACACGAGTTTCGGTCAAAAAAATCAAATTTAATTGGGGATTATTTGAAATGATAGATACTTTTCTGGTCGTATATATATGTTAAGAGGGAAGGTTATGATTGAAGTCCATGCAACAAAATCATTTGAAAACTAGATTCTAGGAAACTTTTCGAAATGCAAGTTTCGGTCAAAATATCTTAATATATTATACACTAGTTTATACTAGTTTCGGTTAAAACTCAAATTAAATCGGGGACTGTTCGAAATGATACGAAACATCTAATATCATTTATATATTTTACGAGGGAAGGTCATGATGGAAGTCCATGCAAAAAATCATATGAAAATTATATTCTATGAAACTTTTCGAAATGCAATTTTCGGTCAAAAATCGTAGTATATTATACACTAGTTTCGGACCAAAAAATCAAATTTAATTGGTGATTATTTGAAATGCTACGATACTTTTCAGATCATTTATATATGTTAAGACGGAAGGTTATGATGGAATACCATGCAAAAAAATCATATGAAAACTAGATTCTATGAAACTTTTCGAAATGCAAGTTTCGGTCAAAATATCTTTATATATTATACACTAGTTTTTACTAGTTTCGGTCAAAAATCAAATTAAATCGGGGACAGTTCGAAATGAGATGAAACATCTAATATCATTTATATATTTTACGAGGGAAGGTTATGATGGAATTCCATGCAAAAAATCATCCGAAAATTAGATTCTATGAAACCTTTCGAAATTTAATTTTCGGTCAAAAATTGTAGTATATTATACACGAGTTTCGGTCAAAAAAATCAAATTTAATTGGGGATTATTTGAAATGCTAGATACTTTTCTGGTCGTATATATATGTTAAGAGGGAAGGTTATGATTGAAGTCCATGCAAAAAAATTATATGAAAACTAGATTCTAGAAAACTTTTCGAAATGCAAGTTTCGGTCAAAATATCTTAATATATTATACACTAGTTTATACTAGTTTCGGTCAAAAATCAAATTAAATCGGGGACTGTTCGAAATGATACGAAACATCTAATATCATTTATATATTTTACGAGGGAAGGTTATGATGGAATTCCATGCAAAAAATCATCCGAAAAATATATTCTATGAAACTTTTCGAAATTTAAGTTTCGGTCAAAAATCATAGTATATTATACACGAGTTTCGGTCAAAAAAATCAAATTTAATTGGGGATTATTTGAAATGATACGAGACTTTTCTGATCTTTTATATATGTTAAGAGGGAAGGTTATGATGGAAGTCCATGCAAAAAAATCATCTGAAAACTAGATTCTATGAAACATTACGAAATGCAAGTTTTAGTCAAAAAATCTTAATATATTATACACTAGTTTATACTAGTTTCGGTCAATAATCAAATTAAATCGGGGACTGTACAAAATGATACAAAACTTCTAATATCATTTATATAATTTACGAGGGAAGGTCATGATGGAAGTCCATGCAAAAAATCATATGAAAATTATATTCTATGAAACTTTTCGAAATGCAATTTTCGGTCAAAAATCGTAGTATATTATACACTAGTTTCGGACCAAAAAATCAAATTTAATTGGTGATTATTTGAAATGCTACGATACTTTTCAGATCATTTATATATGTTAAGACGGAAGGTTATTATGGAATACCATGCAAAAAAATCATATGAAAACTAGATTCTATGAAACTTTTCGAAATGCAAGTTTCGGTCAAAATATCTTTATATATTATACACTAGTTTTTACTAGTTTCGGTCAAAAATCAAATTAAATCGGGGACAGTTCGAAATGATACGAAACATCTAATATCATTTATATATTTTACGAGGGAAGGTTATGATGGAATTCCATGCAAAAAATCATCCGAAAATTAGATTCTATGAAACCTTTCGAAATTTAATTTTCGGTCAAAAATCGTAGTATATTATACACGAGTTTCGGTCAAAAAAATCAAATTTAATTGGGGATTATTTGAAATGCTAGATACTTTTCTGGTCGTATATATATGTTAAGAGGGAAGGTTATGATTGAAGTCCATGCAACAAAATCATTTGAAAACTAGATTCTAGGAAACTTTTCGAAATGCAAGTTTCGGTCAAAATATCTTAATATATTATACACTAGTTTATACTAGTTTCGGTCAAAAATCAAATTAAATCGGGGACTGTTCGAAATGATACGAAACATCTAATATCATTTATATATTTTACGAGGGAAGGTTATGATGGAATTCCATGCAAAAAATCATCCGAAAAATATATTCTATGAAACTTTTCGAAATTTAAGTTTCGGTCAAAAATCATAGTATATTATACACGAGTTTCGGTCAAAAAAATCAAATTTAATTGGGGATTATTTGAAATGATACGAGACTTTTCTGATCTTTTATATATGTTAAGAGGGAAGGTTATGATGGAAGTCCATGCAAAAAAATCATCTGAAAACTAGATTCTATGAAACATTACGAAATGCAAGTTTTAGTCAAAAAATCTTAATATATTATACACTAGTTTATACTAGTTTCGGTCAATAATCAAATTAAATCGGGGACTGTACAAAATGATACAAAACTTCTAATATCATTTATATAATTTACTAGGGAAGGTCATGATGGAAGTCCATGCAAAAAATCATATGAAAATTATATTCTATGAAACTTTTCGAAATGCAATTTTCGGTCAAAAATCGTAGTATATTATACACTAGTTTCGGACCAAAAAATCAAATTTAATTGGTGATTATTTGAAATGCTACGATACTTTTCAGATCATTTATATATGTTAAGACGGAAGGTTATGATGGAATACCATGCAAAAAAATCATATGAAAACTAGATTCTATGAAACTTTTCGAAATGCAAGTTTCGGTCAAAATATCTTTATATATTATACACTAGTTTTTACTAGTTTCGGTCAAAAATCAAATTAAATCGGGGACTGTTCGAAATGATACGAGACATCTAATATCATTTATATATTTTACGAGGGAAGGTTATGATGGAATTCCATGCAAAAAATCATCCGAAAATTAGATTCTATGAAACCTTTCGAAATTTAATTTTCGGTCAAAAATCGTAGTATATTATACACGAGTTTCGGTCAAAAAAATAAAATTTAATTGGGGATTATTTGAAATGATAGATACTTTTCTGGTCGTATATATATGTTAAGAGGGAAGGTTATGATTGAAGTCCATGCAACAAAATCATTTGAAAACTAGATTCTAGGAAACTTTTCGAAATGCAAGTTTCGGTCAAAATATCTTAATATATTATACACTAGTTTATACTAGTTTCGGTTAAAAATCAAATTAAATCGGGGACTGTTCGAAATGATACAAAACTTCTAATATCATTTATATATTTTACGAGGGAAGGTTATGATGGAATTCCATGCAAAAAATCATCCGAAAATTAGATTCTATGAAACCTTTCGAAATTTAAGTTTCGGTCAAAAATCGTAGTATATTATACACGAGTTTCGGTCAAAAAAATCAAATTTAATTGGGGATTATTTGAAATGATAGATACTTTTCTGGTCGTATATATATGTTAAGAGGGAAGGTTATGATTGAAGTCCATGCAACAAAATCATTTGAAAACTAGATTCTAGGAAACTTTTCGAAATGCAAGTTTCGGTCAAAATATCTTAATATATTATACACTAGTTTATACTAGTTTCGGTTAAAACTCAAATTAAATCGGGGACTGTTCGAAATGATACGAAACATCTAATATCATTTATATATTTTACGAGGGAAGGTCATGATGGAAGTCCATGCAAAAAATCATATGAAAATTATATTCTATGAAACTTTTCGAAATGCAATTTTCGGTCAAAAATCGTAGTATATTATACACTAGTTTCGGACCAAAAAATCAAATTTAATTGGTGATTATTTGAAATGCTACGATACTTTTCAGATCATTTATATATGTTAAGACGGAAGGTTATGATGGAATACCATGCAAAAAAATCATATGAAAACTAGATTCTATGAAACTTTTCGAAATGCAAGTTTCGGTCAAAATATCTTTATATATTATACACTAGTTTTTACTAGTTTCGGTCAAAAATCAAATTAAATCGGGGACAGTTCGAAATGAGATGAAACATCTAATATCATTTATATATTTTACGAGGGAAGGTTATGATGGAATTCCATGCAAAAAATCATCCGAAAATTAGATTCTATGAAACCTTTCGAAATTTAATTTTCGGTCAAAAATTGTAGTATATTATACACGAGTTTCGGTCAAAAAAATCAAATTTAATTGGGGATTATTTGAAATGCTAGATACTTTTCTGGTCGTATATATATGTTAAGAGGGAAGGTTATGATTGAAGTCCATGCAAAAAAATTATATGAAAACTAGATTCTAGAAAACTTTTCGAAATGCAAGTTTCGGTCAAAATATCTTAATATATTATACACTAGTTTATACTAGTTTCGGTCAAAAATCAAATTAAATCGGGGACTGTTCGAAATGATACGAAACATCTAATATCATTTATATATTTTACGAGGGAAGGTTATGATGGAATTCCATGCAAAAAATCATCCGAAAAATATATTCTATGAAACTTTTCGAAATTTAAGTTTCGGTCAAAAATCATAGTATATTATACACGAGTTTCGGTCAAAAAAATCAAATTTAATTGGGGATTATTTGAAATGATACGAGACTTTTCTGATCTTTTATATATGTTAAGAGGGAAGGTTATGATGGAAGTCCATGCAAAAAAATCATCTGAAAACTAGATTCTATGAAACATTACGAAATGCAAGTTTTAGTCAAAAAATCTTAATATATTATACACTAGTTTATACTAGTTTCGGTCAATAATCAAATTAAATCGGGGACTGTACAAAATGATACAAAACTTCTAATATCATTTATATAATTTACGAGGGAAGGTCATGATGGAAGTCCATGCAAAAAATCATATGAAAATTATATTCTATGAAACTTTTCGAAATGCAATTTTCGGTCAAAAATCGTAGTATATTATACACTAGTTTCGGACCAAAAAATCAAATTTAATTGGTGATTATTTGAAATGCTACGATACTTTTCAGATCATTTATATATGTTAAGACGGAAGGTTATTATGGAATACCATGCAAAAAAATCATATGAAAACTAGATTCTATGAAACTTTTCGAAATGCAAGTTTCGGTCAAAATATCTTTATATATTATACACTAGTTTTTACTAGTTTCGGTCAAAAATCAAATTAAATCGGGGACAGTTCGAAATGATACGAAACATCTAATATCATTTATATATTTTACGAGGGAAGGTTATGATGGAATTCCATGCAAAAAATCATCCGAAAATTAGATTCTATGAAACCTTTCGAAATTTAATTTTCGGTCAAAAATCGTAGTATATTATACACGAGTTTCGGTCAAAAAAATCAAATTTAATTGGGGATTATTTGAAATGCTAGATACTTTTCTGGTCGTATATATATGTTAAGAGGGAAGGTTATGATTGAAGTCCATGCAACAAAATCATTTGAAAACTAGATTCTAGGAAACTTTTCGAAATGCAAGTTTCGGTCAAAATATCTTAATATATTATACACTAGTTTATACTAGTTTCGGTCAAAAATCAAATTAAATCGGGGACTGTTCGAAATGATACGAAACATCTAATATCATTTATATATTTTACGAGGGAAGGTTATGATGGAATTCCATGCAAAAAATCATCCGAAAAATATATTCTATGAAACTTTTCGAAATTTAAGTTTCGGTCAAAAATCATAGTATATTATACACGAGTTTCGGTCAAAAAAATCAAATTTAATTGGGGATTATTTGAAATGATACGAGACTTTTCTGATCTTTTATATATGTTAAGAGGGAAGGTTATGATGGAAGTCCATGCAAAAAAATCATCTGAAAACTAGATTCTATGAAACATTACGAAATGCAAGTTTTAGTCAAAAAATCTTAATATATTATACACTAGTTTATACTAGTTTCGGTCAATAATCAAATTAAATCGGGGACTGTACAAAATGATACAAAACTTCTAATATCATTTATATAATTTACTAGGGAAGGTCATGATGGAAGTCCATGCAAAAAATCATATGAAAATTATATTCTATGAAACTTTTCGAAATGCAATTTTCGGTCAAAAATCGTAGTATATTATACACTAGTTTCGGACCAAAAAATCAAATTTAATTGGTGATTATTTGAAATGCTACGATACTTTTCAGATCATTTATATATGTTAAGACGGAAGGTTATGATGGAATACCATGCAAAAAAATCATATGAAAACTAGATTCTATGAAACTTTTCGAAATGCAAGTTTCGGTCAAAATATCTTTATATATTATACACTAGTTTTTACTAGTTTCGATCAAAAATCAAATTAAATCGGGGACTGTTCGAAATGATACGAGACATCTAATATCATTTATATATTTTACGAGGGAAGGTTATGATGGAATTCCATGCAAAAAATCATCCGAAAATTAGATTCTATGAAACCTTTCGAAATTTAATTTTCGGTCAAAAATCGTAGTATATTATACACTAGTTTCGGTCAAAAAAATCAAATTTAATTGGGGATTATTTGAAATGCTAGATACATTTCTGGTCGTATATATATGTTAAGAGGGAAGGTTATGATTGAAGTAAATGCAAAAAAATTATATGAAAACTAGATTCTAGGAAACTTTTCGAAATGCAAGTTTCGGTCAAAATATCTTAATATATTATACACTAGTTTATACTAGTTTCGGTCAAAAATCAAATTAAATCGGGGACTGTTCGAAATGATACGAAACATCTAATATCATTTATATATTTTACGAGGGAAGGTTATGATGGAATTCCATGCAAAAAATCATCCGAAAAATATATTCTATGAAACTTTTCGAAATTTAAGTTTCGGTCAAAAATCATAGTATATTATACACGAGTTTCGGTCAAAAAAATCAAATTTAATTGGGGATTATTTGAAATGATACGAGACTTTTCTGATCTTTTATATATGTTAAGAGGGAAGGTTATGATGGAAGTCCATGCAAAAAAATCATCTGAAAACTAGATTCTATGAAACATTACGAAATGCAAGTTTTAGTCAAAAAATCTTAATATATTATACACTAGTTTATACTAGTTTCGGTCAATAATCAAATTAAATCGGGGACTGTACAAAATGATACAAAACTTCTAATATCATTTATATAATTTACGAGGGAAGGTCATGATGGAAGTCCATGCAAAAAATCATATGAAAATTATATTCTATGAAAATTTTCGAAATGCAATTTTCGGTCAAAAATCGTAGTATATTATACACTAGTTTCGGATCAAAAAATCAAATTTAATTGGTGATTATTTGAAATGCTACGATACTTTTCAGATCATTTATATATGTTAAGACGGAAGGTTATGATGGAATACCATGCAAAAAAATCATATGAAAACTAGATTCTATGAAACTTTTCGAAATGCAAGTTTCGGTCAAAATATCTTTATATATTATACACTAGTTTTTACTAGTTTCGGTCAAAAATCAAATTAAATCGGGGACAGTTCGAAATGATACGAAACATCTAATATCATTTATATATTTTACGAGGGAAGGTTATGATGGAATTCCATGCAAAAAATCATCCGAAAATTAGATTCTATGAAACCTTTCGAAATTTAATTTTCGGTCAAAAATCGTAGTATATTATACACGAGTTTCGGTCAAAAAAATCAAATTTAATTGGGGATTATTTGAAATGATAGATACTTTTCTGGTCATATATATATGTTAAGAGGGAAGGTTATGATTGAAGTCCATGCAACAAAATCATTTGAAAACTAGATTCTAGGAAACTATTCGAAATGCAAGTTTCGGTCAAAATATCTTAATATATTATACACTAGTTTATACTAGTTTCGGTTAAAAATCAAATTAAATCGGGGACTGTTCGAATTGAAACGAAACATCTAATATCATTTATATATTTTACGAGGGAAGGTCATGATGGAAGTCCATGCAAAAAATCATATGAAAATTATATTCTATGAAACTTTTCGAAATGCAATTTTCGGTCAAAAATCGTAGTATATTATACACTAGTTTCGGACCAAAAAATCAAATTTAATTGGTGATTATTTGAAATGCTACGATACTTTTCAGATCATTTATATATGTTAAGACGGAAGGTTATGATGGAATACCATGCAAAAAAATCATATGAAAACTAGATTCTATGAAACTTTTCGAAATGCAAGTTTCGGTCAAAATATCTTTATATATTATACACTAGTTTTTACTAGTTTCGGTCAAAAATCAAATTAAATCGGGGACAGTTCAAAATGATACGAAACATCTAATATCATTTATACCTTTCGAAATTTAATTTTCGGTCAAAAATCGTAGTATATTATACACGAGTTTCGGTCAAAAAAATAAAATTTAATTGGGGATTATTTGAAATGATAGATACTTTTCTGGTCGTATATATATGTTAAGAGGGAAGGTTATGATTGAAGTCCATGCAACAAAATCATTTGAAAACTAGATTCTAGGAAACTTTTCGAAATGCAAGTTTCGGTCAAAATATCTTAATATATTATACACTAGTTTATACTAGTTTCGGTTAAAAATCAAATTAAATCGGGGACTATTCGAAATGATACAAAACTTCTAATATCATTTATATAATTTACGAGGGACGGTCATGATGGAAGTCCATGCAAAAAATCATATGAAAATTATATTCTATGAAACTTTTCGAAATGCAATTTTCGGTCAAAAATCGTAGTATATTATACACTAGTTTCAGACCAAAAAATCAAATTTAATTGGTGATTATTTGAAATGCTACGATACTTTTCAGATCATTTATATATGTTAAGACGGAAGGTTATGATGGAATACCATGCAAAAAAATCATATGAAAACAAGATTCTATGAAACTTTTCGAAATGCAAGTTTCGGTCAAAATATATTTATATATTATACACTAGTTTTTACTAGTTTCGGTCAAAAATCAAATTAAATCGGGGACAGTTCGAAATGATACGAAACATCTAATATCATTTATATATTTTACGAGGGAAGGTTATGATGGAATTCCATGCAAAAAATCATCCGAAAATTAGATTCTATGAAACCTTTCGAAATTTAATTTTCGGTCAAAAATCATAGTATATTATACACGAGTTTCGGTCAAAAAAATCAAATTTAATTGGGGATTATTTGAAATGATACGAGACTTTTCTGATCTTTTATATATGTTAAGAGGGAAGGTTATGATGGAAGTCCATGCAAAAAAATCATCTGAAAACTAGATTCTATGAAACATTACGAAATGCAAGTTTTAGTCAAAAAATCTTAATATATTATACACTAGTTTATACTAGTTTCGGTCAATAATCAAATTAAATCGGGGACTGTACAAAATGATACAAAACTTCTAATATCATTTATATAATTTACGAGGGAAGGTCATGATGGAAGTCCATGCAAAAAATCATATGAAAATTATATTCTATGAATCTTTTCGAAATGCAATTTTCGGTCAAAAATCGTAGTATATTATACACTAGTTTCGGACCAAAAAATCAAATTTAATTGGTGATTATTTGAAATGCTACGATACTTTTCAGATCATTTATATATGTTAAGACGGAAGGTTATGATGGAATACCATGCAAAAAAATCATATGAAAACTAGATTCTATGAAACTTTTCGAAATGCAAGTTTCGGTCAAAATATCTTTATATATTATACACTAGTTTTTACTAGTTTCGGTCAAAAATCAAATTAAATCGGGGACAGTTCGAAATGATACGAAACATCTAATATCATTTATATATTTTACGAGGGAAGGTTATGATGGAATTCCATGCAAAAAATCATCCGAAAATTAGATTCTATGAAACCTTTCGAAATTTAATTTTCGGTCAAAAATCGTAGTATATTATACACGAGTTTCGGTCAAAAAAATCAAATTTAATTGGGGATTATTTGAAATGCTAGATACTTTTCTGGTCGTATATATATGTTAAGAGGGAAGGTTATGATTGAAGTCCATGCAACAAAATCATTTGAAAACTAGATTCTAGGAAACTTTTCGAAATGCAAGTTTCGGTCAAAATATCTTAATATATTATACACTAGTTTATACTAGTTTCGGTCAAAAATCAAATTAAATCGGGGACTGTTGGAAATGATACGAAACATCTAATATCATTTATATATTTTACGAGGGAAGGTTATGATGGAATTCCATGCAAAAAATCATCCGAAAAATATATTCTATGAAACTTTTCGAAATTTAAGTTTCGGTCAAAAATCATAGTATATTATACACGAGTTTCGGTCAAAAAAATCAAATTTAATTGGGGATTATTTGAAATGATACGAGACTTTTCTGATCTTTTATATATGTTAAGAGGGAAGGTTATGATGGAAGTCCATGCAAAAAAATCATCTGAAAACTAGATTCTATGAAACATTACGAAATGCAAGTTTTAGTCAAAAAATCTTAATATATTATACACTAGTTTATACTAGTTTCGGTCAATAATCAAATTAAATCGGGGACTGTACAAAATGATACAAAACTTCTAATATCATTTATATAATTTACGAGGGAAGGTCATGATGGAAGTCCATGCAAAAAATCATATGAAAATTATATTCTATGAATCTTTTCGAAATGCAATTTTCGGTCAAAAATCGTAGTATATTATACACTAGTTTCGGACCAAAAAATCAAATTTAATTGGTGATTATTTGAAATGCTACGATACTTTTCAGATCATTTATATATGTTAAGACGGAAGGTTATGATGGAATACCATGCAAAAAAATCATATGAAAACTAGATTCTATGAAACTTTTCGAAATGCAACTTTCGGTCAAAATATCTTTATATATTATACACTAGTTTTTACTAGTTTCGGTCAAAAATCAAATTAAATCGGGGACAGTTCGAAATGATACGAAACATCTAATATCATTTATATATTTTACGAGAGAAGGTTATGATGGAATTCCATGCAAAAAATCATCCGAAAATTAGATTCTATGAAACCTTTCGAAATTTAATTTTCGGTCAAAAATCGTAGTATATTATACACGAGTTTCGGTCAAAAAAATCAAATTTAATTGGGGATTATTTGAAATGCTAGATACTTTTCTGGTCGTATATATATGTTAAGAGGGAAGGTTATGATTGAAGTCCATGCAACAAAATCATTTGAAAACTAGATTCTAGGAAACTTTTCGAAATGCAAGTTTCGGTCAAAATATCTTAATATATTATACACTAGTTTATACTAGTTTCGGTCAAAAATCAAATTAAATCGGGGACTGTTCGAAATGATACGAAACATCTAATATCATTTATATATTTTACGAGGGAAGGTTATGATGGAATTCCATGCAAAAAATCATCCGAAAATTAGATTCTATGAAACCTTTCGAAATTTAATTTTCGGTCAAAAATCATAGTATATTATACACGAGTTTCGGTCAAAAAAATCAAATTTAATTGGGGATTATTTGAAATGATACGAGACTTTTCTGATCTTTTATATATGTTAAGAGGGAAGGTTATGATGGAAGTCCATGCAAAAAAATCATCTGAAAACTAGATTCTATGAAACATTACGAAATGCAAGTTTTAGTCAAAAAATCTTAATATATTATACACTAGTTTATACTAGTTTCGGTCAATAATCAAATTAAATCGGGGACTGTACAAAATGATACAAAACTTCTAATATCATTTATATAATTTACGAGGGAAGGTCATGATGGAAGTCCATGCAAAAAATCATATGAAAATTATATTCTATGAATCTTTTCGAAATGCAATTTTCGGTCAAAAATCGTAGTATATTATACACTAGTTTCGGACCAAAAAATCAAATTTAATTGGTGATTATTTGAAATGCTACGATACTTTTCAGATCATTTATATATGTTAAGACGGAAGGTTATGATGGAATACCATGCAAAAAAATCATATGAAAACTAGATTCTATGAAACTTTTCGAAATGCAAGTTTCGGTCAAAATATCTTTATATATTATACACTAGTTTTTACTAGTTTCGGTCAAAAATCAAATTAAATCGGGGACAGTTCGAAATGATACGAAACATCTAATATCATTTATATATTTTACGAGGGAAGGTTATGATGGAATTCCATGCAAAAAATCATCCGAAAATTAGATTCTATGAAACCTTTCGAAATTTAATTTTCGGTCAAAAATCGTAGTATATTATACACGAGTTTCGGTCAAAAAAATCAAATTTAATTGGGGATTATTTGAAATGCTAGATACTTTTCTGGTCGTATATATATGTTAAGAGGGAAGGTTATGATTGAAGTCCATGCAACAAAATCATTTGAAAACTAGATTCTAGGAAACTTTTCGAAATGCAAGTTTCGGTCAAAATATCTTAATATATTATACACTAGTTTATACTAGTTTCGGTCAAAAATCAAATTAAATCGGGGACTGTTCGAAATGATACGAAACATCTAATATCATTTATATATTTTACGAGGGAAGGTTATGATGGAATTCCATGCAAAAAATCATCCGAAAAATATATTCTATGAAACTTTTCGAAATTTAAGTTTCGGTCAAAAATCATAGTATATTATACACGAGTTTCGGTCAAAAAAATCAAATTTAATTGGGGATTATTTGAAATGATACGAGACTTTTCTGATCTTTTATATATGTTAAGAGGGAAGGTTATGATGGAAGTCCATGCAAAAAAATCATCTGAAAACTAGATTCTATGAAACATTACGAAATGCAAGTTTTAGTCAAAAAATCTTAATATATTATACACTAGTTTATACTAGTTTCGGTCAATAATCAAATTAAATCGGGGACTGTACAAAATGATACAAAACTTCTAATATCATTTATATAATTTACGAGGGAAGGTCATGATGGAAGTCCATGCAAAAAATCATATGAAAATTATATTCTATGAATCTTTTCGAAATGCAATTTTCGGTCAAAAATCGTAGTATATTATACACTAGTTTCGGACCAAAAAATCAAATTTAATTGGTGATTATTTGAAATGCTACGATACTTTTCAGATCATTTATATATGTTAAGACGGAAGGTTATGATGGAATACCATGCAAAAAAATCATATGAAAACTAGATTCTATGAAACTTTTCGAAATGCAACTTTCGGTCAAAATATCTTTATATATTATACACTAGTTTTTACTAGTTTCGGTCAAAAATCAAATTAAATCGGGGACAGTTCGAAATGATACGAAACATCTAATATCATTTATATATTTTACGAGGGAAGGTTATGATGGAATTCCATGCAAAAAATCATCCGAAAATTAGATTCTATGAAACCTTTCGAAATTTAATTTTCGGTCAAAAATCGTAGTATATTATACACGAGTTTCGGTCAAAAAAATCAAATTTAATTGGGGATTATTTGAAATGCTAGATACTTTTCTGGTCGTATATATATGTTAAGAGGGAAGGTTATGATTGAAGTCCATGCAACAAAATCATTTGAAAACTAGATTCTAGGAAACTTTTCGAAATGCAAGTTTCGGTCAAAATATCTTAATATATTATACACTAGTTTATACTAGTTTCGGTCAAAAATCAAATTAAATCGGGGACTGTTCGAAATGATACGAAACATCTAATATCATTTATATATTTTACGAGGGAAGGTTATGATGGAATTCCATGCAAAAAATCATCCGAAAAATATATTCTATGAAACTTTTCGAAATTTAAGTTTCGGTCAAAAATCATAGTATATTATACACGAGTTTCGGTCAAAAAAATCAAATTTAATTGGGGATTATTTGAAATGATACGAGACTTTTCTGATCTTTTATATATGTTAAGAGGGAAGGTTATGATGGAAGTCCATGCAAAAAAATCATCTGAAAACTAGATTCTATGAAACATTACGAAATGCAAGTTTTAGTCAAAAAATCTTAATATATTATACACTAGTTTATACTAGTTTCGGTCAATAATCAAATTAAATCGGGGACTGTACAAAATGATACAAAACTTCTAATATCATTTATATAATTTACGAGGGAAGGTCATGATGGAAGTCCATGCAAAAAATCATATGAAAATTATATTCTATGAAACTTTTCGAAATGCAATTTTCGGTCAAAAATCGTAGTATATTATACACTAGTTTCGGACCAAAAAATCAAATTTAATTGGTGATTATTTGAAATGCTACGATACTTTTCAGATCATTTATATATGTTAAGACGGAAGGTTATGATGGAATACCATGCAAAAAAATCATATGAAAACTAGATTCTATGAAACTTTTCGAAATGCAAGTTTCGGTCAAAATATCTTTATATATTATACACTAGTGTTTACTAGTTTCGGTCAAAAATCAAATTAAATCGGGGACAATTCGAAATGATACGAAACATCTAATATCATTTATATATTTTACGAGGGAAGGTTATGATGGAATTCCATGCAAAAAATCATCCGAAAATTAGATTCTATGAAACCTTTCGAAATTTAATTTTCGGTCAAAAATCGTAGTATATTATACACGAGTTTCGGTCAAAAAAATCAAATTTAATTGGGGATTATTTGAAATGCTAGATACTTTTCTGGTCGTATATATATGTTAAGAGGGAAGGTTATGATTGAAGTCCATGCAACAAAATCATTTGAAAACTAGATTCTAGGAAACTTTTCGAAATGCAAGTTTCGGTCAAAATATCTTAATATATTATACACTAGTTTATACTAGTTTCGGTCAAAAATCAAATTAAATCGGGGACTGTTCGAAATGATACGAAACATCTAATATCATTTATATATTTTACGAGGGAAGGTTATGATGGAATTCCATGCAAAAAATCATCCGAAAAATAGATTCTATGAAACTTTTCGAAATTTAAGTTTCGGTCAAAAATCATAGTATATTATACACGAGTTTCGGTCAAAAAAATCAAATTTAATTGGGGATTATTTGAAATGATACGAGACTTTTCTGATCTTTTATATATGTTAATAGGGAAGGTTATGATGGAAGTCCATGCAAAAAAATAATCTGAAAATTAGATTCTATGAAACATTACGAAATGCAAGTTTTAGTCAAAAAATCATAATATATTATACACTAGTTTATACTAGTTTCGGTCAATAATCAAATTAAATCGGGGACTGTACAAAATGATACAAAACTTCTAATATCATTTATTTAATTTACGAGGGAAGGTCATGATGGAAGTCCATGCAAAAAATCATATGAAAATTATATTCTATGAAACTTTTCGAAATGCAATTTTCGGTCAAAAATCGTAGTATATAATACAATAGTTTCGGTCCAAAAAATCAAATTTAATTGGTGATTATTTGAAATGCTACGATACTTTTCAGATCATTTATATATGTTAAGAGGGAAGGTTATGATGGAATACCATGCAAAAAAATCATATGAAAACTAGATTCTATGAAACTTTTCGAAATGCAAGTTTCGGTCAAAATATCTTTATATATTATACACTAGTTTATACTAGTTTCGGTCAAAAATCAAATTAAATCGGGGACTGTTCGAAATGATACGAAACATCTAATATCATTTATATATTTTACGAGGGAAGGTTATGATGGAATTCCATGCAAAAAATCATCCGAAAATTAGATTCTATGAAACTTTTCGAAATTTAAGTTTCGGTCAAAAATCATAGTATATTATACACGTGTTTCGGTCAAAAAAATCAAATTTAATTGGGGATTATTTGAAATGATACGAGACTTTTCTGATCATTTATATATGTTAAGAGGGAAGGTTATGATGGAAGTCCATGCAAAAAAAATCATCTGAAAACTAGATTCTATGAAACTTTACGAAATGCAAGTTTCGGTCAAAAAATCATAATATATTATACACTAGTTTATACTAGTTTCGATCAATAATCAAATTAAATCGGGGACTGTTCAAAATGATACGAAAATTCTAATATCATTTATATAATTTACGAGGGAAGGTAATGATGGAAGTCCATGCAAAAAATCATATGAAAATTATATTCTATGAAACTTTTCGAAATGCAATTTTTGGTCAAAAATCATAGTATATTATGCACTAGTTTCGGTCAAAAAAATTAAATTTAATTGGTGATTATTTGAAATGCTACGATACTTTTCAGATCATTTATATATGTTAAGAGAGAAGGTTATGATGGAATACCATGCAAAAAAATCATATGAAAACTAGATTCTATGAAACTTTTCGAAATGCAAGTTTCGGTCAAAAATCATAGTATATTATACACGAGTTTCGGTCAAAAAAATCAAATTTAATTGGGGATTATTTGAAATGATACGAGACTTTTCTGATCATTTATATATGTTAATAGGGAAGGTTATGATGGAAGTCCATGCAAAAAAAATCATCTGAAAATTAGATTCTATGAAACTTTACGAAATGCAAGTTTCGGTCAAAAAATCATAATATATTATACACTAGTTTATACTAGTTTCGATCAATAATCAAATTAAATCGGGGACTGTTCAAAATGATACGAAAATTCTAATATCATTTATATAATTTACGAGGGAAGGTAATGATGGAAGTCCATGCAAAAAATCATATGAAAATTATATTCTATGAAACTTTTCGAAATGCAATTTTTGGTCAAAAATCATAGTATATTATGCACTAGTTTCGGTCAAAAAAATCAAATTTAATTGGTGATTATTTGAAATGCTACGATACTTTTCAGATCATTTATATATGTTAAGAGAGAAGGTTATGATGGAATACCATGCAAAAAAATCATATGAAAACTAGATTCTATGAAACTTTTCGAAATGCAAGTTTCGGTCAAAATATCTTTATATATTATACACTAGTTTTTACTAGTTTCGGTCAAAAATCAAATTAAATCGGGGACAGTTCGAAACGATACGAAACATCTAATATCATTTATATATTTTACGAGGGAAGGTTATGATGGAATTCCATGCAAAAAATCATCCGAAAATTAGATTCTATGAAACCTTTCGAAATTTAATTTTCGGTCAAAAATCGTAGTATATTATACACTAGTTTCGGTCAAAAAAATCAAATTTAATTGGGGATTATTTGAAATGCTAGATACTTTTCTGGTCGTATATATATGTTAAGAGGGAAGGTTATGATTGAAGTCCATGCAACAAAATCATTTGAAAACTAGATTCTAGGAAACTTTTCGAAATGCAAGTTTCGGTCAAAATATCTTAATATATTATACACTAGTTTATACTAGTTTCGGTCAAAAATCAAATTAAATCGGGGACTGTTCGAAATGATACGAAACATCTAATATCATTTATATATTTTACGAGGGAAGGTTATGATGGAATTCCATGCAAAAAATCATCCGAAAATTAGATTCTATGAAACTTTTCGAAATTTAAGTTTCGGTCAAAAATCATAGTATATTATACACGAGTTTCGGTCAAAAAAATCAAATTTAATTGGGGATTATTTGAAATGATACGAGACTTTTCTGATCATTTATATATGTTAAGAGGGAAGGTTATGATGGAAGTCCATGCAAAAAAAATCATCTGAAAACTAGATTCTATGAAACTTTACGAAATGCAAGTTTCGGTCAAAAAATCATAATATATTATACACTAGTTTATACTAGTTTCGATCAATAATCAAATTAAATTGGAGACTGTTCAAAATGATACGAAAATTCTAATATCATTTATATTATTTACGAGGGAAGGTAATGATGGAAGTCCATGCAAAAAATCATATGAAAATTATATTCTATGAAACTTTTCGAAATGCAATTTTCGGTCAAAAATCATAGTATATTATACACTAGTTTCGGTCCAAAAAATCAAATTTAATTGGTGATTATTTGAAATGCTACGATACTTTTCAGATCATTTATATATGTTAAGAGGGAAGGTTATGATGGAATACCATGCAAAGAAATCATATGAAAACTAGATTCTATGAAACTTTTCGAAATGCAAGTTTCGGTCAAAATATCTTTATATATTATACACTAGTTTATACTAGTTTCGGTCAATAATCAAATTAAATTGGGGACTGTTCGAAATGCTATGAAACATCTAATATCAATTATATATTTTACGAGGGAAGGTTATGATGGAATTCCATGCAAAAAATCATCTGAAAATTAGAATCTATGAAACTTTTAGAAATTTAAGTTTCGGTCAAAAATCATAGTATATTATACACGAGTTTCGGTCAAAAAAATCAAATTTAATTGGGGATTATTTGAAATGATACGAGACTTTTCTGATCATTTATATATGTTAATAGGGAAGGTTATGATGGAAGTCCATGCAAAAAAAATCATCTGAAAATTAGATTCTATGAAACTTTACGAAATGCAAGTTTCGGTCAAAAAATCATAATATATTATACAATAGTTTATACTAGTTTCGATCAATAATCAAATTAAATCGGGGACTGTTCAAAATGATACGAAAATTCTAATATCATTTATATAATATACGAGGGAAGGTAATGATGGAAGTCCATGCAAAAAATCATATGAAAATTATATTCTATGAAACTTTTCGAAATGCAATTTTTGGTCAAAAATCATAGTATATTATGCACTAGTTTCGGTCAAAAAAATCAAATTTAATTGGTGATTATTTGAAATGCTACGATACTTTTCAGATCATTTATATATGTTAAGAGAGAAGGTTATGATGGAATACCATGCAAAAAAATCATATGAAAACTAGATTCTATGAAACTTTTCGAAATGCAAGTTTCGGTCAAAATATCTTTATATATTATACACTAGTTTTTACTAGTTTCGGTCAAAAATCAAATTAAATCGGGGACAGTTCGAAATGATACGAAACATCTAATATCATTTATATATTTTACGAGGGAAGGTTATGATGGAATTCCATGCAAAAAATCATCCGAAAATTAGATTCTATGAAACCTTTCGAAATTTAATTTTCGGTCAAAAATCGTAGTATATTATACACGAGTTTCGGTCAAAAAAATCAAATTTAATTGGGGATTATTTGAAATGCTAGATACTTTTCTGGTCGTATATATATGTTAAGAGGGAAGGTTATGATTGAAGTCCATGCAACAAAATCATTTGAAAACTAGATTCTAGGAAACTTTTCGAAATGCAAGTTTCGGTCAAAATATCTTAATATATTATACACTAGTTTATACTAGTTTCGGTCAAAAATCAAATTAAATCGGGGACTGTTCGAAATGATACGAAACATCTAATATCATTTATATATTTTACGAGGGAAGGTTATGATGGAATTCCATGCAAAAAATCATCCGAAAAATAGATTCTATGAAACTTTTCGAAATTTAAGTTTCGGTCAAAAATCATAGTATATTATACACGAGTTTCGGTCAAAAAAATCAAATTTAATTGGGGATTATTTGAAATGATACGAGACTTTTCTGATCTTTTATATATGTTAATAGGGAAGGTTATGATGGAAGTCCATGCAAAAAAATCATCTGAAAACTAGATTCTATGAAACTTTACGAAATGCAAGTTTCGGTCAAAAAATCATAATATATTATACACTAGTTTATACTAGTTTCGATCAATAATCAAATTAAATCGGGGACTGTACAAAATGATACAAAACATCTAATATCATTTATATAATTTACGAGGGAAGGTCATGATGGAAGTCCATGCAAAAAATCATATGAAAATTATATTCTATGAAACTTTTCGAAATGCAATTTTCGGTCAAAAATCGTAGTATATATTATACAATAGTTTCGGTCCAAAAAATCAAATTTAATTGGTGATTATTTGAAATGCTACGATACTTTTCAGATCATTTATATATGTTAAGAGGGAAGGTTATGATGGAATACCATGCAAAAAAATCATATGAAAACTAGATTCTATGAAACTTTTCGAAATGCAAGTTTCGGTCAAAATATCTCTATATATTATACACTAGTTTATACTAGTTTCGGTCAAAAATCAAATTAAATCGGGGATTGTTCGAAATGATACGAAACATCTAATATCATTTATATATTTTACGAGGGAAGGTTATGATGGAATTCCATGCAAAAAATCATCCGAAAATTAGATTCTATGAAACTTTTCGAAATTTAAGTTTCGGTCAAAAATCATAGTATATTATACACGAGTTTCGGTCAAAAAAATCAAATTTAATTGGGGATTATTTGAAATGATACGAGACTTTTCTGATCATTTATATATGTTAAGAGGGAAGGTTATGATGGAAGTCCATACAAAAAAAATCATCTGAAAACTAGATTCTATGAAACTTTACGAAATGCAAGTTTCGGTCAAAAAATCATAATATATTATACACTAGTTTATACTAGTTTCGATCAATAATCAAATTAAATTGGAGACTGTTCAAAATGATACGAAAATTCTAATATCATTTATATAATTTACGAGGGAAGGTAATGATGGAAGTCCATGCAAAAAATCATATGAAAATTATATTCTATGAAACTTTTCGAAATGCAATTTTCGGTCAAAAATCATAGTATATTATACACTAGTTTCGGTCCAAAAAATCAAATTTAATTGGTGATTATTTGAAATGCTACGATACTTTTCAGATCATTTATATATGTTAAGAGGGAAGGTTATGATGGAATACCATGCAAAAAAATCATATGAAAACTAGATTCTATGAAACTTTTCGAAATGCAAGTTTCGGTCAAAATATCTTTATATATTATACACTAGTTTATACTAGTTTCGGTCAAAAATCAAATTAAATTGGGGACTGTTCAAAATGCTATGAAACATCTAATATCAATTATATATTTTACGAGGGAAGGTTATGATGGAATTCCATGCAAAAAATCATCTGAAAATTAGATTCTATGAAACTTTTCGAAATTTAAGTTTCGGTCAAAAATCATAGTATATTATACACGAGTTTCGGTCAAAAAAATCAAATTAAATTGGGGATTATTTGAAATGATACGAGACTTTTCTGATCATTTATATATGTTAATAGGGAAGGTTATGATGGAAGTACATGCAAAAAAAATCATCTGAAAATTAGATTCTATGAAACTTTACGAAATGCAAGTTTCGGTCAAAAAATCATAATATATTATACACTAGTTTATACTAGTTTCGATCAATAATCAAATTAAATCGGGGACTGTTCAAAATGATACGAAAATTCTAATATCATTTATATAATTTACGAGGGAAGGTAATGATGGAAGTCCATGCAAAAAATCATATGAAAATTATATTCTATGAAACTTTTCGAAATGCAATTTTTGGTCAAAAATCATATTATATTATGCACTAGTTTCGGTCAAAAAAATCAAATTTAATTGGTGATTATTTGAAATGCTATGATACTTTTCAGATCATTTATATATGTTAAGAGAGAAGGTTATGATGGAATACCATGCAAAAAAATCATATGAAAACTAGATTCTATGAAACTTTTCGAAATGCAAGTTTCGGTCAAAATATCTTTATATATTATACACTAGTTTATACTAGTTTCGGTCAAAAATCAAATTAAATCGGGGACTGTTCGAAATGATACGAAACATCTAATATCATTTATATATTTTACGAGGGAAGGTTATGATGGAATTCCATGCAAAAAATCATCCGAAAATTAGATTTTATGAAACTTTTCAAAATTTAAGTTTCGGTCAAAAATCATAGTATATTATACACGAGTTTCGGTCCAAAAAATCAAATTTAGTTGGGGATTATTTGAAATGATACGAGACTTTTCTGATCATTTATATATGTTAAGAGGGAAGGTTATGATGGAAGTCCATGCAAAAAAATTATCTGAAAATTAGATTCTATGAAACTTTACGAAATGCAAGTTTCGGTCAAAAAATCATAATATATTATACACTAGTTTATACTAGTTTCGATCAATAATCAAATTAAATCGGGGACTGTTCAAAATGATATGAAACTTCTAATATCATTTATATAATTTACGAGGGAAGGTAATGATGGAAGTCCATGCAAAAAATCATATGAAAATTATATTCTATGAAACTTTTCGAAATGCAATTTTCGGTCAAAAATCGTAGTATATTATACACTAGTTTCGGTCCAAAAAATTAAATTTAATTGGTGATTATTTGAAATGCTACGATACTTTTCAGATCATTTATATATGTTAAGAGGGAAGGTTATGATGGAATACCATGCAAAAAAATCATATGAAAACTAGATTCTATAAAATTTTTCGAAATGAAAGAGTCGGTCAAAATATATTTATATATTATACACTAGTTTATACTAGTTTCGGTCAAAAATCAAATTAAATCGGGGACTGTTCGAAATGATTCGAAACATCTAATATCATTTATATATTTTATGAGGGAAGGTCATGATGGAAGTCCATGCAAAAAATAATCCGAAAATTAGATTCTATGAAACCTTTCGAAATTTAATTTTCGGTCAAAAACCGTAGTATATTATACACGAGTTTCGGTCAAAAAAATCAAATTTAATTGGGGATTATTTGAAATGCTAAATACTTTTCTGGTCGTATATATATGTTAAGAGGGAAGGTTAAGATTGAAGTCCATGCAAAAAAATCATATGAAAAATAGATTCTAGGAAACTTTTCAAAATGCAAGTTTCGGTCAAAATATCTTAATATATTATACACTAGTTTATACTAGTTTCAGTCAAAAATCAAATTAAATCGGGGACTGTTCGAAATGATACGAAACATCTAATATCATTTATATATTTTACGAGGGAAGGTTATGATGGAATTCCATGCAAAAAATCATCCGAAAAATAGATTCTATGAAACTTTTCGATATTTAAGTTTCGGTCAAAAATCATAGTATATTATACACGAGTTTCGGTCAAAAAAATCAAATTTAATTGGGGATTATTTGAAATGATACGAGACTTTTCTGATCTTTTATATATGTTAAGAGGGAAGGTAATGATGGAAGTCCATGCAAAAAAATCATCTGAAAACTAGATTCTATGAAACTTTATGAAATGCAAGTTTCGGTCAAAAAATAATAATATATTATACACTAGTTTATAATAGTTTCGATCAATAATCAAATTAAATCGGGGACTGTTCAAAATGATACGAAACTTCTAATATCATTTATATAATTTACGAGGGAAGGTCATGATGGAAGTCCATGCAAAAATCATATGAAAATTATATTCTATGAAACTTTTCGAAATGCAATTTTCGGTCAAAAATCGTAGTATATTATACACTAGTTTCGGACCAAAAAATTAAATTTAATTGGTGATTATTTGAAATGCTACGAAACTTTTCAGATCATTTATATATGTTAAGACGAAAGGTTATGATGGAATACCATGCAAAAAAATCATATGAAAACTAGATTCTATGAAACTTTTCGAAATGCAAGTTTCGGTCAAAATATCTTTATATATTATACACTAGTTTTTACTAGTTTCGGTCAAAAATCAAATTAAATCGGGGACTGTTCGAAATGATACGAAACATCTAATATCATTTATATATTTTACGAGGGAAGGTTATGATGGAATTCCATGCAAAAAATCATCCGAAAATTAGATTCTATTAAACTTTTCGAAATTTAAGTTTCGGTCAAAAATCATACTATATTATACACGAGTTTCGGTCAAAAAAATCAAATTTAGTTGGGGATTATTTGAAATGATACGAGACTTTTCTGATCATTTATATATGTTAAGAGGGAAGGTTATGATGGAAGTCCATGCAAAAAAAAATCTGAAAATTAGATTCTATGAAACTTTACGAAATGCAAGTTTCGGTCAAAAAATCATAATATATTATACACTAGTTTATACTAGTTTCGATCAATAATCAAATTAAATCGGGGACTGTTCAAAATGATATGAAACTTCTAATATCATTTATATAATTTACGAGGGAAGGTAATGATGGAAGTCCATGCAAAAAATCATATGAAAATTATATTCTATGAAACTTTTCAAAATGCAATTTTCGGTCAAAAATCATAGTATATTATACACTAGTTTCGGTCCAAAAAATCAAATTTAATTGGTGATTATTTGAAATGCTACGATACTTTTCTGATCATTTATATATGTTAAGAGGGAAGGTTATGATGGAATACCATGCAAAAAAATCATATGAAAACTTGATTCTATAAAATTTTTCGAAATGAAAGAGTCGGTTAAAATATATTTATATATTATACACTAGTTTATACTAGTTTCGGTCAAAAATCAAATTAAATCGGGGACTGTTCGAAATGATTCGAAACATCTAATATCATTTATATATTTTATGAGGGAAGGTCATGATGGAAGTCCATGCAAAAAATCATCCGAAAATTAGATTCTATGAAACCTTTCGAAATTTAATTTTCGGTCAAAAACCGTAGTATATTATACACGAGTTTCGGTCAAAAAAATCAAATTTAATTGGGGATTATTTGAAATGCTAGATACTTTTATGGTCGTTTATATATGTTAAGAGGGAAGGTTATGATTGAAGTCCATGCAAAAAAATCATATGAAAACTAGATTCTAGGAAACTTTTCAAAATGCAAGTTTCGGTCAAAATATCTTAATATATTATACACTAGTTTATACTAGTTTCGGTCAAAAATCAAATTAAATCGGGGACTGTTCGAAATGATACGAAACATCTAATATCATTTATATATTTTACGAGGGAAGGTTATGATGGAATTCCATGCAAAAAATCATCCGAAAAATAGATTCTATGAAACTTTTCGAAATTTACGTTTCGGTCAAAAATCATAGTATATTATACACGAGTTTCGGTCAAAAAAATCAAATTTAATTGGGGATTATTTGAAATGATACGAGACTTTTCTGATCTTTTATATATGTTAAGAGGGAAGGTAATGATGGAAGTCCATGCAAAAAAATCATCTGAAAACTAGATTCTATGAAACTTTATGAAATGCAAGTTTCGGTCAAAAAATCATAATATATTATACACTAGTTTATACTAGTTTCGATCAATAATCAAATTAAATCGGGGACTGTTCAAAATCATACGAAACTTCTAATATCATTTATATAATTTACGAGGGAAGGTCATGATGGAAGTCCATGCAAAAATCATATGAAAATTATATTCTATGAAACTTTTCGAAATGCAATTTTCGGTCAAAAATCGTAGTATATTATACACTAGTTTCAGACCAAAAAATCAAATTTAATTGGTGATTATTTGAAATGCTACGATACTTTTCAGATCATTTATATATGTTAAGACGGAAGGTTATGATGGAATACCATGCAAAAAAATCATATGAAAACTAGATTCTATGAAACTTTTCGAAATGCAAGTTTCGGTCAAAATATTTTTATATATTATACACTAGTTTTTACTAGTTTCGGTAAAAAATCAAATTAAATCGGGGACTATTCGAAATGATACGAAACATCTAATATCATTTATATATTTTACGAGGGAAGGTTATGATGGAATTCCATGCAAAAAATCATCCGAAAAATATATTCTATGAAACTTTTCGAAATTTAAGTTTCGGTCAAAAATCATAGTATATTATACACGAGTTTCGGTCAAAAAAATCAAATTTAATTGGGGATTATTTGAAATGATACGAGACTTTTCTGATCTTTTATATATGTTAAGAGGGAAGGTTGTGATGGAAGTCCATGCAAAAAAATCATCTGAAAACTAGATTCTATGAAACATTACGAAATGCAAGTTTTAGTCAAAAAATCATAATATATTATACATTAGTTTATACTAGTTTGGTCAATAATCAAATTAAATCGGGGACTGTACAAAATGAAACAAAACTTCTAATATCATTTATATAATTTACGAGGGAAGGTCATGATGGAAGTCCATGCAAAAAATCATATGAAAATTATATTCTATGAAACTTTTCGAAATGCAATTTTCTGTCAAAAATCGTAGTATATTATATGTAGGATCAAGCGCTTACCACTGCACTAAAAGCAATTGCTGTTAGTGAAGGCACAACTTTATTTCCTTATAGTATAAAGTCCTCAAGGGGCTGCGCCTATTAAGCGCCATGGGTTGGGATGTTAAGCCCATCGAATCCCTAAGGGTGACGCTGAATTAATAAATCCAACAATCTCCCCCCCAGTGTCAGCTGGGGGGATTCGAACCCATGACCTTGCTCTGATACCACTTGTAGGATCAAGCGCTTACCACTGCACTAAAAGCAATTGCTGTTAGTGAAGGCGCAACTTTATTTCCTTATAGTATAAAGTCCTCAAGGGGCTGCGCCTATTAAGCCCATCGAATCCCTAAGGGTGACGCTGAATTAATAAATCCAACATTATACACTAGTTTCGGACCAAAAAATCAAATTTAATTGGTGATTATTTTAAATGCTACGATACTTTTCAGATCATTTATATATGTTAAGATGGAAGGTTATGATGGAATACCATGCAAAAAAATCATATCAAAACTAGATTCTATGAAACTTTTCGAAATGCAAGTTTTGGTCAAAATATCTTTATATATTATACACTAGTTTTTACAAGTTTCGGTAAAAAATCAAAATAAATCGGGGATTGTTCGAAATGATACGAAACATCTAATTTCATTTATATATTTTACGAGGGAAAGTTATGATGGAATTCCATGCAAAAAATCATCCGAAAATTAGATTCTATGAAACTTTTCGAAATTTAAGTTTCGGTCAAAAATCATAGTATATTATACACGAGTTTCGGTCAAAAAAATCAAATTTAATTGGGGATTATTTGAAATGATACGAGACTTTTCTAATCATTTATATATGTTAAGAGGGAAGGTTATGATGGAAGTCCATGCAAAAAAAATCATCTGAAAACTAGATTCTATGAAACTTTACGAAATGCAAGTTTCGGTCAAAAAATAATAATATATTATACAATAGTTTATACTAGTTTCGATCAATAATCAAATTAAATCGGGGACTGTTCAAAATGATACGAAACTTCTAATATCATTTATATAATTTAGAAGGGAATGTAATGATGGAAGTCCATGCAAAAAATCATAAGAAAATTATATTCTACGAAACTTTTCGAAATGCAATTTTCGGTCAAAAATCATAGTATATTATACACTAGTTTCGGTCCAATAAATCAAATTTAATTGGTGATTATTTGAAATGCTACGATACTTTTCAGATCATTTATATATGTTAAGAGGGAAGGTTATGATGGAATACCATGCAAAAAAATCATATGAAAACTAGATTCTATAAAACTTTTCAAAATGAAATAATCGGTCAAAATATATTTATATATTATACACTAGTTTATACTAGTTTCGGTCAAAAATTAAATTAAATCGGTGACTGTTCGAAATGATACGAAACATCTAATATCATTTATATATTTTATGAGGGAAGGTCATGATGGAAGTCCATGCAAAAAATCATCCGAAAATTAGATTCTATGAAACCTTTCGAAATTTAATTTTCGGTCAAAAATCGTAGTATATTATACACCAGTTTCGGTCAAAAAAATCAAATTTAATTGGGGATTATTTGAAATGCTAGATACTTTTCTGGTCGTATATATATGTTAAGAGGGAAGGTTAAGATTCAAGTCCATGCAAAAAAATCATATGAAAACTAGATTCTAGGAAACTTTCCGAAATGCAAGTTTCGGTCAAAATATCTTAATATATTATACACTAGTTTATACTAGTTTCGGTCAAAAATCAAATTAAATCGGGGACTGTTCGAAATGATACGAAACATCTAATATCATTTATATATTTTACGAGGGAAGGTTATGATGGAATTCCATGCAAAAAATCATCCGATAAATAGATTCTATGAAACTTTTCGAAATTTAAGTTTCTGTCAAAAATCATAGTATATTATACACGAGTTTCGGTCAAAAAAATCAAATTTAATTGGGGATTATTTGAAATGATACGAGACTTTTCTGATCTTTTATATATGTTAAGAGGGAAGGTTATGATGGAAGTCCATGCAAAAAAATCATCTGAAAACTAGATTCTATGAAACATTACGAAATGCAAGTTTTAGTCAAAAAATAATTATATATTATACACTAGTTTATACTAGTTTCGGTCAATAATCAAATTAAATCGGGTACTTTACAAAATGATACGAAACTTCTAATATCATTTATATAATTTACGAGGGAAGGTCATGATGGAAGTCCATACAAAAAATCATATGAAAATTATATTCTATGAAATTTTTCGAAATGCAATTTTCGGTCAAAAATCGTAGTATATTATACACTAGTTTCGGTCCAAAAAATCAAATTTAATTGGTGATTATTTGAAATGCTACGATACTTTTCAGATCATTTATATATGTTAAGAGGGAAGGTTATGATGGAATACCATGCAAAAAAATCATATGAAAACTAGATTCTATGAAACTTTTCGAAATTCAAGTTTCGGTCAAAATATCTTTATAAATTATACACTAGTTTATACTAGTTTCGGTCAAAAATCAAATTAAATCAGGGACTGTTCGAAATGATACGAAACATCTAATATCATTTATATATTTTACGAGGGAAGGTTATGATGGAATTCCATGCAAAAAATCATCCGAAAATTAGATTCTATGAAACTTTTCGAAATTTAAGTTTCGGTCAAAAATCATAGTATATTATACACGAGTTTCGGTCAAAAAAATCAAATTTAATTGGGGATTATTTGAAATGATACGAGACTTTTCTGATCATTTATATATGTTAAGAGGGAAGGTTATGATGGAAGTCCATGCAAAAAAAATCATCTGAAAACTAGATTCTATGAAACTTTACGAAATGCAAGTTTCGGTCAAAAAATCATAATATATTATACACTAGTTTATACTAGTTTCGATCAATAATCAAATTAAATCGGGGACTGTTCAAAATGATACAAAACTTCTAATATCATTTATATAATTTACGAGGGAAGGTAATGATGTAAGTCCATGCAAAAACTCATATGAAAATTATATTCTATGAAACTTTTTGAAATGCAATTTTCGGTCAAAAATCATAGTATATTATACACTAGTATCGGTCCAAAAAATCAAATTTAATTGGTGATTATTTGAAATGCTACGATACTTTTCAGATCATTTATATATGTTAAGAGGGAAGGTTATGATGGAATACCATGCAAAAAAATCATATGAAAACTAGATTCTATAAAACTTTTCGAAATGAAAGAGTCGGTCAAAATATATTTATATATTATACACTAGTTTATACTAGTTTCGGTCAAAAATCAAATTAAATCGGGGACTGTTCGAAATGATACGAAACATCTAATATCATTTATATATTTTATGAGGGAAGGTCATGATGGAAGTCCATGCAAAAAATCATCCGAAAATTAGATTCTATGAAACCTTTCGAAATTTAATTTTCGGTCAAAAATCGTAGTATATTATACACGAGTTTCGGTCAAAAAAATCAAATTTAATTGGGGATTATTTGAAATGCTAGATACTTTTCTGGTCGTATATATATGTTAAGAGGGAAGGTTATGATTGAAGTCCATGCAAAAAAATCATATGAAAACTCGATTCTAGGAAACTTTTCGAAATGCAAGTTTCGGTCAAAATATCTTAATATATTATACACTAGTTTATACTAGTTTCAGTCAAAGATCAAATTAAATCGGGGACTGTTCGAAATGATACGAAACATCTAATATCATTTATATATTTTACGAGGGAAGGTTATGATGGAATTCCATGCAAAAAATCATCCGAAAAATAGATTCTATGAAACTTTTCGAAATTTAAGTTTCGGTCAAAAATCATAGTATATTATACACGAGTTTCGGTCAAAAAAATCAAATTTAATTGGGGATTATTTGAAATGATACGAGACTTTTCTGATCTTTTATATATGTTAAGAGGGAAGGTTATGATGGATGTCCATGCAAAAAAATCATCTGAAAACTAGATTCTATGAAACATTACGAAATGCAAGTTTTAGTCAAAAAATCATAATATATTATACACTAGTTTATACTAGTTTCGGTCAATAATAAAATTAAATCGGGTACTGTAAAAAATGATACGAAACTTCTAATATCATTTATATAATTTACGAGGGAAGGTCATGATGGAAGTCCATGCAAAAAATCATCTGAAAACTAGATTCTATGAAACTTTATGAAATGCAAGTTTCGGTCAAAAAATAATAATATATTATACACTAGTTTATACTAGTTTTGATCAATAATCAAATTAAATCGGGGACTGTTCAAAATGATACGAAACTTCTAATATCATTTATATAATTTACGAGGGAAGGTCATGATGGAAGTCCATGCAAAAATCATATGAAAATTATATTCTATGAAACTTTTCGAAATGCAATTTTCGGTCAAAAATCGTAGTATATTATACACTAGTTTCGGACCAAAAAATCAAATTTAATTGGTGATTATTTGAAATGCTATGATACTTTTCAGATCATTTATATATGTTAAGACGGAAGGTTATGATGGAATACCATGCAAAAAAATCATATGAAAACTAGATTCTATGAAACTTTTCGAAATGCAAGTTTCGGTCAAAATATCTTTATATATTTTACACTAGTTTTTACTAGTTTCGGTCAAAAATCAAATTAAATCGGGGACAGTTCGAAATGATTCGAAACATCTAATATCATTTATATATTTTACGAGGGAAGGTTATGATGGAATTCCATGCAAAAAATCATCCGAAAATTAGATTCTATGAAACCTTTCGAAATTTAATTTTCGGTCAAAAATCGTAGTATATTATACACGAGTTTCGGTCAAAAAAATCAAATTTAATTGGGGATTATTTGAAATGCTAGATACTTTTCTGGTCGTATATATATGTTAAGAGGGAAGGTTATGATTGAAGTCCATGCAAAAAAATCATATGAAAACTCGATTCTAGGAAACTTTTCGAAATGCAAGTTTCGGTCAAAATATCTTAATATATTATACACTAGTTTATACTAGTTTCGGTCAAAAATCAAATTAAATCGGGGACTGTTCGAAATGATACGAAACATCTAATATCATTTAAATATTTTACGAGGGAAGGTTATGATGGAATTCCATGCAAAAAATCATCCGAAAAATATATTCTATGAAACTTTTCGAAATTTAAGTTTCGGTCAAAAATCATAGTATATTATACAGGAGTTTCGGTCAAAAAAATCAAATTTAATTGGGGATTATTTGAAATGATACGAGACTTTTCTGATCTTTTATATATGTTAAGAGGGAAGGTTATGATGGAAGTCCATGCAAAAAAATCATCTGAAAACTAGATTCTATGAAACATTACGAAATGCAAGTTTTAGTCAAAAGATCATAATATATTATACACTAGTTTTTACTAGTTTCGGTCAAAAATCAAATTAAATCGGGGACTGTTCGAAATGATACAAAACTTCTAATATCATTTATATATTTTACGAGGGAAGGTCATGATGGAATTCCAGGCAAAAAATCATCCGAAAATTAGATTCTATGAAACCTTTCGAAATTTAATTTTCGGTCAAAAATGGTAGTATATTATACACGAGTTTCGGACAAAAAAATCAAATTTAATTGGTGATTATTTGAAATGCTAGATACTTTTCTGGTCGTATATATATGTTAAGAGGGAAGGTTATGATTGAAGTCCATGCAAAAAAATCATATGAAAACTAGATTCTATTAAACTTTTCGAAATGCAAGTTTCGGTCAAAATATCTTTATATATTATACACTAGTTTTTACTAGTTTCGGTCAAAAATCAAATTAAATCGGGGACTGTTTGAAATGATACGAAACATCTAATATCATTTATATATTTTACGAGGGAAGGTTATGATGGAATTCCATGCAAAAAATCATCCGAAAATTAGATTCTATGAAACCTTTCGAAATTTAATTTTCGGTCAAAAATTGTAGTATATTATACACGAGTTTCGGTCAAAAAAATCAAATTTAATTGGGGATTATTTGAAATGCTAGATACTTTTCTGGTCGTATATAAATGTTAAGAGGGAAGGTTATGATTGAAGTCCATGCAAAAAAATCATATGAAAACTAGATTCTAGGAAACTTTTCGAAATGCAAGTTTCGGTCAAAATATCTTAATATATTATACACTAGTTTATACTAGTTTCGGTTAAAAATCAAATTAAATCGGGGACTGTTCGAAATGATACGAAACATCTAAGTTCATTTATATATTTTACGAGGGAAGGTTATGATGGAATTCCATGCAAAAAAATCATCCGAAAAATATATTCTATGAAACTTTTCGAAATTTAAGTTTCGGTCAAAAATCATAGTATATTATACACGAGTTTCAGTCAAAAAAATCAAATTTAATTGGGGATTATTTGAAATGATACGAGACTTTTCTGATCTTTTATATATGTTAAGAGGGAAGGTTATGATGGAAGTCCATGCAAAAAAATCATCTGAAAACTAGATTCTATGAAACATTATGAAATGCAAGTTTTAGTCAAAAAATCATAATATATTATTCACTAGTTTATACTAGTTTCGGTCAATAATCAAATTAAATCGGGGACTGTACAAAATGATACAAAACTTCTAATATCATTTATATAATTTACGAGGGAAGGTCATGATGGAAGTCCATGCAAAAAATCATATGAAAATTATATTCTATGAAACTTTTCGAAATGCAATTTTCGGTCAAAAATCGTAGTATATTATATGTAGGATCAAGCGCTTACCACTGCACTAAAAGCAATTGCTGTTAGTGAAGGCACAACTTTATTTCCTTATAGTATAAAGTCCTAAAGGGCCTGCGCCTATTAAGCGCCATGGGTTGGGATGTTAAGCCCATCGAATCCCTAAGGGTGACGCTGAATTAATAAATCCAACAATCTCCCCCCCAGTGTCAGCCAGGGGGATTCAAACCCATGACCTTGCTCTGATACCACTTGTAGGATCAATCGCTTACCACTGCACTAAAAGCAATTGCTGTTAGTGAAGGCGCAACTTTATTTCCTTATAGTATAAAGTCCTCAAGGGGCTGTGCCTATTAAGCGCCATGTGTTGGGATGTTAAGCCCATCGAATCCCTAAGGGTGACGCTGAATTAATAAATCCAACATTATACACTAGTTTCGGACCAAAAAATCAAATTTAATTGGTGATTATTTTAAATGCTACGATACTTTTCAGATCATTTATATATGTTAAGACGGAAGGTTATGATGGAATACCATGCAAAAAAATCATATCAAAACTAGATTCTATGAAACTTTTCGAAATGCACGTTTCGGTCAAAATATCTTTATATATTATACACTAGTTTTTACAAGTTTCGGTAAAAAATCAAATTAAATCGGGGACTGTTCGAAATGATACGAAACATCTAATATCATTTATATATTTTTGGAGGGAAGGTTATGATGGAATTCCATGCAAAAAATCATCCGAAAATTAGATTCTATGAAACTTTTCGAAATTTAAGTTTCGGTCAAAAATCATAGTATATTATACACGAGGTTCGGTCAAAAAAATCAAATTTAATTGGGGATTATTTGAAATGATACGAGACTTTTCTGATCTTTTATATATGTTAAGAGGGAAGGTTATGATGGAAGTCCATGCAAAAAAAATCATCTGAAAACTAGATTCTATGAAACTTTACGAAATGCAAGTTTCGGTCAAAAAATAATAATATATTATACAATAGTTTATACTAGTTTCGATCAATAATCAAATTAAATCGGGGACTGTTCAAAATGATACGAAACTTCTAATATCATTTATATAATTTAGAAGGGAATGTAATGATGGAAGTCCATGCAAAAAATCATATGAAAATTATATTCTACGAAACTTTTCGAAATGCAATTTTCGGTCAAAAATCATAGTATATTATACACTAGTGTCGGTCCAATAAATCAAATTTCATTGGTGATTATTTGAAATGCTACGATACTTTTCAGATCATTTATATATGTTAAGAGGGAAGGTTATGATGGAATACCATGCAAAAAAATCATATGAAAACAAGATTCTATAAAACTTTTCGAAATGAAAGAGTCGGTCAAAATATATTTATATATTATACACTAGTTTATACTAGTTTCGGTCAAAAATCAAATTAAATCGGGGACTGTTCGAAATGATACGAAACATCTAATATCATTTATATATTTTATGAGGGAAGGTCATGATGGAAGTCCATGCAAAAAATCATCCGAAAATTAGATTCTATGAAACCTTTCGAAATTTAATTTTCGGTCAAAAATCGTAGTATATTATACACGAGTTTCGGTCAAAAAAATCAAATTTAATTGGGGATTATTTGAAATGCTAGATACTTTTCTGGTCGTATATATATGTTAAGAGGGAAGGTTAAGATTGAAGTCCATGCAAAAAAATCATATGAAAACTAGATTCTAGGAAACTTTTCGAAATGCAAGTTTCGGTCAAAATATCTTAATATATTATACACTAGTTTATACTAGTTTCGGTCAAAAATCAAATTAAATAGGGGACTGTTCGAAATGATACGAAACATCTAATATCATTTATATATTTTACGAGGGAAGGTTATGATGGAATTCCGTGCAAAAAATCATCCGAAAAATCGATTCTATGAAACTTTTCGAAATTTATGTTTCTGTCAAAAATAATAGTATATTATACACGAGTTTCGGTCAAAAAAATCAAATTTAATTGGGGATTATTTGAAATGATACGAGACTTTTCTGATCTTTTATATATGTTAAGAGGGAAGGTTATGATGGAAGTCCATGCAAAAAAATCATCTGAAAACTAGATTCTATGAAACATTACGAAATGCAAGTTTTAGTCAAAAAATAATTATATATTATACACTAGTTTATACTAGTTTCAGTCAATAATCAAATTAAATCGGGTACTTTACAAAATGATACGAAACTTCTAAAATCATTTATATAATTTACGAGGGAAGGTCATGATGGAAGTCCATACAAAAAATCATATGAAAATTATATTCTATGAAACTTTTCGAAATGCAATTTTCGGTCAAAAATTGTAGTATATTATACACTAGTTTCGGTCCAAAAAATCAAATTTAATTGGTGATTATTTGAAATGCTACGATACTTTTCAGATCATTTATATATGTTAAGAGGGAAGGTTATGATGGAATACCATGCAAAAAAATCATATGAAAACTAGATTCTATGAAACTTTTCGAAATTCAAGTTTCGGTCAAAATATCTTTATATATTATACACTAGTTTATACTAGTTTCGGTCAAAAATCAAATTAAATCGGGGACTGTTCGAAATGATACGAAACATCTAATATCATTTATATATTTTACGAGGGAAGGTTATGATGGAATTCCATGCAAAAAATCATCCGAAAATTATATTCTATGAAACTTTTCGAAATTTAAGTTTCGGTCAAAAATCATAGTATATTATACACGAGTTTCGGTCAAAAAAATCAAATTTAATTGGGGATTATTTGAAATGATACGAGACTTTTCTGATCATTTATATATGTTAAGAGGGAAGGTTATGATGGAAGTCCATGCAAAAAAAATCATCTGAAAACTAGATTCTATGAAACTTTACGAAATGCAAGTTTCGGTCAAAAAATCATAATATATTATACACTAGTTTATACTAGTTTCGATCAATAATCAAATTAAATCGGGGACTGTTCAAAATGATACAAAACTTCTAATATCATTTATATAATTTACGAGGGAAGGTAATGATGGAAGTCCATGCAAAAACTCATATGAAAATTATATTCTATGAAACTTTTCGAAATGCAATTTTCGGTCAAAAATCATAGTATATTATACACTAGTATCGGTCCTAAAAATCAAATTTAATTGGTGATTATTTGAAATGCTACGATACTTTTTAGATCATTTATATATGTTAAGAGGGAAGGTTATGATGGAATACCATGCAAAAAAATCATATGAAAACTAGATTCTATAAAACTTTTCGAAATGAAAGAGTCGGTCAAAATATATTTATATATTATACACTAGTTTATACTAGTTTCGGTCAAAAATCAAATAAAATCGGGGACTGTTCGAAATGATACGAAACATCTAATATCATTTATATATTTTATGAGGGAAGGTCATGATGGAAGTCCATGCAAAAAATCATCCGAAAATTAGATTCTATGAAACCTTTCGAAATTTAATTTTCGGTCAAAAATCGTAGTATATTATACACGAGTTTCGGTCAAAAAAATCAAATTTAATTGGGGATTATTTGAAATGCTAGATACTTTTCTGGTCGTATATATATGTTAAGAGGGAAGGTTATGATTGAAGTCCATGCAAAAAAATCATATGAAAACTCGATTCTAGGAAACTTTTCGAAATGCAAGTTTCGGTCAAAATATCTTAATATATTATACACTAGTTTATACTAGTTTCAGTCAAAGATCAAATTAAATCGGGGACTGTTCGAAATGATACGAAACATCTAATATCATTTATATATTTTACGAGGGAAGGTTATGATGGAATTCCATGCAAAAAATCATCCGAAAAATAGATTCTATGAAACTTTTTGAAATTTAAGTTTCGGTCAAAAATCATAGTATATTATACACGAGTTTCGGTCAAAAAAATTAAATTTAATTAGGGATTATTTGAAATGATACGAGACTTTTCTGATCTTTTATATATGTTAAGAGGGAAGGTTATGATGGAAGTCCATGCAAAAAATTCATCTGAAAACTAGATTCTATGAAACATTACGAAATGCAAGTTTTAGTCAAAAAATCATAATATATTATACACTAGTTTATACTAGTTTCGGTCAATAATAAAATTAAATCGGGTACTGTACAAAATGATACGAAACTTCTAATATCATTTATATAATTTACGAGGGAAGGTCATGATGGAAGTCCATGCAAAAAATCATCTGAAAACTAGATTCTATGAAACTTTATGAAATGCAAGTTTCGGTCAAAAAATAATAATATATTATACACTAGTTTATACTAGTTTTGATCAATAATCAAATTAAATCGGGGACTGTTCAAAATGATACGAAACTTCTAATATCATTTATATAATTTACGAGGGAAGGTCATGATGGAAGTCCATGCAAAAATCATATGAAAATTATATTCTATGAAACTTTTCGAAATGCAATTTTCGGTCAAAAATCGTAGTATATTATACACTAGTTTCGGACCAAAAAATCAAATTTAATTGGTGATTATTTGAAATGCTACGATACTTTTCAGATCATTTATATATGTTAAGACGGAAGGTTATGATGGAATACCATGCAAAAAAATCATATGAAAACTAGATTCTATGAAACTTTTCGAAATGCAAGTTTCGGTCAAAATATCTTTATATATTTTACACTAGTTTTTACTAGTTTCGGTCAAAAATCAAATTAAATCGGGGACAGTTCGAAATGATTCGAAACATCTAATATCATTTATATATTTTACGAGGGAAGGTTATGATGGAATTCCATGCAAAAAATCATCCGAAAATTAGATTCTATGAAACCTTTCGAAATTTAATTTTCGGTCAAAAATCGTAGTATATTATACACGAGTTTCGGTCAAAAAAATCAAATTTAATTGGGGATTATTTGAAATGCTAGATACTTTTCTGGTCGTATATATATGTTAAGAGGGAAGGTTATGTTTGAAGTCCATGCAAAAAAATCATATGAAAACTAGAATCTAGGAAACTTTTCTAAATGCAAGTTTCGGTCAAAATATCTTAATATATTATACACTAGTTTATACTAGTTTCGGTCAAAAATCAAATTAAATCGGGGACTGTTCGAAATGATACGAAACATCTAATATCATTTAAATATTTTACGAGGGAAGGTTATGATGGAATTCCATGCAAAAAATCATCCGAAAAATATATTCTATGAAACTTTTCGAAATTTAAGTTTCGGTCAAAAATCATAGTATATTATACACGAGTTTCGGTCAAAAAAATCAAATTTAATTGGGGATTATTTGAAATGATACGAGACTTTTCTGATCTTTTATATATGTTAAGAGGGAAGGTTATGATGGAAGTCCATGCAAAAAAATCATCTGAAAACTAGATTCTATGAAACATTACGAAATGCAAGTTTTAGTCAAAAAATCATAATATATTATACACTAGTTTTTACTAGTTTCGGTCAAAAATCAAATTAAATCGGGGACTGTTCGAAATGATACAAAACTTCTAATATCATTTATATATTTTACGAGGGAAGGTCATGATGGAATTCCATGCAAAAAATCATCCGAAAATTAGATTCTATGAAACCTTTCGAAATTTAATTTTCGGTCAAAAATGGTAGTATATTATACACGAGTTTCGGACAAAAAAATCAAATTTAATTGGTGATTATTTGAAATGCTAGATACTTTTCTGGTCGTATATATATGTTAAGAGGGAAGGTTATGATTGAAGTCCATGCAAAAAAATCATATGAAAACTAGATTCTATAAAACTTTTCGAAATGCACGTTTCGGTCAAAATATCTTAATATATTATACACTAGTTTATACTAGTTTCGGTCAAAAATCAAATTAAATCGGGGACTGTTCGAAATGATACGAAACATCTAATATCATTTATATATTTTACGAGGGAAGGTTATGATGGAATTCCATGCAAAAAATCATCCGAAAAATATATTCTATGAAACTTTTCGAAATTTAAGTTTCGGTCAAAAATCATAGTATATTATACACGAGTTTCGGTCAAAAAAATCAAATTTAATTGGGGATTATTTGAAATGATACGAGACTTTTCTGATCTTTTATATATGTTAAGAGGGAAGGTTATGATGGAAGTCCATGCAAAAAAATCATCTGAAAACTAGATTCTATGAAACATTACGAAATGCAAGTTTTAGTCAAAAAATTATAATATATTATTCACTAGTTTATACTAGTTTCGGTCAATAATCAAATTAAATCGGGGACTGTACAAAATGATACAAAACTTCTAATATCATTTATATAATTTACGAGGGAAGGTCATGATGGAAGTCCATGCAAAAAATCATATGAAAATTATATTCTATGAAACTTTTCGAAATGCAATTTTCGGTCAAAAATCGTAGTATATTATATGTAGGATCAAGCGCTTACCACTGCACTAAAAGCAATTGCTGTTAGTGAAGGCACAACTTTATTTCCTTATAGTATAAAGTCCTAAAGGGCCTGCGCCTATTAAGCGCCATGGGTTGGGATGTTAAGCCCATCGAATCCCTAAGGGTGACGCTGAATTAATAAATCCAACAATCTCCCCCCCAGTGTCAGCCAGGGGGATTCGAACCCATGACCTTGCTCTGATACCACTTGTAGGATCAATCGCTTACCACTGCACTAAAAGCAATTGTTGTTAGTGAAGGCACAACTTTATTTCCCTATAGTATAAAGTCCTCCAGGGGCTGTGCCTATTAAGCGCCATGGGTTGGGATGTTAAGCCCATCGAATCCCTAAGGGTGACGCTGAATTAATAAATCCAACATTATACACTAGTTTCGGACCAAAAAATCAAATTTAATTGGTGATTATTTTAAATGCTACGATACTTTTCAGATCATTTATATATGTTAAGACGGAAGGTTATGATGGAATACCATGCAAAAAAATCATATCAAAACTAGATTCTATGAAACTTTTCGAAATGCACGTTTCGGTCAAAATATCTTTATATATTATACACTAGTTTTTACGTGTTTCGGTAAAAAATCAAATTAAATCGGGGACTGTTCGAAATGATACGAAACATCTAATATCATTTATATATTTTTGGAGGGAAGGTTATGATGGAATTCCATGCAAAAAATCATCCGAAAATTAGATTCTATGAAACTTTTCGAAATTTAAGTTTCGGTCAAAAATCATAGTATATTATACACGAGTTTCGGTCAAAAAAATCAAATTTAATTGGGGATTATTTGAAATGATACGAGACTTTTCTGATCTTTTATATATGTTAAGAGGGAAGGTTATGATGGAAGTCCATGCAAAAAAAATCATCTGAAAACTAGATTCTATGAAACTTTACGAAATGCATGTTTCGGTCAAAAAATAATAATATATTATACAATACTTTATACTAGTTTCGATCAATAATCAAATTAAATCGGGGACTGTTCAAAATGATACGAAACTTCTAATATCATTTATATAATTTAGAAGGGAATGTAATGATGGAAGTCCATGCAAAAAATCATATGAAAATTATATTCTACGAAACTTTTCGAAATGCAATTTTCGGTCAAAAATCATAGTATATTATACACTAGTGTCGGTCCAATAAATCAAATTTCATTGGTGATTATTTGAAATGCTATGATACTTTTCAGATCATTTATATATGTTAAGAGGGAAGGTTATGATGGAATACCATGCAAAAAAATCATATGAAAACTAGATTCTATAAAACTTTTCGAAATGAAAGAGTCGGTCAAAATATATTTATATATTATACACTAGTTTATACTAGTTTCGGTCAAAAATCAAATTAAATCGGGGACTGTTCGAAATGATACGAAACATCTAATATCATTTATATATTTTATTAGGGAAGGTCATGATGGAAGTCCATGCAAAAAATCATCCGAAAATTAGATTCTATGAAACCTTTCGAAATTTAATTTTCGGTCAAAAATCGTAGTATATTATACACGAGTTTCGGTCAAAAAAATCAAATTTAATTGGGGATTATTTGAAATGCTAGATACTTTTCTGGTCGTATATATATGTTAAGAGGGAAGGTTAAGATTGAAGTCCATGCAAAAAAATCATATGAAAACTAGATTCTAGGAAACTTTTCGAAATGCAAGTTTCGGTCAAAATATCTTAATATATTATACACTAGTTTATACTAGTTTCGGTCAAAAATCAAATTAAATAGGGGACTGTTCGAAATGATACGAAACATCTAATATCATTTATATATTTTACGAGGGAAGGTTATGATGGAATTCCATGCAAAAAATCATCCGAAAAATAGATTCTAAGAAACTTTTCGAAATTTAAGTTTCTGTCAAAAATCATAGTATATTATACACGAGTTTCGGTCAAAAAAATCAAATTTAATTGGGGATTATTTGAAATGATACGAGACTTTTCTGATCTTTTATATATGTTAAGAGGGAAGGTTATGATGGAAGTCCATGAAAAAAAATCATCTGAAAACTAGATTCTATGAAACATTACGAAATGCAAGTTTTAGTCAAAAAATAATTATATATTATACACTAGTTTATACTAGTTTCAGTCAATAATCAAATTAAATCGGGTACTTTACAAAATGATACAAAACTTCTAATATCATTTATATAATTTACGAGGGAAGGTCATGATGGAAGTCCATGCAAAAAATCATATGAAAATTATATTCTATGAAACTTTTCGAAATGCAATTTTCGGTCAAAAATTGTAGTATATTATACACTAGTTTCGGTCCAAAAAATCAAATTTAATTGGTGATTATTTGAAATGCTACGATACTTTTCAGATCATTTATATATGTTAAGAGGGAAGGTTATGATGGAATACCATGCAAAAAAATCATATGAAAACTAGATTCTATGAAACTTTTCGAAATGCAAGTTTCGGTCAAAATATCTTTATATATTATACACTAGTTTATACTAGTTTCGGTCAAAAATCAAATTAAATCGGGGACTATTCGAAATGATACGAAACATCTAATATCATTTATATATTTTACGAGGGAAGGTTATGATAGAATTCCATGCAAAAAATCATCCGAAAATTAGATTCTATGAAACTTTTCGAAATTTAAGTTTCGGTCAAAAATCATAGTATATTATACACGAGTTTCGGTCAAAAAAATCAAATTTAATTGGGGATTATTTGAAATGATACGAGACTTTTCTGATCATTTATATATGTTAAGAGGGAAGGTTATGATGGAAGTCCATGCAAAAAAAATCATCTGAAAACTAGATTCTATGAAACTTTACGAAATGCAAGTTTCGGTCAAAAAATCATAATATATTATACACTAGTTTATACTAGTTTCGATCAATAATCAAATTAAATCGGGGACTGTTCAAAATGATACGAAACTTCTAATATCATTTATATAATTTACGAGGGAAGGTAATGATGGAAGTCCATGCAAATACTCATATGAAAATTATATTCTACGAAACTTTTCGAAATGCAATTTTCGGTCAAAAATCATAGTATATTATACACTAGTTTCGGTCCAAAAAATCAAATTTAATTGGTGATTATTTGAAATGCTACGATACTTTTCAGATCATTTATATATGTTAAGAGGGAAGGTTATGATGGAATACCATGCCAAAAAATCATATGAAAACTAGATTCTATAAAACTTTTCGAACTGAAAGAGTCGGTCAAAATATATTTATATATTATACACTAGTTTATACTAGTTTCGGTCAAAAATCAAATTAAATCGGGGACTGTTCGAAATGATACGAAACATCTAATATCATTTATATATTTTATGAGGGAAGGTCATGATGCTAGTCCATAGAAAAAATCATCCGAAAATTAGATTCTATGAAACCTTTCGAAATTTAATTTTCGGTCAAAAATCGTAGTATATTATACACGAGTTTCGGTCAAAAAAATCAAATTTAATTGGGGATTATTTGAAATGCTAGATACTTTTCTGGTCGTATATATATGTTAAGAGGGAAGGTTATGATTGAAGTCCATGCAAAAAAATCATATGAAAACTAGATTCAAGGAAACTTTTCGAAATGCAAGTTTCGGTCAAAATATCTTAATATATTATACACTAGTTTATACTAGTTTCAGTCAAAGATCAAATTAAATCGGGGACTGTTCGAAATGATACGAAACATCTAATATCATTTATATATTTTACGAGGGAAAGTTATGATGGAATTCCATGCAAAAAATCATCGAAAAATTGATTCTGTTAAACTTTTCGAAATTTAAGTTTCGGTCAAAAATCATAGTATATTATACACGAGTTTCGGTCAAAAAAATCAAATTTAATTGGGGATTATTTGAAATGATACGAGACTTTTCTGATCTTTTATATATGTTAAGAGGGAAGGTTATGATGGAAGTCCATGCAAAAAAATCATCTGAAAACTAGATTCTATGAAACATTACGAAATGCAAGTTTTAGTCAAAAAATCATAATATATTATACACTAGTTTATACTAGTTTCGGTCATTAATAAAATTAAATCGGGTACTGTACAAAATGATACGAAACTTCTAATATCATTTATATAATTTACGAGGGAAGGTCATGATGGAAGTCCATGCAAAAAATCATATGAAAATTATATTCTATGAAACTTTTCAAAATGCAATTTTCGGTCAAAAATTGTAGTATATTATACACTAGTTTCGGTCCAAAAAATCAAATTTAATTGGTGATTATTTGAAATGCTACGATACTTTTCAGATCATTTATATATGTTAAGAGGGAAGGTTATGATGGAATACCATGCAAAAAAATCATATGAAAACTAGATTCTATGAAACTTTTCGAAATGCAAGTTTCGGTCAAAATATCTTTATATATTATACACTAGTTTATACTAGTTTCGGTCAAAAATCAAATTAAATCGGGGATTGTTCGAAATGATACGAAACATTTAATATCATTTATATATTTTACGAGGGAAGGTTATGATGGAATTCCATGCAAAAAATCATCCGAAAATTAGATTCTATGAAACTTTTCGAAATTTAAGTTTCGGTCAAAAATCATAGTATATTATACACGAGTTTCGGTCAAAAAAATCAAATTTAATTGGGGATTATTTGAAATGATACGAGACTTTTCTGATCTTTTATATATGTTAAGAGGGAAGGTTATGATGGAAGTCCATGCAAAAAAATCATCTGAAAACTAGATTCTATGTAACATTACGAAATGCAAGTTTTAGTCAAAAAATCATAATATATTATACACTAGTTTATACTAGTTTCGGTCAATAATAAAATTAAATCGGGTACTGTACAAAATGATACGAAACTTCTAATATCATTTATATAATTTACGAGGGAAGGTCATGATGGAAGTCCATGCAAAAAATCATATGAAAATTATATTCTATGAAACTTTTCGAAATGAAATTTTCGGTCAAAAATTGTAGTATATTATACACTAGTTTCGGTCCAAAAAATCAAATTTAATTGGTGATTATTTGAAATGCTACGATACTTTTCAGATCATTTATATATGTTAAGAGGGAAGGTTATGATGGAATACCATGCAAAAAAATCATATGAAAACTAGATTCTATGAAACTTTTCGAAATGCAAGTTTCGGTCAAAATATCTTTATATATTATACACTAGTTTATACTAGTTTCGGTCAAAAATCAAATTAAATCGGGGATTGATCGAAATGATACGAAACATCTAATATCATTTATATATTTTACGAGGGAAGGTTGTGATGGAATTCCATGCAAAAAATCATCCGAAAATTAGATTCTATGAAACTTTTCGAAATTTAAGTTTCGGTCAAAAATCATAGTATATTATACACGAGTTTCGGTCAAAAAAATGAAATTTAATTGGGGATTATTTGAAATGATACGAGACTTTTCTGATCATTTATATATGTTAAGAGGGAAGGTTATGATGGAAGTCCATGCAAAAAAATCATCTGAAAACTAGATTCTATGAAACATTACGAAATGCAAGTTTTAGTCAAAAAATCATAATATATTATACACTAGTTTATACTAGTTTCGGTCATTAATAAAATTAAATCGGGTACTGTACAAAATGATACGAAACTTCTAATATCATTTATATAATTTACGAGGGAAGGTCATGATGGAAGTCCATGCAAAAAATCATATGAAAATTATATTCTATGAAACTTTTCAAAATGCAATTTTCGGTCAAAAATTGTAGTATATTATACACTAGTTTCGGTCCAAAAAATCAAATTTAATTGGTGATTATTTGAAATGCTACGATACTTTTCAGATCATTTATATATGTTAAGAGGGAAGGTTATGATGGAATACCATGCAAAAAAATCATATGAAAACTAGATTCTATGAAACTTTTCGAAATGCAAGTTTCGGTCAAAATATCTTTATATATTATACACTAGTTTATACTAGTTTCGGTCAAAAATCAAATTAAATCGGGGACTGTTCGAAATGATACGAAACATCTAATATCATTTATATATTTTACGAGGGAAGGTTATGATGGAATTCCATGCAAAAAATCATCCGAAAATTAGATTCTATGAAACTTTTCGAAATTTAAGTTTCGGTCAAAAATCATAGTATATTATACACTAGTTTCGGTCAAAAAAATCAAATTTAATTGGGGATTATTTGAAATGATACAAGACTTTTCTTATCATTTATATATGTTAAGAGGGAAGGTTATGATGGAAGTCCATGCAAAAAAAATCATCTGAAAACTAGATTCTTTGAAACTTTACGAAATGCAAGTTTCGGTCAAAAAATCATAATATATTATACACTAGTTTATACTAGTTTCGATCAATAATCAAATTAAATCGGGGACTGTTCAAAATGATACGAAACTTCTAATATCATTTATATAATTTACGAGGGAAGGTAATGATGGAAGTCCATGCAAAAACTCATATGAAAATTATATTCTATGAAACTTTTCGAAATGCAATTTACGGTCAAAAATCATAGTATATTATACACTAGTTTCGGTCCAAAAAATGAAATTTAATTGGTAATTATTTGAAATGCTACGATACTTTTCAGATCATTTATATATGTTAAGAGGGAAGGTTATGATGGAATACCATGCAAAAAAATCATATGAAAACTAGATTCTATAAAACTTTTCGTAATGAAAGAGTCGGTCAAAATATATTTATATATTATACACTAGTTTATACTAGTTTCGGTCAAAAATCAAATTAAATCGGGGACTGTTCGAAATGATACGAAACATCTAATATCATTTATATATTTTATGAGGGAAGGTCATGATGGAAGTCCATGCAAAAAATCATCCGAAAATTAGATTCTATGAAGCCTTTCGAAATTTAATTTTCGGTCAAAAATCGTAGTATATTATACACGAGTTTCGGTCAAAAAAATCAAATTTAATTGGGGATTATTTGAAATGCTAGATACTTTTCTGGTCGTATATATATGTTAAGAGGGAAGGTTATGATTGAAGTCCATGCAAAAAAATCATATGAAAACTAGATTCTAGGAAACTTTTCGAAATGCAAGTTTTGGTCAAAATATCTTAATATATTATACACTAGTTTATACTAGTTTCGGTCAAAAATCAAATTAAATCGGGGACTGTTCGAAATGATACGAAACATCTAATATCATTTATATATTTTACGAGGGAAGGTTATGATGGAATTCCATGCAAAAAATCATCCGAAAAATAGATTCTATGAAACTTTTCGAAATTTAAGTTTCGGTCAAAAATCATAGTATATTATACACGAGTTTCGGTCAAAAAAATCAAATTTAATTGGGGATTATTTGAAATGATACGAGACTTTTCTGATCTTTTATATATGTTAAGAGGGAAGGTTATGATGGAAGTCCATGCAAAAAAATCATCTGAAAACTAGATTCTATGAAACATTACGAAATGCAAGTTTTAGTCAAAAAATCATAATATATTATACACTAGTTTATACTAGTTTCGGTCAATAATCAAATTAAATCGGGTACTGTACAAAATGATACGAAACTTCTAATATCATTTATATAATTTACGAGGGAAGTTCATGATGGAAGTCCATGCAAAAAATCATATGAAAATTAAATTCTATGAAACTTTTCGAAATGCAATTTTCGGTCAAAAATTGTAGTATATTATACACTAGTTTCGGTCCAAAAAATCAAATTTAATTGGTGATTATTTGAAATGCTACGATACTTTTCAGATCATTTATATATGTTAAGAGGGAAGGTTATGATGGAATACCATGCAAAAAAATCATATGAAAACTAGATTCTATGAAACTTTTCGAAATGCAAGTTTCGGTCAAAATATCTTTATATATTTTACACTAGTTTTTACTAGTTTCGGTCAAAAATCAAATTAAATCGGGGATTATTCGAAATGATACGAAACATCTAATATCATTTATATATTTTACGACGGAAGGTTATGATGGAATTCCATGCAAAAAATCATCCGAAAATTAGATTCTATGAAACTTTTCGAAATTTAAGTTTCGGTCAAAAATCATAGTATATTATACACGAGTTTCGGTCAAAAAAATCAAATTTAATTGGGGATTATTTGAAATGATACGAGACTTTTCTTATCATTTATATATGTTAAGAGGGAAGGTTATGATGGAAGTCCATGCAAAAAAAATCATCTGAAAACTAGATTCTTTGAAACTTTACGAAATGCAAGTTTCGGTCAAAAAATCATAATATATTATACACTAGTTTATACTAGTTTCGATCAATAATCAAATTAAATCGGGGACTGTTCAAAATGATACGAAACTTCTAATATCATTTATATAATTTACGAGGGAAGGTAATGATGGAAGTCCATGCAAAAACTCATATGAAAATTATATTCTATGAAACTTTTCAAAATGCAATTTACGGTCAAAAATCATAGTATATTATACACTAGTTTCGGTCCAAAAAATCAAATTTAATTGGTAATTATTTGAAATGCTACGATACTTTCCAGATCATTTATATATGTTAAGAGGGAAGGTTATGATGGAATACCATGCAAAAAAATCATATGAAAACTAGATTCTATAAAACTTTTCGTAATGAAAGAGTCGGTCAAAATATATTTATATATTATACACTAGTTTATACTAGTTTCGGTCAAAAATCAAATTAAATCGGGGACTGTTCGAAATGATACGAAACATCTAATATCATTTATATATTTTATGAGGGAAGGTCATGATGGAAGTCCATGCAAAAAATCATCCGAAAATTAGATTCTATGAAACCTTTCGAAATTTAATTTTCGGTCAAAAATCGTAGTATATTATACACGAGTTTCGGTCAAAAAAATCAAATTTAATTGGGGATTATTTGAAATGCTAGATACTTTTCTGGTCGTATATATATGTTAAGAGGGAAGGTTATGATTGAAGTCCATGCAAAAAAATCATATGAAAACTAGATTCTAGGAAACTTTTCGAAATGCAAGTTTTGGTCAAAATATCTTAATATATTATACACTAGTTTATACTTGTTTCGGTCAAAAATCAAATTAAATCGGGGACTGTTCGAAATGATACGAAACATCTAATATCATTTATATATTTTACGAGGGAAGGTTATGATGGAATTCCATGCAAAAAATCATCCGAAAAATAGATTCTATGAAACTTTTCGAAATTTAAGTTTCGGTCAAAAATCATAGTATATTATACACGAGTTTCGGTCAAAAAAAACAAATTTAATTGGGGATTATTTGAAATGATACGAGACTTTCCTGATTTTTTATATATGTTAAGAGGAAAGTTTATGATGGAAGTCCATGCAAAAAAATCATCTGAAAACTAGATTCTATGAAACATTACGAAATGCAGGTTTTAGTCAAAAAATCATAATATATTATACACTAGTTTATACTAGTTTCGGTCAATAATCAAATTAAATCGGGTACTGTACAAAATGATACGAAACTAATAATATCATTTATATAATTTACGAGGGAAGGTCATGATGGAAGTCCATGCAAAAAATCATATGAAAATTATATTCTATGAAACGTTTAGAAATGCAATTTTCGGTCAAAAATCGTAGTATATTATACACTAGTTTCGGTCCAAAAAATCAAATTTAATTGGTGATTATTTGAAATGCTACGTTACTTTTCAGATCATTTATATATGTTAAGAGGGAAGGTTATGATGGAATACCATGCAAAAAAATCACATGAAAACTAGATTCTATGAAGCTTTTCGAAATGCAAGTTTCGGTCAAAATATCTTTATATATTATACACTAGTTTATACTAGTTTCGGTCAAAAATCAAATTAAATCGGGGACTGTTCGAAATGATACGAAACATCTAATATCATTTATATATTTTACGAGGGAAGGTTATGATGGAATTCCATGCAAAAAATCATCCGAAAATTAGATTCTATGAAACTTTTCGAAATTTAAGTTTCTGTCAAAAATCATAGTATATTATACACGAGTTTCGGTCAAAAAAAACAAATTTAATTGGGGATTATTTGAAATGATACGAGACTTTCCTGATCTTTTATATATGTTAAGAGGGAAGGTTATGATGGAAGTCCATGCAAAAAAATCATCTGAAAACTAGATTCTATGAAACATTACGAAATGCAGGTTTTAGTCAAAAAATCATAATATATTATACACTAGTTTATACTAGTTTCGGTCAATAATCAAATTAAATCGGGTACTGTACAAAATGATAAGAAACTAATAATATCATTTATATAATTTACGAGGGAAGGTCATGATGGAAGTCCATGCAAAAAATCATATGAAAATTATATTCTATGAAACGTTTAGAAATGCAATTTTCGGTCAAAAATCGTAGTATATTATACACTAGTTTCGGTCCAAAAAATCAAATTTAATTGGTGATTATTTGAAATGCTACGTTACTTTTCAGATCATTTATATATGTTAAGAGGGAAGGTTATGATGGAATACCATGCAAAAAAATCACATGAAAACTAGATTCTATGAAGCTTTTCGAAATGCAAGTTTCGGTCAAAATATCTTTATATATTATACACTAGTTTATACTAGTTTCGGTCAAAAATCAAATTAAATCGGGGACTGTTCGAAATGATACGAAACATCTAATATCATTTATATATTTTACGAGGGAAGGTTATGATGGAATTCCATGCAAAAAATCATCCGAAAATTAGATTCTATGAAACTTTTCGAAATTTAAGTTTCGGTCAAAAATCATAGTATTTTATACACGAGTTTCGGTCAAAAAAATCAAATTTAATTGGGGATTATTTGAAATGATACGAGACTTTTCTGATCATTTATATATGTTAAGAGGGAAGGTTATGATGGAAGTCCATCAAAAAAAATCATCTGAAAACCGGATTCTATGAAACTTTACGAAATGTAAGTTTCGGTCAAAAAATCATAATATATTATACACTAGTTTATACTAGTTTCGATCAATAATCAAATTAAATCGGGGACTGTTCAAAATGATACGAAACTTCTAATATCATTTATATAATTTACGAGGGAAGGTGATGATGGAAGTCCATGCAAAAAATCATATAAAAATTATATTCTATGAAACTTTTCGAAATGCAATTTTCGGTCAAAAATCATAGTATATTATACACTAGTTTCGGTCCAAAAAATCAAATTTAATTGGTGATTATTTGAAATGCTACGATACTTTCCGATCATTTATATACGTTAAGAGGGAAGGTTATGATGGAATACCATGCAAAAAAAAACATATGAAAACTAGATTCTATAAAACTTTTCGAAATGAAAGAGTCGGCCAAAATATATTTATATATTATACACTAGTTTATACTAGTTTTGGTCAAAAATCAAATAAAATCGGGGACTGTTCGAAATGATACGAAACATCTAATATCATTTATATATTTTATGAGGGAAGGTCATGATGGAAGTCCATGCAAATAATCATCCGAAAATTAGATTATATGAAACCTTTCGAAATTTAATTTTCGGTCAAAAATCGTAGTATATTATACACGAGTTTCGGTCAAAGAAATCAAATTTAATTGGGGATTATTTGAAATGCTAGATACTTTTCTGGTCGTATATATATTTTAAGAGGGAAGGTTATGATTGAAGTCCATGCAAAAAAATCATATGAAAACTAGATTCTAGGAAACTTTTCGAAATGCAAGTTTCGGTCAAAATATCTTAATATATTATACACTAGTTTATACTAGTTTCGGTCAAAAATCAAATTAAATCGGGGACTTTTTGAAATGATACGAAACATCTAATATCATTTATATATTTTACGAGGGAAGGTTATGATGGAATTCCATGCAAAAAATCATCCGAAAATTAGATTCTATGAAACTTTTCGAAATTTAAGTTTCTGTCAAAAATCATAGTATATTATACACGAGTTTCGGTCAAAAAAAACAAATTTAATTGGGGATTATTTGAAATGATACGAGACTTTCCTGATCTTTTATATATGTTAAGAGGGAAGGTTATGATGGAAGTCCATGCAAAAAAATCATCTGAAAACTAGATTCTATGAAACATTACGAAATGCAGGTTTTAGTCAAAAAATCATAATATATTATACACTAGTTTATACTAGTTTCGGTCAATAATCAAATTAAATCGGGTACTGTACAAAATGATAAGAAACTAATAATATCATTTATATAATTTACGAGGGAAGGTCATGATGGAAGTCCATGCAAAAAATCATATGAAAATTATATTCTATGAAACGTTTAGAAATGCAATTTTCGGTCAAAAATCGTAGTATATTATACACTAGTTTCGGTCCAAAAAATCAAATTTAATTGGTGATTATTTGAAATGCTACGTTACTTTTCAGATCATTTATATATGTTAAGAGGGAAGGTTATGATGGAATACCATGCAAAAAAATCACATGAAAACTAGATTCTATGAAGCTTTTCGAAATGCAAGTTTCGGTCAAAATATCTTTATATATTATACACTAGTTTATACTAGTTTCGGTCAAAAATCAAATTAAATCGGGGACTGTTCGAAATGATACGAAACATCTAATATCATTTATATATTTTACGAGGGAAGGTTATGATGGAATTCCATGCAAAAAATCATCCGAAAATTAGATTCTATGAAACTTTTCGAAATTTAAGTTTCTGTCAAAAATCATAGTATATTATACACGAGTTTCGGTCAAAAAAAACAAATTTAATTGGGGATTATTTGAAATGATACGAGACTTTCCTGATCTTTTATATATGTTAAGAGGGAAGGTTATGATGGAAGTCCATGCAAAAAAATCATCTGAAAACTAGATTCTATGAAACATTACGAAATGCAGGTTTTAGTCAAAAAATCATAATATATTATACACTAGTTTATACTAGTTTCGGTCAATAATCAAATTAAATCGGGTACTGTACAAAATGATAAGAAACTAATAATATCATTTATATAATTTACGAGGGAAGGTCATGATGGAAGTCCATGCAAAAAATCATATGAAAATTATATTCTATGAAACGTTTAGAAATGCAATTTTCGGTCAAAAATCGTAGTATATTATACACTAGTTTCGGTCCAAAAAATCAAATTTAATTGGTGATTATTTGAAATGCTACGTTACTTTTCAGATCATTTATATATGTTAAGAGGGAAGGTTATGATGGAATACCATGCAAAAAAATCACATGAAAACTAGATTCTATGAAGCTTTTCGAAATGCAAGTTTCGGTCAAAATATCTTTATATATTATACACTAGTTTATACTAGTTTCGGTCAAAAATCAAATTAAATCGGGGACTGTTCGAAATGATACGAAACATCTAATATCATTTATATATTTTACGAGGGAAGGTTATGATGGAATTCCATGCAAAAAATCATCCGAAAATTAGATTCTATGAAACTTTTCGAAATTTAAGTTTCGGTCAAAAATCATAGTATTTTATACACGAGTTTCGGTCAAAAAAATCAAATTTAATTGGGGATTATTTGAAATGATACGAGACTTTTCTGATCATTTATATATGTTAAGAGGGAAGGTTATGATGGAAGTCCATCAAAAAAAATCATCTGAAAACCGGATTCTATGAAACTTTACGAAATGTAAGTTTCGGTCAAAAAATCATAATATATTATACACTAGTTTATACTAGTTTCGATCAATAATCAAATTAAATCGGGGACTGTTCAAAATGATACGAAACTTCTAATATCATTTATATAATTTACGAGGGAAGGTGATGATGGAAGTCCATGCAAAAAATCATATAAAAATTATATTCTATGAAACTTTTCGAAATGCAATTTTCGGTCAAAAATCATAGTATATTATACACTAGTTTCGGTCCAAAAAATCAAATTTAATTGGTGATTATTTGAAATGCTACGATACTTTCCGATCATTTATATACGTTAAGAGGGAAGGTTATGATGGAATACCATGCAAAAAAAAACATATGAAAACTAGATTCTATAAAACTTTTCGAAATGAAAGAGTCGGCCAAAATATATTTATATATTATACACTAGTTTATACTAGTTTTGGTCAAAAATCAAATAAAATCGGGGACTGTTCGAAATGATACGAAACATCTAATATCATTTATATATTTTATGAGGGAAGGTCATGATGGAAGTCCATGCAAATAATCATCCGAAAATTAGATTATATGAAACCTTTCGAAATTTAATTTTCGGTCAAAAATCGTAGTATATTATACACGAGTTTCGGTCAAAGAAATCAAATTTAATTGGGGATTATTTGAAATGCTAGATACTTTTCTGGTCGTATATATATTTTAAGAGGGAAGGTTATGATTGAAGTCCATGCAAAAAAATCATATGAAAACTAGATTCTAGGAAACTTTTCGAAATGCAAGTTTCGGTCAAAATATCTTAATATATTATACACTAGTTTATACTAGTTTCGGTCAAAAATCAAATTAAATCGGGGACTTTTTGAAATGATACGAAACATCTAATATCATTTATATATTTTACGAGGGAAGGTTATGATGGAATTCCATGCAAAAAATCATCCGAAAATTAGATTCTATGAAACTTTTCGAAATTTAAGTTTCTGTCAAAAATCATAGTATATTATACACGAGTTTCGGTCAAAAAAAACAAATTTAATTGGGGATTATTTGAAATGATACGAGACTTTCCTGATCTTTTATATATGTTAAGAGGGAAGGTTATGATGGAAGTCCATGCAAAAAAATCATATGAAAACTAGATTCTATGAAACATTACGAAATGCAGGTTTTAGTCAAAAAATCATAATATATTATACACTAGTTTATACTAGTTTCGGTCAATAATCAAATTAAATCGGGTACTGTACAAAATAATAAGAAACTAATAATATCATTTATATAATTTACGAGGGAAGGTCATGATGGAAGTCCATGCAAAAAATCATATGAAAATTATATTCTATGAAACGTTTAGAAATGCAATTTTCGGTCAAAAATCGTAGTATATTATACACTAGTTTCGGTCCAAAAAATCAAATTTAATTGGTGATTATTTGAAATGCTACGTTACTTTTCAGATCATTTATATATGTTAAGAGGGAAGGTTATGATGGAATACCATGCAAAAAAATCACATGAAAACTAGATTCTATGAAGCTTTTCGAAATGCAAGTTTCGGTCAAAATATCTTTATATATTATACACTAGTTTATACTAGTTTCGGTCAAAAATCAAATTAAATCGGGGACTGTTCGAAATGATACGAAACATCTAATATCATTTATATATTTTACGAGGGAAGGTTATGATGGAATTCCATGCAAAAAATCATCCGAAAATTAGATTCTATGAAACTTTTCGAAATTTAAGTTTCGGTCAAAAATCATAGTATTTTATACACGAGTTTCGGTCAAAAAAATCAAATTTAATTGGGGATTATTTGAAATGATACGAGACTTTTCTGATCATTTATATATGTTAAGAGGGAAGGTTATGATGGAAGTCCATCAAAAAAAATCATCTGAAAACCGGATTCTATGAAACTTTACGAAATGTAAGTTTCGGTCAAAAAATCATAATATATTATACACTAGTTTATACTAGTTTCGATCAATAATCAAATTAAATCGGGGACTGTTCAAAATGATACGAAACTTCTAATATCATTTATATAATTTACGAGGGAAGGTGATGATGGAAGTCCATGCAAAAAATCATATAAAAATTATATTCTATGAAACTTTTCGAAATGCAATTTTCGGTCAAAAATCATAGTATATTATACACTAGTTTCGGTCCAAAAAATCAAATTTAATTGGTGATTATTTGAAATGCTACGATACTTTCCGATCATTTATATACGTTAAGAGGGAAGGTTATGATGGAATACCATGCAAAAAAAACATATGAAAACTAGATTCTATAAAACTTTTCGAAATGAAAGAGTCGGCCAAAATATATTTATATATTATACACTAGTTTATACTAGTTTTGGTCAAAAATCAAATAAAATCGGGGACTGTTCGAAATGATACGAAACATCTAATATCATTTATATATTTTATGAGGGAAGGTCATGATGGAAGTCCATGCAAATAATCATCCGAAAATTAGATTATATGAAACCTTTCGAAATTTAATTTTCGGTCAAAAATCGTAGTATATTATACACGAGTTTCGGTCAAAGAAATCAAATTTAATTGGGGATTATTTGAAATGCTAGATACTTTTCTGGTCGTATATATATTTTATGAGGGAAGGTTATGATTGAAGTCCATGCAAAAAAATCATATGAAAACTAGATTCTAGGAAACTTTTCGAAATGCAAGTTTCGGTCAAAATATCTTAATATATTATACACTAGTTTATACTAGTTTCGGTCAAAAATCAAATTAAATCGGGGACTTTTTGAAATGATACGAAACATCTAATATCATTTATATATTTTACGAGGGAAGGTTATGATGGAATTCCATGCAAAAAATCATCCAAAAAATAGATTCTATGAAACTTTTCGAAATTTAAGTTTCGGTCAAAAATCATAGTATATTATACACGAGTTTCGGTCAAAAAAATCAAATTTAATTGGGGATTATTTGAAATGATACGAGACTTTCCTGATCTTTTATATATGTTAAGAGGGAAGGTTATGATGGAAGTCCATGCAAAAAAATCATCTGAAAACCAGATTCTATGAAACTTTACGAAATGCAGGTTTTAGTCAAAAAATCATAAGACATTATACACTAGTTTATACTAGTTTCGGTCAATAATCAAATTAAATCAGGTACTGTACAAAATGATACGAAACTTATAATATCATTTATATAATTTACGAGGGAAGGTCATGATGGAAGTCCATGCAAAAAATCATATGAAAATTATATTCTATGAAACGTTTCGAAATGCAATTTTCGGTCAAAAATCGTAGTATATTATACACTAGTTTCGGTCCAAAAAATCAAATTTAATTGGTGATTATTTGAAATGCTACGTTACTTTTCAGATCATTTATATATGTTAAGAGGGAAGGTTATGATGGAATACCATGCAAAAAAATCATATGAAAACTAGATTCTATGAAGCTTTTCGAAATGCAAGTTTCGGTCAAAATATCTTTATATATTATACACTAGTTTATACTAGTTTCGGTCAAAAATCAAATTAAATCGGGGACTGTTCGAAATGATACGAAACATCTAATATCATTTATATATTTTACGAGGGAAGGTTATGATGGAATTCCATGCAAAAAATCATCCGAAAATTAGATTCTATGAAACTTTTCGAAATTTAAGTTTCGGTCAAAAATCATAGTATATTATACACGAGTTTCGGTCAAAAAAATCAAATTTAATTGGGGATTATTTGAAATGATACGAGCCTTTTCTGATCATTTATATATATTAAGAGGGAAGGTTATGATGGAAGTCCATGCAAAAAAAATCATCTGAAAACCAGATTCTATGAAACTTTACGAAATGCAAGTTTCGGTCAAAAAATCATAATGTATTATACACTAGTTTATACTAGTTTCGATCAATAATTAAATTAAATCGGGGACTGTTCAAAATGATACGAAACTTCTAATATCATTTATATAATTTACGAGGGAAGGTAATGATGGAAGTCCATGCAAAAAATCATATAAAAATTATATTCTATAAAACTTTTCTAAATGCAATTTTCGGTCAAAAATCATAGTATATTATACACTAGTTTCGGTCCAAAAAATCAAATTTAATTGGTGATTATTTGAAATGCTACGATACTTTCCGATCATTTATATACGTTAAGAGGGAAGGTTATGATGGAATACCATGCAAAAAAATCATATGAAAACTAGATTCTATAAAACTTTTCGAAATGAAAGAGTCGGTCAAAATATATTTATATATTATACACTAGTTTATACTAGTTTCGGTCAAAAATCAAATAAAATCGGGGACTGTTCGAAATGATACGAAACATCTAATATCATTTATATATTTTATGAGGGAAGGTCATGATGGAAGTCCATGCAAAAAATCATCCGAAAATTAGATTCTATGAAACCTTTCGAAATTTAATTTTCGGTCAAAAATCCTAGTATATTATACACGAGTTTCGGTCAAAAAAATCAAATTTAATTGGGGATTATTTGAAATGCTAGATACTTTTCTGGTCGTATATATATGTTAAGAGGGAAGGTTATGATTGAAGTCCATGCAAAAAAATCATATGAAAACTAGATTCTAGGAAACTTTTCGAAATGCAAGTTTCGGTCAAAATATCTTAATATATTATACACTAGTTTATACTAGTTTCGGTCAAAAAACAAATTAAATCGGGGACTTTTCGAAATGATACGAAACATCTAATATCATTTATATATTTTACGAGGGAAGGTTATGATGGAATTGCATGCAAAAAATCATCCGAAAAATAGATTCTATGAAACTTTTCGAAATTTAAGTTTCGGTCAAAAATCATAGTATATTATACACGAGTTTCGGTCAAAAAAATCAAATTTAATTGGGGATTATTTGAAATGATACGAGACTTTCCTGATCTTTTATATATGTTAAGAGGGAAGGTTATGATGGAAGTCCATGCAAAAAAATCATCTGAAAACCAGATTCTATGAAACTTTACGAAATGCAGGTTTTAGTCAAAAAATCATAAGACATTATACACTAGTTTATACTAGTTTCGGTCAATAATCAAATTAAATCAGGTACTGTACAAAATGATACGAAACTTATAATATCATTTATATAATTTACGAGGGAAGGTCATGATGGAAGTCCATGCAAAAAATCATATGAAAATTATATTCTATGAAACATTTCGAAATGCAATTTTCGGTCAAAAATCGTAGTATATTATACACTAGTTTCGGTCCAAAAAATCAAATTTAATTGGTGATTATTTGAAATGCTACGTTACTTTTCAGATCATTTATATATGTTAAGAGGGAAGGTTATGATGGAATACCATGCAAAAAAATCATATGAAAACTAGATTCTATGAAGCTTTTCGAAATGCAAGTTTCGGTCAAAATATCTTTATATATTATACACTAGTTTATACTAGTTTCGGTCAAAAATCAAATTAAATCGGGGACTGTTCGAAATGATACGAAACATCTAATATCATTTATATATTTTACGAGGGAAGGTTATGATGGAATTCCATGCAAAAAATCATCCGAAAATTAGATTCTATGAAACTTTTCGAAATTTAAGTTTCGGTCAAAAATCATAGTATATTATACACGAGTTTCGGTCAAAAAAATCAAATTTAATTGGGGATTATTTGAAATGATACGAGACTTTTCTGATCATTTATATATGTTAAGAGGGAAGGTTATGATGGAAGTCCATGCAAAAAAAATCATCTGAAAACCAGATTCTATGAAACTTTACGAAATGCAAGTTTCGGTCAAAAAATCATAATGTATTATACACTAGTTTATACTAGTTTCGATCAATAATTAAATTAAATCGGGGACTGTTCAAAATGATACGAAACTTCTAATATCATTTATATAATTTACGAGGGAAGGTAATGATGGAAGTCCATGCAAAAAATCATATAAAAATTATATTCTATGAAACTTTTCGAAATGCAATTTTCGGTCAAAAATCATAGTATATTATACACTAGTTTCGGTCCAAAAAATCAAATTTAATTGGTGATTATTTGAAATGCTACGATACTTTCCGATCATTTATATACGTTAAGAGGGAAGGTTATGATGGAATACCATGCAAAAAAATCATATGAAAACTAGATTCTATAAAACTTTTCGAAATGAAAGAGTCGGTCAATATATATTTATATATTATACACTAGTTTATACTAGTTTCGGTCAAAAATCAAATAAAATCGGGGACTGTTCGAAATGATACGAAACATCTAATATCATTTATATATTTTATGAGGGAAGGTCATGATGGAAGTCCATGCAAAAAATCATCCGAAAATTAGATTCTATGAAACCTTTCGAAATTTAATTTTCGGTCAAAAATCCTAGTATATTATACACGAGTTTCGGTCAAAAAAATCAAATTTAATTGGGGATTATTTGAAATGCTAGATACTTTTCTGGTCGTATATATATGTTAAGAGGGAAGGTTATGATTGAAGTCCATGCAAAAAAATCATATGAAAACTAGATTCTAGGAAACTTTTCGAAATGCAAGTTTCGGTCAAAATATCTTAATATATTATACACTAGTTTATACTAGTTTCGGTCAAAAAACAAATTAAATCGGGGACTTTTCGAAATGATACGAAACATCTAATATCATTTATATATTTTACGAGGGAAGGTTATGATGGAATTGCATGCAAAAAATCATCCGAAAAATAGATTCTATGAAACTTTTCGAAATTTAAGTTTCGGTCAAAAATCATAGTATATTATACACGAGTTTCGGTCAAAAAAATCAAATTTAATTGGGGATTATTTGAAATGATACGAGACTTTTCTGATCTTTTATATATGTTAAGAGGGAAGGTTATGATGGAAGTCCATGCAAAAAAATCATCTGAAAACCAGATTCTATGAAACTTTACGAAATGCAGGTTTTAGTCAAAAAATCATAAGACATTATACACTAGTTTATACTAGTTTCGGTCAATAATCAAATTAAATCGGGTACTGTACAAAATGATACGAAACTTATAATATCATTTATATAATTTACGAGGGAAGGTCATGATGGAAGTCCATGCAAAAAATCATATGAAAATTATATTCTATGAAACGTTTCGAAATGCAATTTTCGGTCAAAAATCGTAGTATATTATACACTAGTTTCGGTCCAAAAAATCAAATTTAATTGGTGATTATTTGAAATGCTACGTTACTTTTCAGATCATTTATATATGTTAAGAGGGAAGGTTATGATGGAATACCATGCAAAAAAATCATATGAAAACTAGATTCTATGAAGCTTTTCGAAATGCAAGTTTCGGTCAAAATATCTTTATATATTATACACTAGTTTATACTAGTTTCGGTCAAAAATCAAATTAAATCGGGGACTGTTCGAAATGATACGAAACATCTAATATCATTTATATATTTTACGAGGGAAGGTTATGATGGAATTCCATGCAAAAAATCATCCGAAAATTAGATTCTATGAAACTTTTCGAAATTTAAGTTTCGGTCAAAAATCATAGTATATTATACACGAGTTTCGGTCAAAAAAATCAAATTTAATTGGGGATTATTTGAAATGATACGAGACTTTTCTGATCATTTATATATGTTAAGAGGGAAGGTTATGATGGAAGTCCATGCAAAAAAAATAATCTGAAAACCAGATTCTATGAAACTTTACGAAATGCAAGTTTCGGTCAAAAAATCATAATGTATTATACACTAGTTTATACTAGTTTCGATCAATAATTAAATTAAATCGGGGACTGTTCAAAATGATACGAAACTTCTAATATCATTTATATAATTTACGAGGGAAGGTAATGATTGAAGTCCATGCAAAAAATCATATAAAAATTATATTCTATGAAACTTTTCGAAATGCAATTTTCGGTCAAAAATCATAGTATATTATACACTAGTTTCGGTCCAAAAAATCAAATTTAATTGGTGATTATTTGAAATGCTACGATACTTTCCGATCATTTATATATGTTAAGAGCGAAGGTTATGATGGAATACCATGCAAAAAAATCATATGAAAACTAGATTCTATAAAACTTTTCGAAATGAAAGAGTCGGTCAAAATATATTTATATATTATACACTAGTTTATACTAGTTTCGGTCAAAAATCAAATAAAATCGGGGACTGTTCGAAATGATACGAAACATCTAATATCATTTATATATTTTATGAGGGAAGGTCATGATGGAAGTCCATGCAAAAAATCATCCGAAAATTAGATTCTATGAAACCTTTCGAAATTTAATTTTCGGTCAAAAATCCTAGTATATTATACACGAGTTTCGGTCAAAAAAATCAAATTTAATTGGGGATTATTTGAAATGCTAGATACTTTTCTGGTCGTATATATATGTTAAGAGGGAAGGTTATGATTGAAGTCCATGCAAAAAAATCATATGAAAACTAGAGTCTAGGAAACTTTTCGAAATGCAAGTTTCGGTCAAAATATCTTAATATATTATACACTAGTTTATACTAGTTTCGGTCAAAAATCAAATTAAATCGGGGACTTTTCGAAATGATACGAAACATCTAATATCATTTATATATTTTACGAGGGAAGGTTATGATGGAATTGCATGCAAAAAATCATCCGAAAAATAGATTCTATGAAACTTTTCGAAATTTAAGTTTCGGTCAAAAATCATAGTATATTATACACGAGTTTCGGTCAAAAAAATCAAATTTAATTGGGGATTATTTGAAATGATACGAGACTTTTCTGATCTTTTATATATGTTAAGAGGGAAGGTTATGATGGAAGTCCATGCAAAAAAATCATCTGAAAACTAGATTCTATGAAACATTACGAAATGCAGGTTTTAGTCAAAAAATCATAAGATATTATACACTAGTTTATACTAGTTTCGGTCAATAATCAAATTAAATCGGGTACTGTACAAAATGATACGAAACTTATAATATCATTTATATAATTTACGAGGGAAGGTCATGATGGAAGTCCATGCAAAAAATCATATGAAAATTATATTCTATGAAACGTTTCGAAATGCAATTTTCGGTCAAAAATCGTAGTATATTATACACTAGTTTCGGTCCAAAAAATCAAATTTAATTGGTGATTATTTGAAATGCTACGTTACTTTTCAGATCATTTATATATGTTAAGAGGGAAGGTTATGATGGAATACCATGCAAAAAAATCATATGAAAACTAGATTCTATGAATCTTTTCGATATGCAAGTTTCGGTCAAAATATCTTTATATATTATACACTAGTTTATACTAGTTTCGGTCAAAAATCAAATTAAATCGGGGACTGTTCGAAATGATACGAAACATCTAATATCATTTATATATTTTACGAGGGAAGGTTATGATGGAATTCCATGCAAAAAATCATCCAAAAATTAGATTCTATGAAACTTTTCGAAATTTAAGTTTCGGTCAAAAATCATAGTATATTATACACGAGTTTCGGTCAAAAAATCAAATTTAATTGGGGATTATTTGAAATGATACGAGACTTTTCTGATCATTTATATATGTTAAGAGGGAAGGTTATGATGGATGTCCATGCAAAAAAAATCATCTGAAAACCAGATTCTATGATACTTTACGAAATGCAAGTTTCGGTCAAAAAATCATAATATATTATACACTAGTTTATACTAGTTTCGATCAATAATCAAATTAAATCGGGGACTGTTCAAAATGATACGAAACTTCTAATATCATTTATATAATTTACGAGGGAAGGTAATGATGGAAGTCCATGCAAAAAATCATATCAAAATTATATTCTATGAAACTTTTCGAAATGCAATTTTCGGTCAAAAATCATAGTATATTATACACTAGTTTCGGTCCAAAAAATCAAATTTAATTGGTGATTATTTGAAATGCTACGATACTTTCCGATCATTTATATACGTTAAGAGGGAAGGTTATGATGGAATACCATGCAAAAAAATCATATGAAAACTAGATTCTATAAAACTTTTCGAAATGAAAGAGTCGGTCAAAATATATTTATATATTATACACTAGTTTATACTAGTTTCGGTCAAAAATCAAATAAAATCGGGGACTGTTCGAAATGATACGAAACATCTAATATCATTTATATATTTTATGAGGGAAGGTTATGATGGAATTCCATGCAAAAAATCATCCGAAAATTAGATTCTATGAAACTTTTCGAAATTTAAGTTTCGGTCAAAAATCATAGTATTTTATACACGAGTTTCGGTCAAAAAAATCAAATTTAATTGGGGATTATTTGAAATGATACGAGACTTTTCTGATCATTTATATATGTTAAGAGGGAAGGTTATGATGGAAGTCCATCAAAAAAAATCATCTGAAAACCAGATTCTATGAAACTTTACGAAATGTAAGTTTCAGTCAAAAAATCATAATATATTATACACTAGTTTATACTAGTTTCGATCAATAATCAAATTAAATCGGGGACTGTTCAAAATGATACGAAACTTCTAATATCATTTATATAATTTACGAGGGAAGGTGATGATGGAAGTCCATGCAAAAAATCATATAAAAATTATATTCTATGAAACTTTTCGAAATGCAATTTTCGGTCAAAAATCATAGTATATTATACACTAGTTTCGGTCCAAAAAATCAAATTTAATTGGTGATTATTTGAAATGCTACGATACTTTCCGATCATTTATATACGTTAAGAGGGAAGGTTATTATGGAATACCATGCAAAAAAAACATAGGAAAACTAGATTCTATAAAACTTTTCGAAATGAAAGAGTCGGCCAAAATATATTTATATATTATACACTAGTTTATACTAGTTTCGGTCAAAAATCAAATAAAATCATGGACTGTTCGAAATGATACGAAACATCTAATATCATTTATATATTTTATGAGGGAAGGTCATGATGGAAGTCCATGCAAAAAATCATCCGAAAATTAGATTATATGAAACCTTTCGAAATTTAATTTTCGGTCAAAAATCGTAGTATATTATACACGAGTTTCGGTCAAAGAAATCAAATTTAATTGGGGATTATTTGAAATGCTAGATACTTTTCTGGTCGTATATATATGTTAAGAGGGAAGGTTATGATTGAAGTCCATGCAAAAAAATCATATGAAAACTAGATTCTAGGAAACTTTTCGAAATGCAAGTTTCGGTCAAAATATCTTAATATATTATACACTAGTTTATACTAGTTTCGGTCAAAAATCAAATTAAATCGGGGACTTTTTGAAATGATACGAAACATCTAATATCATTTATATATTTTACGAGGGAAGGTTATGATGGAATTCCATGCAAAAAATCATCCGAAAAATAGATTCTATGAAACTTTTCGAAATTTAAGTCTCGGTCAAAAATCATAGTATATTATACACGAGTTTCGGTCAAAAAAATCAAATTTAATTGGGGATTATTTGAAATGATACGAGACTTTTCTGATCATTTATATATGTTAAGAGGGAAGGTTATGATGGAAGTCCATCAAAAAAAATCATCTGAAAACCAGATTCTATGAAACTTTACGAAATGTAAGTTTCGGTCAAAAAATCATAATATATTATACACTAGTTTATACTAGTTTCGATCAATAATCAAACTAAATCGGGGACTGTTCAAAATGATACGAAACTTCTAATATCATTTATATAATTTACGAGGGAAGGTGATGATGGAAGTCCATGCAAAAAATCATATAAAAATTATATTCTATGAAACTTTTCGAAATGCAATTTTCGGTCAAAAATCATAGTATATTATACACTAGTTTCGGTCCAAAAAATCAAATTTAATTGGTGATTATTTGAAATGCTACGATACTTTCCGATCATTTATATACGTTAAGAGGGAAGGTTATGATGGAATACCATGCAAAAAAATCATATGAAAACTAGATTCTATAAAACTTTTCGAAATGAAAGAGTCGGTCAAAATATATTTATATATTATACACTAGTTTATACTAGTTTCGGTCAAAAATCAAATAAAATCGGGGACTGTTCGAAATGATACGAAACATCTAATATCATTTATATATTTTATGAGGGAAGGTTATGATGGAATTCCATGCAAAAAATCATCCGAAAATTAGATTCTATGAGACTTTTCGAAATTTAAGTTTCGGTCAAAAATCATAGTATTTTATACACGAGTTTCGGTCAAAAAAATCAAATTTAATTGGGGATTATTTGAAATGATACGAGACTTTTCTGATCATTTATATATGTTAAGAGGGAAGGTTATGATGGAAGTCCATCAAAAAAAATCATCTGAAAACCAGATTCTATGAAACTTTACGAAATGTAAGTTTCGGTCAAAAAATCATAATATATTATACACTAGTTTATACTAGTTTCGATCAATAATCAAATTAAATCGGGGACTGTTCAAAATGATACGAAACTTCTAATATCATTTATATAATTTACGAGGGAAGGTGATGATGGAAGTCCATGCAAAAAATCATATAAAAATTATATTCTATGAAACTTTTCGAAATGCAATTTTCGGTCAAAAATCATAGTATATTATACACTAGTTTCGGTCAAAAAAATCAAATTTAATTGGTGATTATTTGAAATGCTACGATACTTTCCGATCATTTATATACGTTAAGAGGGAAGGTTATTATGGAATACCATGCAAAAAAAACATATGAAAACTAGATTCTATAAAACTTTTCGAAATGAAAGAGTCGGCCAAAATATATTTATATATTATACACTAGTTTATACTAGTTTCGGTCAAAAATCAAATAAAATCGGGGACTGTTCGAAATGATACGAAACATCTAATATCATTTATATATTTTATGAGGGAAGGTCATGATGGAAGTCCATGCAAAAAATCATCCGAAAATTAGATTATATGAAACCTTTCGAAATTTAATTTTCGGTCAAAAATCGTAGTATATTATACACGAGTTTCGGTCAAAGAAATCAAATTTAATTGGGGATTATTTGAAATGCTAGATACTTTTCTGGTCGTATATATATGTTAAGAGGGAAGGTTATGATTGAAGTCCATGCAAAAAAATCATATGAAAACTAGATTCTAGGAAACTTTTCGAAATGCAAGTTTCGGTCAAAATATCTTAATATATTATACACTAGTTTATACTAGTTTCGGTCAAAAATCAAATTAAATCGGGGACTTTTTGAAATGATACGAAACATCTAATATCATTTATATATTTTACGAGGGAAGGTTATGATGGAATTCCATGCAAAAAATCATCCGAAAAATAGATTCTATGAAACTTTTCGAAATTTAAGTTTCGGTCAAAAATCATAGTATATTATACACGAGTTTCGGTCAAAAAAATCAAATTTAATTGGGGATTATTTGAAATGATACGAGACTTTTCTGATCATTTATATATGTTAAGAGGGAAGGTTATGATGGAAGTCCATAAAAAAAATCATCTGAAAACCAGATTCTATGAAACTTTACGAAATGTAAGTTTCGGTCAAAAAATCATAATATATTATACACTAGTTTATACTAGTTTCGATCAATAATCAAATTAAATCGGGGACTGTTCAAAATGATACGAAACTTCTAATATCATTTATATAATTTACGAGGGAAGGTGATGATGGAAGTCCATGCAAAAAATCATATAAAAATTATATTCTATGAAACTTTTCGAAATGCAATTTTCGGTCAAAAATCATAGTATATTATACACTAGTTTCGGTCCAAAAAATCAAATTTAATTGGTGATTATTTGAAATGCTACGATACTTTCCGATCATTTATATACGTTAAGAGGGAAGGTTATGATGGAATACCATGCAAAAAAATCATATGAAAACTAGATTCTATAAAACTTTTCGAAATGAAAGAGTCGGTCAAAATATATTTATATATTATACACTAGTTTATACTAGTTTCGGTCAAAAATCAAATAAAATCGGGGACTGTTCGAAATGATACGAAACATCTAATATCATTTCTATATTTTATGAGGGAAGGTTATGATGGAAGTCCATGCAAAAAATCATCCGAAAATTAGATTATATGAAACCTTTCGAAATTTAATTTTCGGTCAAAAATCGTAGTATATTATACACGAGTTTCGGTCAAAGAAATAAAATTTAATTGGGGATTATTTGAAATGCTAGATACTTTTCTGGTCGTATATATATGTTAAGAGGGAAGGTTATGATTGAAGTCCATGCAAAAAAATCATATGAAAACTAGATTCTAGGAAACTTTTCGAAATGCAAGTTTCGGTCAAAATATCTTAATATATTATACACTAGTTTATACTAGTTTCGGTCAAAAATCAAATTAAATCGGGGACTTTTTGAAATGATACGAAACATCTAATATCATTTATATATTTTACGAGGGAAGGTTATGATGGAATTCCATGCAAAAAATCATCCGAAAAATAGATTCTATGAAACTTTTCGAAATTTAAGTTTCGGTCAAAAATCATAGTATATTATACACGAGTTTCGGTCAAAAAAATCAAATTTAATTGGGGATTATTTGAAATGATACGAGACTTTTCTGATCATTTATATATGTTAAGAGGGAAGGTTATGATGGAAGTCCATCAAAAAAAATCATCTGAAAACCAGATTCTATGAAACTTTACGAAATGTAAGTTTCGGTCAAAAAATCATAATATATTATACACTAGTTTATACTAGTTTCGATCAATAATCAAATTAAATCGGGGACTGTTCAAAATGATACGAAACTTCTAATATCATTTATATAATTTACGAGGGAAGGTGATGATGGAAGTCCATGCAAAAAATCATATAAAAATTATATTCTATGAAACTTTTCGAAATGCAATTTTCGGTCAAAAATCATAGTATATTATACACTAGTTTCGGTCCAAAAAATCAAATTTAATTGGTGATTATTTGAAATGCTACGATACTTTCCGATCATTTATATACGTTAAGAGGGAAGGTTATGATGGAATACCATGCAAAAAAATCATATGAAAACTAGATTCTATAAAACTTTTCGAAATGAAAGAGTCGGTCAAAATATATTTATATATTATACACTAGTTTATACTAGTTTCGGTCAAAAATCAAATAAAATCGGGGACTGTTCGAAATGATACGAAACATCTAATATCATTTCTATATTTTATGAGGGAAGGTTATGATGGAAGTCCATGCAAAAAATCATCCGAAAATTAGATTATATGAAACCTTTCGAAATTTAATTTTCGGTCAAAAATCGTAGTATATTATACACGAGTTTCGGTCAAAGAAATCAAATTTAATTGGGGATTATTTGAAATGCTAGATACTTTTCTGGTCGTATATATATGTTAAGAGGGAAGGTTATGATTGAAGTCCATGCAAAAAAATCATATGAAAACTAGATTCTAGGAAACTTTTCGAAATGCAAGTTTCGGTCAAAATATCTTAATATATTATACACTAGTTTATACTAGTTTCGGTCAAAAATCAAATTAAATCGGGGACTTTTTGAAATGATACGAAACATCTAATATCATTTATATATTTTACGAGGGAAGGTTATGATGGAATTCCATGCAAAAAATCATCCGAAAAATAGATTCTATGAAACTTTTCGAAATTTAAGTTTCGGTCAAAAATCATAGTATATTATACACGAGTTTCGGTCAAAAAAATCAAATTTAATTGGGGATTATTTGAAATGATACGAGACTTTTCTGATCATTTATATATGTTAAGAGGGAAGGTTATGATGGAAGTCCATCAAAAAAAATCATCTGAAAACCAGATTCTATGAAACTTTACGAAATGTAAGTTTCGGTCAAAAAATCATAATATATTATACACTAGTTTATACTAGTTTCGATCAATAATCAAATTAAATCGGGGACTGTTCAAAATGATACGAAACTTCTAATATCATTTATATAATTTACGAGGGAAGGTGATGATGGAAGTCCAAGCAAAAAATCATATAAAAATTATATTCTATGAAACTTTTCGAAATGCAATTTTCGGTCAAAAATCATAGTATATTATACACTAGTTTCGGTCCAAAAAATCAAATTTAATTGGTGATTATTTGAAATGCTACGATACTTTCCGATCATTTATATACGTTAAGAGGGAAGGTTATGATGGAATACCATGCAAAAAAATCATATGAAAACTAGATTCTATAAAACTTTTCGAAATGAAAGAGTCGGTCAAAATATATTTATATATTATACACTAGTTTATACTAGTTTCGGTCAAAAATCAAATTAAATCGGGGACTGTTCGAAATGATACGAAACATCTAATATCATTTATATATTTTACGAGGGAAGGTTATGATGGAATTCCATGCAAAAAATCATCCGAAAATTAGATTCTATGAAACTTTTCGAAATTTAAGTTTCGGTCAAAAATCATAGTATATTATACACGAGTTTCGGTCAAAAAAATCAAATTTAATTGGGGATTATTTGAAATGATACGAGACTTTTCTGATCATTTATATATGTTAAGAGGGAAGGTTATGATGGAAGTCCATCAAAAAAAATCATCTGAAAACCAGATTCTATGAAACTTTACGAAATGTAAGTTTCGGTCAAAAAATCATAATATATTATACACTAGTTTATACTAGTTTCGATCAATAATCAAATTAAATCGGGGACTGTTCAAAATGATACGAAACTTCTAATATCATTTATATAATTTACGAGGGAAGGTGATGATGGAAGTCCATGCAAAAAATCATATAAAAATTATATTCTATGAAACTTTTCGAAATGCAATTTTCGGTCAAAAATCATAGTATATTATACACTAGTTTCGGTCCAAAAAATCAAATTTAATTGGTGATTATTTGAAATGCTACGATACTTTCCGATCATTTATATACGTTAAGAGGGAAGGTTATGATGGAATACCATGCAAAAAAAACATATGAAAACTAGATTCTATAAAACTTTTCGAAATGAAAGAGTCGGCCAAAATATATTTATATATTATACACTAGTTTATACTAGTTTCGGTCAAAAATCAAATAAAATCGGGGACTGTTCGAAATGATACGAAACATCTAATATCACTTATATATTTTATGAGGGAAGGTCATGATGGAAGTCCATGCAAAAAATCATCCGAAAATTAGATTTAATGAAACCTTTCGAAATTTAATTTTCGGTCAAAAATCGTAGTATATTATACACGAGTTTCGGTCAAAGAAATCAAATTTAATTGGGGATTATTTGAAATGCTAGATACTTTTCTGGTCGTATATATATGTTAAGAGGGAAGGTTATGATTGAAGTCCATGCAAAAAAATCATATGAAAACTAGATTCTAGGAAACTTTTCGAAATGCAAGTTTCGGTCAAAATATCTTAATATATTATACACTAGTTTATACTAGTTTCGGTCAAAAATCAAATTAAATCGGGGACTTTTTGAAATGATACGAAACATCTAATATCATTTATATATTTTACGAGGGAAGGTTATGATGGAATTCCATGCAAAAAATCATCCGAAAAATAGATTCTACGAAACTTTTCGAAATTTAAGTTTCGGTCAAAAATCATAGTATATTATACACGAGTTTCGGTCAAAAAAATCAAATTTAATTGGGGATTATTTGAAATGATACGAGACTTTCCTGATCTTTTATATATGTTAAGAGGGAAGGTTATGATGGAAGTCCATGCAAAAAAATCATCTGAAAACCAGATTCTATGAAACTTTACGAAATGCAGGTTTTAGTCAAAAAATCATAAGATATTATACACTAGTTTATACTAGTTTCGGTCAATAATCAAATTAAATCGGGTACTGTACAAAATGATACGAAACTTATAATATCATTTATATAATTTACGAGGGAAGGTCGTGATGGAAGTCCATGCAAAAAATCATATGAAAATTATATTCTATGAAACGTTTCGAAATGCAATTTTCGGTCAAAAATCGTAGTATATTATACACTAGTTTCGGTCCAAAAAATCAAATTTAATTGGTGATTATTTGAAATGCTACGTTACTTTTCAGATCATTTATATATGTTAAGAGGGAAGGTTATGATGGAATACCATGCAAAAAAATCATATGAAAACTAGATTCTATGAAGCTTTTCGAAATGCAAGTTTCGGTCAAAATATCTTTATATATTATACACTAGTTTATACTAGTTTCGGTCAAAAATCAAATTAAATCGGGGACTGTTCGAAATGATACGAAACATCTGATATCATTTATATATTTTATGAGGGAAGGTTATGATGGAATTCCATGCAAAAAATCATCCGAAAATTAGATTCTATGAAACTTTTCGAAATTTAAGTTTCGGTCAAAAATCATAGTATATTATACACGAGTTTCGGTCAAAAAAATCAAATTTATTTGGGGATTATTTGAAATGATACGAGACATTTCTGATCTTTTATATATGTTAAGAGGGAAGGTTATGATGGAAGTCCATGCAAAAAAATCATCTGAAAACCAGATTCTATGAAATATTAAGAAATGCAGGTTTCGGTCAAAAAATCATAAGATATTATACACTAGTTTATACTAGTTTCGGTCAATAATCAAATTAAATCGGGTACTGTACAAAAAGATACGAAACTTCTAATATCATTTATATAATTTACGAGGGAAGGTCATGATGGAAGTCCATGCAAAAAATCATATAAAAATCATATTCTATGAAACTTTTCGAAATGCAATTTTCGGTCAAAAATCATAGTATATTATACACTAGTTTCGGTCCAAAAAATCAAATTTAATTGGTGATTATTTGAAATGCTACGATACTTTCCGATCATTTATATACGTTAAGAGGGAAGGTTATGATGGAATACCATGCAAAAAAATCATATGAAAACTAGATTCTATAAAACTTTTCGAAATGAAAGAGTCGGTCAAAATATATTTATATATTATACACTAGTTTATACTAGTTTCGGTCAAAAATCAAATAAAATCGGGGACTGTTCGAAATGATACGAAACATCTAATATCATTTATATATTTTATGAGGGAAGGTCGTGATGGAAATCCATGCAAAAAATCATCCGAAAATTAGATTCTATGAAACCTTTCGAAATTTAATTTTCGGTCAAAAATCGTAGTATATTATACACGAGTTTCGGTCAAAAAAATCAAATTTAATTGGGGATTATTTGAAATGCTAGATACTTTTCTGGTCGTATATATATGTTAAGAGGGAAGGTTATGATTGAAGTCCATGCAAAAAAATCATATGAAAACTAGATTCTAGGAAACTTTTCGAAATGCAAGTTTCGGTCAAAATATCTTAATATATTATACACTAGTTTATACTAGTTTCGGTCAAAAATCAAATTAAATCGGGGACTTTTCGAAATGATACGAAACATCTAATATCATTTATATATTTTACGAGGGAAGGTTATGATGGAATTCCATGCAAAAAATCATCCGAAAAATAGATTCTATGAGACTTTTCGAAATTTATGTTTCGGTCAAAAATCATAGTATATTATACACGAGTTTCGGTCAAAAAAATCAAATTTAATTGGGGATTATTTGAAATGATACGAGACTTTTCTGATCTTTTATATATGTTAAGAGGGAAGGTTATGATGGAAGTCCATGCAAAAAAATCATCTGAAAACTAGATTCTATGAAACATTACGAAATGCAGGTTTTAGTCAAAAAATCATAATATATTATACACTAGTTTATACTAGTTTCGGTCAATAATCAAATTAAATCGGGTACTGTACAAAATGATACGAAACTTATAATATCATTTATATAATTTACGAGGGAAGGTCATGATGGAAGTCCATGCAAAAAATCATATGAAAATTATATTCTATGAAACGTTTCGAAATGCAATTTTCGGTCAAAAATCGTAGTATATTATACACTAGTTTCGGTCCAAAAAATCAAATTTAATTGGTGATTATTTGAAATGCTACGTTACTTTTCAGATCATTTATATATGTTAAGAGGGAAGGTTATGATGGAATACCATGCAAAAAAATCATATGAAAACTAGATTCTATGAAACTTTTCGATATGCAAGTTTCGGTCAAAATATCTTTATATATTATACACTAGTTTATACTAGTTTCGGTCAAAAATCAAATTAAATCGGGGACTGTTCGAAATGATACGAAACATCTGATATCATTTATATATTTTACGAGGGAAGGTTATGATGGAATTCCATGCAAAAAATCATCCGAAAATTAGATTCTATGAAACTTTTCGAAATTTAAGTTTCGGTCAAAAATCATAGTATATTATACACGAGTTTCGGTCAAAAAAATCAAATTTAATTGGGGATTATTTGAAATGATACGAGACTTTTCTGATCATTTATATATGTTAAGAGGGAAGGTTATGATGGAAGTCCATGCAAAAAAAATCATCTGAAAACCAGATTCTATGAAACTTTACGAAATGCAAGTTTCGGTCAAAAAATCATAATATATTATACACTAGTTTATACTAGTTTCGATCAATAATCAAATTAAATCGGGGACTGTTCAAAATGATACGAAACTTCTAATATCATTTATATAATTTACGAGGGAAGGTAATGATGGAAGTCCATGCAAAAAATCATATAAAAATTATATTCTATGAAACTTTTCGAAATGCAATTTTCGGTCAAAAATCATAGTATATTATACACTAGTTTCGGTCCAAAAAATCAAATTTAATTGGTGATTATTTGAAATGCTACGATACTTTCCGATCATTTATATACGTTAAGAGGGAAGGTTATGATGGAATACCATGCAAAAAAATCATATGAAAACTAGATTCTATAAAACTTTTCGAAATGAAAGAGTCGGTCAAAATATATTTATATATTATACACTAGTTTATACTAGTTTCGGTCAAAAATCAAATAAAATCGGGGACTGTTCGAAATGATACGAAACATCTAATATCATTTATATATTTTATGAGGGAAGGTCGTGATGGAAGTCCATGCAAAAAATCATCCGAAAATTAGATTCTATGAAACCTTTCGAAATTTAATTTTCGGTCAAAAATCGTAGTATATTATACACGAGTTTCGGTCAAAAAAATCAAATTTAATTGGGGATTATTTGAAATGCTAGATACTTTTCTGGTCGTATATATATGTTAAGAGGGAAGGTTATGATTGAAGTCCATGCAAAAAAATCATATGAAAACTAGATTCTAGGAAACTTTTCGAAATGCAAGTTTCGGTCAAAATATCTTAATATATTATACACTAGTTTATACTAGTTTCGGTCAAAAATCAAATTAAATCGGGGACTTTTCGAAATGATACGAAACATCTAATATCATTTATATATTTTACGAGGGAAGGTTATGATGGAATTCCATGCAAAAAATCATCCGAAAAATAGATTCTATGAAACTTTTCGAAATTTAAGTTTCGGTCAAAAATCATAGTATATTATACACGAGTTTCGGTCAAAAAAATCAAATTTAATTGGGGATTATTTGAAATGATACGAGACTTTTCTGATCTTTTATATATGTTAAGAGGGAAGGTTATGATGGAAGTCCATGCAAAAAAATCATCTGAAAACTAGATTCTATGAAACATTACGAAATGCAGGTTTTAGTCAAAAAATCATAATATATTATACACTAGTTTATACTAGTTTCGGTCAATAATCAAATTAAATCGGGTACTGTACAAAATGATACGAAACTTATAATATCATTTATATAATTTACGAGGGAAGGTCATGATGGAAGTCCATGCAAAAAATTATATGAAAATTATATTCTATGAAACGTTTCGAAATGCAATTTTCGGTCAAAAATCGTAGTATATTATACACTAGTTTCGGTCCAAAAAATCAAATTTAATTGGTGATTATTTGAAATGCTACGTTACTTTTCAGATCATTTATATATGTTAAGAGGGAAGGTTATGATGGAATACCATGCAAAAAAATCATATGAAAACTAGATTCTATGAAACTTTTCGAAATGTAAGTTTCAGTCAAAATATCTTTATATATTATACACTAGTTTATACTAGTTTCGGTCAAAAATCAAATTAAATCGGGGACTGTTCGAAATGATACGAAACATCTAATATCATTTATATATTTTACGAGGGAAGGTTATGATGGAATTCCATGCAAAAAATCATTCGAAAATTAGATTCTATGAAACTTTTCGAAATTTAAGTTTCGGTCAAAAATCATAGTATATTATACACGAGTTTCGGTCAAAAAAATCAAATTTAATTGGGGATTATTTGAAATGATACGAGACTTTTCTGATCATTTATATATGTTAAGAGGGAAGGTTATGATGGAAGTCCATGCAAAAAAAATCATCTGAAAACCAGATTCTATGAAACTTTACGAAATGCAAGTTTCGGTCAAAAAATCATAATATATTATACACTAGTTTATACTAGTTTCGATCAATAATCAAATTAAATCGGGGACTGTTCAAAATGATACGAAACTTCTAATATCATTTATATAATTTACGAGGGAAGGTAATGATGGAAGTCCATGCAAAAAATCATATAAAAATTATATTCTATGAAACTTTTCGAAATGCAATTTTCGGTCAAAAATCATAGTATATTATACACTAGTTTCGGTCCAAAAAATCAAATTTAATTGGTGATTATTTGAAATGCTACGATACTTTCCGATCATTTATATACGTTAAGAGGGAAGGTTATGATGGAATACCATGCAAAAAAATCATATGAAAACTAGATTCTATAAAACTTTTCGAAATGAAAGAGTCGGTCAAAATATATTTATATATTATACACTAGTTTATACTAGTTTCGGTCAAAAATCAAATAAAATCGGGGACTGTTCGAAATGATACGAAACATCTAATATCATTTATATATTTTATGAGGGAAGGTCGTGATGGAAGTCCATGCAAAAAATCATCCGAAAATTAGATTCTATGAAACCTTTCGAAATTTAATTTTCGGTCAAAAATCGTAGTATATTATACACGAGTTTCGGTCAAAGAAATCAAATTTAATTGGGGATTATTTGAAATGCTAGATACTTTTCTGGTCGTATATATATGTTAAGAGGGAAGGTTATGATTGAAGTCCATGCAAAAAAATCATATGAAAACTAGATTCTAGGAAACTTTTCGAAATGCAAGTTTCGGTCAAAATATCTTAATATATTATACACTAGTTTATACTAGTTTCGGTCAAAAATCAAATTAAATCGGGGACTTTTTGAAATGATACGAAACATCTAATATCATTTATATATTTTACGAGGGAAGGTTATGATGGAATTCCATGCAAAAAATCATCCGAAAAATAGATTCTACGAAACTTTTCGAAATTTAAGTTTCGGTCAAAAATCATAGTATATTATACACGAGTTTCGGTCAAAAAAATCAAATTTAATTGGGGATTATTTGAAATGATACGAGACTTTCCTGATCTTTTATATATGTTAAGAGGGAAGGTTATGATGGAAGTCCATGCAAAAAAATCATCTGAAAACCAGATTCTATGAAACTTTACGAAATGCAGGTTTTAGTCAAAAAATCATAAGATATTATACACTAGTTTATACTAGTTTCGGTCAATAATCAAATTAAATCGGGTACTGTACAAAATGATACGAAACTTATAATATCATTTATATAATTTACGAGGGAAGGTCGTGATGGAAGTCCATGCAAAAAATCATATGAAAATTATATTCTATGAAACGTTTCGAAATGCAATTTTCGGTCAAAAATCGTAGTATATTATACACTAGTTTCGGTCCAAAAAATCAAATTTAATTGGTGATTATTTGAAATGCTACGTTACTTTTCAGATCATTTATATATGTTAAGAGGGAAGGTTATGATGGAATACCATGCAAAAAAATCATATGAAAACTAGATTCTATGAAGCTTTTCGAAATGCAAGTTTCGGTCAAAATATCTTTATATATTATACACTAGTTTATACTAGTTTCGGTCAAAAATCAAATTAAATCGGGGACTGTTCGAAATGATACGAAACATCTGATATCATTTATATATTTTACGAGGGAAGGTTATGATGGAATTCCATGCAAAAAATCATCCGAAAATTAGATTCTATGAAACTTTTCGAAATTTAAGTTTCGGTCAAAAATCATAGTATATTATACACGAGTTTCGGTCAAAAAAATCAAATTTATTTGGGGATTATTTGAAATGATACGAGACATTTCTGATCTTTTATATATGTTAAGAGGGAAGGTTATGATGGAAGTCCATGCAAAAAAATCATCTGAAAACCAGATTCTATGAAATATTAAGAAATGCAGGTTTCGGTCAAAAAATCATAAGATATTATACACTAGTTTATACTAGTTTCGGTCAATAATCAAATTAAATCGGGTACTGTACAAAAAGATACGAAACTTCTAATATCATTTATATAATTTACGAGGGAAGGTCATGATGGAAGTCCATGCAAAAAATCATATAAAAATCATATTCTATGAAACTTTTCGAAATGCAATTTTCGGTCAAAAATCATAGTATATTATACACTAGTTTCGGTCCAAAAAATCAAATTTAATTGGTGATTATTTGAAATGCTACGATACTTTCCGATCATTTATATACGTTAAGAGGGAAGGTTATGATGGAATACCATGCAAAAAAATCATATGAAAACTAGATTCTATAAAACTTTTCGAAATGAAAGAGTCGGTCAAAATATATTTATATATTATACACTAGTTTATACTAGTTTCGGTCAAAAATCAAATAAAATCGGGGACTGTTCGAAATGATACGAAACATCTAATATCATTTATATATTTTATGAGGGAAGGTCGTGATGGAAATCCATGCAAAAAATCATCCGAAAATTAGATTCTATGAAACCTTTCGAAATTTAATTTTCGGTCAAAAATCGTAGTATATTATACACGAGTTTCGGTCAAAAAAATCAAATTTAATTGGGGATTATTTGAAATGCTAGATACTTTTCTGGTCGTATATATATGTTAAGAGGGAAGGTTATGATTGAAGTCCATGCAAAAAAATCATATGAAAACTAGATTCTAGGAAACTTTTCGAAATGCAAGTTTCGGTCAAAATATCTTAATATATTATACACTAGTTTATACTAGTTTCGGTCAAAAATCAAATTAAATCGGGGACTTTTCGAAATGATACGAAACATCTAATATCATTTATATATTTTACGAGGGAAGGTTATGATGGAATTCCATGCAAAAAATCATCCGAAAAATAGATTCTATGAGACTTTTCGAAATTTAAGTTTCGGTCAAAAATCATAGTATATTATACACGAGTTTCGGTCAAAAAAATCAAATTTAATTGGGGATTATTTGAAATGATACGAGACTTTTCTGATCTTTTATATATGTTAAGAGGGAAGGTTATGATGGAAGTCCATGCAAAAAAATCATCTGAAAACTAGATTCTATGAAACATTACGAAATGCAGGTTTTAGTCAAAAAATCATAATATATTATACACTAGTTTATACTAGTTTCGGTCAATAATCAAATTAAATCGGGTACTGTACAAAATGATACGAAACTTATAATATCATTTATATAATTTACGAGGGAAGGTCATGATGGAAGTCCATGCAAAAAATCATATGAAAATTATATTCTATGAAACGTTTCGAAATGCAATTTTCGGTCAAAAATCGTAGTATATTATACACTAGTTTCGGTCCAAAAAATCAAATTTAATTGGTGATTATTTGAAATGCTACGTTACTTTTCAGATCATTTATATATGTTAAGAGGGAAGGTTATGATGGAATACCATGCAAAAAAATCATATGAAAACTAGATTCTATGAAACTTTTCGATATGCAAGTTTCGGTCAAAATATCTTTATATATTATACACTAGTTTATACTAGTTTCGGTCAAAAATCAAATTAAATCGGGGACTGTTCGAAATGATACGAAACATCTGATATCATTTATATATTTTACGAGGGAAGGTTATGATGGAATTCCATGCAAAAAATCATCCGAAAATTAGATTCTATGAAACTTTTCGAAATTTAAGTTTCGGTCAAAAATCATAGTATATTATACACGAGTTTCGGTCAAAAAAATCAAATTTAATTGGGGATTATTTGAAATGATACGAGACTTTTCTGATCATTTATATATGTTAAGAGGGAAGGTTATGATGGAAGTCCATGCAAAAAAAATCATCTGAAAACCAGATTCTATGAAACTTTACGAAATGCAAGTTTCGGTCAAAAAATCATAATATATTATACACTAGTTTATACTAGTTTCGATCAATAATCAAATTAAATCGGGGACTGTTCAAAATGATACGAAACTTCTAATATCATTTATATAATTTACGAGGGAAGGTAATGATGGAAGTCCATGCAAAAAATCATATAAAAATTATATTCTATGAAACTTTTCGAAATGCAATTTTCGGTCAAAAATCATAGTATATTATACACTAGTTTCGGTCCAAAAAATCAAATTTAATTGGTGATTATTTGAAATGCTACGATACTTTCCGATCATTTATATACGTTAAGAGGGAAGGTTATGATGGAATACCATGCAAAAAAATCATATGAAAACTAGATTCTATAAAACTTTTCGAAATGAAAGAGTCGGTCAAAATATATTTATATATTATACACTAGTTTATACTAGTTTCGGTCAAAAATCAAATAAAATCGGGGACTGTTCGAAATGATACGAAACATCTAATATCATTTATATATTTTATGAGGGAAGGTCGTGATGGAAGTCCATGCAAAAAATCATCCGAAAATTAGATTCTATGAAACCTTTCGAAATTTAATTTTCGGTCAAAAATCGTAGTATATTATACACGAGTTTCGGTCAAAAAAATCAAATTTAATTGGGGATTATTTGAAATGCTAGATACTTTTCTGGTCGTATATATATGTTAAGAGGGAAGGTTATGATTGAAGTCCATGCAAAAAAATCATATGAAAACTAGATTCTAGGAAACTTTTCGAAATGCAAGTTTCGGTCAAAATATCTTAATATATTATACACTAGTTTATACTAGTTTCGGTCAAAAATCAAATTAAATCGGGGACTTTTCGAAATGATACGAAACATCTAATATCATTTATATATTTTACGAGGGAAGGTTATGATGGAATTCCATGCAAAAAATCATCCGAAAAATAGATTCTATGAAACTTTTCGAAATTTAAGTTTCGGTCAAAAATCATAGTATATTATACACGAGTTTCGGTCAAAAAAATCAAATTTAATTGGGGATTATTTGAAATGATACGAGACTTTTCTGATCTTTTATATATGTTAAGAGGGAAGGTTATGATGGAAGTCCATGCAAAAAAATCATCTGAAAACTAGATTCTATGAAACATTACGAAATGCAGGTTTTAGTCAAAAAATCATAATATATTATACACTAGTTTATACTAGTTTCGGTCAATAATCAAATTAAATCGGGTACTGTACAAAATGATACGAAACTTATAATATCATTTATATAATTTACGAGGGAAGGTCATGATGGAAGTCCATGCAAAAAATTATATGAAAATTATATTCTATGAAACGTTTCGAAATGCAATTTTCGGTCAAAAATCGTAGTATATTATACACTAGTTTCGGTCCAAAAAATCAAATTTAATTGGTGATTATTTGAAATGCTACGTTACTTTTCAGATCATTTATATATGTTAAGAGGGAAGGTTATGATGGAATACCATGCAAAAAAATCATATGAAAACTAGATTCTATGAAACTTTTCGAAATGTAAGTTTCAGTCAAAATATCTTTATATATTATACACTAGTTTATACTAGTTTCGGTCAAAAATCAAATTAAATCGGGGACTGTTCGAAATGATACGAAACATCTAATATCATTTATATATTTTACGAGGGAAGGTTATGATGGAATTCCATGCAAAAAATCATTCGAAAATTAGATTCTATGAAACTTTTCGAAATTTAAGTTTCGGTCAAAAATCATAGTATATTATACACGAGTTTCGGTCAAAAAAATCAAATTTAATTGGGGATTATTTGAAATGATACGAGACTTTTCTGATCATTTATATATGTTAAGAGGGAAGGTTATGATGGAAGTCCATGCAAAAAAAATCATCTGAAAACCAGATTCTATGAAACTTTACGAAATGCAAGTTTCGGTCAAAAAATCATAATATATTATACACTAGTTTATACTAGTTTCGATCAATAATCAAATTAAATCGGGGACTGTTCAAAATGATACGAAACTTCTAATATCATTTATATAATTTACGAGGGAAGGTAATGATGGAAGTCCATGCAAAAAATCATATAAAAATTATATTCTATGAAACTTTTCGAAATGCAATTTTCGGTCAAAAATCATAGTATATTATACACTAGTTTCGGTCCAAAAAATCAAATTTAATTGGTGATTATTTGAAATGCTACGATACTTTCCGATCATTTATATACGTTAAGAGGGAAGGTTATGATGGAATACCATGCAAAAAAATCATATGAAAACTAGATTCTATAAAACTTTTCGAAATGAAAGAGTCGGTCAAAATATATTTATATATTATACACTAGTTTATACTAGTTTCGGTCAAAAATCAAATAAAATCGGGGACTGTTCGAAATGATACGAAACATCTAATATCATTTATATATTTTATGAGGGAAGGTCGTGATGGAAGTCCATGCAAAAAATCATCCGAAAATTAGATTCTATGAAACCTTTCGAAATTTAATTTTCGGTCAAAAATCGTAGTATATTATACACGAGTTTCGGTCAAAAAAATCAAATTTAATTGGGGATTATTTGAAATGCTAGATACTTTTCTGGTCGTATATATATGTTAAGAGGGAAGGTTATGATTGAAGTCCATGCAAAAAAATCATATGAAAACTAGATTCTAGGAAACTTTTCGAAATGCAAGTTTCGGTCAAAATATCTTAATATATTATACACTAGTTTATACTAGTTTCGGTCAAAAATCAAATTAAATCGGGGACTTTTCGAAATGATACGAAACATCTAATATCATTTATATATTTTACGAGGGAAGGTTATGATGGAATTCCATGCAAAAAATCATCCGAAAAATAGATTCTATGAAACTTTTCGAAATTTAAGTTTCGGTCAAAAATCATAGTATATTATACACGAGTTTCGGTCAAAAAAATCAAATTTAATTGGGGATTATTTGAAATGATACGAGACTTTTCTGATCTTTTATATATGTTAAGAGGGAAGGTTATGATGGAAGTCCATGCAAAAAAATCATCTGAAAACTAGATTCTATGAAACATTACGAAATGCAGGTTTTAGTCAAAAAATCATAATATATTATACACTAGTTTATACTAGTTTCGGTCAATAATCAAATTAAATCGGGTACTGTACAAAATGATACGAAACTTATAATATCATTTATATAATTTACGAGGGAAGGTCATGATGGAAGTCCATGCAAAAAATTATATGAAAATTATATTCTATGAAACGTTTCGAAATGCAATTTTCGGTCAAAAATCGTAGTATATTATACACTAGTTTCGGTCCAAAAAATCAAATTTAATTGGTGATTATTTGAAATGCTACGTTACTTTTCAGATCATTTATATATGTTAAGAGGGAAGGTTATGATGGAATACCATGCAAAAAAATCATATGAAAACTAGATTCTATGAAACTTTTCGAAATGTAAGTTTCAGTCAAAATATCTTTATATATTATACACTAGTTTATACTAGTTTCGGTCAAAAATCAAATTAAATCGGGGACTGTTCGAAATGATACGAAACATCTAATATCATTTATATATTTTACGAGGGAAGGTTATGATGGAATTCCATGCAAAAAATCATTCGAAAATTAGATTCTATGAAACTTTTCGAAATTTAAGTTTCGGTCAAAAATCATAGTATATTATACACGAGTTTCGGTCAAAAAAATCAAATTTAATTGGGGATTATTTGAAATGATACGAGACTTTTCTGATCATTTATATATGTTAAGAGGGAAGGTTATGATGGAAGTCCATGCAAAAAAAATCATCTGAAAACCAGATTCTATGAAACTTTACGAAATGCAAGTTTCGGTCAAAAAATCATAATATATTATACACTAGTTTATACTAGTTTCGATCAATAATCAAATTAAATCGGGGACTGTTCAAAATGATACGAAACTTCTAATATCATTTATATAATTTACGAGGGAAGGTAATGATGGAAGTCCATGCAAAAAATCATATAAAAATTATATTCTATGAAACTTTTCGAAATGCAATTTTCGGTCAAAAATCATTGTATATTATACATTAGTTTCGGTCCAAAAAATCAAATTTAATTGGTGATTATTTGAAATGCTACGATACTTTCCGATCATTTATATACGTTAAGAGGGAAGGTTATGATGGAATACCATGCAAAAAAATCATATGAAAACTAGATTCTATAAAACTTTTCGAAATGAAAGAGTCGGTCAAAATATATTTATATATTATACACTAGTTTATACTAGTTTCGGTCAAAAATCAAATAAAATCGGGGACTGTTCGAAATGATACGAAACATCTAATATCATTTATATATTTTATGAGGGAAGGTCATGATGGAAGTCCATGCAAAAAATCATCCGAAAATTAGATTCTATGAAACCTTTCGAAATTTAATTTTCGGTCAAAAATCGTAGTATATTATACACGAGTTTCGGTCAAAAAAATCAAATTTAATTGGGGATTATTTGAAATGCTAGATACTTTTCTGGTCGTATATATATGTTAAGAGGGAAGGTTATGATTGAAGTCCATGCAAAAAAATCATATGAAAACTAGATTCTAGGAAACTTTTCGAAATGCAAGTTTCGGTCAAAATATCTTAATATATTATACACTAGTTTATACTAGTTTCGGTCAAAAATCAAATTAAATCGGGGACTTTTCGAAATGATACGAAACATCTAATATCATTTATATATTTTACGAGGGAAGGTTATGATGGAATTCCATGCAAAAAATCATCCAAAAAATAGATTCTATGAAACTTTTCGAAATTTAAGTTTCGGTCAAAAATCATAGTATATTATACACGAGTTTCGGTCAAAAAAATCAAATTTAATTGGGGATTATTTGAAATGATACGAGACTTTTCTGATCTTTTATATATGTTAAGAGGGAAGGTTATGATGGAAGTCCATGCAAAAAAATCATCTGAAAACTAGATTCTATGAAACATTACGAAATGCAGGTTTTAGTCAAAAAATCATAATATATTATACACTAGTTTATACTAGTTTCGGTCAATAATCAAATTAAATCGGGTACTGTACAAAATGATACGAAACTTATAATATCATTTATATAATTTACGAGGGAAGGTCATGATGGAAGTCCATGCAAAAAATCATATGAAAATTATATTCTATGAAACGTTTCGAAATGCAATTTTCGGTTAAAAATCGTAATATATTATACACTAGTTTCGGTCCAAAAAATCAAATTTAATTGGTGATTATTTGAAATGCTACGTTACTTTTCAGATCATTTATATATGTTAAGAGGGAAGGTTATGATGGAATACCATGCAAAAAAATCATATGAAAACTAGATTCTATGAAACTTTTCGATATGCAAGTTTCGGTCAAAATATCTTTATATATTATACACTAGTTTATACTAGTTTCGGTCAAAAATCAAATTAAATCGGGGACTGTTCGAAATGATACGAAACATCTGATATCATTTATATATTTTACGAGGGAAGGTTATGATGGAATTCCATGCAAAAAATCATCCGAAAATTAGATTCTATGAAACTTTTCGAAATTTAAGTTTCGGTCAAAAATCATAGTATATTATACACGAGTTTCGGTCAAAAAAATCAAATTTAATTGGGGATTATTTGAAATGATACGAGACTTTTCTGATCATTTATATATGTTAAGAGGGAAGGTTATGATGGAAGTCCATGCAAAAAAAATCATCTGAAAACCAGATTCTATGAAACTTTACGAAATGCAAGTTTCGGTCAAAAAATCATAATATAGTATACACTAGTTTATACTAGTTTCGATCAATAATCAAATTAAATCGGGGACTGTTCAAAATGATACGAAACTTCTAATATCATTTATATAATTTACGAGGGAAGGTAATGATGGAAGTCCATGCAAAAAATCATATAAAAATTATATTCTATGAAACTTTTCGAAATGCAATTTTCGGTCAAAAATCATAGTATATTTTACACTAGTTTCGGTCCAAAAAATCAAATTTAATTGGTGATTATTTGAAATGCTACGATACTTTCCGATCATTTATATACGTTAAGAGGGAAGGTTATGATGGAATACCATGCAAAAAAATCATATGAAAACTAGATTCTATAAAACTTTTCGAAATGAAAGAGTCGGTCAAAATATATTTATATATTATACACTAGTTTATACTAGTTTCGGTCAAAAATCAAATAAAATCGGGGACTGTTCGAAATGATACGAAACATCTAATATCATTTATATATTTTATGAGGGAAGGTCGTGATGGAAGTCCATGCAAAAAATCATCAGAAAATTAGATTCTATGAAACCTTTCGAAATTTAATTTTCGGTCAAAAATCGTAGTATATTATACACGAGTTTCGGTCAAAAAAATCAAATTTAATTGGGGATTATTTGAAATGCTAGATACTTTTCTGGTCGTATATATATGTTAAGAGGGAAGGTTATGATTGAAGTCCATGCAAAAAAATCATATGAAAACTAGATTCTAGGAAACTTTTCGAAATGCAAGTTTCGGTCAAAATATCTTAATATATTATACACTAGTTTATACTAGTTTCGGTCAAAAATCAAATTAAATCGGGGACTTTTCGAAATGATACGAAACATCTAATATCATTTATATATTTTACGAGGGAAGGTTATGATGGAATTCCATGCAAAAAATCATCCGAAAAATAGATTCTATGAAACTTTTCGAAATTTAAGTTTCGGTCAAAAATCATAGTATATTATACACGAGTTTCGGTCAAAAAAATCAAATTTAATTGGGGATTATTTGAAATGATACGAGACTTTTCTGATCTTTTATATATGTTAAGAGGGAAGGTTATGATGGAAGTCCATGCAAAAAAATCATCTGAAAACTAGATTCTATGAAACATTACGAAATGCAGGTTTTAGTCAAAAAATCATAATATATTATACACTAGTTTATACTAGTTTCGGTCAATAATCAAATTAAATCGGGTACTGTACAAAATGATACGAAACTTATAATATCATTTATATAATTTACGAGGGAAGGTCATGATGGAAGTCCATGCAAAAAATTATATGAAAATTATATTCTATGAAACGTTTCGAAATGCAATTTTCGGTCAAAAATCGTAGTATATTATACACTAGTTTCGGTCCAAAAAATCAAATTTAATTGGTGATTATTTGAAATGCTACGTTACTTTTCAGATCATTTATATATATTAAGAGGGAAGGTTATGATGGAATACCATGCAAAAAAATCATATGAAAACTAGATTCTATGAAACTTTTCGAAATGTAAGTTTCAGTCAAAATATCTTTATATATTATACACTAGTTTATACTAGTTTCGGTCAAAAATCAAATTAAATCGGGGACTGTTCGAAATGATACGAAACATCTAATATCATTTATATATTTTACGAGGGAAGGTTATGATGGAATTCCATGCAAAAAATCATTCGAAAATTAGATTCTATGAAACTTTTCGAAATTTAAGTTTCGGTCAAAAATCATAGTATATTATACACGAGTTTCGGTCAAAAAAATCAAATTTAATTGGGGATTATTTGAAATGATACGAGACTTTTCTGATCATTTATATATGTTAAGAGGGAAGGTTATGATGGAAGTCCATGCAAAAAAAATCATCTGAAAACCAGATTCTATGAAACTTTACGAAATGCAAGTTTCGGTCAAAAAATCATAATATATTATACACTAGTTTATACTAGTTTCGATCAATAATCAAATTAAATCGGGGACTGTTCAAAATGATACGAAACTTCTAATATCATTTATATAATTTACGAGGGAAGGTAATGATGGAAGTCCATGCAAAAAATCATATAAAAATTATATTCTATGAAACTTTTCGAAATGCAATTTTCGGTCAAAAATCATTGTATATTATACATTAGTTTCGGTCCAAAAAATCAAATTTAATTGGTGAATATTTGAAATGCTACGATACTTTCCGATCATTTATATACGTTAAGAGGGAAGGTTATGATGGAATACCATGCAAAAAAATCATATGAAAACTAGATTCAATAAAACTTTTCGAAATGAAAGAGTCGGTCAAAATATATTTATATATTATACACTAGTTTATACTAGTTTCGGTCAAAAATCAAATAAAATCGGGGACTGTTCGAAATGATACGAAACATCTAATATCATTTATATATTTTATGAGGGAAGGTCATGATGGAAGTCCATGCAAAAAATCATCCGAAAATTAGATTCTATGAAACCTTTCGAAATTTAATTTTCGGTCAAAAATCGTAGTATATTATACACGAGTTTCGGTCAAAAAAATCAAATTTAATTGGGGATTATTTGAAATGCTAGATACTTTTCTGGTCGTATATATATGTTAAGAGGGAAGGTTATGATTGAAGTCCATGCAAAAAAATCATATGAAAACTAGATTCTAGGAAACGTTTCGAAATGCAAGTTTCGGTCAAAATATCTTAATATATTATACACTAGTTTATAGTAGTTTCGGTCAAAAATCAAATTAAATCGGGGACTTTTCGAAATGATACGAAACATCTAATATCATTTATATATTTTACGAGGGAAGGTTATGATGGAATTCCATGCAAAAAATCATCCAAAAAATAGATTCTATGAAACTTTTCGAAATTTAAGTTTCGGTCAAAAATCATAGTATATTATACACGAGTTTCGGTCAAAAAAATCAAATTTAATTGGGGATTATTTGAAATGATACGAGACTTTTCTGATCTTTTATATATGTTAAGAGGGAAGGTTATGATGGAAGTCCATGCAAAAAAATCATCTGAAAACTAGATTCTATGAAACATTACGAAATGCAGGTTTTAGTCAAAAAATCATAATATATTATACACTAGTTTATACTAGTTTCGGTCAATAATCAAATTAAATCGGGTACTGTACAAAATGATACGAAACTTATAATATCATTTAAATAATTTACGAGGGAAGGTCATGATGGAAGTCCATGCAAAAAATCATATGAAAATTATATTCTATGAAACGTTTCGAAATGCAATTTTCGGTTAAAAATCGTAATATATTATACACTAGTTTCGGTCCAAAAAATCAAATTTAATTGGTGATTATTTGAAATGCTACGTTACTTTTCAGATCATTTATATATGTTAAGAGGGAAGGTTATGATGGAATACCATGCAAAAAAATCATATGAAAACTAGATTCTATGAAACTTTTCGATATGCAAGTTTCGGTCAAAATATCTTTATATATTATACACTAGTTTATACTAGTTTCGGTCAAAAATCAAATTAAATCGGGGACTGTTCGAAATGATACGAAACATCTGATATCATTTATATATTTTACGAGGGAAGGTTATGATGGAATTCCATGCAAAAAATCATCCGAAAATTAGATTCTATGAAACTTTTCGAAATTTAAGTTTCGGTCAAAAATCATAGTATATTATACACGAGTTTCGGTCAAAAAAATCAAATTTAATTGGGGATTATTTGAAATGATACGAGACTTTTCTGATCATTTATATATGTTAAGAGGGAAGGTTATGATGGAAGTCCATGCAAAAAAAATCATCTGAAAACCAGATTCTATGAAACTTTACGAAATGCAAGTTTCGGTCAAAAAATCATAATATATTATACACTAGTTTATACTAGTTTCGATCAATAATCAAATTAAATCGGGGACTGTTCAAAATGATACGAAACTTCTAATATCATTTATATAATTTACGAGGGAAGGTAATGATGGAAGTCCATGCAAAAAATCATATAAAAATTATATTCTATGAAACTTTTCGAAATGCAATTTTCGGTCAAAAATCATAGTATATTTTACACTAGTTTCGGTCCAAAAAATCAAATTTAATTGGTGATTATTTGAAATGCTACGATACTTTCCGATCATTTATATACGTTAAGAGGGAAGGTTATGATGGAATACCATGCAAAAAAATCATATGAAAACTAGATTCTATAAAACTTTTCGAAATGAAAGAGTCGGTCAAAATATATTTATATATTATACACTAGTTTATACTAGTTTCGGTCAAAAATCAAATAAAATCGGGGACTGTTCGAAATGATACGAAACATCTAATATCATTTATATATTTTATGAGGGAAGGTCGTGATGGAAGTCCATGCAAAAAATCATCCGAAAATTAGATTCTATGAAACCTTTCGAAATTTAATTTCCGGTCAAAAATCGTAGTATATTATACACGAGTTTCGGTCAAAAAAATCAAATTTAATTGGGGATTATTTGAAATGCTAGATACTTTTCTGGTCGTATATATATGTTAAGAGGGAAGGTTATGATTGATGTCCATGCAAAAAAATCATATGAAAACTAGATTCTAGGAAACTTTTCGAAATGCAAGTTTCGGTCAAAATATCTTAATATATTATACACTAGTTTATAGTAGTTTCGGTCAAAAATCAAATTAAATCGGGGACTTTTCGAAATGATACGAAACATCTAATATCATTTATATATTTTACGAGGGAAGGTTATGATGGAATTCCATGCAAAAAATCATCCGAAAAATAGATTCTATGAAACTTTTCGAAATTTAAGTTTCGGTCAAAAATCATAGTATATTATACACGAGTTTCGGTCAAAAAAATCAAATTTAATTGGGGATTATTTGAAATGATACGAGACTTTTCTGATCTTTTATATATGTTAAGAGGGAAGGTTATGATGGAAGTCCATGCAAAAAAATCATCTGAAAACTAGATTCTATGAAACATTACGAAATGCAGGTTTTAGTCAAAAAATCATAATATATTATACACTAGTTTATACTAGTTTCGGTCAATAATCAAATTAAATCGGGTACTGTACAAAATGATACGAAACTTATAATATCATTTATATAATTTACGAGGGAAGGTCATGATGGAAGTCCATGCAAAAAATTATATGAAAATTATATTCTATGAAACGTTTCGAAATGCAATTTTCGGTCAAAAATCGTAGTATATTATACACTAGTTTCGGTCCAAAAAATCAAATTTAATTGGTGATTATTTGAAATGCTACGTTACTTTTCAGATCATTTATATATGTTAAGAGGGAAGGTTATGATGGAATACCATGCAAAAAAATCATATGAAAACTAGATTCTATGAAACTTTTCGAAATGTAAGTTTCAGTCAAAATATCTTTATATATTATACACTAGTTTATACTAGTTTCGGTCAAAAATCAAATTAAATCGGGGACTGTTCGAAATGATACGAAACATCTAATATCATTTATATATTTTATGAGGGAAGGTTATGATGGAATTCCATGCAAAAAATCATTCGAAAATTAGATTCTATGAAACTTTTCGAAATTTAAGTTTCGGTCAAAAATCATAGTATATTATACACGAGTTTCGGTCAAAAAAATCAAATTTAATTGGGGATTATTTGAAATGATACGAGACTTTTCTGATCATTTATATATGTTAAGAGGGAAGGTTATGATGGAAGTCCATGCAAAAAAAATCATCTGAAAACCAGATTCTATGAAACTTTACGAAATGCAAGTTTCGGTCAAAAAATCATAATATATTATACACTAGTTTATACTAGTTTCGATCAATAATCAAATTAAATCGGGGACTGTTCAAAATGATACGAAACTTCTAATATCATTTATATAATTTACGAGGGAAGGTAATGATGGAAGTCCATGCAAAAAATCATATAAAAATTATATTCTATGAAACTTTTCGAAATGCAATTTTCGGTCAAAAATCATTGTATATTATACATTAGTTTCGGTCCAAAAAATCAAATTTAATTGGTGAATATTTGAAATGCTACGATACTTTCCGATCATTTATATACGTTAAGAGGGAAGGTTATGATGGAATACCATGCAAAAAAATCATATGAAAACTAGATTCAATAAAACTTTTCGAAATGAAAGAGTCGGTCAAAATATATTTATATATTATACACTAGTTTATACTAGTTTCGGTCAAAAATCAAATAAAATCGGGGACTGTTCGAAATGATACGAAACATCTAATATCATTTATATATTTTATGAGGGAAGGTCATGATGGAAGTCCATGCAAAAAATCATCCGAAAATTAGATTCTATGAAACCTTTCGAAATTTAATTTTCGGTCAAAAATCGTAGTATATTATACACGAGTTTCGGTCAAAAAAATCAAATTTAATTGGGGATTATTTGAAATGCTAGATACTTTTCTGGTCGTATATATATGTTAAGAGGGAAGGTTATGATTGAAGTCCATGCAAAAAAATCATATGAAAACTAGATTCTAGGAAACGTTTCGAAATGCAAGTTTCGGTCAAAATATCTTAATATATTATACACTAGTTTATAGTAGTTTCGGTCAAAAATCAAATTAAATCGGGGACTTTTCGAAATGATACGAAACATCTAATATCATTTATATATTTTACGAGGGAAGGTTATGATGGAATTCCATGCAAAAAATCATCCAAAAAATAGATTCTATGAAACTTTTCGAAATTTAAGTTTCGGTCAAAAATCATAGTATATTATACACGAGTTTCGGTCAAAAAAATCAAATTTAATTGGGGATTATTTGAAATGATACGAGACTTTTCTGATCTTTTATATATGTTAAGAGGGAAGGTTATGATGGAAGTCCATGCAAAAAAATCATCTGAAAACTAGATTCTATGAAACATTACGAAATGCAGGTTTTAGTCAAAAAATCATAATATATTATACACTAGTTTATACTAGTTTCGGTCAATAATCAAATTAAATCGGGTACTGTACAAAATGATACGAAACTTATAATATCATTTATATAATTTACGAGGGAAGGTCATGATGGAAGTCCATGAAAAAAATCATATGAAAATTATATTCTATGAAACGTTTCGAAATGCAATTTTCGGTTAAAAATCGTAATATATTATACACTAGTTTCGGTCCAAAAAATCAAATTTAATTGGTGATTATTTGAAATGCTACGTTACTTTTCAGATCATTTATATATGTTAAGAGGGAAGGTTATGATGGAATACCATGCAAAAAAATCATATGAAAACTAGATTCTATGAAACTTTTCGAAATGCAAGTTTCGGTCAAAATATCTTTATATATTATACACTAGTTTATACTAGTTTCAGTCAAAAATAAAATTAAATCGGGGACTGTTCGAAATGATACGAAACATCTAATATCATTTATATATTTTACGAGGGAAGGTTATGATGGAATTCCATGCAAAAAATCATCCGAAAATTAGATTCTATGAAACTTTTCGAAATTTAAGTTTCGGTCAAAAATCATAGTATATTATACACGAGTTTCGGTCAAAAAAATCAAATTTAATTGGGGATTATTTGAAATGATACGAGACTTTTCTGATCATTTATATATGTTAAGAGGGAAGGTTATGATGGAAGTCCATGCAAAAAAAATCATCTGAAAACCAGATTCTATGAAACTTTACGAAATGCAAGTTTCGGTCAAAAAATCATAATATATTATACACTAGTTTATACTAGTTTCGATCAATAATCAAATTAAATCGGGGACTGTTCAAAATGATACGAAACTTCTAATATCATTTATATAATTTACGAGGGAAGGTAATGATGGAAGTCCATGCAAAAAATCATATAAAAATTATATTCTATGAAACTTTTCGAAATGTAATTTTCGATCAAAAATCATTGTATATTATACATTAGTTTCAGTCCAAAAAATCAAATTTAATTGGTGATTATTTGAAATGCTACGATACTTTCCGATCATTTATATACGTTAAGAGGGAAGGTTATGATGGAATACCATGCAAAAAAATCATATGAAAACTAGATTCTATAAAACTTTTCGAAATGAAAGAGTCGGTCAAAATATATTTATATATTATACACTAGTTTATACTAGTTTCGGTCAAAAATCAAATAAAATCGGGGACTGTTCGAAATGATACGAAACATCTAATATCATTTATATATTTTATGAGGGAAGGTCGTGATGGAAGTCCATGCAAAAAATCATCCGAAAATTAGATTCTATGAAACCTTTCGAAATTTAATTTTCGGTCAAAAATCGTAGTATATTATACACGAGTTTCGGTCAAAAAAATCAAATTTAATTGGGGATTATTTGAAATGCTAGATACTTTTCTGGTCGTATATATATGTTAAGAGGGAAGGTTATGATTGAAGTCCATGCAAAAAAATCATATGAAAACTAGATTCTAGGAAACTTTTCGAAATGCAAGTTTCGGTCAAAATATCTTAATATATTATACACTAGTTTATACTAGTTTCGGTCAAAAATCAAATTAAATCGGGGACTTTTCGAAATGATACGAAACATCTAATATCATTTATATATTTTACGAGGGAAGGTTATGATGGAATTCCATGCAAAAAATCATCCGAAAAATAGATTCTATGAAACTTTTCGAAATTTAAGTTTCGGTCAAAAATCATAGTATATTATACACGAGTTTCGGTCAAAAAAATCAAATTTAATTGGGGATTATTTGAAATGATACGAGACTTTTCTGATCTTTTATATATGTTAAGAGGGAAGGTTATGATGGAAGTCCATGCAAAAAAATCATCTGAAAACTAGATTCTATGAAACATTACGAAATGCAGGTTTTAGTCAAAAAATCATAATATATTATACACTAGTTTATACTAGTTTCGGTCAATAATCAAATTAAATCGGGTACTGTACAAAATGATACGAAACTTATAATATCATTTATATAATTTACGAGGGAAGGTCATGATGGAAGTCCATGCAAAAAATTATATGAAAATTATATTCTATGAAACGTTTCGAAATGCAATTTTCGGTCAAAAATCGTAGTATATTATACACTAGTTTCGGTCCAAAAAATCAAATTTAATTGGTGATTATTTGAAATGCTACGTTACTTTTCAGATCATTTATATATGTTAAGAGGGAAGGTTATGATGGAATACCATGCAAAAAAATCATATGAAAACTAGATTCTATGAAACTTTTCGAAATGTAAGTTTCAGTCAAAATATCTTTATATATTATACACTAGTTTATACTAGTTTCGGTCAAAAATCAAATTAAATCGGGGACTGTTCGAAATGATACGAAACATCTAATATCATTTATATATTTTACGAGGGAAGGTTATGATGGAATTCCATGCAAAAAATCATTCGAAAATTAGATTCTATGAAACTTTTCGAAATTTAAGTTTCGGTCAAAAATCATAGTATATTATACACGAGTTTCGGTCAAAAAAATCAAATTTAATTGGGGATTATTTGAAATGATACGAGACTTTTCTGATCATTTATATATGTTAAGAGGGAAGGTTATGATGGAAGTCCATGCAAAAAAAATCATCTGAAAACCAGATTCTATGAAACTTTACGAAATGCAAGTTTCGGTCAAAAAATCATAATATATTATACACTAGTTTATACTAGTTTCGATCAATAATCAAATTAAATCGGGGACTGTTCAAAATGATACGAAACTTCTAATATCATTTATATAATTTACGAGGGAAGGTAATGATGGAAGTCCATGCAAAAAATCATATAAAAATTATATTCTATGAAACTTTTCGAAATGCAATTTTCGGTCAAAAATCATAGTATATTATACACTAGTTTCGGTCCAAAAAATCAAATTTAATTGGTGATTATTTGAAATGCTACGATACTTTCCGATCATTTATATACGTTAAGAGGGAAGGTTATGATGGAATACCATGCAAAAAAATCATATGAAAACTAGATTCTATAAAACTTTTCGAAATGAAAGAGTCGGTCAAAATATATTTATATATTATACACTAGTTTATACTAGTTTCGGTCAAAAATCAAATAAAATCGGGGACTGTTCGAAATGATACGAAACATCTAATATCATTTATATATTTTATGAGGGAAGGTCGTGATGGAAGTCCATGCAAAAAATCATCCGAAAATTAGATTCTATGAAACCTTTCGAAATTTAATTTTCGGTCAAAAATCGTAGTATATTATACACGAGTTTCGGTCAAAAAAATCAAATTTAATTGGGGATTATTTGAAATGCTAGATACTTTTCTGGTCGTATATATATGTTAAGAGGGAAGGTTATGATTGAAGTCCATGCAAAAAAATCATATGAAAACTAGATTCTAGGAAACTTTTCGAAATGCAAGTTTCGGTCAAAATATCTTAATATATTATACACTAGTTTATACTAGTTTCGGTCAAAAATCAAATTAAATCGGGGACTTTTCGAAATGATACGAAACATCTAATATCATTTATATATTTTACGAGGGAAGGTTATGATGGAATTCCATGCAAAAAATCATCCGAAAAATAGATTCTATGAAACTTTTCGAAATTTAAGTTTCGGTCAAAAATCATAGTATATTATACACGAGTTTCGGTCAAAAAAATCAAATTTAATTGGGGATTATTTGAAATGATACGAGACTTTTCTGATCATTTATATATGTTAAGAGGGAAGGTTATGATGGAAGTCCATGCAAAAAAAATCATCTGAAAACCAGATTCTATGAAACTTTACGAAATGCAAGTTTCGGTCAAAAAATCATAATATATTATACACTAGTTTATACTAGTTTCGATCAATAATCAAATTAAATCGGGGACTGTTCAAAATGATACGAAACTTCTAATATCATTTATATAATTTACGAGGGAAGGTAATGATGGAAGTCCATGCAAAAAATCATATAAAAATTATATTCTATGAAACTTTTCGAAATGCAATTTTCGGTCAAAAATCATAGTATATTTTACACTAGTTTCGGTCCAAAAAATCAAATTTAATTGGTGATTATTTGAAATGCTACGATACTTTCCGATCATTTATATACGTTAAGAGGGAAGGTTATGATGGAATACCATGCAAAAAAATCATATGAAAACTAGATTCTATAAAACTTTTCGAAATGAAAGAGTCGGTCAAAATATATTTATATATTATACACTAGTTTATACTAGTTTCGGTCAAAAATCAAATAAAATCGGGGACTGTTCGAAATTATACGAAACATCTAATATCATTTATATATTTTATGAGGGAAGGTCGTGATGGAAGTCCATGCAAAAAATCATCCGAAAATTAGATTCTATGAAACCTTTCGAAATTTAATTTCCGGTCAAAAATCGTAGTATATTATACACGAGTTTCGGTCAAAAAAATCAAATTTAATTGGGGATTATTTGAAATGCTAGATACTTTTCTGGTCGTATATATATGTTAAGAGGGAAGGTTATGATTGATGTCCATGCAAAAAAATCATATGAAAACTAGATTCTAGGAAACTTTTCGAAATGCAAGTTTCGGTCAAAATATCTTAATATATTATACACTAGTTTATAGTAGTTTCGGTCAAAAATCAAATTAAATCGGGGACTTTTCGAAATGATACGAAACATCTAATATCATTTATATATTTTACGAGGGAAGGTTATGATGGAATTCCATGCAAAAAATCATCCGAAAAATAGATTCTATGAAACTTTTCGAAATTTAAGTTTCGGTCAAAAATCATAGTATATTATACACGAGTTTCGGTCAAAAAAATCAAATTTAATTGGGGATTATTTGAAATGATACGAGACTTTTCTGATCTTTTATATATGTTAAGAGGGAAGGTTATGATGGAAGTCCATGCAAAAAAATCATCTGAAAACTAGATTCTATGAAACATTACGAAATGCAGGTTTTAGTCAAAAAATCATAATATATTATACACTAGTTTATACTAGTTTCGGTCAATAATCAAATTAAATCGGGTACTGTACAAAATGATACGAAACTTATAATATCATTTATATAATTTACGAGGGAAGGTCATGATGGAAGTCCATGCAAAAAATTATATGAAAATTATATTCTATGAAACGTTTCGAAATGCAATTTTCGGTCAAAAATCGTAGTATATTATACACTAGTTTCGGTCCAAAAAATCAAATTTAATTGGTGATTATTTGAAATGCTACGTTACTTTTCAGATCATTTATATATGTTAAGAGGGAAGGTTATGATGGAATACCATGCAAAAAAATCATATGAAAACTAGATTCTATGAAACTTTTCGAAATGTAAGTTTCAGTCAAAATATCTTTATATATTATACACTAGTTTATACTAGTTTCGGTCAAAAATCAAATTAAATCGGGGACTGTTCGAAATGATACGAAACATCTAATATCATTTATATATTTTATGAGGGAAGGTTATGATGGAATTCCATGCAAAAAATCATTCGAAAATTAGATTCTATGAAACTTTTCGAAATTTAAGTTTCGGTCAAAAATCATAGTATATTATACACGAGTTTCGGTCAAAAAAATCAAATTTAATTGGGGATTATTTGAAATGATACGAGACTTTTCTGATCATTTATATATGTTAAGAGGGAAGGTTATGATGGAAGTCCATGCAAAAAAAATCATCTGAAAACCAGATTCTATGAAACTTTACGAAATGCAAGTTTCGGTCAAAAAATCATAATATATTATACACTAGTTTATACTAGTTTCGATCAATAATCAAATTAAATCGGGGACTGTTCAAAATGATACGAAACTTCTAATATCATTTATATAATTTACGAGGGAAGGTAATGATGGAAGTCCATGCAAAAAATCATATAAAAATTATATTCTATGAAACTTTTCGAAATGCAATTTTCGGTCAAAAATCATTGTATATTATACATTAGTTTCGGTCCAAAAAATCAAATTTAATTGGTGAATATTTGAAATGCTACGATACTTTCCGATCATTTATATACGTTAAGAGGGAAGGTTATGATGGAATACCATGCAAAAAAATCATATGAAAACTAGATTCAATAAAACTTTTCGAAATGAAAGAGTCGGTCAAAATATATTTATATATTATACACTAGTTTATACTAGTTTCGGTCAAAAATCAAATAAAATCGGGGACTGTTCGAAATGATACGAAACATCTAATATCATTTATATATTTTATGAGGGAAGGTCATGATGGAAGTCCATGCAAAAAATCATCCGAAAATTAGATTCTATGAAACCTTTCGAAATTTAATTTTCGGTCAAAAATCGTAGTATATTATACACGAGTTTCGGTCAAAAAAATCAAATTTAATTGGGGATTATTTGAAATGCTAGATACTTTTCTGGTCGTATATATATATGTTAAGAGGGAAGGTTATGATTGAAGTCCATGCAAAAAAATCATATGAAAACTAGATTCTAGGAAACGTTTCGAAATGCAAGTTTCGGTCAAAATATCTTAATATATTATACACTAGTTTATAGTAGTTTCGGTCAAAAATCAAATTAAATCGGGGACTTTTCGAAATGATACGAAACATCTAATATCATTTATATATTTTACGAGGGAAGGTTATGATGGAATTCCATGCAAAAAATCATCCAAAAAATAGATTCTATGAAACTTTTCGAAATTTAAGTTTCGGTCAAAAATCATAGTATATTATACACGAGTTTCGGTCAAAAAAATCAAATTTAATTGGGGATTATTTGAAATGATACGAGACTTTTCTGATCTTTTATATATGTTAAGAGGGAAGGTTATGATGGAAGTCCATGCAAAAAAATCATCTGAAAACTAGATTCTATGAAACATTACGAAATGCAGGTTTTAGTCAAAAAATCATAATATATTATACACTAGTTTATACTAGTTTCGGTCAATAATCAAATTAAATCGGGTACTGTACAAAATGATACGAAACTTATAATATCATTTATATAATTTACGAGGGAAGGTCATGATGGAAGTCCATGCAAAAAATCATATGAAAATTATATTCTATGAAACGTTTCGAAATGCAATTTTCGGTTAAAAATCGTAATATATTATACACTAGTTTCGGTCCAAAAAATCAAATTTAATTGGTGATTATTTGAAATGCTACGTTACTTTTCAGATCATTTATATATGTTAAGAGGGAAGGTTATGATGGAATACCATGCAAAAAAATCATATGAAAACTAGATTCTATGAAACTTTTCGAAATGCAAGTTTCGGTCAAAATATCTTTATATATTATACACTAGTTTATACTAGTTTCAGTCAAAAATAAAATTAAATCGGGGACTGTTCGAAATGATACGAAACATCTAATATCATTTATATATTTTACGAGGGAAGGTTATGATGGAATTCCATGCAAAAAATCATCCGAAAATTAGATTCTATGAAACTTTTCGAAATTTAAGTTTCGGTCAAAAATCATAGTATATTATACACGAGTTTCGGTCAAAAAAATCAAATTTAATTGGGGATTATTTGAAATGATACGAGACTTTTCTGATCATTTATATATGTTAAGAGGGAAGGTTATGATGGAAGTCCATGCAAAAAAAATCATCTGAAAACCAGATTCTATGAAACTTTACGAAATGCAAGTTTCGGTCAAAAAATCATAATATATTATACACTAGTTTATACTAGTTTCGATCAATAATCAAATTAAATCGGGGACTGTTCAAAATGATACGAAACTTCTAATATCATTTATATAATTTACGAGGGAAGGTAATGATGGAAGTCCATGCAAAAAATCATATAAAAATTATATTCTATGAAACTTTTCGAAATGTAATTTTCGATCAAAAATCATTGTATATTATACATTAGTTTCAGTCCAAAAAATCAAATTTAATTGGTGATTATTTGAAATGCTACGATACTTTCCGATCATTTATATACGTTAAGAGGGAAGGTTATGATGGAATACCATGCAAAAAAATCATATGAAAACTAGATTCTATAAAACTTTTCGAAATGAAAGAGTCGGTCAAAATATATTTATATATTATACACTAGTTTATACTAGTTTCGGTCAAAAATCAAATAAAATCGGGGACTGTTCGAAATGATACGAAACATCTAATATCATTTATATATTTTATGAGGGAAGGTCGTGATGGAAGTCCATGCAAAAAATCATCCGAAAATTAGATTCTATGAAACCTTTCGAAATTTAATTTTCGGTCAAAAATCGTAGTATATTATACACGAGTTTCGGTCAAAAAAATCAAATTTAATTGGGGATTATTTGAAATGCTAGATACTTTTCTGGTCGTATATATATGTTAAGAGGGAAGGTTATGATTGAAGTCCATGCAAAAAAATCATATGAAAACTAGATTCTAGGAAACTTTTCGAAATGCAAGTTTCGGTCAAAATATCTTAATATATTATACACTAGTTTATAGTAGTTTCGGTCAAAAATCAAATTAAATCGGGGACTTTTCGAAATGATACGAAACATCTAATATCATTTATATATTTTACGAGGGAAGGTTATGATGGAATTCCATGCAAAAAATCATCCGAAAAATAGATTCTATGAAACTTTTCGAAATTTAAGTTTCGGTCAAAAATCATAGTATATTATACACGAGTTTCGGTCAAAAAAATCAAATTTAATTGGGGATTATTTGAAATGATACGAGACTTTTCTGATCTTTTATATATGTTAAGAGGGAAGGTTATGATGGAAGTCCATGCAAAAAAATCATCTGAAAACTAGATTCTATGAAACATTACGAAATGCAGGTTTTAGTCAAAAAATCATAATATATTATACACTAGTTTATACTAGTTTCGGTCAATAATCAAATTAAATCGGGTACTGTACAAAATGATACGAAACTTATAATATCATTTATATAATTTACGAGGGAAGGTCATGATGGAAGTCCATGCAAAAAATCATATGAAAATTATATTCTATGAAACGTTTCGAAATGCAATTTTCGGTTAAAAATCGTAATATATTATACACTAGTTTCGGTCCAAAAAATCAAATTTAATTGGTGATTATTTGAAATGCTACGTTACTTTTCAGATCATTTATATATGTTAAGAGGGAAGGTTATGATGGAATACCATGCAAAAAAATCATATGAAAACTAGATTTTATGAAACTTTTCGAAATGCAAGTTTCGGTCAAAATATCTTTATATATTATACACTAGTTTATACTAGTTTCGGTCAAAAATAAAATTAAATCGGGGACTGTTCGAAATGATACGAAACATCTAATATCATTTATATATTTTACGAGGGAAGGTTATGATGGAATTCCATGCAAAAAATCATCCGAAAATTAGATTCTATGAAACTTTTCGAAATTTAAGTTTCGGTCAAAAATCATAGTATATTATACACGAGTTTCGGTCAAAAAAATCAAATTTAATTGGGGATTATTTGAAATGATACGAGACTTTTCTGATCATTTATATATGTTAAGAGGGAAGGTTATGATGGAAGTCCATGCAAAAAAAATCATCTGAAAACCAGATTCTATGAAACTTTACGAAATGCAAGTTTCGGTCAAAAAATCATAATATATTATACACTAGTTTATACTAGTTTCGATCAATAATCAAATTAAATCGGGGACTGTTCAAAATGATCTGAAACTTCTAATATCATTTATATAATTTACGAGGGAAGGTAATGATGGAAGTCCATGCAAAAAATCATATAAAAATTATATTCTATGAAACTTTTCGAAATGCAATTTTCTGTCAAAAATCATAGTATATTATACACTAGTTTCAGTCCAAAAAATCAAATTTAATTGGTGATTATTTGAAATGCTACGTTACTTTTCAGATCATTTATATATGTTAAGAAGGAAGGTTATGATGGAATACCATGCAAAAAAATCATATGAAAACTAGATTCTATGAAACTTTTCGAAATGCAAGTTTCGGTCAAAATATCTTTATATATTATACACTAGTTTATACTAGTTTCGGTCAAAAATCAAATTAAATCGGGGACTGTTCGAAATGATACGAAACATCTAATATCATTTATATATTTTACGAGGGAAGGTTATGATGGAATTCCATGCAAAAAATCATTCGAAAATTAGATTCTATGAAACTTTTCGAAATTTATGTTTCGGTCAAAAATCATAGTATATTATACACGAGTTTCGGTCAAAAAAATCAAATTTAATTGGGGATTATTTGAAATGATACGAGACTTTTCTGATCATTTATATATGTTAAGAGGGAAGGTTATGATGGAAGTCCATGCAAAAAAAATCATCTGAAAACCAGATTCTATGAAACTTTACGAAATGCAAGTTTCGGTCAAAAAATCATAATATATTATACACTAGTTTATACTAGTTTCGATCAATAATCAAATTAAATCGGGGACTGTTCAAAATGATACGAAACTTCTAATATCATTTATATAATTTACGAGGGAAGGTAATGATGGAAGTCCATGCAAAAAATCATATAAAAATTATATTCTATGAAACTTTTCGAAATGCAATTTTCGGTCAAAAATCATTGTATATTATACATTAGTTTCGGTCCAAAAAATCAAATTTAATTGGTGATTATTTGAAATGCTACGATACTTTCCGATCATTTATATACGTTAAGAGGGAAGGTTATGATGGAATACCATGCAAAAAAATCATATGAAAACTAGATTCTATAAAACTTTTCGAAATGAAAGAGTCGGTCAAAATATATTTATATATTATACACTAGTTTATACTAGTTTCGGTCAAAAATCAAATAAAATCGGGGACTGTTCGAAATGATACGAAACATCTAATATCATTTATATATTTTATGAGGGAAGGTCATGATGGAAGTCCATGCAAAAAATCATCCGAAAATTAGATTCTATGAAACCTTTCGAAATTTAATTTTCGGTCAAAAATCGTAGTATATTATACAAGAGTTTCGGTCAAAAAAATCAAATTTAATTGGGGATTATTTGAAATGCTAGATACTTTTCTGGTCGTATATATATGTTAAGAGGGAAGGTTATGATTGAAGTCCATGCAAAAAAATCATATGAAAACTAGATTCTAGGAAACTTTTCGAAATGCAAGTTTCGGTCAAAATATCTTAATATATTATACACTAGTTTATAGTAGTTTCGGTCAAAAATCAAATTAAATCGGGGACTTTTCGAAATGATACGAAACATCTAATATCATTTATATATTTTACGAGGGAAGGTTATGATGGAATTCACTGCAAAAAATCATCCAAAAAATAGATTCTATGAAACTTTTCGAAATTTAAGTTTCGGTCAAAAATCATAGTATATTATACACGAGTTTCGGTCAAAAAAATCAAATTTAATTGGGGATTATTTGAAATGATACGAGACTTTTCTGATCTTTTATATATGTTAAGAGGGAAGGTTATGATGGAAGTCCATGCAAAAAAATCATCTGAAAACTAGATTCTATGAAACATTACGAAATGCAGGTTTTAGTCAAAAAATCATAATATATTATACACTAGTTTATACTAGTTTCGGTCAATAATCAAATTAAATCGGGTACTGTACAAAATGATACGAAACTTATAATATCATTTATATAATTTACGAGGGAAGGTCATGATGGAAGTCCATGCAAAAAATCATATGAAAATTATATTCTATGAAACGTTTCGAAATGCAATTTTCGGTTAAAAATCGTAATATATTATACAATAGTTTCGGTCCAAAAAATCAAATTTAATTGGTGATTTTTTGAAATGCTACGTTACTTTTCATATCATTTATATATGTTAAGAGGGAAGGTTATGATGGAATACCATGCAAAAAAATCATATGAAAACTAGATTCTATGAAACTTTTCGAAATGCAAGTTTCGGTCAAAATATCTTTATATATTATACACTAGTTTATACTAGTTTCGGTCAAAAATAAAATTAAATCGGGGACTGTTCGAAATGATACGAAACATCTAATATCATTTATATATTTTACGAGGGAAGGTTATGATGGAATTCCATGCAAAAAATCATCCGAAAATTAGATTCTATGAAACTTTTCGAAATTTAAGTTTCGGTCAAAAATCGTAGTATATTATTCACGAGTTTCGGTCAAAAAAATCAAATTTAATTGGGGATTATTTGAAATGCTAGATACTTTTCTGGTCGTATATATATGTTAAGAGGGAAGGTTATGATTGAAGTCCATGCAAAAAAATCATATGAAAACTAGATTCTAGGAAACTTTTCGAAATGCAAGTTTCGGTCAAAATATCTTAATATATTATACACTAGTTTATAGTAGTTTCGGTCAAAAATCAAATTAAATCGGGGACTTTTCGAAATGATACGAAACATCTAATATCATTTATATATTTTACGAGGGAAGGTTATGATGGAATTCCATGCAAAAAATCATCCAAAAAATAGATTCTATGAAACTTTTCGAAATTTAAGTTTCGGTCAAAAATCATAGTATATTATACACGAGTTTCGGTCAAAAAAATCAAATTTAATTGGGGATTATTTGAAATGATACGAGACTTTTCTGATCTTTTATATATGTTAAGAGGGAAGGTTATGATGGAAGTCCATGCAAAAAAATCATCTGAAAACTAGATTCTATGAAACATTACGAAATGCAGGTTTTAGTCAAAAAATCATAATATATTATACACTAGTTTATACTAGTTTCGGTCAATAATCAAATTAAATCGGGTACTGTACAAAATGATACGAAACTTATAATATCATTTATATAATTTACGAGGGAAGGTCATGATGGAAGTCCATGCAAAAAATCATATGAAAATTACATTCTATGAAACGTTTCGAAATGCAATTTTCGGTTAAAAATCGTAATATATTATACACTAGTTTCGGTCCAAAAAATCAAATTTAATTGGTGATTATTTGAAATGCTACGTTACTTTTCAGATCATTTATATATGTTAAGAGGGAAGGTTATGATGGAATACCATGCAAAAAAATCATATGAAAACTAGATTCTATGAAACTTTTCGAAATGCAAGTTTCGGTCAAAATATCTTTATATATTATACACTAGTTTATACTAGTTTCGGTCAAAAATAAAATTAAATCGGGGACTGTTCGAAATGATACGAAACATCTAATATCATTTATATATTTTACGAGGGAAGGTTATGATGGAATTCCATGCAAAAAATCATCCGAAAATTAGATTCTATGAAACTTTTCGAAATTTAAGTTTCGGTCAAAAATCATAGTATATTATACACGAGTTTCGGTCAAAAAAATCAAATTTAATTGGGGATTATTTGAAATGATACGAGACTTTTCTGATCATTTATATATGTTAAGAGGGAAGGTTATGATGGAAGTCCATGCAAAAAAAATCATCTGAAAACCAGATTCTATGAAACTTTACGAAATGCAAGTTTCGGTCAAAAAATCATAATATATTATACACTAGTTTATACTAGTTTCGATCAATAATCAAATTAAATCGGGGACTGTTCAAAATGATCTGAAACTTCTAATATCATTTATAAAATTTACGAGGGAAGGTAATGATGGAAGTCCATGCAAAAAATCATATAAAAATTATATTCTATGAAACTTTTCGAAATGCAATTTTCGGTCAAAAATCATAGTATATTATACACTAGTTTCGGTCCAAAAAATCAAATTCAATTGGTGATTATTTGAAATGCTACGATACTTTCCGATCATTTATATACGTTAAGAGGGAAGGTTATGATGGAATACCATGCAAAAAAATCATATGAAAACTAGATTCTATAAAACTTTTCGAAATGAAAGAGTCGGTCAAAATATATTTATATATTATACACTAGTTTATACTAGTTTCGGTCAAAAATCAAATAAAATCGGGGACTGTTCGAAATGATACGAAACATCTAATATCATTTATATATTTTATGAGGGAAGGTCATGATGGAAGTCCATGCAAAAAATCATCCGAAAATTAGATTCTATGAAACCTTTCGAAATTTAATTTTCGGTCAAAAATCGTAGTATATTATACACGAGTTTCGATCAAAAAAATCAAATTTAATTGGGGATTATTTGAAATGCTATATACTTTTCTGGTCGTATATATATGTTAAGAGGGAAGGTTATGACTGAAGTCCATGCAAAAAAATCATATGAAAACTAGATTCTAGGAAACTTTTCGAAATGCAAGTTTCGGTCAAAATATCTTAATATATTATACACTAGTTTATACTAGTTTCGGTCAAAAATCAAATTAAATCGGGGACTTTTCGAAATGATACGAAACATCTAATATCATTTATATATTTTACGAGGGAAGGTTATGATGGAATTCCATGCAAAAAATCATCCGAAAAATAGATTCTATGAAACTTTTCGAAATTTAAGTTTCGGTCAAAAATCATAGTATATTATACACGAGTTTCGGTCAAAAAAATCAAATTTAATTGGGGATTATTTGAAATGATACGAGACTTTTCTGATCTTTTATATATGTTAAGAGGGAAGGTTATGATGGAAGTCCATGCAAAAAAATCATCTGAAAACTAGATTCTATGAAACATTACGAAATGCAGGTTTTAGTCAAAAAATCATAATATATTATACACTAGTTTATACTAGTTTCGGTCAATAATCAAATTAAATCGGGTACTGTACAAAATGATACGAAACTTATAATATCATTTATATAATTTACGACGGAAGGTCATGATGGAAGTCCATGCAAAAAATCATATGAAAATTATATTCTATGAAACGTTTCGAAATCCAATTTTCGGTCAAAAATCGTAGTATATTATACACTAGTTTCGGTCCAAAAAATCAAATTTAATTGGTGATTATTTGAAATGCTACGTTACTTTTCAGATCATTTATATATGTTAAGAGGGAAGGTTATGATGGAATACCATGCAAAAAAATCATATGAAAACTAGATTCTATGAAACTTTTCGAAATGCAAGTTTCGGTCAAAATATCTTTATATATTATACACTAGTTTATACTAGTTTCGGTCAAAAATCAAATTAAATCGGGGACTGTTCGAAATGATACGAAACATCTAATATCATTTATATATTTTACGAGGGAAGGTTATGATGGAATTCCATGCAAAAAATCATCCGAAAATTAGATTCTATGAAACTTTTCGAAATTTAAGTTTCGGGCAAAAATCATAGTATATTATACGAGAGTTTCGGTCAAAAAAATCAAATTTAATTGGGGATTATTTGAAATGATACGAGACTTTTCTGATCATTTATATATGTTAAGAGGGAAGGTTATGATGGAAGTCCATGCAAAAAAAATCATCTGAAAACCAGATTCTATGAAACTTTACGAAATGCAAGTTTCGGTCAAAAAATCATAATATATTATACACTAGTTTATACTAGTTTCGATCAATAATCAAATTAAATCGGGGACTGTTCAAAATGATCTGAAACTTCTAATATCATTTATAAAATTTACGAGGGAAGGTAATGATGGAAGTCCATGCAAAAAATCATATAAAAATTATATTCTATGAAACTTTTCGAAATGCAATTTTCGGTCAAAAATCATAGTATATTATACACTAGTTTCGGTCCAAAAAATCAAATTTAATTGGTGATTATTTGAAATGCTACGATACTTTCCGATCATTTATATACGTTAAGAGGGAAGGTTATGATGGAATACCATGCAAAAAAATCATATGAAAACTAGATTCTATAAAACTTTTCGAAATGAAAGAGTCGGTCAAAATATATTTATATATTATACACTAGTTTATACTAGTTTCGGTCAAAAATCAAATAAAATCGGGGACTGTTCGAAATGATACGAAACATCTAATATCATTTATATATTTTATGAGGGAAGGTCATGATGGAAGTCCATGCAAAAAATCATCCGAAAATTAGATTCTATGAAACCTTTCGAAATTTAATTTTCGGTCAAAAATCGTAGTATATTATACACGAGTTTCGGTCAAAAAAATCAAATTTAATTGGGGATTATTTGAAATGCTAGATACTTTTCTGGTCGTATATATATGTTAAGAGGGAAGGTTATGATTGAAGTCCATGCAAAAAAATCATATGAAAACTAGATTCTAGGAAACTTTTCGAAATGCAAGTTTCGGTCAAAATATCTTAATATATTATACACTAGTTTATAGTAGTTTCGGTCAAAAATCAAATTAAATCGGGGACTTTTCGAAATGATACGAAACATCTAATATCATTTATATATTTTACGAGGGAAGGTTATGATGGAATTCCATGCAAAAAATCATCCGAAAAATAGATTCTATGAAACTTTTCGAAATTTAAGTTTCGGTCAAAAATCATAGTATATTATACACGAGTTTCGGTCAAAAAAATCAAATTTAATTGGGGATTATTTGAAATGATACGAGACTTTTCTGATCTTTTATATATGTTAAGAGGGAAGGTTATGATGGAAGTCCATGCAAAAAAATCATCTGAAAACTAGATTCTATGAAACATTACGAAATGCGGGTTTTAGTCAAAAAATCATAATATATTATACACTAGTTTATACTAGTTTCGGTCAATAATCAAATTAAATCGGGTACTGTACAAAATGATACGAAACTTATAATATCATTTATATAATTTACGAGGGAAGGTCATGATGGAAGTCCATGCAAAAAATCATATGAAAATTATATTCTATGAAACGTTTCGAAATGCAATTTTCGGTTAAAAATCGTAGTATATTATACACTAGTTTCGGTCCAAAAAATCAAATTTAATTGGTGATTATTTGAAATGCTACGTTACTTTTCAGATCATTTATATATGTTAAGAGGGAAGGTTATGATGGAATACCATGCAAAAAAATCATATGAAAACTAGATTCTATGAAACTTTTCGAAATGCAAGTTTCGGTCAAAATATCTTTATATATTATACACTAGTTTATACTAGTTTCGGTCAAAAATAAAATTAAATCGGGGACTGTTCAAAATGATACGAAACATCTAATATCATTTATATATTTTACGAGGGAAGGTTATGATGGAATTCCATGCAAAAAATGATCCGAAAATTAGATTCTATGAAACTTTTCGAAATTTAAGTTTCGGTCAAAAATCATAGTATATTATACACGAGTTTCGGTCAAAAAAATCAAATTTAATTGGGGATTATTTGAAATGATACGAGACTTTTCTGATCATTTATATATGTTAAGAGGGAAGGTTATGATGGAAGTCCATGCAAAAAAAATCATCTGAAAACCAGATTCTATGAAACTTTACGAAATGCAAGTTTCGGTCAAAAAATCATAATATATTATACACTAGTTTATACTAGTTTCGATCAATAATCAAATTAAATCGGGGACTGTTCAAAATGATCTGAAACTTCTAATATCATTTATAAAATTTACGAGGGAAGGTAATGATGGAAGTCCATGCAAAAAATCATATAAAAATTATATTCTATGAAACTTTTCGAAATGCAATTTTCGGTCAAAAATCATAGTATATTATACACTAGTTTCGGTCCAAAAAATCAAATTTAATTGGTGATTATTTGAAATGCTACGATACTTTCCGATCATTTATATACGTTAAGAGGGAAGGTTATGATGGAATACCATGCAAAAAAATCATATGAAAACTAGATGCTATAAAACTTTTCGAAATGAAAGAGTCGGTCAAAATATATTTATATATTATACACTAGTTTATACTAGTTTCGGTCAAAAATCAAATAAAATCGGGGACTGTTCGAAATGATACGAAACATCTAATATCATTTATATATTTTATGAGGGAAGGTCATGATGGAAGTCCATGCAAAAAATCATCCGAAAATTAGAATCTATGAAACCTTTCGAAATTTAATTTTCGGTCAAAAATCGTAGTATATTATACACGAGTTTCGGTCAAAAAAATCAAATTTAATTGGGGATTATTTGAAATGCTAGATACTTTTCTGGTCGTATATATATGTTAAGAGGGAAGGTTATGACTGAAGTCCATGCAAAAAAATCATATGAAAACTAGATTCTAGGAAACTTTTCGAAATGCAAGTTTCGGTCAAAATATCTTAATATATTATACACTAGTTTATAGTAGTTTCGGTCAAAAATTAAATTAAATCGGGGACTTTTCGAAATGATACGAAACATATAATATCATTTATATATTTTACGAGGGAAGGTTATGATAGAATTCCATGCAAAAAATCATCCGAAAAGTAGATTCTATGAGACTTTTCGAAATTTAAGTTTCGGTCAAAAATCATAGTATATTATACACGAGTTTCGGTCAAAAAAATCAAATTTAATTGGGGATTATTTGAAATGATACGAGACTTTTCAGGTCTTTTATATATGTTAAGAGGGAAGGTTATGATGGAAGTCCATGCAAAAAATCATCTGAAAACTAGATTCTATGAAACATTACGAAATGCAGGTTTTAGTCAAAAAATCATAATATATTATACACTAGTTTATACTTGTTTCGGTCAATAATCAAATTAAATCGGGTACTGTACAAAATGATACGAAACTTATAATATCATTTATATAATTTACGAGGGAAGGTCATGATGGAAGTCCATGCAAAAAATCATATGAAAATTATATTCTATGAAACGTTTCGAAATGCAATTTTCGGTCAAAAATCGTAGTATATTATACACTAGTTTCGGTCCAAAAAATCAAATTTAATTGGTTATTATTTGAAATGCTACGTTACTTTTCAGATCATTTATATATGTTAAGAGGGAAGGTTATGATGGAATACCATGCAAAAAAATCATATGAAAACTAGATTCTATGAAACTTTTCGAAATGCAAGTTTCGGTCAAAATATCTTTATATATTATACACTAGTTTATACTAGTTTCGGTCAAAAATCAAATTAAATCGGGGACTGTTCGAAATGATACGAAACATCTAATATCATTTATATATTTTACGAGGAAAGGTTATGATGGAATTCCATGCAAAAAATCATCCGAAAATTAGATTCTATGAAACTTTTCGAAATTTAAGTTTCGGTCAAAAATCATAGTATATTATACACGAGTTTCGGTCAAAAAAATCAAATTTAATTGGGGATTATTTGAAATGATACGAGAGTTTTCTGATCATTTATATATGTTAAGAGGGAAGGTTATGATGGAAGTCCATGCAAAAAAAATCATCTGAAAACCAGATTCTATGAAACTTTACGAAATGCAAGTTTCGGTCAAAAAATCATAATATATTATACACTAGTTTTTACTAGTTTCGATCAATAATCAAATTAAATCGGGGACTGTTCAAAATGATACGAAACTTCTAATATCATTTATATAATTTACGAGGGAAGGTAATGATGGAAGTCCATGCAAAAAATCATATAAAAATTATATTCTATGAAACTTTTCGTAATGCAATTTTCGGTCAAAAATCATAGTATATTATACACTAGTTTCGGTCCAAAAAATCAAATTTAATTGGTGATTATTTGAAATGCTACGATACTTTCCGATCATTTATATACGTTAAGAGGGAAGGTTATGATGGAATACCATGCAAAAAAATCATATGAAAACTAGATTCTATAAAACTTTTCGAAATGAAAGAGTCGGTCAAAATATATTTATATATTATACACTAGTTTATACTAGTTTCGGTCAAAAATCAAATAAAATCGGGGACTGTTCGAAATGATACGAAACATCTAATATCATTTATATATTTTATGAGGGAAGGTCATGATGGATGTCCATGCAAAAAATCATCCGAAAATTAGATTCTATGAAACCTTTCGAAATTTAATTTTCGGTCAAAAATCGTAGTATATTATACACGAGTTTCGGTCAAAAAAATCAAATTTAATTGGGGATTATTTGAAATGCTAGATACTTTTCTGGTCATATATATATGTTAAGAGGGAAGGTTATGACTGAAGTCCATGCAAAAAAATCATATGAAAACTAGATTCTAGGAAACTTTTCGAAATGCAAGTTTCGGTCAAAATATCTTAATATATTATACACTAGTTTATAGTAGTTTCGGTCAAAAATCAAATTAAATCGGGGACTTTTCGAAATGATACGAAACATCTAATATCATTTATATATTTTACGAGGGAAGGTTATGATGGAATTCCATGCAAAAAATCATCCGAAAAATAGATTCTATGAAACTTTTCGAAATTTAAGTTTCGGTCAAAAATCATAGTATATTATACACGAGTTTCGGTCAAAAAAATCAAATTTAATTGGGGATTATTTGAAATGATACGAGACTTTTCAGATCTTTTATATATGTTAAGAGGGAAGGTTATGATGGAAGTCCATGCAAAAAAATCATCTGAAAACTAGATTCTATGAAACATTACTAAATGCAGGTTTTAGTCAAAAAATCATAATATATTATACACTAGTTTATACTAGTTTCGGTCAATAATCAAATTAAATCGGGTACTGTACAAAATGATACGAAACTTATAATATCATTTATATAATTTACGAGGGAAGGTCATGATGGAAGTCCATGCAAAAAATCATATGAAAATTATATTCTATGAAACGTTTCGAAATCCAATTTTCGGTCAAAAATCGTAGTATATTATACACTAGTTTCGGTCCAAAAAATCAAATTTAATTGGTGATTATTTGAAATGCTACGTTACTTTTCAGATCATTTATATATGTTAAGAGGAAAGGTTATGATGGAATACCATGCAAAAAAATCATATGAAAACTAGATTCTATGAAACTTTTCGAAATGCAAGTTTCGGTCAAAATATCTTTATATATTATACACTAGTTTATACTAGTTTCGGTCAAAAATCAAATTAAATCGGGGACTGTTCGAAATGATACGAAACATCTAATATCATTTATATATTTTACGAGGGGAGGTTATGATGGAATTCCATGCAAAAAATCATCCGAAAATTAGATTCTATGAAACTTTTCGAAATTTAAGTTTCGGGCAAAAATCATAGTATATTATACACGAGTTTCGGTCAAAAAAATCAAATTTAATTGGGGATTATTTGAAATGATACGAGACTTTTCTGATCATTTATATATGTTAAGAGGGAAGGTTATGATGGAAGTCCATGCAAAAAAAATCATCTGAAAACCAGATTCTATGAAACTTTACGAAATGCAAGTTTCGGTCAAAAAATCATAATATATTATACACTAGTTTATACTAGTTTCGATCTATAATCAAATTAAATCGGGGACTGTTCAAAATGATACGAAACTTCTAATATCATTTATATAATTTACGAGGGAAGGTAATGATGGAAGTCCATGCAAAAAATCATATAAAAATTATATTCTATGAAACTTTTCGAAATGCAATTTTCGGTCAAAAATCATAGTATATTATACACTAGTTTCGGTCCAAAAAATCAAATTTAATTGGTGATTATTTGAAATGCTACGATACTTTCCGATCATTTATATACGTTAAGAGGGAAGGTTATGATGGAATACCATGCAAAAAAATCATATGAAAACTAGATTCTATAAAACTTTTCGAAATGAAAGAGTCGGTCAAAATATATTTATATATTATACACTAGTTTATACTAGTTTCGGTCAAAAATCAAATAAAATCGGGGACTGTTCGAAATGATACGAAACATCTAATATCATTTATATATTTTATGAGGGAAGGTCATGATGGAAGTCCATGCAAAAAATCATCCGAAAATTAGATTCTATGAAACCTTTCGAAATTTAATTTTCGGTCAAAAATCGTAGTATATTATACACGAGTTTCGGTCAAAAAAATCAAATTTAATTGGGGATTATTTGAAATGCTATATACTTTTCTGGTCGTATATATATGTTAAGAGGGAAGGTTATGACTGAAGTCCATGCAAAAAAATCATATGAAAACTAGATTCTAGGAAACTTTTCGAAATGCAAGTTTCGGTCAAAATATCTTAATATATTATACACTAGTTTATACTAGTTTCGGTCAAAAATCAAATTAAATCGGGGACTTTTCGAAATGATACGAAACATCTAATATCATTTATATATTTTACGAGGGAAGGTTATGATGGAATTCCATGCAAAAAATCATCCGAAAAATAGATTCTATGAAACTTTTCGAAATTTAAGTTTCGGTCAAAAATCATAGTATATTATACACGAGTTTCGGTCAAAAAAATCAAATTTAATTGGGGATTATTTGAAATGATACGAGACTTTTCTGATCTTTTATATATGTTAAGAGGGAAGGTTATGATGGAAGTCCATGCAAAAAAATCATCTGAAAACTAGATTCTATGAAACATTACGAAATGCAGGTTTTAGTCAAAAAATCATAATATATTATACACTAGTTTATACTAGTTTCGGTCAATAATCAAATTAAATCGGGTACTGTACAAAATGATACGAAACTTATAATATCATTTATATAATTTACGAGGGAAGGTCATGATGGAAGTCCATGCAAAAAATCATATGAAAATTATATTCTATGAAACGTTTCGAAATCCAATTTTCGGTCAAAAATCGTAGTATATTATACACTAGTTTCGGTCCAAAAAATCAAATTTAATTGGTGATTATTTGAAATGCTACGTTACTTTTCAGATCATTTATATATGTTAAGAGGGAAGGTTATGATGGAATACCATGCAAAAAAATCATATGAAAACTAGATTCTATGAAACTTTTCGAAATGCAAGTTTCGGTCAAAATATCTTTATATATTATACACTAGTTTATACTAGTTTCGGTCAAAAATCAAATTAAATCGGGGACTGTTCGAAATGATACGAAACATCTAATATCATTTATATATTTTACGAGGGAAGGTTATGATGGAATTCCATGCAAAAAATCATCCGAAAATTAGATTCTATGAAACTTTTCGAAATTTAAGTTTCGGGCAAAAATCATAGTATATTATACGAGAGTTTCGGTCAAAAAAATCAAATTTAATTGGGGATTATTTGAAATGATACGAGACTTTTCTGATCATTTATATATGTTAAGAGGGAAGGTTATGATGGAAGTCCATGCAAAAAAAATCATCTGAAAACCAGATTCTATGAAACTTTACGAAATGCAAGTTTCGGTCAAAAAATCATAATATATTATACACTAGTTTATACTAGTTTCGATCTATAATCAAATTAAATCGGGGACTGTTCAAAATGATACGAAACTTCTAATATCATTTATATAATTTACGAGGGAAGGTAATGATGGAAGTCCATGCAAAAAATCATATAAAAATTATATTCTATGAAACTTTTCGAAATGCAATTTTCGGTCAAAAATCATAGTATATTATACACTAGTTTCGGTCCAAAAAATCAAATTTAATTGGTGATTATTTGAAATGCTACGATACTTTCCGATCATTTATATACGTTAAGAGGGAAGGTTATGATGGAATACCATGCAAAAAAATCATATGAAAACTAGATTCTATAAAACTTTTCGAAATGAAAGAGTCGGTCAAAATATATTTATATATTATACACTAGTTTATACTAGTTTCGGTCAAAAATCAAATAAAATCGGGGACTGTTCGAAATGATACGAAACATCTAATATCATTTATATATTTTATGAGGGAAGGTCATGATGGAAGTCCATGCAAAAAATCATCCGAAAATTAGATTCTATGAAACCTTTCGAAATTTAATTTTCGGTCAAAAATCGTAGTATATTATACACGAGTTTCGGTCAAAAAAATCAAATTTAATTGGGGATTATTTGAAATGCTAGATACTTTTCCGGTCGTATATATATGTTAAGAGGGAAGGTTATGACTGAAGTCCATGCAAAAAAATCATATGAAAACTAGATTCTAGGAAACTTTTCGAAATGCAAGTTTCGGTCAAAATATCTTAATATATTATACACTAGTTTATACTAGTTTCGGTCAAAAATCAAATTAAATCGGAGACTTTTCGAAATGATACGAAACATCTAATATCATTTATATATTTTACGAGGGAAGGTTATGATGGAATTCCATGCAAAAAATCATCCGAAAAATAGATTCTATGAAACTTTTCGAAATTTAAGTTTCGGTCAAAAATCATAGTATATTATACACGAGTTTCGGTCAAAAAAATCAAATTTAATTGGGGATTATTTGAAATGATACGAGACTTTTCTGATCTTTTATATATGTTAAGAGGGAAGGTTATGATGGAAGTCCATGCAAAAAAATCATCTGAAAACTAGATTCTATGAAACATTACGAAATGCAGGTTTTAGTCAAAAAATCATAATATATTATACACTAGTTTATACTACTTTCGGTCAATAATCAAATTAAATCGGGTACTGTACAAAATGATACGAAACTTATAATATCATTTATATAATTTACGAGGGAAGGTCATGATGGAAGTCCATGCAAAAAATCATATGAAAATTATATTCTATGAAACGTTTCGAAATCCAATTTTCGGTCAAAAATCGTAGTATATTATACACTAGTTTCGGTCCAAAAAATCAAATTTAATTGGTGATTATTTGAAATGCTACGTTACTTTTCAGATCATTTATATATGTTAAGAGGGAAGGTTATGATGGAATACCATGCAAAAAAATCATATGAAAACTAGATTCTATGAAACTTTTCGAAATGCAAGTTTCGGTCAAAATATCTTTATATATTATACACTAGTTTATACTAGTTTCGGTCAAAAATCAAATTAAATCGGGGACTGTTCGAAATGATACGAAACATCTAATATCATTTATATATTTTACGAGGGAAGGTTATGATGGAATTCCATGCAAAAAATCATCCGAAAATTAGATTCTGTGAAACTTTTCGAAATTTAAGTTTCGGTCAAAAATCATAGTATATTATACACGAGTTTCGGTCAAAAAAATCAAATTTAATTGGGGATTATTTGAAATGATACGAGACTTTTCTGATCATTTATATATGTTAAGAGGGAAGGTTATGATGGAAGTCCATGCAAAAAAAAATCATCTGAAAACCAGATTCTATGAAACTTTACGAAATGCAAGTTTCGGTCAAAAAATCATAATATATTATACACTAGTTTATACTAGTTTCGATCTATAATCAAATTAAATCGGGGACTGTTCAAAATGATACGAAACTTCTAATATCATTTATATAATTTACGAGGGAAGGTAATGATGGAAGTCCATGCAAAAAATCATATAAAAATCATATTCTATGAAACTTTTCGAAATGCAATTTTCGGTCAAAAATCATAGTATATTATACACTAGTTTCGGTCCAAAAAATCAAATTTAATTGGTGATTATTTGAAATGCTACGATACTTTCCGATCATTTATATACGTTAAGAGGGAAGGTTATGATGGAATACCATGCAAAAAAATCATAAGAAAACTAGATTCTATAAAACTTTTCGAAATGAAAGAGTCGGTCAAAATATATTTATATATTATACACTAGTTTATACTAGTTTCGGTCAAAAATCAAATAAAATCGGGGACTGTTCGAAATGATACGAAACATCTAATATCATTTATATATTTTATGAGGGAAGGTCATGATGGAAGTCCATGCAAAAAATCATCCGAAAATTAGATTCTATGAAACCTTTCGAAATTTAATTTTCGGTCAAAAATCGTAGTATATTATACACGAGTTTCGGTCAAAAAAATCAAATTTTATTGGGGATTATTTGAAATGCTAGATACTTTTCTGGTCGTATATATATGTTAAGAGGGAAGGTTATGATTGAAGTCCATGCAAAAAAATCATATGAAAACTAGATTCAAGGAAACTTTTCGAAATGCAAGTTTCGGTCAAAATATCTTAATATATTATACACTAGTTTATACTAGTTTCGGTCAAAAATCAAATTAAATCGGGGACTTTTCGAAATGATACGAAACATCTAATATCATTTATATATTTTATGAGGGAAGGTCATGATGGAAGTCCATGCAAAAAATCATCCGAAAATTAGATTCTATGAAACCTTTCGAAATTTAATTTTCGGTCAAAAATCGTAGTATATTATACACGAGTTTCGGTCAAAAAAATCAAATTTTATTGGGGATTATTTGAAATGCTAGATACTTTTCTGGTCGTATATATATGTTAAGAGGGAAGGTTATGATTGAAGTCCATGCAAAAAAATCATATGAAAACTAGATTCAAGGAAACTTTTCGAAATGCAAGTTTCGGTCAAAATATCTTAATATATTATACACTAGTTTATACTAGTTTCGGTCAAAAATCAAATTAAATCGGGGACTTTTCGAAATGATACGAAACATCTAATATCATTTATATATTTTACGAGGGAAGGTTATGATGGAATTCCATGCAAAAAATCATCCGAAAAATAGATTCTATGAAACTTTTCGAAATTTTATTGGGGATTATTTGAAGGTCATGATGGAAGTCCATGCAAAAAATCATCCGAAAATTAGATTCTATGAAACCTTTCGAAATTTAATTTTCGGTCAAAAATCGTAGTATATTATACACGAGTTTCGGTCAAAAAAATCAAATTTTATTGGGGATTATTTGAAATGCTAGATACTTTTCTGGTCGTATATATATGTTAAGAGGGAAGGTTATGATTGAAGTCCATGCAAAAAAATCATATGAAAACTAGATTCAAGGAAACTTTTCGAAATGCAAGTTTCGGTCAAAATATCTTAATATATTATACACTAGTTTATACTAGTTTCGGTCAAAAATCAAATTAAATCGGGGACTTTTCGAAATGATACGAAACATCTAATATCATTTATATATTTTACGAGGGAAGGTTATGATGGAATTCCATGCAAAAAATCATCCGAAAAATAGATTCTATGAAACTTTTCGAAATTTAAGTTTCGGTCAAAAATCATAGTATATTATACACGAGTTTCGGTCAAAAAAATCAAATTTAATTGGGGATTATTTGAAATGATACGAGACTTTTCTGATCTTTTATATATGTTAAGAGGGAAGGTTATGATGGAAGTCCATGCAAAAAATTCATCTGAAAACTAGATTCTATGAAACATTACGAAATGCAGGTTTTAGTCAAAAAATCATAATATATTATACACTAGTTTATACTAGTTTCGGTCAATAATCAAATTAAATTGGGTACTGTACAAAATGATACGAAACTTATAATATCATTTATATAATTTACGAGGGAAGGTCATGATGGAAGTCCATGCAAAAAATCATATGAAAATTATATTCTATGAAACGTTTCGAAATGCAATTTTCGGTCAAAAATCGTAGTATATTATACACTAGTTTCGGTCCAAAAAATCAAATTTAATTGGTGATTATTTGAAATGCTACGTTACTTTTCAGATCATTTATATATGTTAAGAGGGAAGGTTATGATGGAATACCATGCAAAAAAATCATATGAAAACTAGATTCTATGAAACTATTCGAAATGCAAGTTTCGGTCAAAATATCTTTATATATTATACACTAGTTTATACTAGTTTCGGTCAAAAATCAAATTAAATCGGGGACTGTTCGAAATGATACGAAACATCTAATATCATTTATATATTTTACGAGGGAAGGTTATGATGGAATTCCATGCAAAAAATCATTCGAAAATTAGATTCTATGAAACTTTTCGAAATTTAAGTTTCGGTCAAAAATCATAGTATATTATACACGAGTTTCGGTCAAAAATATCAAATTTAATTGGGGATTATTTGAAATGATACGAGACTTTTCTGATCATTTATATATGTTAAGAGGGAAGGTTATGATGGAAGTCCATGCAAAAAAAATCATCTGAAAACCAGATTCTATGAAACTTTACGAAATGCAAGTTTCGGTCAAAAAATCATAATATATTATACACTAGTTTATACTAGTTTCGATCAATAATCAAATTAAATCGGGGACTGTTCAAAATGATACGAAACTTCTAATATCATTTATATAATTTACGAGGGAAGGTAATGATGGAAGTCCATGCAAAAAATCATATAAAAATTATATTCTATGAAACTTTTCGAAATGCAATTTTCGGTCAAAAATCATAGTATATTATACACTAGTTTCGGTCCAAAAAATCAAATTTAATTGGTGATTATTTGAAATGCTACGATACTTTCCGATCATTTATATACGTTAAGAGGGAAGGTTATGATGGAATACCATGCAAAAAAATCATATGAAAACTAGATTCTATAAAACTTTTCGAAATGAAAGAGTCGGTCAAAATATATTTATATATTATACACTAGTTTATACTAGTTTCGGTCAAAAATCAAATAAAATCGGGGACTGTTCGAAATGATACGAAACATCTAATATCATTTATATATTTTATGAGGGAAGGTCATGATGGAAGTCCATGCAAAAAATCATCCGAAAATTAGATTCTATGAAACCTTTCGAAATTTAATTTTCGGTCAAAAATCGTAGTATATTATACACGAGTTTCGGTCAAAAAAATCAAATTTTATTGGGGATTATTTGAAATGCTAGATACTTTTCTGGTCGTATATATATGTTAAGAGGGAAGGTTATGATTGAAGTCCATGCAAAAAAATCATATGAAAACTAGATTCAAGGAAACTTTTCGAAATGCAAGTTTCGGTCAAAATATCTTAATATATTATACACTAGTTTATACTAGTTTCGGTCAAAAATCAAATTAAATCGGGGACTTTTCGAAATGATACGAAACATCTAATATCATTTATATATTTTACGAGGGAAGGTTATGATGGAATTCCATGCAAAAAATCATCCGAAAAATAGATTCTATGAAACTTTTCGAAATTTAAGTTTCGGTCAAAAATCATAGTATATTATACACGAGTTTCGGTCAAAAAAATCAAATTTAATTGGGGATTATTTGAAATGATACGAGACTTTTCTGATCTTTTATATATGTTAAGAGGGAAGGTTATGATGGAAGTCCATGCAAAAAATTCATCTGAAAACTAGATTCTATGAAACATTACGAAATGCAGGTTTTAGTCAAAAAATCATAATATATTATACACTAGTTTATACTAGTTTCGGTCAATAATCAAATTAAATTGGGTACTGTACAAAATGATACGAAACTTATAATATCATTTATATAATTTACGAGGGAAGGTCATGATGGAAGTCCATGCAAAAAATCATATGAAAATTATATTCTATGAAACGTTTCGAAATGCAATTTTCGGTCAAAAATCGTAGTATATTATACACTAGTTTCGGTCCAAAAAATCAAATTTAATTGGTGATTATTTGAAATGCTACGTTACTTTTCAGATCATTTATATATGTTAAGAGGGAAGGTTATGATGGAATACCATGCAAAAAAATCATATGAAAACTAGATTCTATGAAACTATTCGAAATGCAAGTTTCGGTCAAAATATCTTTATATATTATACACTAGTTTATACTAGTTTCGGTCAAAAATCAAATTAAATCGGGGACTGTTCGAAATGATACGAAACATCTAATATCATTTATATATTTTACGAGGGAAGGTTATGATGGAATTCCATGCAAAAAATCATTCGAAAATTAGATTCTATGAAACTTTTCGAAATTTAAGTTTCGGTCAAAAATCATAGTATATTATACACGAGTTTCGGTCAAAAATATCAAATTTAATTGGGGATTATTTGAAATGATACGAGACTTTTCTGATCATTTATATATGTTAAGAGGGAAGGTTATGATGGAAGTCCATGCAAAAAAAATCATCTGAAAACCAGATTCTATGAAACTTTACGAAATGCAAGTTTCGGTCAAAAAATCATAATATATTATACACTAGTTTATACTAGTTTCGATCAATAATCAAATTAAATCGGGGACTGTTCAAAATGATACGAAACTTCTAATATCATTTATATAATTTACGAGGGAAGGTAATGATGGAAGTCCATGCAAAAAATCATATAAAAATTATATTCTATGAAACTTTTCGAAATGCAATTTTCGGTCAAAAATCATAGTATATTATACACTAGTTTCGGTCCAAAAAATCAAATTTAATTGGTGATTATTTGAAATGCTACGATACTTTCCGATCATTTATATACGTTAAGAGGGAAGGTTATGATGGAATACCATGCAAAAAAATCATATGAAAACTAGATTCTATAAAACTTTTCGAAATGAAAGAGTCGGTCAAAATATATTTATATATTATACACTAGTTTATACTAGTTTCGGTCAAAAATCAAATAAAATCGGGGACTGTTCGAAATGATACGAAACATCTAATATCATTTATATATTTTATGAGGGAAGGTCATGATGGAAGTCCATGCAAAAAATCATCCGAAAATTAGATTCTATGAAACCTTTCGAAATTTAATTTTCGGTCAAAAATCGTAGTATATTATACACGAGTTTCGGTCAAAAAAATCAAATTTTATTGGGGATTATTTGAAATGCTAGATACTTTTCTGGTCGTATATATATGTTAAGAGGGAAGGTTATGATTGAAGTCCATGCAAAAAAATCATATGAAAACTAGATTCAAGGAAACTTTTCGAAATGCAAGTTTCGGTCAAAATATCTTAATATATTATACACTAGTTTATACTAGTTTCGGTCAAAAATCAAATTAAATCGGGGACTTTTCGAAATGATACGAAACATCTAATATCATTTATATATTTTACGAGGGAAGGTTATGATGGAATTCCATGCAAAAAATCATCCGAAAAATAGATTCTATGAAACTTTTCGAAATTTAAGTTTCGGTCAAAAATCATAGTATATTATACACGAGTTTCGGTCAAAAAAATCAAATTTAATTGGGGATTATTTGAAATGATACGAGACTTTTCTGATCTTTTATATATGTTAAGAGGGAAGGTTATGATGGAAGTCCATGCAAAAAATTCATCTGAAAACTAGATTCTATGAAACATTACGAAATGCAGGTTTTAGTCAAAAAATCATAATATATTATACACTAGTTTATACTAGTTTCGGTCAATAATCAAATTAAATTGGGTACTGTACAAAATGATACGAAACTTATAATATCATTTATATAATTTACGAGGGAAGGTCATGATGGAAGTCCATGCAAAAAATCATATGAAAATTATATTCTATGAAACGTTTCGAAATGCAATTTTCGGTCAAAAATCGTAGTATATTATACACTAGTTTCGGTCCAAAAAATCAAATTTAATTGGTGATTATTTGAAATGCTACGTTACTTTTCAGATCATTTATATATGTTAAGAGGGAAGGTTATGATGGAATACCATGCAAAAAAATCATATGAAAACTAGATTCTATGAAACTATTCGAAATGCAAGTTTCGGTCAAAATATCTTTATATATTATACACTAGTTTATACTAGTTTCGGTCAAAAATCAAATTAAATCGGGGACTGTTCGAAATGATACGAAACATCTAATATCATTTATATATTTTACGAGGGAAGGTTATGATGGAATTCCATGCAAAAAATCATTCGAAAATTAGATTCTATGAAACTTTTCGAAATTTAAGTTTCGGTCAAAAATCATAGTATATTATACACGAGTTTCGGTCAAAAATATCAAATTTAATTGGGGATTATTTGAAATGATACGAGACTTTTCTGATCATTTATATATGTTAAGAGGGAAGGTTATGATGGAAGTCCATGCAAAAAAAATCATCTGAAAACCAGATTCTATGAAACTTTACGAAATGCAAGTTTCGGTCAAAAAATCATAATATATTATACACTAGTTTATACTAGTTTCGATCAATAATCAAATTAAATCGGGGACTGTTCAAAATGATACGAAACTTCTAATATCATTTATATAATTTACGAGGGAAGGTAATGATGGAAGTCCATGCAAAAAATCATATAAAAATTATATTCTATGAAACTTTTCGAAATGCAATTTTCGGTCAAAAATCATAGTATATTATACACTAGTTTCGGTCCAAAAAATCAAATTTAATTGGTGATTATTTGAAATGCTACGATACTTTCCGATCATTTATATACGTTAAGAGGGAAGGTTATGATGGAATACCATGCAAAAAAATCATATGAAAACTAGATTCTATAAAACTTTTCGAAATGAAAGAGTCGGTCAAAATATATTTATATATTATACACTAGTTTATACTAGTTTCGGTCAAAAATCAAATAAAATCGGGGACTGTTCGAAATGATACGAAACATCTAATATCATTTATATATTTTATGAGGGAAGGTCATGATGGAAGTCCATGCAAAAAATCATCCGAAAATTAGATTCTATGAAACCTTTCGAAATTTAATTTTCGGTCAAAAATCGTAGTATATTATACACGAGTTTCGGTCAAAAAAATCAAATTTTATTGGGGATTATTTGAAATGCTAGATACTTTTCTGGTCGTATATATATGTTAAGAGGGAAGGTTATGATTGAAGTCCATGCAAAAAAATCATATGAAAACTAGATTCAAGGAAACTTTTCGAAATGCAAGTTTCGGTCAAAATATCTTAATATATTATACACTAGTTTATACTAGTTTCGGTCAAAAATCAAATTAAATCGGGGACTTTTCGAAATGATACGAAACATCTAATATCATTTATATATTTTACGAGGGAAGGTTATGATGGAATTCCATGCAAAAAATCATCCGAAAAATAGATTCTATGAAACTTTTCGAAATTTAAGTTTCGGTCAAAAATCATAGTATATTATACACGAGTTTCGGTCAAAAAAATCAAATTTAATTGGGGATTATTTGAAATGATACGAGACTTTTCTGATCTTTTATATATGTTAAGAGGGAAGGTTATGATGGAAGTCCATGCAAAAAATTCATCTGAAAACTAGATTCTATGAAACATTACGAAATGCAGGTTTTAGTCAAAAAATCATAATATATTATACACTAGTTTATACTAGTTTCGGTCAATAATCAAATTAAATTGGGTACTGTACAAAATGATACGAAACTTATAATATCATTTATATAATTTACGAGGGAAGGTCATGATGGAAGTCCATGCAAAAAATCATATGAAAATTATATTCTATGAAACGTTTCGAAATGCAATTTTCGGTCAAAAATCGTAGTATATTATACACTAGTTTCGGTCCAAAAAATCAAATTTAATTGGTGATTATTTGAAATGCTACGTTACTTTTCAGATCATTTATATATGTTAAGAGGGAAGGTTATGATGGAATACCATGCAAAAAAATCATATGAAAACTAGATTCTATGAAACTATTCGAAATGCAAGTTTCGGTCAAAATATCTTTATATATTATACACTAGTTTATACTAGTTTCGGTCAAAAATCAAATTAAATCGGGGACTGTTCGAAATGATACGAAACATCTAATATCATTTATATATTTTACGAGGGAAGGTTATGATGGAATTCCATGCAAAAAATCATTCGAAAATTAGATTCTATGAAACTTTTCGAAATTTAAGTTTCGGTCAAAAATCATAGTATATTATACACGAGTTTCGGTCAAAAATATCAAATTTAATTGGGGATTATTTGAAATGATACGAGACTTTTCTGATCATTTATATATGTTAAGAGGGAAGGTTATGATGGAAGTCCATGCAAAAAAAATCATCTGAAAACCAGATTCTATGAAACTTTACGAAATGCATGTTTCGGTCAAAAAATCATAATATATTATACACTAGTTTATACTAGTTTCGATCAATAATCAAATTAAATCGGGGACTGTTCAAAATGATACGAAACTTCTAATATCATTTATATAATTTACGAGGGAAGGTAATGATGGAAGTCCATGCAAAAAATCATATAAAAATTATATTCTATGAAACTTTTCGAAATGCAATTTTCGGTCAAAAATCATAGTATATTATACACTAGTTTCGGTCCAAAAAATCAAATTTAATTGGTGATTATTTGAAATGCTACGATACTTTCCGATCATTTATATACGTTAAGAGGGAAGGTTATGACTGAAGTCCATGCAAAAAAATCATATGAAAACTAGATTCTAGGAAACTTTTCGAAATGCAAGTTTCGGTCAAAATATCTTAATATATTATACACTAGTTTATAGTAGTTTCGGTCAAAAATCAAATTAAATCGGGGACTTTTCGAAATGATACGAAACATCTAATATCATTTATATATTTTATGAGGGAAGGTCATGATGGAAGTCCATGCAAAAAATCATCCGAAAATTAGATTCTATGAAACCTTTCGAAATTTAATTTTCGGTCAAAAATCCTAGTATATTATACACGAGTTTCGGTCAAAAAAATCAAATTTAATTGGAGATTATTTGAAATGCTAGATACTTTTCTGGTCGTATATATATGTTAAGAGGGAAGGTTATGATTGAAGTCCATGCAAAAAAATCATATGAAAACTAGATTCTAGGAAACTTTTCGAAATGCAAGTTTCGGTCAAAATATCTTAATATATTATACACTAGTTTATACTAGTTTCGGTCAAAAATCAAATTAAATCGGGGACTTTTCGAAATGATACGAAACATCTAATATCATTTATATATTTTACGAGGGAAGGTTATGATGGAATTCCATGCAAAAAATCATCCGAAAAATAGATTCTATGAAACTTTTCGAAATTTAAGTTTCGGTCAAAAATCATAGTATATTATACACGAGTTTCGGTCAAAAAAATCAAATTTAATTGGGGATTATTTGAAATGATACGAGACTTTTCTGATCTTTTATATATGTTAAGAGGGAAGGTTATGATGGAAGTCCATGCAAAAAAATTATCTGAAAACTAGATTCTATGAAACATTACGAAATGCAGGTTTTAGTCAAAAAATCATAATATATTATACACTAGTTTATACTAGTTTCGGTCAATAATCAAATTAAATCGGGTACTGTACAAAATGATACGAAACTTATAATATCATTTATATAATTTACGAGGGAAGGTCATGATGGAAGTCCATGCAAAAAATCATATGAAAATTATATTCTATGAAACGTTTCGAAATGCAATTTTCGGTCAAAAATTGTAGTATATTATACACTAGTTTCGGTCCAAAAAATCAAATTTAATTGGTGATTATTTGAAATGCTACGTTACTTTTCAGATCATTTATATATGTTAAGAGGGAAGGTTATGATGGAATACCATGCAAAAAAATCATATGAAAACTAGATTCTATGAAACTATTCGAAATGCAAGTTTCGGTCAAAATATCTTTATATATTATACACTAGTTTATACTAGTTTCGGTCAAAAATCAAATTAAATCGGGGACTGTTCGAAATGATACGAAACATCTAATATCATTTATATATTTTACGAGGGAAGGTTATGATGGAATTCCATGCAAAAAATCATTCGAAAATTAGATTCTATGAAACTTTTCGAAATTTAAGTTTCGGTCAAAAATCATAGTATATTATACACGAGTTTCGGTCAAAAATATCAAATTTAATTGGGGATTATTTGAAATGATACGAGACTTTTCTGATCATTTATATATGTTAAGAGGGAAGGTTATGATGGAAGTCCATGCAAAAAAAATCATCTGAAAACCAGATTCTATGAAACTTTACGAAATGCATGTTTCGGTCAAAAAATCATAATATATTATACACTAGTTTATACTAGTTTCGATCAATAATCAAATTAAATCGGGGACTGTTCAAAATGATACGAAACTTCTAATATCATTTATATAATTTACGAGGGAAGGTAATGATGGAAGTCCATGCAAAAAATCATATAAAAATTATATTCTATGAAACTTTTCGAAATGCAATTTTCGGTCAAAAATCATAGTATATTATACACTAGTTTCGGTCCAAAAAATCAAATTTAATTGGTGATTATTTGAAATGCTACGATACTTTCCGATCATTTATATACGTTAAGAGGGAAGGTTATGACTGAAGTCCATGCAAAAAAATCATATGAAAACTAGATTCTAGGAAACTTTTCGAAATGCAAGTTTCGGTCAAAATATCTTAATATATTATACACGTTTATAGTAGTTTCGGTCAAAAATCAAATTAAATCGGGGACTTTTCGAAATGATACGAAACATCTAATATCATTTATATATTTTATGAGGGAAGGTCATGATGGAAGTCCATGCAAAAAATCATCCGAAAATTAGATTCTATGAAACCTTTCGAAATTTAATTTTCGGTCAAAAATCCTAGTATATTATACACGAGTTTCGGTCAAAAAAATCAAATTTAATTGGGGATTATTTGAAATGCTAGATACTTTTCTGGTCGTATATATATGTTAAGAGGGAAGGTTATGATTGAAGTCCATGCAAAAAAATCATATGAAAACTAGATTCTAGGAAACTTTTCGAAATGCAAGTTTCGGTCAAAATATCTTAATATATTATACACTAGTTTATACTAGTTTCGGTCAAAAATCAAATTAAATCGGGGACTTTTCGAAATGATACGAAACATCTAATATCATTTATATATTTTACGAGGGAAGGTTATGATGGAATTCCATGCAAAAAATCATCCGAAAAATAGATTCTATGAAACTTTTCGAAATTTAAGTTTCGGTCAAAAATCATAGTATATTATACACGAGTTTCGGTCAAAAAAATCAAATTTAATTGGGGATTATTTGAAATGATACGAGACTTTTCTGATCTTTTATATATGTTAAGAGGGAAGGTTATGATGGAAGTCCATGCAAAAAAATTATCTGAAAACTAGATTCTATGAAACATTACGAAATGCAGGTTTTAGTCAAAAAATCATAATATATTATACACTAGTTTATACTAGTTTCGGTCAATAATCAAATTAAATCGGGTACTGTACAAAATGATACGAAATTTATAATATCATTTATATAATTTACGAGGGAAGGTCATGATGGAAGTCCATGCAAAAAATCATATGAAAATTATATTCTATGAAACGTTTCGAAATGCAATTTTCGGTCAAAAATTGTAGTATATTATACACTAGTTTCGGTCCAAAAAATCAAATTTAATTGGTGATTATTTGAAATGCTACGTTACTTTTCAGATCATTTATATATGTTAAGAGGGAAGGTTATGATGGAATACCATGCAAAAAAATCATATGAAAACTAGATTCTATGAAACTATTCGAAATGCAAGTTTCGGTCAAAATATCTTTATATATTATACACTAGTTTATACTAGTTTCGGTCAAAAATCAAATTATATCGGGGACTGTTCGAAATGATACGAAACATCTAATATCATTTATATATTTTACGAGGGAAGGTTATGATGGAATTCCATGCAAAAAATCATTCGAAAATTAGATTCTATGAAACTTTTCGAAATTTAAGTTTCGGTCAAAAATCATAGTATATTATACACGAGTTTCGGTCAAAAATATCAAATTTAATTGGGGATTATTTGAAATGATACGAGACTTTTCTGATCATTTATATATGTTAAGAGGGAAGGTTATGATGGAAGTCCATGCAAAAAAAATCATCTGAAAACCAGATTCTATGAAACTTTACGAAATGCATGTTTCGGTCAAAAAATCATAATATATTATACACTAGTTTATACTAGTTTCGATCAATAATCAAATTAAATCGGGGACTGTTCAAAATGATACGAAACTTCTAATATCATTTATATAATTTACGAGGGAAGGTAATGATGGAAGTCCATGCAAAAAATCATATAAAAATTATATTCTATGAAACTTTTCGAAATGCAATTTTCGGTCAAAAATCATAGTATATTATACACTAGTTTCGGTCCAAAAAATCAAATTTAATTGGTGATTATTTGAAATGCTACGATACTTTCCGATCATTTATATACGTTAAGAGGGAAGGTTATGACTGAAGTCCATGCAAAAAAATCATATGAAAACTAGATTCTAGGAAACTTTTCGAAATGCAAGTTTCGGTCAAAATATCTTAATATATTATACACTAGTTTATAGTAGTTTTGGTCAAAAATCAAATTAAATCGGGGACTTTTCGAAATGATACGAAACATCTAATATCATTTATATATTTTATGAGGGAAGGTCATGATGGAAGTCCATGCAAAAAATCATCCGAAAATTAGATTCTATGAAACCTTTCGAAATTTAATTTTCGGTCAAAAATCCTAGTATATTATACACGAGTTTCGGTCAAAAAAATCAAATTTAATTGGGGATTATTTGAAATGCTAGATACTTTTCTGGTCGTATATATATGTTAAGAGGGAAGGTTATGATTGAAGTCCATGCAAAAAAATCATATGAAAACTAGATTCTAGGAAACTTTTCGAAATGCAAGTTTCGGTCAAAATATCTTAATATATTATACACTAGTTTATACTAGTTTCGGTCAAAAATCAAATTAAATCGGGGACTTTTCGAAATGATACGAAACATCTAATATCATTTATATATTTTACGAGGGAAGGTTATGATGGAATTCCATGCAAAAAATCATCCGAAAAATAGATTCTATGAAACTTTTCGAAATTTAAGTTTCGGTCAAAAATCATAGTATATTATACACGAGTTTCGGTCAAAAAAATCAAATTTAATTGGGGATTATTTGAAATGATACGAGACTTTTCTGATCTTTTATATATGTTAAGAGGGAAGGTTATGATGGAAGTCCATGCAAAAAAATTATCTGAAAACTAGATTCTATGAAACATTACGAAATGCAGGTTTTAGTCAAAAAATCATAATATATTATACACTAGTTTATACTAGTTTCGGTCAATAATCAAATTAAATCGGGTACTGTACAAAATGATACGAAACTTATAATATCATTTATATAATTTACGAGGGAAGGTCATGATGGAAGTCCATGCAAAAAATCATATGAAAATTATATTCTATGAAACGTTTCGAAATGCAATTTTCGGTCAAAAATTGTAGTATATTATACACTAGTTTCGGTCCAAAAAATCAAATTTAATTGGTGATTATTTGAAATGCTACGTTACTTTTCAGATCATTTATATATGTTAAGAGGGAAGGTTATGATGGAATACCATGCAAAAAAATCATATGAAAACTAGATTCTATGAAACTATTCGAAATGCAAGTTTCGGTCAAAATATCTTTATATATTATACACTAGTTTATACTAGTTTCGGTCAAAAATCAAATTAAATCGGGGACTGTTCGAAATGATACGAAACATCTAATATCATTTATATATTTTACGAGGGAAGGTTATGATGGAATTCCATGCAAAAAATCATTCGAAAATTAGATTCTATGAAACTTTTCGAAATTTAAGTTTCGGTCAAAAATCATAGTATATTATACACGAGTTTCGGTCAAAAATATCAAATTTAATTGGGGATTATTTGAAATGATACGAGACTTTTCTGATCATTTATATATGTTAAGAGGGAAGGTTATGATGGAAGTCCATGCAAAAAAAATCATCTGAAAACCAGATTCTATGAAACTTTACGAAATGCATGTTTCGGTCAAAAAATCATAATATATTATACACTAGTTTATACTAGTTTCGATCAATAATCAAATTAAATCGGGGACTGTTCAAAATGATACGAAACTTCTAATATCATTTATATAATTTACGAGGGAAGGTAATGATGGAAGTCCATGCAAAAAATCATATAAAAATTATATTCTATGAAACTTTTCGAAATGCAATTTTCGGTCAAAAATCATAGTATATTATACACTAGTTTCGGTCCAAAAAATCAAATTTAATTGGTGATTATTTGAAATGCTACGATACTTTCCGATCATTTATATACGTTAAGAGGGAAGGTTATGATGGAATACCATGCAAAAAAATCATATGAAAACTAGATTCTATAAAACTTTTCGAAATGAAAGAGTCGGTCAAAATATATTTATATATTATACACTAGTTTATACTAGTTTCGGTCAAAAATCAAATAAAATCGGGGACTGTTCGAAATGATACGGAACATCTAATATCATTTATATATTTTATGAGGGAAGGTCATGATGGAAGTCCATGCAAAAAATCATCCGAAAATTAGATTCTATGAAACCTTTCGAAATTTAATTTTCGGTCAAAAATCGTAGTATATTATACACGAGTTTCGGTCAAAAAAATCAAATTTAATTGGGGATTATTTGAAATGTTAGATACTTTTCTGGTCGTATATATATGTTAAGAGGGAAGGTTATGATTGAAGTCCATGCAAAAAAATCATATGAAAACTAGATTCTAGGAAACTTTTCGAAATGCAAGTTTCGGTCAAAATATCTTAATATATTATACACTAGTTTATACTAGTTTCGGTCAAAAATCAAATTAAATCGGGGACTTTTCGAAATGATACGAAACATCTAATATCATTTATATATTTTACGAGGGAAGGTTATGATGGAATTCCATGCAAAAAATCATCCGAAAAATAGATTCTATGAAACTTTTCGAAATTTAAGTTTCGGTCAAAAATCATAGTATATTATCCACGAGTTTCGGTCAAAAAAATCAAATTTAATTGGGGATTATTTGAAATGATACGAGACTTTTCTGATCTTTTAAATATGTTAAGAGGGAAGGTTATGATGGAAGTCCATGCAAAAAAATCATCTGAAAACTAGATTCTATGAAACATTACGAAATGCAGGTTTTAGTCAAAAAATCATAATATATTATACACTAGTTTATACTAGTTTCGGTCAATAATCAAATTAAATCGGGTACTGTACAAAATGATACGAAACTTATAATATCATTTATATAATTTACGAGGGAAGGTCATGATGGAAGTCCATCCAAAAAATCATATGAAAATTATATTCTATGAAACGTTTCGAAATGCAATTTTCGGTCAAAAATCGTAGTATATTATACACTAGTTTCGGTCCAAAAAATCAAATTTAATTGGTGATTATTTGAAATGCTACGTTACTTTTCAGATCATTTATATATGTTAAGAGGGAAGGTTATGATGGAATACCATGCAAAAAAATCATATGAAAACTAGATTCTATGAAACTTTTCGAAATGCAAGTTTCGGTCAAAATATCTTTATATATTATACACTAGTTTATACTAGTTTCGGTCAAAAATCAAATTAAATCGGGGACTGTTCGAAATGATACGAAACATCTAATATCATTTATATATTTTACGAGGGAAGGTTATGATGGAATTCCATGCAAAAAATCATTCGAAAATTAGATTCTATGAAACCTTTCGAAATTTAAGTTTCGGACAAAAATCATAGGATATTATACACGAGTTTCGGTCAAAAAAATCAAATTTAATTGGGGATTATTTGAAATGATACGAGACTTTTCTGATCATTTATATATGTTAAAAGGGAAGGTTATGATGGAAGTCCATGCAAAAAAAATCATCTGAAAACCAAATTCTATGAAACTTTACGAAATGCAAGTTTCGGTCAAAAAATCATAATATATTATACACTAGTTTATACTAGTTTCGATCAATAATCAAATTAAATCGGGGACTGTTCAAAATGATACGAAACTTCTAATATCATTTATATAATTTACGAGGGAAGGTAATGATGGAAGTCCATGCAAAAAATCATATAAAAATTATATTCTATGAAACTTTTCGAAATGCAATTTTCGGTCAAAAATCATAGTATATTATACACTAGTTTCGGTCCAAAAAATCAAATTTAATTGGTGATTATTTGAAATGCTACGATACTTTCCGATCATTTATATACGTTAAGAGGGAAGGTTATGATGGAATACCATGCAAAAAAATCATATGAAAACTAGATTCTATAAAACTTTTCGAAATGAAAGAGTCGGTCAAAATATATTTATATATTATACACTAGTTTATACTAGTTTCGGTCAAAAATCAAATAAAATCGGGGACTGTTCGAAATGATACGGAACATCTAATATCATTTATATATTTTATGAGGGAAGGTCATGATGGAAGTCCATGCAAAAAATCATCCGAAAATTAGATTCTATGAAACCTTTCGAAATTTAATTTTCGGTCAAAAATCGTAGTATATTATACACGAGTTTCGGTCAAAAAAATCAAATTTAATTGGGGATTATTTGAAATGCTAGATACTTTTCTGGTCGTATATATATGTTAAGAGGGAAGGTTATGATTGAAGTCCATGCAAAAAAATCATATGAAAACTAGATTCTAGGAAACTTTTCGAAATGCAAGTTTCGGTCAAAATATCTTAATATATTATACACTAGTTTATACTAGTTTCGGTCAAAAATCAAATTAAATCGGGGACTTTTCGAAATGATACGAAACATCTAATATCATTTATATATTTTACGAGGGAAGGTTATGATGGAATTCCATGCAAAAAATCATCCGAAAAATAGATTCTATGAAACTTTTCGAAATTTAAGTTTCGGTCAAAAATCATAGTATATTATCCACGAGTTTCGGTCAAAAAAATCAAATTTAATTGGGGATTATTTGAAATGATACGAGGCTTTTCTGATCTTTTAAATATGTTAAGAGGGAAGGTTATGATGGAAGTCCATGCAAAAAAATCATCTGAAAACTAGATTCTATGAAACATTACGAAATGCAGGTTTTAGTCAAAAAATCATAATATATTATACACTAGTTTATACTAGTTTCGGTCAATAATCAAATTAAATCGGGTACTGTACAAAATGATACGAAACTTATAATATCATTTATATAATTTACGAGGGAAGGTCATGATGGAAGTCCATGCAAAAAATCATATGAAAATTATATTCTATGAAACGTTTCGAAATGCAATTTTCGGTCAAAAATCGTAGTATATTATACACTAGTTTCGGTCCAAAAAATCAAATTTAATTGGTGATTATTTGAAATGCTACGTTACTTTTCAGATCATTTATATATGTTAAGAGGGAAGGTTATGATGGAATACCATGCAAAAAAATCATATGAAAACTAGATTCTATGAAACTTTTCGAAATGCAAGTTTCGGTCAAAATATCTTTATATATTATACACTAGTTTATACTAGTTTCGGTCAAAAATCAAATTAAATCGGGGACTGTTCGAAATGATACGAAACATCTAATATCATTTATATATTTTACGAGGGAAGGTTATGATGGAATTCCATGCAAAAAATCATTCGAAAATTAGATTCTATGAAACTTTTCGAAATTTAAGTTTCGGACAAAAATCATAGGATATTATACACGAGTTTCGGTCAAAAAAATCAAATTTAATTGGGGATTATTTGAAATGATACGAGACTTTTCTGATCATTTATATATGTTAAGAGGGAAGGTTATGATGGAAGTCCATGCAAAAAAAATCATCTGAAAACCAAATTCTATGAAACTTTACGAAATGCAAGTTTCGGTCAAAAAATCATAATATATTATACACTAGTTTATACTAGTTTCGATCAATAATCAAATTAAATCGGGGATTGTTCAAAATGATACGAAACTTCTAATATCATTTATATAATTTACGAGGGAAGGTAATGATGGAAGTCCATGCAAAAAATCATATAAAAATTATATTCTATGAAACTTTTCGAAATGCAATTTTCGGTCAAAAATCATAGTATATTATACACTAGTTTCGGTCCAAAAAATCAAATTTAATTGGTGATTATTTGAAATGCTACGATACTTTCCGATCATTTATATACGTTAAGAGGGAAGGTTATGATGGAATACCATGGAAAAAAATCATATGAAAACTAGATTCTATAAAACTTTTCGAAATGAAAGAGTCGGTCAAAATATATTTATATATTATACACTAGTTTATACTAGTTTCGGGCAAAAATCAAATAAAATCGGGGACTGTTCGAAATGATACGAAACATCTAATATCATTTATATATTTTATGAGGGAAGGTCATGATGGAAGTCCATGCAAAAAATCATCCGAAAATTAGATTCTATGAAACCTTTCGAAATTTAATTTTCGGTCAAAAATCGTAGTATATTATACACGAGTTTCGGTCAAAAAAATCAAATTTAATTGGGGATTATTTGAAATGCTAGATACTTTTCTGGTCGTATATATATGTTAAGAGGGAAGGTTATGATTGAAGTCCATGCAAAAAAATCATATGAAAACTAGATTCTAGGAAACTTTTCGAAATGCAAGTTTCGGTCAAAATATCTTAATATATTATACACTAGTTTATACTAGTTTCGGTCAAAAATCAAATTAAATCGGGGACTTTTCAAAATGATACGAAACATCTAATATCATTTATATATTTTACGAGGGAAGGTTATGATGGAATTCCATGCAAAAAATCATCCGAAAAATAGATTCTATGAAACTTTTCGAAATTTAAGTTTCGGTCAAAAATCATAGTATATTATACACGAGTTTCGGTCAAAAAAATCAAATTTAATTGGGGATTATTTGAAATGATACGAGACTTTTCTGATCTTTTATATATGTTAAGAGGGAAGGTTATGATGGAAGTCCATGCAAAAAAATCATCTGAAAACTAGATTCTATGAAACATTACGAAATGCAGGTTTTAGTCAAAAAATCATAATATATTATACACTAGTTTATACTAGTTTCGGTCAATAATCAAATTAAATCGGGTACTGTACAAAATGATACGAAACTTATAATATCATTTATATAATTTACGAGGGAAGGTCATGATGGAAGTCCATGCAAAAAATCATATGAAAATTATATTCTATGAAACGTTTCGAAATGCAATTTTCGGTCAAAAATTGTAGTATATTATACACTAGTTTCGGTCCAAAAAATCAAATTTAATTGGTGATTATTTGAAATGCTACGTTACTTTTCAGATCATTTATATATGTTAAGAGGGAAGGTTATGATGGAATACCATGCAAAAAAATCATATGAAAACTAGATTCTATGATACTTTTCGAAATGCAAGTTTTGGTCAAAATATCTTTATATATTATACACTAGTTTATACTAGTTTCGGTCAAAAATCAAATTAAATCGGGGACTGTTCGAAATGATACGAAACATCTAATATCATTTATATATTTTACGAGGGAAGGTTATGATGGAATTCCATGCAAAAAATCATCCGAAAATTAGATTCTATGAAACTTTTCGAAATTTAAGTTTCGGTCAAAAATCATAGTATATTATACACGAGTTTCGATCAAAAAAATCAAATTTAATTGGGGATTATTTGAAATGATACGAGACTTTTCTGATCATTTATATATGATAAGAGGGAAGGTTATGATGGAAGTCCATGCAAAAAAAATCATCTGAAAACCAGATTCTATAAAACTTTACGAAATGCAAGTTTCGGTCAAAAAATCATAATATATTATACACTAGTTTATACTAGTTTCGATCAATAATCAAATTAAATCGGGGACTGTTCAAAATGATACGAAACTTCTAATATCATTTATATAATTTACGAGGGAAGGTAATGATGGAAGTCCATGCAAAAAATCATATAAAAATTATATTCTATGAAACTTTTCGAAATGCAATTTTCGGTCAAAAATCATAGTATATTATACACTAGTTTCGGTCCAAAAAATCAAATTTAATTGGTGATTATTTGAAATGCTACGATACTTTCCGATCATTTATATACGTTAAGAGGGAAGGTTATGATGGAATACCATGCAAAAAAATCATATGAAAACTAGATTCTATAAAACTTTTCGAAATGAAAGAGTCGGTCAAAATATATTTATATATTATACACTAGTTTATACTAGTTTCGGGCAAAAATCAAATAAAATCGGGGACTGTTCGAAATGATACGAAACATCTAATATCATTTATATATTTTATGAGGGAAGGTCATGATGGAAGTCCATGCAAAAAATCATCCGAAAATTAGATTCTATGAAACCTTTCGAAATTTAATTTTCGGTCAAAAATCGTAGTATATTATACACGAGTTTCGGTCAAAAAAATCAAATTTAATTGGGGATTATTTGAAATGCTAGATACTTTTCTGGTCGTATATATATGTTAAGAGGGAAGGTTATGATTGAAGTCCATGCAAAAAAATCATATGAAAACTAAATTCTAGGAAACTTTTCGAAATGCAAGTTTCGGTCAAAATATCTTAATATATTATACACTAGTTTATACTAGTTTCGGTCAAAAATCAAATTAAATCGGGGACTTTTCGAAATGATACGAAACATCTAATATCATTTATATATTTTACGAGGGAAGGTTATGATGGAATTCCATGCAAAAAATCATCCGAAAAATAGATTCTATGAAACTTTTCGAAATTTAAGTTTCGGTCAAAAATCATAGTATATTATACACGAGTTTCGGTCAAAAAAATCAAATTTAATTGGGGATTATTTGAAATGATACGAGACTTTTCTGATCTTTTATATATGTTAAGAGGGAAGGTTATGATGGAAGTCCATGCAAAAAAAATCATCTGAAAACTAGATTCTATGAAACATTACGAAATGCAGGTTTTAGTCAAAAAATCATAATATATTATACACTAGTTTATACTAGTTTCGGTCAATAATCAAATTAAATCGGGTACTGTACAAAATGATACGAAACTTATAATATCATTTATATAATTTACGAGGGAAGGTCATGATGGAAGTCCATGCAAAAAATCATATGAAAATTATATTCTATGAAACGTTTCGAAATGCAATTTTCGGTCAAAAATCGTAGTATATTATACACTAGTTTCGGTCCAAAAAATCAAATTTAATTGGTGATTATTTGAAATGCTACGTTACTTTTCAGATCATTTATATATGTTAAGAGGGAAGGTTATGATGGAATACCATGCAAAAAAATCATATGAAAACTAGATTCTATGATACTTTTCGAAATGCAAGTTTTGGTCAAAATATCTTTATATATTATACACTAGTTTATACTAGTTTCGGTCAAAAATCAAATTAAATCGGAGACTGTTCGAAATGATACGAAACATCTAATATCATTTATATATTTTACGAGGGAAGGTTATGATGGAATTCCATGCAAAAAATCATCCGAAAATTAGATTCTATGAAACTTTTCGAAATTTAAGTTTCGGTCAAAAATCATAGTATATTATACACGAGTTTCGATCAAAAAAATCAAATTTAATTGGGGATTATTTGAAATGATACGAGACTTTTCTGATCATTTATATATGATAAGAGGGAAGGTTATGATGGAAGTCCATGCAAAAAAAATCATCTGAAAACCAGATTCTATAAAACTTTACGAAATGCAAGTTTCGGTCAAAAAATCATAATATATTATACACTAGTTTATACTAGTTTCGATCAATAATCAAATTAAATCGGGGACTGTTCAAAATGATACGAAACTTCTAATATCATTTATATAATTTACGAGGGAAGGTAATGATGGAAGTCCATGCAAAAAATCATATAAAAATTATATTCTATGAAACTTTTCGAAATGCAATTTTCGGTCAAAAATCATAGTATATTATACACTAGTTTCGGTCCAAAAAATCAAATTTAATTGGTGATTATTTGAAATGCTACGATACTTTCCGATCATTTATATACGTTAAAAGGGAAGGTTATGATGGAATACCATGGAAAAAAATCATATGAAAACTAGATTCTATAAAACTTTTCGAAATGAAAGAGTCGGTCAAAATATATTTATATATTATACACTAGTTTATACTAGTTTCGGGCAAAAATCAAATAAAATCGGGGACTGTTCGAAATGATACGAAACATCTAATATCATTTATATATTTTATGAGGGAAGGTCATGATGGAAGTCCATGCAAAAAATCATCCGAAAATTATATTCTATGAAACCTTTCGAAATTTAATTTTCGGTCAAAAATCGTAGTATATTATACACGAGTTTCGGTCAAAAAAATCAAATTTAATTGGGGATTATTTGAAATGCTAGATACTTTTCTGGTCGTATATATATGTTAAGAGGGAAGGTTATGATTGAAGTCCATGCAAAAAAATCATATGAAAACTAGATTCTAGGAAACTTTTCGAAATGCAAGTTTCGGTCAAAATATCTTAATATATTATACACTAGTTTATACTAGTTTCGGTCAAAAATCAAATTATATCGGGGACTTTTCAAAATGATACGAAACATCTAATATCATTTATATATTTTACGAGAGAAGGTTATGATGGAATTCCATGCAAAAAATCATCCGAAAAATAGATTCTATGAAACTTTTCGAAATTTAAGTTTCGGTCAAAAATCATAGTATATTATACACGAGTTTCGGTCAAAAAAATCAAATTTAATTGGGGATTATTTGAAATGATACGAGACTTTTCTGATCTTTTATATATGTTAAGAGGGAAGGTTATGATGGAAGTCCATGCAAAAAAATCATCTGAAAACTAGATTCTATGAAACATTACGAAATGCAGGTTTTAGTCAAAAAAATCATAATATATTATACACTAGTTTATACTAGTTTCGGTCAATAATCAAATTAAATCGGGTACTGTACAAAATGATACGAAACTTATAATATCATTTATATAATTTACGAGGGAAGGTCATGATGGAAGTCCATGCAAAAAATCATATGAAAATTATATTCTATGAAACGTTTCGAAATGCAATTTTCGGTCAAAAATCGTAGTATATTATACACTAGTTTCGGTCCAAAAAATCAAATTTAATTGGTGATTATTTGAAATGCTACGTTACTTTTCAGATCATTTATATATGTTAAGAGGGAATGTTATGATGGAATACCATGCAAAAAAATCATATGAAAACTAGATTCTATGAAACTTTTCGAAATGCAAGTTTCGGTCAAAATATCTTTATATATTATACACTAGTTTATACTAGTTTCGATCAAAAATCAAATTAAATCGGGGACTGTTCGAAATGATACGAAACATCTAATATCATTTATATATTTTACGAGGGAAGGTTATGATGGAATTCCATGCAAAAAATCATCCGAAAATTAGATTCTATGAAACTTTTCGAAATTTAAGTTTCGGTCAAAAATCATAGTATATTATACACGAGTTTCGGTCAAAAAAATCAAATTTAATTGGGGATTATTTGAAATGATACGAGACTTTTCTGATCATTTATATATGTTAAGAGGGAAGGTAATGATGGAAGTCCATGCAAAAAAAATCATCTGAAAACCAGATTCTATGAAACTTTACGAAATGCAAGTTTCGGTCAAAAAATCATAATATATTATACACTAGTTTATACTAGTTTCGATCAATAATCAAATTAAATCGGGGACTGTTCAAAATGATACGAAACTTCTAATATCATTTATATAATTTACGAGGGAAGGTAATGATGGGAGTCCATGCAAAAAATCATATAAAAATTATATTCTATGAAACTTTTCGAAATGCAATTTTCGGTCAAAAATCATAGTATATTATACACTAGTTTCGGTCCAAAAAATCAAATTTAATTGGTGATTAATTGAAATGCTACGATACTTTCCGATCATTTATATACGTTAAGATGGAGGGTTATGATGGAATACCATGCAAAAAAATCATATGAAAACTAGATTCTATAAAACTTTTCGAAATGAAAGAGTCGGTCAAAATATATTTATATATTATACACTAGTTTATACTAGTTTCGGGCAAAAATCAAATAAAATCGGGGACTGTTCGAAATGATACGAAACATCTAATATCATTTATATATTTTATGAGGGAAGGTCATGATGGAAGTCCATGCAAAAAATCATCCGAAAATTATATTCTATGAAACCTTTCGAAATTTAATTTTCGGTCAAAAATCGTAGTATATTATACACGAGTTTCGGTCAAAAAAATCAAATTTAATTGGGGATTATTTGAAATGCTAGATACTTTTCTGGTCGTATATATATGTTAAGAGGGAAGGTTATGATTGAAGTCCATGCAAAAAAATCATATGAAAACTAGATTCTAGGAAACTTTTCGAAATGCAAGTTTCGGTCAAAATATCTTAATATATTATACACTAGTTTATACTAGTTTCGGTCAAAAATCAAATTAAATCGGGGACTTTTCAAAATGATACGAAACATCTAATATCATTTATATATTTTACGAGAGAAGGTTATGATGGAATTCCATGCAAAAAATCATCCGAAAAATAGATTCTATGAAACTTTTCGAAATTTAAGTTTCGGTCAAAAATCATAGTATATTATACACGAGTTTCGGTCAAAAAAATCAAATTTAATTGGGGATTATTTGAAATGATACGAGACTTTTCTGATCTTTTATATATGTTAAGAGGGAAGGTTATGATGGAAGTCCATGCAAAAAAATCATCTGAAAACTAGATTCTATGAAACATTACGAAATGCAGGTTTTAGTCAAAAAAATCATAATATATTATACACTAGTTTATACTAGTTTCGGTCAATAATCAAATTAAATCGGGTACTGTACAAAATGATACGAAACTTATAATATCATTTATATAATTTACGAGGGAAGGTCATGATGGAAGTCCATGCAAAAAATCATATGAAAATTATATTCTATGAAACGTTTCGAAATGCAATTTTCGGTCAAAAATCGTAGTATATTATACACTAGTTTCGGTCCAAAAAATCAAATTTAATTGGTGATTATTTGAAATGCTACGTTACTTTTCAGATCATTTATATATGTTAAGAGGGAATGTTATGATGGAATACCATGCAAAAAAATCATATGAAAACTAGATTCTATGAAACTTTTCGAAATGCAAGTTTCGGTCAAAATATCTTTATATATTATACACTAGTTTATACTAGTTTCGATCAAAAATCAAATTAAATCGGGGACTGTTCGAAATGATACGAAACATCTAATATCATTTATATATTTTACGAGGGAAGGTTATGATGGAATTCCATGCAAAAAATCATCCGAAAATTAGATTCTATGAAACTTTTCGAAATTTAAGTTTCGGTCAAAAATCATAGTATATTATACACGAGTTTCGGTCAAAAAAATCAAATTTAATTGGGGATTATTTGAAATGATACGAGACTTTTCTGATCATTTATATATGTTAAGAGGGAAGGTAATGATGGAAGTCCATGCAAAAAAAATCATCTGAAAACCAGATTCTATGAAACTTTACGAAATGCAAGTTTCGGTCAAAAAATCATAATATATTATACACTAGTTTATACTAGTTTCGATCAATAATCAAATTAAATCGGGGACTGTTCAAAATGATACGAAACTTCTAATATCATTTATATAATTTACGAGGGAAGGTAATGATGGGAGTCCATGCAAAAAATCATATAAAAATTATATTCTATGAAACTTTTCGAAATGCAATTTTCGGTCAAAAATCATAGTATATTATACACTAGTTTCGGTCCAAAAAATCAAATTTAATTGGTGATTAATTGAAATGCTACGATACTTTCCGATCATTTATATACGTTAAGATGGAGGGTTATGATGGAATACCATGCAAAAAAATCATATGAAAACTAGATTCTATAAAACTTTTCGAAATGAAAGAGTCGGTCAAAATATATTTATATATTATACACTAGTTTATACTAGTTTCGGTCAAAAATCAAATAAAATCGGGGACTTTTCGAAATGATACGAAACATCTAATATCATTTATATATTTTATGAGGGAAGGTCATGATGGAAGTCCATGCAAAAAATCATCCGAAAATTATATTCTATGAAACCTTTCGAAATTTAATTTTCGGTCAAAAATCGTAGTATATTATACACGAGTTTCGGTCAAAAAAATCAAATTTAATTGGGGATTATTTGAAATGCTAGATACTTTTCTGGTCGTATATATATGTTAAGAGGGAAGGTTATGATTGAAGTTCATGCAAAAAAGTCATATGAAAACTAGATTCTAGGAAACTTTTCGAAATGCAAGTTACGGTCAAAATATCTTAATATATTATACACTAGTTTATACTAGTTTCGGTCAAAAATCAAATTAAATCGGGGACTTTTCGAAATGATACGAAACATCTAATATCATTTATATATTTTACGAGGGAAGGTTATGATGGAATTCCATGCCAAAAATCATCCGAAAAATAGATTCTATGAAACTTTTCGAAATTTAAGTTTCGGTCAAAAATCAGTATATTATACACGAGTTTCGGTCAAAAAAATCAAATTTAATTGGGGATTATTTGAAATGATACGAGACTTTTCTGATCTTTTATATATGTTAAGAGGGAAGGTTATGATGGAAGTCCACGCAAAAATATCATCTTAAAACTAGATTCTATGAAACATTACGAAATGCATGTTTTAGTCAAAAAATCATAATATATTATACACTAGTTTATACTAGTTTCGGTCAATAATCAAATTAAATCGGGTACTATACAAAATAATACGAAACTTATAATATCATTTATATAATTTACGAGGTAAGGTCATGATGGAAGTCCATGCAAAAAATCATATGAAAATTATATTCTATGAAACGTTTCGAAATGCAATTTTCGGTCAAAAATCGTAGTATATTATACACTAGTTTCGGTCAAAAAAATAAAATTTAATTGGTGATTATTTGAAATGCTACGATACTTTTCAGATCATTTATATATGTTAAGAGGGAAGGTTATGATGGAATACCATGCAAAAAAATTATATGAAAACTAGATTCTATGAAACTTTTCGAAATGCAAGTTTCGGTCAAAATATCTTTATATATTCTACACTAGTTTATACTAGTTTCGGTCAAAAATCAAATTAAATCGGGGACTGTTCGAAATGATACGAAACATCTAATATCATTTATATATTTTACGAGGGAAGGTTATGATGGAATTCCATGCAAAAAATCATCCGAAAATTAGATTCTATGAAACTTTTCAAAATTTAAGTTTCGGTCAAAAATCATAGTATATTATACACGAGTTTCGGTCAAAAAAATCAAATTTAATTGGGGATTATTTGAAATGATACGAGACTTTTCTGATCATTTATATATGTTAAGAGGGAAGGTTATGATGGAAGTTCATGCAAAAAAAACTCATCTGAAAACTAGATTCTATGAAACTTTACGAAATGCAAATTTCGGTCAAAAAATCATAATATATTATACACTAGTTTATACTAGTTTCGATCAATAATCTAATTAAATCGGGGACTGTTCAAAATGATACGAAACTTCTAATATCATTTATATAATTTACGAGGGAAGGTAATGATGGAAGTCCATGCAAAAAATCATATGAAAATTATATTCTATGAAACTTTTCGAAATGCAATTTTCGGTCAAAAATCATAGTATATTATACACTTGTTTCAGTCCAAAATATCAAATTTAATTGGTGATTATTTGAAATGCTATGATACTTATCAGATCATTTATATATGTTAAGAGGGAAGGTTATGATGGAATACCATTCAAAAATGTCATATGAAAACTAGATTCTATGAAACATTTCGAAATGCAAGTTTCAGTCAAAATATCTTTATATATTATACACTAGTTTATACTAGTTTCAGTCAAAAATCAAATTAAATCGGGGACTGTTCGAAATGATAAGAAACATATAATATCATTTATATATTTTATGAGGGAAGGTTATGATGGAATTCCATGCAAAAAATCATCCGAAAATTAGATTCTATGAAACTTTTCGAAATTTAAGTTTCGGTCAAAAATCATAGTATACTATACACGAGTTTCGGTTAAAAAAATTAAATTTAATTGGGGAGTATTTGAAATGATACGAGACTTTTCTGGTCATTTATATATGTTAGGAGGGAAGGTTATGATGGAAGTCCATGCAAAAAAATCATATGAAAACTAGATTCTAAAAAACTTTTCGAAATGCATGTTTCGGTCAAAATATCTTTATATATTATACACTAGTTTATACTAGTTTCAGTCAAAAATCAAATTAAATCGGGTACTGTTCGAAATGATAAGAAACATCTAATATCATTTATATATTTTACGAGGGAAGGTTATGATGGAATTCCATGCAAAAAATCATCCAAAAATTAGATTCTATGAAACTTTTCGAAATTTAAGTTTCGGTAAAAAATCATAGTATATTATACACGAGTTTCGGTCAAAAAAATAAAATTTAATTGGGGATTATTTGAAATGATACGAGACTTTTCTGATCATTTATATATGTTAAGAGGGAAGGTTATGATGGAAGTCCATGCAAAAAAAAAATCATCTGAAAACTAGATTCTATGAAACTTTACGAAATGAATGTTTCGGTCAAAAAATCATAATATATTATACACTAGTTTAAACTAGTTTCGATCAATAATCTAATTAAATCGGGGACTGTTCAAAATGATACGAAACTTCTAATATCATTTATATAATTTACGAGGGAAGGTAATGATGGAAGTCCATGCAAAAAATCATATGAAAATTATATTCTATGAAACTTTTCGAAATGCAATTTTCGGTCAAAAATCATAGTATATTATACACTTGTTTCAGTCCAAAATATCAAATTTAATTGGTGATTATTTGAAATGCTATGATACTTATCAGATCATTTATATATGTTAAGAGGGAAGGTTATGATGGAATACCATTCAAAAATGTCATATGAAAACTAGATTCTATGAAACATTTCGAAATGCAAGTTTCAGTCAAAATATCTTTATATATTATACACTAGTTTATACTAGTTTCAGTCAAAAATCAAATTAAATCGGGGACTGTTCGAAATGATAAGAAACATATAATATCATTTATATATTTTATGAGGGAAGGTTATGATGGAATTCCATGCAAAAAATCATCCGAAAATTAGATTCTATGAAACTTTTCGAAATTTAAGTTTCGGTCAAAAATCATAGTATACTATACACGAGTTTCGGTTAAAAAAATTAAATTTAATTGGGGAGTATTTGAAATGATACGAGACTTTTCTGGTCATTTATATATGTTAGGAGGGAAGGTTATGATGGAAGTCCATGCAAAAAAATCATATGAAAACTAGATTCTAAAAAACTTTTCGAAATGCATGTTTCGGTCAAAATATCTTTATATATTATACACTAGTTTATACTAGTTTCAGTCAAAAATCAAATTAAATCGGGTACTGTTCGAAATGATAAGAAACATCTAATATCATTTATATATTTTACGAGGGAAGGTTATGATGGAATTCCATGCAAAAAATCATCCAAAAATTAGATTCTATGAAACTTTTCGAAATTTAAGTTTCGGTAAAAAATCATAGTATATTATACACGAGTTTCGGTCAAAAAAATAAAATTTAATTGGGGATTATTTGAAATGATACGAGACTTTTCTGATCATTTATATATGTTAAGAGGGAAGGTTATGATGGAAGTCCATGCAAAAAAAAAATCATCTGAAAACTAGATTCTATGAAACTTTACGAAATGAATGTTTCGGTCAAAAAATCATAATATATTATACACTAGTTTATACTAGTTTCGATCAATAATCAAATTAAATCGGGGACTGTTTAAAATGATACGAAACTTCTAATATCATTTATATAATTTACGAGGGAAGGTAATGATGGAAGTCCATGCAAAAAATCATATGAAAATTATATTCTATGAAACTTTTCGAAATGCAATTTTCGGTCAAAAATCATAGTATATTATACACTAGTTTCGGTCCAAAATATCAAGTTTAATTGGTGATTATTTGAAATGCTACGATACTTCTCAGATCATTTATATATGTTAAGAGGGAAGGTTATGATGGAATACCATGCAAAAAAATCATATGAAAACTAGATTCTATGAAACATTTCGAAATGCAAGTTTCGGTCAAAATATCTTTATATATTATACACTTGTTTATACTAGTTTCGGTCAAAAATCAAATTAAATCGGGGACTGTTCGAAATGATACGAAACATCTAATATCATTATAATATTTTATGAGGGAAGGTTATGATGGAATTCCATGCAAAAAATCATCCGAAAATTAGATTTTATGAAACTTTTCGAAATTTAAGTTTCGGTCAAAAATCATAGTATATTATACACGAGTTTCGGTCAAAAAAATCAAATTTAATTGGGGATTATTTGAAATGATACGAGACTTTTATGGTCATTTATATATGTTTAGAGGGAAGGTTATGATGGAAGTCCATGCAAAAAAATCATATGAAAACTAGATTCTATGAAACATTTCGAAATGCAAGTTTCGGTCAAAATATCTTTATATATTATACACTAGTTTATACTAGTTTCGGTCAAAAATCAAATTAAATCGGGGACTGTTCGAAATGATACGAAACATCTAATATCATTTATATATTTTATGAGGGAAGGTTATGATGGAATTCCATGCAAAAAATATCCGAAAATTAGATTCTATGAAACTTTTCGAAATTTAAGTTTCGGTCAAAAATCATAGTATATTATACACGAGTTTCGGTCAAAAAAATCAAATTTAATTGGGGATTATTTGAAATGATACGAGACTTTTCTGGTCATTTATATATGTTTAGAGGGAAGGTTATGATGGAAGTCCATGCAAAAAAATCATATGAAAACTAGATTCTATGAAACATTTCGAAATGCAAGTTTCGGTCAAAATATCTTTATATATTATACACTAGTTTATACTAGTTTCGGTCAAAAATCAAATTAAATCGGGGACTCTTCGAAATGATAAGAAACATCTAATATCATTTATATATTTTACGAGGGAAGGTTATGATGGAATTCCATGCAAAAAATCATATGAAAATTATATTCTATGAAACTTTTCGAAATGCAATTTTAGGTCAAAAATTATAGTATATTATACACTAGTTTCAGTCAAAAATATCAAATTTAATTGGTGATTATTTGAAATGCTATGATACTTATCAGATCATTTATATATGTTAAGAGGGAAGGTTATGATGGAATACCATGCAAAAAAGTCATATGAAAACTAGATTCTATGAAACATTTCGAAATGCAAGTTTCGGTCAAAATATCTTTATATATTATACACTAGTTTATACTAGTTTCGGTCAAAAATCAAATTAAATCGGGGACTGTTCGAAATGATACGAAACATCTAATATCATTTATATATTTTATGAGGGAAGGTTATGATGGAATTCCATGCAAAAAATCATCCGAAAATTAGATTCTATGAAACTTTTCGAAATTTAAGTTTCGGTCAAAAATCATAGTATATTATACACGAGTTTCGGTCAAAAAAATCAAATTTAATTGGGGATTATTTGAAATGATACGAGACTTTTCTTGTCATTTATATATGTTTAGAGGGAAGGTTATGATGGAAGTCCATGCAAAAAAATCATATGAAAACTAGATTCTAAGAAACTTTTCGAAATGCATGTTTCGGTCAAAATATCTTTATATATTATACACTAGTTTATACTAGTTTCGGTCAAAAATCAAATTAAATCGGGTACTGTTCGAAATGATAAGAAACATCTAATATCATTTATATATTTTACGAGGGAAGGTTATGATGGAATTCCATGCAAAAAATCATCCAAAAATTAGATTCTATGAAACTTTTCGAAATTTAAGTTTCGGTAAAAAATCATAGTATATTATACACGAGTTTCGGTCAAAAAAATCAAATTTAATTGGGGATTATTTGAAATGATACGAGACTTTTCTGTTCATTTATATATGTTACGAGGGAAGGTTATGATGGAAGTCCATGCAAAAAAAAAATCATCTGAAAACTAGATTCTATGAAACTTTACGAAATGAAAGTTTCAGTCAAAAAATCATAATATATTATACACTAGTTTATACTAGTTTCGATCAATAATCAAATTAAATCGGGGACTGTTTAAAATGATACGAAACTTCTAATATCATTTATATAATTTACGAGGGAAGGTAATGATGGAAGTCCATGCAAAAAATCATATGAAAATTATATTCTATGAAACTTTTCGAAATGCAATTTTCGGTCAAAAATCATAGTATATTATACACTAGTTTCGGTCCAAAATATCAAATTTAATCGGTGATTATTTGAAATGCTACGATACTTCTCAGATCATTTATATATGTTAAGAGGGAAGGTTATGATGGAATACCATGCAAAAAAATCATATGAAAAATAGATTCTATGAAACATTTCGAAATGCAAGTTTCGGTCAAAATATCTTTATATATTATACACTTGTTTATACTAGTTTCGGTCAAAAATCAAATTAAATCGGGGACTGTTCGAAATGATACGAAACATTTAATATCATTTATATATTTTATGAGGGAAGGTTATGATGGAATTCCATGCAAAAAATCATCCGAAAATTAGATTTTATGAAACTTTTCGAAATTTAAGTTTCGGTCAAAAATCATAGTATATTATACACGAGTTTCGGTCAAAAAAATCAAATTTAATTGGGGATTATTTGAAATGATACGAGACTTTTATGGTCATTTATATATGTTTAGAGGGAAGGTTATGATGGAAGTCCATGCAAAAAAATCATATGAAAACTAGATTCTATGAAACATTTCGAAATGTAAGTTTCGGTCAAAATATCTTTATATATTATACACTAGTTTATACTAGTTTCGGTCAAAGATCAAATTAAATCGGGGACTGTTCGAAATGATACGAAACATCTAATATCATTTATATATTTTATGAGGGAAGGTTATGATGGAATTCCATGCAAAAAATATCCGAAAATTAGATTCTATGAAACTTTTCGAAATTTAAGTTTCGGTCAAAAATCATAGTATATTATACACGAGTTTCGGTCAAAAAAATGAAATTTAATTGGGGATTATTTGAAATGATACGAGACTTTTCTGGTCATTTATATATGTTTAGAGGGAAGGTTATGATGGAAGTCCATGCAAAAAAATCATATGAAAACTAGATTCTATGAAACATTTTGAAATGCAAGTTTCGGTCAAAATATCTTTATATATTATACACTAGTTTATACTAGTTTCGGTCAAAAATCAAATTAAATCGGGGACTCTTCGAAATGATAAGAAACATCTAATATCATTTATATATTTTACGAGGGAAGGTTATGATGGAATTCCATGCAAAAAATCATATGAAAATTATATTCTATGAAACTTTTCGAAATGCAATTTTAGGTCAAAAATTATAGTATATTAGACACTAGTTTCAGTCAAAAATATCAAATTTAATTGGTGATTATTTGAAATGCTATGATACTTATCAGATCATTTATATATGTTAAGAGGGAAGGTTATGATGGAATACCATGCAAAAAAGTCATATGAAAACTAGATTCTATGAAACATTTCGAAATGCAAGTTTCGGTCAAAATATCTTTATATATTATACACTAGTTTATACTAGTTTCGGTCAAAAATCAAATTAAATCGGGGACTGTTCGAAATGATACGAAACATCTAATATCATTTATATATTTTATGAGGGAAGGTTATGATGGAATTCCATGCAAAAAATCATCCGAAAATTAGATTCTATGAAACTTTTCGAAATTTAAGTATCGGTCAAAAATCATAGTATATTATACACGAGTTTCGGTCAAAAAAATCAAATTTAATTGGGGATTATTTGAAATGATACGAGACTTTTCTTGTCATTTATATATGTTTAGAGGGAAGGTTATGATGGAAGTCCATGCAAAAAAATCATATGAAAACTAGATTCTAAGAAACTTTTCGAAATGCATGTTTCGGTCAAAATATCTTTATATATTATACACTAGTTTATACTAGTTTCGGTCAAAAATCAAATTAAATCGGGTACTGTTCGAAATGATAAGAAACATCTAATATCATTTATATATTTTACGAGGGAAGGTTATGATGGAATTCCATGCAAAAAATCATCCAAAAATTAGATTCTATGAAACTTTTCGAAATTTAAGTTTCGGTAAAAAATCATAGTATATTATACACGAGTTTCGGTCAAAAAAATCAAATTTAATTGGGGATTATTTGAAATGATACGAGACTTTTCTGATCATTTATATATGTTAAGAGGGAAGGTTATGATGGAAGTCTATGCAAAAAAAAAATCATCTGAAAACTAGATTCTATGAAACTTTACGAAATGAAAGTTTCAGTCAAAAAATCATAATATATTATACACTAGTTTATACTAGTTTCGATCAATAATCAAATTAAATCGGGGACTGTTTAAAATGATACGAAACTTCTAATATCATTTATATAATTTACGAGGGAAGGTAATGATGGAAGTCCATGCAAAAAATCATATGAAAATTATATTCTATGAAACTTTTCGAAATGCAATTTTCGGTCAAAAATCATAGTATATTATACACTAGTTTCGATCCAAAATATCAAATTTAATTGGTGATTATTTGAAATGCTACGATACTTCTCAGATCATTTATATATGTTAAGAGGGAAGGTTATGATGGAATACCATGCAAAAAAATCATATGAAAACTAGATTCTATGAAACATTTCGAAATGCAAGTTTCGGTCAAAATATCTTTATATATTATACACTAGTTTATACTAGTTTCGGTCAAAAATCAAATTAAATCGGGGACTGTTCGAAATGATACGAAACATCTAATATCATTATAATATTTTATGAGGGAAGGTTATGATGGAATTCCATGCAAAAATTCATCCGAAAATTAGATTTTATGAAACTTTTCGAAATTTAAGTTTCGGTCAAAAATCATAGTATATTATACACGAGTTTCGGTCAAAAAAATCAAATTTAATTGGGGATTATTTGAAATGATACGAGACTTTTCTGGTCATTTATATATGTTTAGAGGGAAGGTTATGATGGAAGTCCATGCAAAAAAATCATATGAAAATTAGATTCTATGAAACTTTTTGAAATGCAAGTTTCGGTCAAAATATATTTATATATTATACACTAGTTTATACTAGTTTCGGTCAAAAATCAAATTAAATCGGGGACTGTTCGAAATGATAAGAAACATCTAATATCATTTATATATTTTACGAGGGATGGTTATGATGGAATTCCATGTAAAAAATCATCCGAAAATTAGATTCTATGAAACTTTTCGAAATTTAAGTTTCGGTCAAAAATCATAGTATATTATACACGAGTTTCGGTCAAAAAAATCAAATTTAATTGGGGAATATTTGAAATGATACGAGACTTTTCTGATCATTTATATATGTTAAGAGGGAAGGTTATGATGGAAGTCCATGCAAAAAAAAATCATCTGAAAACTAGATTCTATGAAACTTTACGAAATGCAAGTTTCGGTCAAAAAATCATAATATATTATACACTAGTTTATACTAGTTTCGATCAATAATCTAATTAAATCGGGGACTGTTAAAATGATACGAAACTTCTAATATCATTTATATAATTTACGAGGGAAGGTAATGATGGAAGTCCATGAAAAAAATCATATGAAAATTATATTCTATGAAACTTTTCGAAATGCAATTTTCGGTCAAAAATCATAGTATATTATACACTAGTTTCAGTCCAAAATATCAAATTTAATTGGTGATTATTTGAAATGCTATGATACTTATCAGATCATTTATATATGTTAAGAGGGAAGGTTATGATGGAATACCATGCAAAAAAGTCATATGAAAACTAGATTCTATGAAACATTTCGAAATGCAAGTTTCGGTCAAAATATCTTTATATATTATACACTAGTTTATACTAGTTTCGGTCAAAAATCAAATTAAATCGGGGACTGTTCGAAATGATACGAAACATCTAATATCATTTATATATTTTATGAGGGAAGGTTATGATGGAATTCCATGCAAAAAATCATCCGAAAATTAGATTCTATGAAACTTTTCGAAATTTAAGTTTCGGTCAAAAATCATAGTATATTATACACGAGTTTCGGTCAAAAAAATCAAATTTAATTGGGGATTATTTGAAATGATATGAGACTTTTCTGGTCATTTATATATGTTTAGAGGGAAGGTTATGATGGAAGTCCATGCAAAAAAATCATATGAAAACTAGATTCTAAGAAACTTTTCGAAATGCATGTTTCGGTCAAAATATCTTTATATATTATACACTAGTTTATACTAGTTTCAGTCAAAAATCAAATTAAATCGGTTACTGTTCGAAATGATAAGAAACATCTAATATCATTTATATATTTTACGAGGGAAGGTTATGATGGAATTCCATGCAAAAAATCATTAAAAATTAGATTCTATGAAACTTTTCGAAATTTAAGTTTCGGTAAAAAATCATAGTATATTATACACGAGTTTTGGTCAAAAAAATCAAATTTAATTGGGGATTATTTGAAATGATACGAGACTTTTCTGATCATTTATATATGTTAAGAGGGAAGGTTATGATGGAAGTCCATGCAAAAAAAAATTATCTGAAAACTAGATTCTATGAAACTTTACGAAATGAAAGTTTCGGTCAAAAAATCATAATATATTATACACTAGTTTATACTAGTTTCGATCAATAATTAAATTAAATCGGGGCTGTTTAAAATGATACGAAACTTCTAATATCATTTATATAATTTACGAGGGAAGGTAATGATGGAAGTCCATGCAAAAAATCATATGAAAATTATATTCTTTGAAACTTTTCGAAATGCAATTTTCGGTCAAAAATCATAGTATATTATACACTAGTTTCGGTCCAAAATATCAAATTTAATTGGTGATTATTTGAAATGCTACGATACTTCTCAGATCATTTATATATGTTAAGAGAGAAGGTTATGATGGAATACCATGCAAAAAAATCATATGAAAACTAGATTCTATGAAACATTTCGAAATGCAAGTTTCGGTCAAAATATCTTTATATATTATACACTAGTTTATACTAGTTTCGGTCAAAAATCAAATTAAATCGGGGACTGTTCGAAATGATACGAAACATCTAATATCATTTATATATTTTATGAGGGAAATGTTATGATGGAATTCCATGCAAAAAATCATCCGAAAATTAGATTCTATGAAACTTTTCGAAATTTAAGTTTCGGTCAAAAATCATAGTATATTATACACGAGTTTCGGTCAAAAAAATCAAATTTAATTGGGGATTATTTGAAATGTTACGAGACTTTTCTTGTCATTTATATATGTTTAGAGGGAAGGTTATGATGGAAGTCCATGCAAAAAAATCATATGAAAACTAGATTCTAAGAAACTTTTCGAAATGCATGTTTCGGTCAAAATATCTTTATATATTATACACTAGTTTATACTAGTTTCGGTCAAAAATCAAATTAAATCGGGTACTGTTCGAAATGATAAGAAACATCTAATATCATTTATATATTTTACGAGGGAAGGTTATGATGGAATTCCATGCAAAAAATCATCCAAAAATTAGATTCTATGAAACTTTTCGAAATTTAAGTTTCGGTAAAAAATCATAGTATATTATACACGAGTTTCGGTCAAAAAAATCAAATTTAATTGGGGATTATTTGAAATGATACGAGACTTTTCTGATCATTTATATATGTTAAGAGGGAAGGTTATGATGGAAGTCCATGCAAAAAAAAAATCATCTGAAAACTAGATTCTATGAAACTTTACGAAATGAAAGTTTCAGTCAAAAAATCATAATATATTATACACTAGTTTATACTAGTTTCGATCAATAATCAAATTAAATCGGGGACTGTTTAAAATGATACGAAACTTCTAATATCATTTATATAATTTACGAGGGAAGGTAATGATGGAAGTCCATGCAAAAAATCATATGAAAATTATATTCTATGAAACTTTTCGAAATGCAATTTTCGGTCAAAAATCATAGTATATTATACACTAGTTTCGGTCCAAAATATCAAATTTAATTGGTGATTATTTGAAATGCTACGATACTTCTCAGATCATTTATATATGTTAAGAGGGAAGGTTATGATGGAATACCATGCAAAAAAATCATATGAAAACTAGATTCTATGAAACATTTCGAAATGCAAGTTTCGGTCAAAATATCTTTATATATTATACACTAGTTTATACTAGTTTCGGTCAAAAATCAAATTAAATCGGGGACTGTTCGAAATGATACGAAACATCTAATATCATTATAATATTTTATGAGGGAAGGTTATGATGGAATTCCATGCAAAAAATCATCCGAAAATTAGATTTTATGAAACTTTTCGAAATTTAAGTTTCGGTCAAAAATCATAGTATATTATACACGAGTTTCGGTCAAAAAAATCAAATTTAATTGGGGATTATTTGAAATGATACGAGACTTTTCTGGTCATTTATATATGTTTAGAGGGAAGGTTATGATGGAAGTCCATGCAAAAAAATCATATGAAAATTAGATTCTATGAAACTTTTTGAAATGCAAGTTTCGGTCAAAATATATTTATATATTATACACTAGTTTATACTAGTTTCGGTCAAAAATCAAATTAAATCGGGGACTGTTCGAAATGATAAGAAACATCTAATATCATTTATATATTTTACGAGGGATGGTTATGATGGAATTCCATGCAAAAAATCATCCGAAAATTAGATTCTATGAAACTTTTCGAAATTTAAGTTTCGGTCAAAAATCATAGTATATTATACACGAGTTTCGGTCAAAAAAATCAAATTTAATTGGGGAATATTTGAAATGATACGAGACTTTTCTGATCATTTATATATGTTAAGAGGGAAGGTTATGATGGAAGTCCATGCAAAAAAAAATCATCTGAAAACTAGATTCTATGAAACTTTACGAAATGCAAGTTTCGGTCAAAAAATCATAATATATTATACACTAGTTTATACTAGTTTCGATCAATAATCTAATTAAATCGGGGACTGTTAAAATGATACGAAACTTCTAATATCATTTATATAATTTACGAGGGAAGGTAATGATGGAAGTCCATGCAAAAAATCATATGAAAATTATATTCTATGAAACTTTTCGAAATGCAATTTTCGGTCAAAAATCATAGTATATTATACACTAGTTTCAGTCCAAAATATCAAATTTAATTGGTGATTATTTGAAATGCTATGATACTTATCAGATCATTTATATATGTTAAGAGGGAAGGTTATGATGGAATACCATGCAAAAAAGTCATATGAAAACTAGATTCTATGAAACATTTCGAAATGCAAGTTTCGGTCAAAATATCTTTATATATTATACACTAGTTTATACTAGTTTCGGTCAAAAATCAAATTAAATCGGGGACTGTTCGAAATGATACGAAACATCTAATATCATTTATATATTTTATGAGGGAAGGTTATGATGGAATTCCATGCAAAAAATCATCCGAAAATTAGATTCTATGAAACATTTCGAAATTTAAGTTTCGGTCAAAAATCATAGTATATTATACACGAGTTTCGGTCAAAAAAATCAAATTTAATTGGGGATTATTTGAAATGATATGAGACTTTTCTGGTCATTTATATATGTTTAGAGGGAAGGTTATGATGGAAGTCCATGCAAAAAAATCATATGAAAACTAGATTCTAAGAAACTTTTCGAAATGCATGTTTCGGTCAAAATATCTTTATATATTATACACTAGTTTATACTAGTTTCAGTCAAAAATCAAATTAAATCGGGTACTGTTCGAAATGATAAGAAACATCTAATATCATTTATATATTTTACGAGGGAAGGTTATGATGGAATTCCATGCAAGAAATCATCCAAAAATTAGATTCTATGAAACTTTTCGAAATTTAAGTTTCGGTAAAAAATCATAGTATATTATACACGAGTTTTGGTCAAAAAAATCAAATTTAATTGGGGATTATTTGAAATGATACGAGACTTTTTTGATCATTTATATATGTTAAGAGGGAAGGTTATGATGGAAGTCCATGCAAAAAAAAATCATCTGAAAACTAGATTCTATGAAACTTTACGAAATGAAAGTTTCGGTCAAAAAATCATAATATATTATACACTAGTTTATACTAGTTTCGATCAATAATTAAATTAAATCGGGGCTGTTTAAAATGATACGAAACTTCTAATATCATTTATATAATTTACGAGGGAAGGTAATGATGGAAGTCCATGCAAAAAATCATATGAAAATTATATTCTTTGAAACTTTTCGAAATGCAATTTTCGGTCAAAAATCATAGTATATTATACACTAGTTTCGGTCCAAAATATCAAATTTAATTGGTGATTATTTGAAATGCTACGATACTTCTCAGATCATTTATATATGTTAAGAGAGAAGGTTATGATGGAATACCATGCAAAAAAATCATATGAAAACTAGATTCTATGAAACATTTCGAAATGCAAGTTTCGGTCAAAATATCTTTATATATTATACACTAGTTTATACTAGTTTCGGTCAAAAATCAAATTAAATCGGGGACTGTTTGGTATGATACGAAACATCTAATATCATTTATATATTTTATGAGGGAAGGTTATGATGGAATTCCATGCAAAAAATCATCCGAAAATTAGATTTTATGAAACTTTTCGAAATTTTAGTTTTGGTCAAAAATTATAGTATATTATACACGAGTTTCGGTAAAAAAAATCAAATTTAATTGGGGATTATTTGAAATGATACGAGACTTTTCTGGTCATTTATATATGTTTAGAGGGAAGGTTATGATGGAAGTCCATGCAAAAAAATCATATGAAAACTAGATTCTATGAAACTTTTCGAAATGCAAGTTTCGGTCAAAATATATTTATATATTATACACTAGTTTATACTAGTTTCGGTCAAAAATCAAATTAAATCGGGGACTGTTCGAAATGATAAGAAACATCTAATATCATTTATATATATTACGAGGGAAGGTTATGATGGAATTCCATGCAAAAAATCATCCGAAAATTAGATTCTATGAAACTTTTCGAAATTTAAGTTTCGGTCAAAAATCATAGTATATTATACACGAGTTTCGGTCAAAAAAATCAAATTTAATTGGGGAATATTTGAAATGATACGAGACTTTTCTGATCATTTATATATGTTAAGAGGGAAGGTTATGATGGAAGTCCATGCAAAAAAAAATCATCTGAAAACTAGATTCTATGAAACTTTACGAAATGCAAGTTTCGGTCAAAAAATCATAATATATTATACACTAGTTTATACTAGTTTCGATCAATAATCTAATTAAATCGGGGACTGTTAAAATGATACGAAACTTCTAATATCATTTATATAATTTACGAGGGAAGGTAATGATGGAAGTCCATGCAAAAAATCATATGAAAATTATATTCTATGAAACTTTTCGAAATGCAATTTTCGGTCAAAAATCATAGTATATTATACACTAGTTTCAGTCCAAAATATCAAATTTAATTGGTGATTATTTGAAATGCTATGATACTTATCAGATCATTTATATATGTTAAGAGGGAAGGTTATGATGGAATACCATGCAAAAAAGTCATATGAAAACTAGATTCTATGAAACATTTCGAAATGCAAGTTTCGGTCAAAATATCTTTATATATTATACACTAGTTTATACTAGTTTCGGTCAAAAATCAAATTAAATCGGGGACTGTTCGAAATGATACGAAACATCTAATATCATTTATATATTTTATGAGGGAAGGTTATGATGGAATTCCATGCAAAAAATCATCCGAAAATTAGATTCTATGAAACATTTCGAAATTTAAGTTTCGGTCAAAAATCATAGTATATTATACACGAGTTTCGGTCAAAAAAATCAAATTTAATTGGGGATTATTTGAAATGATATGAGACTTTTCTGGTCATTTATATATGTTTAGAGGGAAGGTTATGATGGAAGTCCATGCAAAAAAATCATATGAAAACTAGATTCTAAGAAACTTTTCGAAATGCATGTTTCGGTCAAAATATCTTTATATATTATACACTAGTTTATACTAGTTTCAGTCAAAAATCAAATTAAATCGGGTACTGTTCGAAATGATAAGAAACATCTAATATCATTTATATATTTTACGAGGGAAGGTTATGATGGAATTCCATGCAAGAAATCATCCAAAAATTAGATTCTATGAAACTTTTCGAAATTTAAGTTTCGGTAAAAAATCATAGTATATTATACACGAGTTTTGGTCAAAAAAATCAAATTTAATTGGGGATTATTTGAAATGATACGAGACTTTTTTGATCATTTATATATGTTAAGAGGGAAGGTTATGATGGAAGTCCATGCAAAAAAAAATCATCTGAAAACTAGATTCTATGAAACTTTACGAAATGAAAGTTTCGGTCAAAAAATCATAATATATTATACACTAGTTTATACTAGTTTCGATCAATAATTAAATTAAATCGGGGCTGTTTAAAATGATACGAAACTTCTAATATCATTTATATAATTTACGAGGGAAGGTAATGATGGAAGTCCATGCAAAAAATCATATGAAAATTATATTCTTTGAAACTTTTCGAAATGCAATTTTCGGTCAAAAATCATAGTATATTATACACTAGTTTCGGTCCAAAATATCAAATTTAATTGGTGATTATTTGAAATGCTACGATACTTCTCAGATCATTTATATATGTTAAGAGAGAAGGTTATGATGGAATACCATGCAAAAAAATCATATGAAAACTAGATTCTATGAAACATTTCGAAATGCAAGTTTCGGTCAAAATATCTTTATATATTATACACTAGTTTATACTAGTTTCGGTCAAAAATCAAATTAAATCGGGGACTGTTCGAAATGATACGAAACATCTAATATCATTTATATATTTTATGAGGGAAGGTTATGATGGAATTCCATGCAAAAAATCATCCGAAAATTAGATTCTATGAAACATTTCGAAATTTAAGTTTCGGTCAAAAATCATAGTATATTATACACGAGTTTCGGTCAAAAAAATCAAATTTAATTGGGGATTATTTGAAATGATATGAGACTTTTCTGGTCATTTATATATGTTTAGAGGGAAGGTTATGATGGAAGTCCATGCAAAAAAATCATATGAAAACTAGATTCTAAGAAACTTTTCGAAATGCATGTTTCGGTCAAAATATCTTTATATATTATACACTAGTTTATACTAGTTTCAGTCAAAAATCAAATTAAATCGGGTACTGTTCGAAATGATAAGAAACATCTAATATCATTTATATATTTTACGAGGGAAGGTTATGATGGAATTCCATGCAAGAAATCATCCAAAAATTAGATTCTATGAAACTTTTCGAAATTTAAGTTTCGGTAAAAAATCATAGTATATTATACACGAGTTTTGGTCAAAAAAATCAAATTTAATTGGGGATTATTTGAAATGATACGAGACTTTTTTGATCATTTATATATGTTAAGAGGGAAGGTTATGATGGAAGTCCATGCAAAAAAAAATCATCTGAAAACTAGATTCTATGAAACTTTACGAAATGAAAGTTTCGGTCAAAAAATCATAATATATTATACACTAGTTTATACTAGTTTCGATCAATAATTAAATTAAATCGGGGCTGTTTAAAATGATACGAAACTTCTAATATCATTTATATAATTTACGAGGGAAGGTAATGATGGAAGTCCATGCAAAAAATCATATGAAAATTATATTCTTTGAAACTTTTCGAAATGCAATTTTCGGTCAAAAATCATAGTATATTATACACTAGTTTCGGTCCAAAATATCAAATTTAATTGGTGATTATTTGAAATGCTACGATACTTCTCAGATCATTTATATATGTTAAGAGAGAAGGTTATGATGGAATACCATGCAAAAAAATCATATGAAAACTAGATTATATGAAACATTTCGAAATGCAAGTTTCGGTCAAAATATCTTTATATATTATACACTAGTTTATACTAGTTTCGGTCAAAAATCAAATTAAATCGGGGACTGTTTGGTATGATACGAAACATCTAATATCATTTATATATTTTATGAGGGAAGGTTATGATGGAATTCCATGCAAAAAATCATCCGAAAATTAGATTTTATGAAACTTTTCGAAATTTTAGTTTTGGTCAAAAATTATAGTATATTATACACGAGTTTCGGTAAAAAAAATCAAATTTAATTGGGGATTATTTGAAATGATACGAGACTTTTCTGGTCATTTATATATGTTTAGAGGGAAGGTTATGATGGAAGTCCATGCAAAAAAATCATATGAAAACTAGATTCTATGAAACTTTTCGAAATGCAAGTTTCGGTCAAAATATATTTATATATTATACACTAGTTTATACTAGTTTCGGTCAAAAATCAAATTAAATCGGGGACTGTTCGAAATGATAAGAAACATCTAATATCATTTATATATATTACGAGGGAAGGTTATGATGGAATTCCATGCAAAAAATCATCCGAAAATTAGATTCTATGAAACTTTTCGAAATTTAAGTTTCGGTCAAAAATCATAGTATATTATACACGAGTTTCGGTCAAAAAAATCAAATTTAATTGGGGAATATTTGAAATGATACGAGACTTTTCTGATCATTTATATATGTTAAGAGGGAAGGTTATGATGGAAGTCCATGCAAAAAAAAATCATCTGAAAACTAGATTCTATGAAACTTTACGAAATGCAAGTTTCGGTCAAAAAATCATAATATATTATACACTAGTTTATACTAGTTTCGATCAATAATCTAATTAAATCGGGGACTGTTAAAATGATACGAAACTTCTAATATCATTTATATAATTTACGAGGGAAGGTAATGATGGAAGTCCATGCAAAAAATCATATGAAAATTATATTCTATGAAACTTTTCGAAATGCAATTTTCGGTCAAAAATCATAGTATATTATACACTAGTTTCAGTCCAAAATATCAAATTTAATTGGTGATTATTTGAAATGCTATGATACTTATCAGATCATTTATATATGTTAAGAGGGAAGGTTATGATGGAATACCATGCAAAAAAGTCATATGAAAACTAGATTCTATGAAACATTTCGAAATGCAAGTTTCGGTCAAAATATCTTTATATATTATACACTAGTTTATACTAGTTTCGGTCAAAAATCAAATTAAATCGGGGACTGTTCGAAATGATACGAAACATCTAATATCATTTATATATTTTATGAGGGAAGGTTATGATGGAATTCCATGCAAAAAATCATCCGAAAATTAGATTCTATGAAACATTTCGAAATTTAAGTTTCGGTCAAAAATCATAGTATATTATACACGAGTTTCGGTCAAAAAAATCAAATTTAATTGGGGATTATTTGAAATGATATGAGACTTTTCTGGTCATTTATATATGTTTAGAGGGAAGGTTATGATGGAAGTCCATGCAAAAAAATCATATGAAAACTAGATTCTAAGAAACTTTTCGAAATGCATGTTTCGGTCAAAATATCTTTATATATTATACACTAGTTTATACTAGTTTCAGTCAAAAATCAAATTAAATCGGGTACTGTTCGAAATGATAAGAAACATCTAATATCATTTATATATTTTACGAGGGAAGGTTATGATGGAATTCCATGCAAGAAATCATCCAAAAATTAGATTCTATGAAACTTTTCGAAATTTAAGTTTCGGTAAAAAATCATAGTATATTATACACGAGTTTTGGTCAAAAAAATCAAATTTAATTGGGGATTATTTGAAATGATACGAGACTTTTTTGATCATTTATATATGTTAAGAGGGAAGGTTATGATGGAAGTCCATGCAAAAAAAAATCATCTGAAAACTAGATTCTATGAAACTTTACGAAATGAAAGTTTCGGTCAAAAAATCATAATATATTATACACTAGTTTATACTAGTTTCGATCAATAATTAAATTAAATCGGGGCTGTTTAAAATGATACGAAACTTCTAATATCATTTATATAATTTACGAGGGAAGGTAATGATGGAAGTCCATGCAAAAAATCATATGAAAATTATATTCTTTGAAACTTTTCGAAATGCAATTTTCGGTCAAAAATCATAGTATATTATACACTAGTTTCGGTCCAAAATATCAAATTTAATTGGTGATTATTTGAAATGCTACGATACTTCTCAGATCATTTATATATGTTAAGAGAGAAGGTTATGATGGAATACCATGCAAAAAAATCATATGAAAACTAGATTCTATGAAACATTTCGAAATGCAAGTTTCGGTCAAAATATCTTTATATATTATACACTAGTTTATACTAGTTTCGGTCAAAAATCAAATTAAATCGGGGACTGTTTGGTATGATACGAAACATCTAATATCATTTATATATTTTATGAGGGAAGGTTATGATGGAATTCCATGCAAAAAATCATCCGAAAATTAGATTTTATGAAACTTTTCGAAATTTTAGTTTTGGTCAAAAATTATAGTATATTATACACGAGTTTCGGTAAAAAAAATCAAATTTAATTGGGGATTATTTGAAATGATACGAGACTTTTCTGGTCATTTATATATGTTTAGAGGGAAGGTTATGATGGAAGTCCATGCAAAAAAATCATATGAAAACTAGATTCTATGAAACTTTTCGAAATGCAAGTTTCGGTCAAAATATATTTATATATTATACACTAGTTTATACTAGTTTCGGTCAAAAATCAAATTAAATCGGGGACTGTTCGAAATGATAAGAAACATCTAATATCATTTATATATATTACGAGGGAAGGTTATGATGGAATTCCATGCAAAAAATCATCCGAAAATTAGATTCTATGAAACTTTTCGAAATTTAAGTTTCGGTCAAAAATCATAGTATATTATACACGAGTTTCGGTCAAAAAAATCAAATTTAATTGGGGATTATTTGAAATGATACGAGACTTTCCTGATCATTTATATATGTTAAGAGGGAAGGTTATGATGGAAGTCCATGCAAAAAAAAATCATCTGAAAACTAGATTCTATGAAACTTTACGAAATGCAAGTTTCGGTCAAAAAATCATAATATATTATACACTAGTTTATACTAGTTTCGATCAATAATCTAATTAAATCGGGGACTGTTCAAAATGATACGAAACGTCTAATATCATTTATATAATTTACGAGGGAAGGTAATGATGGAAGTCCATGCAAAAAATCATATGAAAATTATATTCTATGAAACTTTTCGAAATGCAATTTTCGGTCAAAATTCATAGTATATTATACACTAGTTTCAGTCCAAAATATCAAATTTAATTGGTGATTATTTGAAATGCTATGATACTTATCAGATCATTTATATATGTTAAGAGGGAAGGTTATGATGGAATACCATGCAAAAAAGTCATATGAAAACTAGATTCTATGAAACATTTCGAAATGCAAGTTTCGGTCAAAATATATTTATATATTATACACTAGTTTATACTAGTTTCGGTCAAAAATCAAATTAAATCGGAGACTGTTCGAAATGATACGAAACATCTAATATCATTTGTATATTTTATGAGGGAAGGATATGATGGAATTCCATGCAAAAAATCATCCGAAAATTAGATTCTATGAAACTTTTCGAAATTTAAGTTTCGGTCAAAAATCATAGTATATTATACACGAGTTTCGGTCAAAAAAATCAAATTTAATTGCGGATTATTTGAAATGATACGAGACTTTTCTGGTCATTTATATATGTTTAGAGGGAAGGTTATGATGGAAGTCCATGCAAAAAAATCATATGAAAACTAGATTCTATGAAACTTTTCGAAATGCAAGTTTCGGTCAAAATATCTTTATATATATTATACACTAGTTTATACTAGTTTCAGTCAAAAATCAAATTAAATCGGGTACTGTTCGAAATGATAAGAAACATCTAATATCATTTATATATTTTACGAGGGAAGGTTATGATGGAATTCCATGCAAAAAATCATCCGAAAATTAGATTCTATGAAACTTTTCGAAATTTAAGTTTCGGTCAAAAATCATAGTATATTATACACGAGTTTCGGTCAAAAAAATCAAATTTAATTGGGGATTATTTGAAATGATACGAGACTTTTCTGATCATTTATATATGTTAAGAGGGAAGGTTATGATGGAAGTCCATGCAAAAAAAAAATCATCTGAAAACTAGATTCTATGAAACTTTACGAAATGAAAGTTTCGGTCAAAAAATCATAATATATTATACACTAGTTTATACTAGTTTCCATCAATAATCTAATTAAATCGGGGCTGTTTAAAATGATACGAAACTTCTAATATCATTTATATAATTTACGAGGGAAGGTAATGATGGAAGTCCATGCAAAAAATCATATGAAAATTATATTCTTTGAAACTTTTCGAAATGCAATTTTCGGTCAAAAATCATAGTATATTATACACTAGTTTCGGTCAAAAAAATCAAATTTAATTGGGGATTATTTGAAATGATACGAGACTTTTCTGATCATTTATATATGTTAAGAGGGAAGGTTATGATGGAAGTCCATGCAAAAAAAAATCATCTGAAAACTAGATTCTATGAAACTTTACGAAATGAAAGTTTCGGTCAAAAAATCATAATATATTATACACTAGTTTATACTAGTTTCGATCAATAATTAAATTAAATCGGGGCTGTTTAAAATGATACGAAACTTCTAATATCATTTATATAATTGACGAGGGAAGGTAATGATGGAAGTCCATGCAAAAAATCATATGAAAATTATATTCTTTGAAACTTTTCGAAATGCAATTTTCGGTCAAAAATCATAGTATATTATACACTAGTTTCGGTCCAAAATATCAAATTTAATTGGTGATTATTTGAAATGCTACGATACTTCTCAGATCATTTATATATGTTAAGAGAGAAGGTTATGATGGAATACCATGCAAAAAAATCATATGAAAACTAGATTCTATGAAACATTTCGAAATGCAAGTTTCGGTCAAAATATCTTTATATATTATACACTAGTTTATACTAGTTTCGGTCAAAAATCAAATTAAATCGGGGACTGTTCGGTATGATACGAAACATCTAATATCATTTATATATTTTATGAGGGAAGGTTATGATGGAATTCCATGCAAAAAATCATCCGAAAATTAGATTTTATGAAACTTTTCGAAATTTAAGTTTTGGTCAAAAATTATAGTATATTATACACGAGTTTCGGTAAAAAAAATCAAATTTAATTGGGGATTATTTGAAATGATACGAGACTTTTCTGGTCATTTATATATGTTTAGAGGGAAGGTTATGATGGAAGTCCATGCAAAAAAATCATATGAAAACTAGATTCTATGAAACTTTTCGAAATGCAAGTTTCGGTCAAAATATATTTATATATTATACACTAGTTTATACTAGTTTCGGTCAAAAATCAAATTAAATCGGGGACTGTTCGAAATGATAAGAAACATCTAATATCATTTATATATTTTACGAGGGAAGGTTATGATGGAATTCCATGCAAAAAATCATCCGAAAATTAGATTCTATGAAACTTTTCGAAATTTAAGTTTCGGTCAAAAATCATAGTATATTATACACGAGTTTCGGTCAAAAAAATCAAATTTAATTGGGGATTATTTGAAATGATACGAGACTTTTCTGGTCATTTATATATGTTTAGAGGGAAGGTTATGATGGAAGTCCATGCAAAAAAATCATATGAAAACTAGATTCTATGAAACTTTTCGAAATGCAAGTTTCGGTCAAAATATCTTTATATATATTATACACTAGTTTATACTAGTTTCGGTCAAAAATCAAATTAAATCGGGGACTGTTCGAAATGATAAGAAACATCTAATATCATTTATATATTTTACGAGGGAAGGTTATGATGGAATTCCATGCAAAAAATCATCCGAAAATTAGATTCTATGAAACTTTTCGAAATTTAAGTTTCGGTCAAAAATCATAGTATATTATACACGAGTTTCGGTCAAAAAAATCAAATTTAATTGGGGATTATTTGAAATGATACGAGACTTTCCTGATCATTTATATATGTTAAGAGGGAAGGTTATGATGGAAGTCCATGCAAAAAAAAATCATCTGAAAACTAGATTCTATGAAACTTTACGAAATGCAAGTTTCGGTCAAAAAGTCATAATATATTATACACTAGTTTATACTAGTTTCGATCAATAATCTAATTAAATCGGGGACTGTTCAAAATGATACGAAACTTCTAATATCATTTATATAATTTACGAGGGAAGGTAATGATGGAAGTCCATGCAAAAAATCATATGAAAATTATATTCTATGAAACTTTTCGAAATGCAATTTTCGGTCAAAATTCATAGTATATTATACACTAGTTTCAGTCCAAAATATCAAATTTAATTGGTGATTATTTGAAATGCTATGATACTTATCAGATCATTTATATATGTTAAGAGGGAAGGTTATGATGGAATACCATGCAAAAAAGTCATATGAAAACTAGATTCTATGAAACATTTCGAAATGCAAGTTTCGGTCAAAATATATTTATATATTATACACTAGTTTATACTAGTTTCGGTCAAAAATCAAATTAAATCGGAGACTGTTCGAAATGATACGAAACATCTAATATCATTTGTATATTTTATGAGGGAAGGTTATGATGGAATTCCATGCAAAAAATCATCCGAAAATTAGATTCTATGAAACTTTTCGAAATTTAAGTTTCGGTAGAAAATCATAGTATATTATACACGAGTTTCGGTCAAAAAAATCAAATTTAATTGGGGATTATTTGAAATGATACGAGACTTTTCTGGTCATTTATATATGTTTAGAGGGAAGGTTATGATGGAAGTCCATGCAAAAAAATCATATGAAAACTAGATTCTATGAAACTTTTCGAAATGCAAGTTTCGGTCAAAATATCTTTATATATTATACACTAGTTTATACTAGTTTCGGTCAAAAATCAAATTAAATCGGGCTCTGTTCGAAATGATAAGAAACATCTAATATCATTTATATATTTTATGAGGGAAGGTTATGATGGAATTCCATGCAAAAAATCATCCGAAAATTAGATTCTATGAAACTTTTCGAAATTTAAGTTTCGGTCAAAAATCATAGTATATTATACACGAGTTTCGGTCAAAAAAATCAAATTTAATTGGGGATTATTTGAAATGATACGAGACTTTCCTGATCATTTATATATGTTAAGAGGGAAGGTTATGATGGAAGTCCATGCAAAAAAAAATCATCTGAAAACTAGATTCTATGAAACTTTACGAAATGCAAGTTTCGGTCAAAAAATCATAATATATTATACACTAGTTTATACTAGTTTCGATCAATAATCTAATTAAATCGGGGACTGTTCAAAATGATACGAAACTTCTAATATCATTTATATAATTTACGAGGGAAGGTAATGATGGAAGTCCATGCAAAAAATCATATGAAAATTATATTCTATGAAACTTTTCGAAATGCAATTTTCGGTCAAAAATCATAGTATATTATACACTAGTTTCAGTCCAAAATATCAAATTTAATTGGTGATTATTTGAAATGCTATGATACTTATCAGATCATTTATATATGTTAAGAGGGAAGGTTATGATGGAATACCATGCAAAAAAGTCATATGAAAACTAGATTCTATGAAACATTTCGAAATGCAAGTTTCGGTCAAAATATCTTTATATATTATACACTAGTTTATACTAGTTTCGGTCAAAAATCAAATTAAATCGGAGACTGTTCGAAATGACACGAAACATCTAATATCATTTGTATATTTTATGAGGGAAGGATATGATGGAATTCCATGCAAAAAATCATCCGAAAATTAGATTCTATGAAACTTTTCGAAATTTAAGTTTCGGTCAAAAATCATAGTATATTATACACGAGTTTCGGTCAAAAAAATCAAATTTAATTGGGGATTATTTGAAATGATACGAGACTTTTCTGGTCATTTATATATGTTTAGAGGGAAGGTTATGATGGAAGTCCATGCAAAAAAATCATATGAAAACTAGATTCTATGAAACTTTTCGAAATGCAAGTTTCGGTCAAAATATCTTTATATATATTATACACTAGTTTATACTAGTTTCAGTCAAAAATCAAATTAAATCGGGTACTGTTCGAAATGATAAGAAACATCTAATATCATTTATATATTTTACGAGGGAAGGTTATGATGGAATTCCATGCAAAAAATCATCCGAAAATTAGATTCTATGAAACTTTTCGAAATTTAAGTTTCGGTCAAAAATCATAGTATATTATACACGAGTTTCGGTCAAAAAAATCAAATTTAATTGGGGATTATTTGAAATGATACGAGACTTTTCTGATCATTTATATATGTTAAGAGGGAAGGTTATGATGGAAGTCCATGCAAAAAAAAAATCATCTGAAAACTAGATTCTATGAAACTTTACGAAATGAAAGTTTCGGTCAAAAAATCATAATATATTATACACTAGTTTATACTAGTTTCCATCAATAATCTAATTAAATCGGGGCTGTTTAAAATGATACGAAACTTCTAATATCATTTATATAATTTACGAGGGAAGGTAATGATGGAAGTCCATGCAAAAAATCATATGAAAATTATATTCTTTGAAACTTTTCGAAATGCAATTTTCGGTCAAAAATCATAGTATATTATACACTAGTTTCGGTCCAAAATATCAAATTTAATTGGTGATTATTTGAAATGCTACGATACTTCTCAGATCATTTATATATGTTAAGAGAGAAGGTTATAATGGAATACCATGCAAAAAAGTCATATGAAAACTAGATTCTATGAAACATTTCGAAATGCAAGTTTCGGTCAAAATATCTTTATATATTATACACTAGTTTATACTAGTTTCGGTCAAAAATCAAATTAAATCGGGGACTGTTCGGTATGATACGAAACATCTAATATCATTTATATATTTTATGAGGGAAGGATATGATGGAATTCCATGCAAAAAATCATCCGAAAATTAGATTCTATGAAACTTTTCGAAATTTAAGTTTTGGTCAAAAATTATAGTATATTATACACGAGTTTCGGTAAAAAAAATCAAATTTAATTGGGGATTATTTGAAATGATACGAGACTTTTCTGGTCATTTATATATGTTTAGAGGGAAGGTTATGATGGAAGTCCATGCAAAAAAATCATATGAAAACTAGATTCTATGAAACTTTTCGAAATGTAAGTTTCGGTCAAAATATATTTATATATTATACACTAGTTTATACTAGTTTCGGTCAAAAATCAAATTAAATCGGGGACTGTTCGAAATGATAAGAAACATCTAATATCATTTATATATTTTATGAGGGAAGGTTATGATGGAATTCCATGCAAAAAATCATCCGAAAATTAGATTCTATGAAACTTTTCGAAATTTAAGTTTCGGTCAAAAATCATAGTATATTATACACGAGTTTCGGTCAAAAAAATCAAATTTAATTCGGGATTATTTGAAATGATACGAGACTTTCCTGATCATTTATATATGTTAAGAGGGAAGGTTATGATGGAAGTCCATGCAAAAAAAAATCATCTGAAAACTAGATTCTATGAAACTTTACGAAATGCAAGTTTCGGTCAAAAAGTCATAATATATTATACACTAGTTTATACTAGTTTCCATCAATAATCAAATTAAATCGGGGACTGTTCAAAATGATACGAAACTTCTAATATCATTTATATAATTTACGAGGGAAGGTAATGATGGAAGTCCATGCAAAAAATCATATGAAAATTATATTCTATGAAACTTTTCGAAATGCAATTTTCGGTCAAAATTCATAGTATATTATACACTAGTTTCAGTCCAAAATATCAAATTTAATTGGTGATTATTTGAAATGCTATGATACTTATCAGATCATTTATATATGTTAAGAGGGAAGGTTATGATGGAATACCATGCAAAAAAGTCATATGAAAACTAGATTCTATGAAACATTTCGAAATGCAAGTTTCGGTCAAAATATATTTATATATTATACACTAGTTTATACTAGTTTCGGTCAAAAATCAAATTAAATCGGAGACTGTTCGAAATGATACGAAACATCTAATATCATTTGTATATTTTATGAGGGAAGGATATGATGGAATTCCATGCAAAAAATCATCCGAAAATTAGATTCTATGAAACTTTTCGAAATTTAAGTTTCGGTCAAAAATCATAGTATATTATACACAAGTTTCGGTCAAAAAAATCAAATTTAATTGGGGATTATTTGAAATGATACGAGACTTTTCTGGTCATTTATATATGTTTAGAGGGAAGGTTATGATGGAAGTCCATGCAAAAAAATCATATGAAAACTAGATTCTATGAAACTTTTCGAAATGCAAGTTTCGGTCAAAATATCTTTATATATATTATACACTAGTTTATACTAGTTTCGGTCAAAAATCAAATTAAATCGGGGACTGTTCGAAATGATAAGAAACATCTAATATCATTTATATATTTTACGAGGGAAGGTTATGATGGAATTCCATGCAAAAAATCATCCGAAAATTAGATTCTATGAAACTTTTCGAAATTTAAGTTTCGGTCAAAAATCATAGTATATTATACACGAGTTTCGGTCAAAAAAATCAAATTTAATTGGGGATTATTTGAAATGATACGAGACTTTTCTGATCATTTATATATGTTAAGAGGGAAGGTTATGATGGAAGTCCATGCAAAAAAAAATCATCTGAAAACTAGATTCTATGAAACTTTACGAAATGAAAGTTTCGGTCAAAAAATCATAATATATTATACACTAGTTTATACTAGTTTCCATCAATAATCTAATTAAATCGGGGCCTGTTCAAAATGATACGAAACTTCTAATATCATTTATATAATTTACGAGGGAAGGTAATGATGGAAGTCCATGCAAAAAATCATATGAAAATTATATTCTATGAAACTTTTCGAAATGCAATTTTCGGTCAAAAATCATAGTATATTATACACTAGTTTCAGTCCAAAATATCAAATTTAATTGGTGATTATTTGAAATGCTATGATACTTATCAGATCATTTATATATGTTAAGAGGGAAGGTTATGATGGAATACCATGCAAAAAAGTCATATGAAAACTAGATTCTATGAAACATTTCGAAATGCAAGTTTCGGTCAAAATATATTTATATATTATACACTAGTTTATACTAGTTTCGGTCAAAAATCAAATTAAATCGGAGACTGTTCGAAATGATACGAAACATCTAATATCATTTGTATATTTTATGAGGGAAGGATATGATGGAATTCCATGCAAAAAATCATCCGAAAATTAGATTCTATGAAACTTTTCGAAATTTAAGTTTCGGTCAAAAATCATAGTATATTATACACGAGTTTCGGTCAAAAAAATCAAATTTAATTGGGGATTATTTGAAATGATACGAGACTTTTCTGGTCATTTATATATGTTTAGAGGGAAGGTTATGATGGAAGTCCATGCAAAAAAATCATATGAAAACTAGATTCTATGAAACTTTTCGAAATGCAAGTTTCGGTAAAAATATCTTTATATATATTATACACTAGTTTATACTAGTTTCGGTCAAAAATCAAATTAAATCGGGGACTGTTCGAAATGATAAGAAACATCTAATATCATTTATATATTTTACGAGGGAAGGTTATGATGGAATTCCATGCAAAAAATCATCCGAAAATTAGATTCTATGAAACTTTTCGAAATTTAAGTTTCGGTCAAAAATCATAGTATATTATACACGAGTTTCGGTCAAAAAAATCAAATTTAATTGGGGATTATTTGAAATGATACGAGACTTTCCTGATCATTTATATATGTTAAGAGGGAAGGTTATGATGGAAGTCCATGCAAAAAAAAATCATCTGAAAACTAGATTCTATGAAACTTTACGAAATGCAAGTTTCGGTCAAAAAGTCATAATATATTATACACTAGTTTATACTAGTTTCGATCAATAATCTAATTAAATCGGGGACTGTTCAAAATGATACGAAACTTCTAATATCATTTATATAATTTACGAGGGAAGGTAATGATGGAAGTCCATGCAAAAAATCATATGAAAATTATATTCTATGAAACTTTTCGAAATGCAATTTTCGGTCAAAATTCATAGTATATTATACACTAGTTTCAGTCCAAAATATCAAATTTAATTGGTGATTATTTGAAATGCTATGATACTTATCAGATCATTTATATATGTTAAGAGGGAAGGTTATGATGGAATACCATGCAAAAAAGTCATATGAAAACTAGATTCTATGAAACATTTCGAAATGCAAGTTTCGGTCAAAATATATTTATATATTATACACTAGTTTATACTAGTTTCGGTCAAAAATCAAATTAAATCGGAGACTGTTCGAAATGATACGAAACATCTAATATCATTTGTATATTTTATGAGGGAAGGATATGATGGAATTCCATGCAAAAAATCATCCGAAAATTAGATTCTATGAAACTTTTCGAAATTTAAGTTTCGGTCAAAAATCATAGTATATTATACACGAGTTTCGGTCAAAAATATCAAATTTAATTGGGGATTATTTGAAATGATACGAGACTTTTCTGGTCATTTATATATGTTTAGAGGGAAGGTTATGATGGAAGTCCATGCAAAAAAATCATATGAAAACTAGATTCTATGAAACTTTTCGAAATGCAAGTTTCGGTCAAAATATCTTTAAATATTATACACTAGTTTATACTAGTTTCGGTCAAAAATCAAATTAAATCGGGGACTGTTCGAAATGATAAGAAACATCTAATATCATTTATATATTTTACGAGGGAAGGTTATGATGGAATTCCATGCAAAAAATCATCCGAAAATTAGATTCTATGAAACTTTTCGAAATTTAAGTTTCGGTCAAAAATCATAGTATATTATACACGAGTTTCGGTCAAAAAAATCAAATTTAATTGGGGATTATTTGAAATGATACGAGACTTTTCTGATCATTTATATATGTTAAGAGGGAAGGTTATGATGGAAGTCCATGCAAAAAAAAATCATCTGAAAACTAGATTCTATGAAACTTTACGAAATGCAAGTTTCGGTCAAAAAGTCATAATATATTATACACTAGTTTATACTAGTTTCCATCAATAATCTAATTAAATCGGGGACTGTTCAAAATGATACGAAACTTCTAATATCATTTATATAATTTACGAGGGAAGGTAATGATGGAAGTCCATGCAAAAAATCATATGAAAATTATATTCTATGAAACTTTTCGAAATGCAATTTTCGGTCAAAAATCATAGTATATTATACACTAGTTTCAGTCCAAAATATCAAATTTAATTGGTGATTATTTGAAATGCTATGATACTTATCAGATCATTTATATATGTTAAGAGGGAAGGTTATGATGGAATACCATGCAAAAAAGTCATATGAAAACTAGATTCTATGAAACATTTCGAAATGCAAGTTTCGGTCAAAATATCTTTATATATTATACACTAGTTTATACTAGTTTCGGTCAAAAATCAAATTAAATCGGGGACTGTTCGAAATGATACGAAACATCTAATATCATTTGTATATTTTATGAGGGAAGGTTATGATGGAATTCCATGCAAAAAATCATCCGAAAATTAGATTCTATGAAACTTTTCGAAATTTAAGTTTCGGTCAAAAATCATAGTATATTATACACGAGTTTCGGTCAAAAAAATCAAATTTAATTGGGGATTATTTGAAATGATACGAGACTTTTCTGGTCATTTATATATGTTTAGAGGGAAGGTTATGATGGAAGTCCATGCAAAAAAATCATATGAAAACTAGATTCTATGAAACTTTTCGAAATGCAAGTTTCGGTCAAAATATCTTTATATATTATACACTAGTTTATACTAGTTTCGGTCAAAAATCAAATTAAATCGGGGACTGTTCGAAATGATAAGAAACATCTAATATCATTTATATATTTTACGAGGGAAGGTTATGATGGAATTCCATGCAAAAAATCATCCGAAAATTAGATTCTATGAAACTTTTCGAAATTTAAGTTTCGGTCAAAAATCAAAGTATATTATACACGAGTTTCGGTCAAAAAAATCAAATTTAATTGGGGATTATTTGAAATGATACGAGACTTTTCTGATCATTTATATATGTTAAGAGGGAAGGTTATGATGGAAGTCCATGCAAAAAAAAATCATCTGAAAACTAGATTCTATGAAACTTTACGAAATGCAAGTTTCGGTCAAAAAGTCATAATATATTATACACTAGTTTATACTAGTTTCCATCAATAATCTAATTAAATCGGGGACTGTTCAAAATGATACGAAACTTCTAATATCATTTATATAATTTACGAGGGAAGGTAATGATGGAAGTCCATGCAAAAAATCATATGAAAATTATATTCTATGAAACTTTTCGAAATGCAATTTTCGGTCAAAAATCCTAGTATATTATACACTAGTTTCAGTCCAAAATATCAAATTTAATTGGTGATTATTTGAAATGCTATGATACTTATCAGATCATTTATATATGTTAAGAGGGAAGGTTATGATGGAATACCATGCAAAAAAGTCATATGAAAACTAGATTCTATGAAACATTTCGAAATGCAAGTTTCGGTCAAAATATCTTTATATATTATACACTAGTTTATACTAGTTTCGGTCAAAAATCAAATTAAATCGGGGACTGTTCGAAATGATACGAAACATCTAATATCATTTGTATATTTTATGAGGGAAGGTTATGATGGAATTCCATGCAAAAAATCATCCGAAAATTAGATTTTATGAAACTTTTCGAAATTTAAGTTTCGGTCAAAAATCATAGTATATTATACACGAGTTTCGGTTAAAAAAATCAAATTTAATTGGGGATTATTTGAAATGATACGAGACTTTTCTGGTCATTTATATATGTTTAGAGGGAAGGTTATGATGGAAGTCCATGCAAAAAAATCATATGAAAACTAGATTCTATGAAACTTTTCGAAATGCAAGTTTCGGTCAAAATATCTTTATATATTATACACTAGTTTATACTAGTTTCGGTCAAAAATCAAATTAAATCGGGGACTGTTCGAAATGATAAGAAACATCTAATATCATTTATATATTTTACGAGGGAAGGTTATGATGGAATTCCATGCAAAAAATCATCCGAAAATTAGATTCTATGAAACTTTTCGAAATTTAAGTTTCGGTCAAAAATCAAAGTATATTATACACGAGTTTCGGTCAAAAAAATCAAATTTAATTGGGGATTATTTGAAATGATACGAGACTTTTCTGATCATTTATATATGTTAAGAGGGAAGGTTATGATGGAAGTCCATGCAAAAAAAAATCATCTGAAAACTAGATTCTATGAAACTTTACGAAATGCAAGTTTCGGTCAAAAAATCATAGTTTATACTAGTTTCGATCAATAATCTAATTAAATCGAGGACTGTTCAAAATGATACGAAACTTCTAATATCATTTATATAATTTACGAGGGAAGGTAATGATGGAAGTCCATGCAAAAAATCATATGAAAATTATATTCTATGAAACTTTTCGAAATGCAATTTTCGGTCAAAAATCATAGTATATTATACACTAGTTTCAGTCCAAAATATCAAATTTAATTGGTGATTATTTGAAATGCTATGATACTTATCAGATCATTTATATATGTTAAGAGGGAAGGTTATGATGGAATACCATGCAAAAAAGTCATATGAAAACTAGATTCTATGAAACATTTCGAAATGCAAGTTTCGGTCAAAATATCTTTATATATTATACACTAGTTTATACTAGTTTCGGTCAAAAATCAAATTAAATCGGGGACTGTTCGAAATGATACGAAACATCTAATATCATTTGTATATTTTATGAGGGAAGGTTATGATGGAATTCCATGCAAAAAATCATCCGAAAATTAGATTTTATGAAACTTTTCGAAATTTAAGTTTCGGTCAAAAATCATAGTATATTATACACGAGTTTCGGTCAAAAAAATCAAATTTAATTGGGGATTATTTGAAATGATACGAGACTTTTCTGATCATTTATATATGTTAAGAGGGAAGGTTATGATGGAAGTCCATGCAAAAAAAAATCATCTGAAAACTAGATTCTATGAAACTTTACGAAATGCAAGTTTCGGTCAAAAAGTCATAATATATTATACACTAGTTTATACTAGTTTCCATCAATAATCTAATTAAATCGGGGACTGTTCAAAATGATACGAAACTTCTAATATCATTTATATAATTTACGAGGGAAGGTAATGATGGAAGTCCATGCAAAAAATCATATGAAAATTATATTCTATGAAACTTTTCGAAATGCAATTTTCGGTCAAAAATCCTAGTATATTATACACTAGTTTCAGTCCAAAATATCAAATTTAATTGGTGATTATTTGAAATGCTATGATACTTATCAGATCATTTATATATGTTAAGAGGGAAGGTTATGATGGAATACCATGCAAAAAAGTCATATGAAAACTAGATTCTATGAAACATTTCGAAATGCAAGTTTCGGTCAAAATATCTTTATATATTATACACTAGTTTATACTAGTTTCGGTCAAAAATCAAATTAAATCGGGGACTGTTCGAAATGATACGAAACATCTAATATCATTTGTATATTTTATGAGGGAAGGTTATGATGGAATTCCATGCAAAAAATCATCCGAAAATTAGATTTTATGAAACTTTTCGAAATTTAAGTTTCGGTCAAAAATCATAGTATATTATACACGAGTTTCGGTTAAAAAAATCAAATTTAATTGGGGATTATTTGAAATGATACGAGACTTTTCTGGTCATTTATATATGTTTAGAGGGAAGGTTATGATGGAAGTCCATGCAAAAAAATCATATGAAAACTAGATTCTATGAAACTTTTCGAAATGCAAGTTTCGGTCAAAATATCTTTATATATTATACACTAGTTTATACTAGTTTCGGTCAAAAATCAAATTAAATCGGGGACTGTTCGAAATGATAAGAAACATCTAATATCATTTATATATTTTACGAGGGAAGGTTATGATGGAATTCCATGCAAAAAATCATCCGAAAATTAGATTCTATGAAACTTTTCGAAATTTAAGTTTCGGTCAAAAATCAAAGTATATTATACACGAGTTTCGGTCAAAAAAATCAAATTTAATTGGGGATTATTTGAAATGATACGAGACTTTTCTGATCATTTATATATGTTAAGAGGGAAGGTTATGATGGAAGTCCATGCAAAAAAAAATCATCTGAAAACTAGATTCTATGAAACTTTACGAAATGCAAGTTTCGGTCAAAAAATCATAGTTTATACTAGTTTCGATCAATAATCTAATTAAATCGAGGACTGTTCAAAATGATACGAAACTTCTAATATCATTTATATAATTTACGAGGGAAGGTAATGATGGAAGTCCATGCAAAAAATCATATGAAAATTATATTCTATGAAACTTTTCGAAATGCAATTTTCGGTCAAAAATCATAGTATATTATACACTAGTTTCAGTCCAAAATATCAAATTTAATTGGTGATTATTTGAAATGCTATGATACTTATCAGATCATTTATATATGTTAAGAGGGAAGGTTATGATGGAATACCATGCAAAAAAGTCATATGAAAACTAGATTCTATGAAACATTTCGAAATGCAAGTTTCGGTCAAAATATCTTTATATATTATACACTAGTTTATACTAGTTTCGGTCAAAAATCAAATTAAATCGGGGACTGTTCGAAATGATACGAAACATCTAATATCATTTGTATATTTTATGAGGGAAGGTTATGATGGAATTCCATGCAAAAAATCATCCGAAAATTAGATTTTATGAAACTTTTCGAAATTTAAGTTTCGGTCAAAAATCATAGTATATTATACACGAGTTTCGGTCAAAAAAATCAAATTTAATTGGGGATTATTTGAAATGATACGAGACTTTTCTGGTCATTTATATATGTTTAGAGGGAAGGTTATGATGGAAGTCCATGCAAAAAAATCATATGAAAACTAGATTCTATGAAACTTTTCGAAATGCAAGTTTCGGTCAAAATATCTTTATATATTATACACTAGTTTATACTAGTTTCGGTCAAAAATCAAATTAAATCGGGGACTGTTCGAAATGATAAGAAACATCTAATATCATTTATATATTTTACGAGGGAAGGTTATGATGGAATTCCATGCAAAAAATCATCCGAAAATTAGATTCTATGAAACTTTTCGAAATTTAAGTTTCGGTCAAAAATCAAAGTATATTATACACGAGTTTCGGTCAAAAAAATCAAATTTAATTGGGGATTATTTGAAATGATACGAGACTTTTCTGATCATTTATATATGTTAAGAGGGAAGGTTATGATGGAAGTCCATGCAAAAAAAAATCATCTGAAAACTAGATTCTATGAAACTTTACGAAATGCAAGTTTCGGTCAAAAAATCATAGTTTATACTAGTTTCGATCAATAATCTAATTAAATCGAGGACTGTTCAAAATGATACGAAACTTCTAATATCATTTATATAATTTACGAGGGAAGGTAATGATGGAAGTCCATGCAAAAAATCATATGAAAATTATATTCTATGAAACTTTTCGAAATGCAATTTTCGGTCAAAAATCATAGTATATTATACACTAGTTTCAGTCCAAAATATCAAATTTAATTGGTGATTATTTGAAATGCTATGATACTTATCAGATCATTTATATATGTTAAGAGGGAAGGTTATGATGGAATACCATGCAAAAAAGTCATATGAAAACTAGATTCTATGAAACATTTCGAAATGCAAGTTTCGGTCAAAATATCTTTATATATTATACACTAGTTTATACTAGTTTCGGTCAAAAATCAAATTAAATCGGGGACTGTTCGAAATGATACGAAACATCTAATATCATTTATATATTTTATGAGGGAAGGTTATGATGGAATTCCATGCAAAAAATCATCCGAAAATTAGATTCTATGAAACTTTTCGAAATTTAAGTTTCGGTCAAAAATCATAGTATATTATACACGAGTTTCGGTCAAAAAAATCAAATTTAATTGGGGATATTTTGAAATGATACGAGACTTTTCTGGTCATTTATATATGTTTAGAGGGAAGGTTATGATGGAAGTCCATGCAAAAAAATCATATGAAAACTAGATTCTATGAAACTTTTCGAAATGCAAGTTTCGGTCAAAATATATTTATATATTATACACTAGTTTATACTAGTTTCGGTCAAAAATCAAATTAAATCAGGGACTGTTCGAAATGATAAGAAACATCTAATATCATTTATATATTTTACGAGGGAAGGCTATGATGGAATTCCATGCAAAAAATCATCCGAAAATTAGATTCTATGAAACTTTTCGAAATTTAAGTTTCGGTCAAAAATCATAGTATATTATACACGAGTTTCGGTCAAAAAAATCAAATTTAATTGGGGATTATTTGAAATGATACGAGACTTTCCTGATCATTTATATATGTTAAGAGGGAAGGTTATGATGGAAGTCCATGCAAAAAAAAATCATCTGAAAACTAGATTCTATGAAACTTTACGAAATGCAAGTTTCGGTCAAAAAATCATAATATATTATACACTAGTTTATACTAGTTTCGATCAATAATCTAATTAAATCGGGGACTGTTCAAAATGATACGAAACTTCTAATATCATTTATATAATTTACGAGGGAAGGTAATGATGGAAGTCCATGGAAAAAATCATATGAAAATTATATTCTATGAAACTTTTCGAAATGCAATTTTCGGTCAAAATTCATAGTATATTATACACTAGTTTCAGTCCAAAATATCAAATTTAATTGGTGATTATTTGAAATGCTATGATACTTATCAGATCATTTATATATGTTAAGAGGGAAGGTTATGATGGAATACCATGCAAAAAAGTCATATGAAAACTAGATTCTATGAAATATTTCGAAATGCAAGTTTCGGTCAAAATATCTTTATATATTATACACTAGTTTATACTAGTTTCGGTCAAAAATCAAATTAAATCGGAGACTGTTCGAAATGATACGAAACATCTAATATCATTTGTATATTTTATGAGGGAAGGTTATGATGGAATTCCATGCAAAAAAATCATCCGAAAATTAGATTCTATGAAACTTTTCGAAATTTAAGTTTCGGTCAAAAATCATAGTATATTATACACGAGTTTCGGTCAAAAAAATCAAATTTAATTGGGGATTATTTGAAATGATACGAGACTTTTCTGGTCATTTATATATGTTTAGAGGGAAGGTTATGATGGAAGTCCATGCAAAAAAATCATATGAAAACTAGATTCTATGAAACTTTTCGAAATGCAAGTTTCGGTCAAAATATCTTTATATATTATACACTAGTTTATACTAGTTTCGGTCAAAAATCAAATTAAATCGGGGACTGTTCGAAATGATAAGAAACATCTAATATCATTTATATATTTTACGAGGGAAGGTTATGATGGAATTCCATGCAAAAAATCATCCGAAAATTAGATTCTATGAAACTTTTCGAAATTTAAGTTTCGGTCAAAAATCATAGTATATTATACACGAGTTTCGGTCAAAAAAATCAAATTTAATTGGGGATTATTTGAAATGATACGAGACTTTTCTGATCATTTATATATGTTAAGAGGGAAGGTTATGATGGAAGTCCATGCAAAAAAAAATCATCTGAAAACTAGATTCTATGAAACTTTACGAAATGCAAGTTTCGGTCAAAAAATCATAATATATTATACACTAGTTTATACTAGTTTCGATCAATAATCTAATTAAATCGGGGACTGTTCAAAATGATACGAAACTTCTAATATCATTTATATAATTTACGAGGGAAGGTAATGATGGAAGTCCATGCAAAAAATCATATGAAAATTATATTCTATGAAACTTTTCGAAATGCAATTTTCGGTCAAAAATCATAGTATATTATACACTAGTTTCAGTCCAAAATATCAAATTTAATTGGTGATTATTTGAAATGCTATGATACTTATCAGATCATTTATATATGTTAAGAGGGAAGGTTATGATGGAATACCATGCAAAAAAGTCATATGAAAACTAGATTCTATGAAACATTTCGAAATGCAAGTTTCGGTCAAAATATCTTTATATATTATACACTAGTTTATACTAGTTTCGGTCAAAAATCAAATTAAATCGGGGACTGTTCGAAATGATACGAAACATCTAATATCATTTGTATATTTTATGAGGGAAGGTTATGATGGAATTCCATGCAGAAAATCATCCGAAAATTAGATTTTATGAAACTTTTCGAAATTTAAGTTTCGGTCAAAAATCATAGTATATTATACACGAGTTTCGGTCAAAAAAATCAAATTTAATTGGGGATTATTTGAAATGATACGAGACTTTTCTGGTCATTTATATATGTTTAGAGGGAAGGTTATGATGGAAGTCCATGCAAAAAAATCATATGAAAACTAGATTCTATGAAACTTTTCGAAATGCAAGTTTCGGTCAAAATATCTTTATATATTATACACTAGTTTATACTAGTTTCGGTCAAAAATCAAATTAAATCGGGGACTGTTCGAAATGATAAGAAACATCTAATATCATTTATATATTTTACGAGGGAAGGCTATGATGGAATTCCATGCAAAAAATCATCCGAAAATTAGATTCTATGAAACTTTTCGAAATTTAAGTTTCGGTCAAAAATCATAGTATATTATACACGAGTTTCGGTCAAAAAAATCAAATTTAATTGGGGATTATTTGAAATGATACGAGACTTTCCTGATCATTTATATATGTTAAGAGGGAAGGTTATGATGGAAGTCCATGCAAAAAAAAATCATCTGAAAACTAGATTCTATGAAACTTTACGAAATGCAAGTTTCGGTCAAAAAATCATAATATATTATACACTAGTTTATACTAGTTTCGATCAATAATCTAATTAAATCGGGGACTGTTCAAAATGATACGAAACTTCTAATATCATTTATATAATTTACGAGGGAAGGTAATGATGGAAGTCCATGGAAAAAATCATATGAAAATTATATTCTATGAAACTTTTCGAAATGCAATTTTCGGTCAAAATTCATAGTATATTATACACTAGTTTCAGTCCAAAATATCAAATTTAATTGGTGATTATTTGAAATGCTATGATACTTATCAGATCATTTATATATGTTAAGAGGGAAGGTTATGATGGAATACCATGCAAAAAAGTCATATGAAAACTAGATTCTATGAAATATTTCGAAATGCAAGTTTCGGTCAAAATATCTTTATATATTATACACTAGTTTATACTAGTTTCGGTCAAAAATCAAATTAAATCGGAGACTGTTCGAAATGATACGAAACATCTAATATCATTTGTATATTTTATGAGGGAAGGTTATGATGGAATTCCATGCAAAAAAATCATCCGAAAATTAGATTCTATGAAACTTTTCGAAATTTAAGTTTCGGTCAAAAATCATAGTATATTATACACGAGTTTCGGTCAAAAAAATCAAATTTAATTGGGGATTATTTGAAATGATACGAGACTTTTCTGGTCATTTATATATGTTTAGAGGGAAGGTTATGATGGAAGTCCATGCAAAAAAATCATATGAAAACTAGATTCTATGAAACTTTTCGAAATGCAAGTTTCGGTCAAAATATCTTTATATATTATACACTAGTTTATACTAGTTTCGGTCAAAAATCAAATTAAATCGGGGACTGTTCGAAATGATAAGAAACATCTAATATCATTTATATATTTTACGAGGGAAGGTTATGATGGAATTCCATGCAAAAAATCATCCGAAAATTAGATTCTATGAAACTTTTCGAAATTTAAGTTTCGGTCAAAAATCATAGTATATTATACACGAGTTTCGGTCAAAAAAATCAAATTTAATTGGGGATTATTTGAAATGATACGAGACTTTTTTGATCATTTATATATGTTAAGAGGGAAGGTTATGATGGAAGTCCATGCAAAAAAAAATCATCTGAAAACTAGATTCTATGAAACTTTACGAAATGCAAGTTTCGGTCAAAAAATCATAATATATTATACAGTAGTTTATACTAGTTTCGATCAATAATCTAATTAAATCGGGGACTGTTCAAAATCATACGAAACTTCTAATATCATTTATATAATTTACGAGGGAAGGTAATGATGGAAGTCCATGCAAAAAATCATATGAAAATTATATTCTATGAAACTTTTCGAAATGCAATTTTCGGTCAAAAATCATAGTATATTATACACTAGTTTCAGTCCAAAATATCAAATTTAATTGGTGATTATTTGAAATGCTATGATACTTATCAGATCATTTATATATGTTAAGAGGGAAGGTTATGATGGAATACCATGCAAAAAAGTCATATGAAAACTAGATTCTATGAAACATTTCGAAATGCAAGTTTCGGTCAAAATATCTTTATATATTATACACTAGTTTATACTAGTTTCGGTCAAAAATCAAATTAAATCGGGGACTGTTCGAAATGATACGAAACATCTAATATCATTTGTATATTTTATGAGGGAAGGTTATGATGGAATTCCATGCACAAAATCATCCGAAAATTAGATTTTATGAAACTTTTCGAAATTTAAGTTTCGGTCAAAAATCATAGTATATTATACACGAGTTTCGGTCAAAAAAATCAAATTTAATTGGGGATTATTTGAAATGATACGAGACTTTTCTGGTCATTTATATATGTTTAGAGGGAAGGTTATGATGGAAGTCCATGCAAAAAAATCATATGAAAACTAGATTCTATGAAACTTTTCGAAATGCAAGTTTCGGTCAAAATATCTTTATATATTATACACTAGTTTATACTAGTTTCGGTCAAAAATCAAATTAAATCGGGGACTGTTCGAAATGATAAGAAACATCTAATATCATTTATATATTTTACGAGGGAAGGTTATGATGGAATTCCATGCAAAAAATCATCCGAAAATTAGATTCTATGAAACTTTTCGAAATTTAAGTTTCGGTCAAAAATCATAGTATATTATACACGAGTTTCGGTCAAAAAAATCAAATTTAATTGGGGATTATTTGAAATGATACGAGACTTTTCTGATCATTTATATATGTTAAGAGGGAAGGTTATGATGGAAGTCCATGCAAAAAAAAATCATCTGAAAACTAGATTCTATGAAACTTTACGAAATGCAAGTTTCGGTCAAAAAATCATAATATATTATACACTAGTTTATACTAGTTTCGATCAATAATCTAATTAAATCGGGGACTGTTCAAAATGATACGAAACTTCTAATATCATTTATATAATTTACGAGGGAAGGTAATGATGGAAGTCCATGCAAAAAATCATATGAAAATTATATTCTATGAAACTTTTCGAAATGCAATTTTTGGTCAAAAATCATAGTATATTATACACTAGTTTCAGTCCAAAATATCAAATTTAATTGGTGATTATTTGAAATGCTATGATACTTATCAGATCATTTATATATGTTAAGAGGGAAGGTTATGATGGAATACCATGCAAAAAAGTCATATGAAAACTAGATTCTATGAAACATTTCGAAATGCAAGTTTCGGTCAAAATATATTTATATATTATACACTAGTTTATACTAGTTTCGGCCAAAAATCAAATTAAATCGGAGACTGTTCGAAATGATACGAAACATCTAATATCATTTGTATATTTTATGAGGGAAGGTTATGATGGAATTCCATGCAAAAAATCATCCGAAAATTAGATTCTATGAAACTTTTCTAAATTTATGTTTCGGTCAAAAATCATAGTATATTATACACGAGTTTCGGTCAAAAAAATCAAATTTAATTGGGGATTATTTGAAATGATACGAGACTTTTCTGGTCATTTATATATGTTTAGAGGGAAGGTTATGATGGAAGTCCATGCAAAAAAATCATATGAAAACTAGATTCTATGAAACTTTTCGAAATGCAAGTTTCGGTCAAAATATCTTTATATATTATACACTAGTTTATACTAGTTTCGGTCAAAAATCAAATTAAATCGGGGACTGTTCGAAATGATAAGAAACATCTAATATCATTTATATATTTTACGAGGGAAGGTTATGATGGAATTCCATGCAAAAAATCATCCGAAAATTAGATTCTATGAAACTTTTCAAAATTTAAGTTTCGGTCAAAAATTATATTATATTATACACGAGTTTCGGTCAAAAAAATCAAATTTAATTGGGGATTATTTGAAATGATACGAGACTTTTCTGATCATTTATATATGTTAAGAGGGAAGGTTATGATGGAAGTCCATGCAAAAAAAAATCATCTGAAAACTAGATTCTATGAAACTTTACGAAATGCAAGTTTCGGTCAAAAAATCATAATATATTATACACTAGTTTATACTAGTTTCGATCAATAATCTAATTAAATCGGGGACTGTTCAAAATGATACGAAACTTCTAATATCATTTATATAATTTACGAGGGAAGGTAATGATGGAAGTCCATGCAAAAAATCATATGAAAATTATATTCTATGAAACTTTTCGAAATGCAATTTTCGGTCAAAAATCATAGTATATTATACACTAGTTTCAGTCCAAAATATCAAATTTAATTGGTGATTATTTGAAATGCTATGATACTTATCAGATCATTTATATATGTTAAGAGGGAAGGTTATGATGGAATACCATGCAAAAAAGTCATATGAAAACTAGATTCTATGAAACATTTCGAAATGCAAGTTTCGGTCAAAATATCTTTATATATTATACACTAGTTTATACTAGTTTCGGTCAAAAATCAAATTAAATTGGGGACTGTTCGAAATGATACGAAACATCTAATATCATTTGTATATTTTATGAGGGAAGGTTATGATGGAATTCCATGCAAAAAATCATCCGAAAATTAGATTTTATGAAACTTTTCGAAATTTAAGTTTCGGTCAAAAATCATAGTATATTATACACGAGTTTCGGTCAAAAAAATCAAATTTAATTGGGGATTATTTGAAATGATACGAGACTTTTCTGGTCATTTATATATGTTTAGAGGGAAGGTTATGATGGAAGTCCATGCAAAAAAATCATATGAAAACTAGATTCTATGAAACTTTTCGAAATGCAAGTTTCGGTCAAAATATCTTTATATATTATACACTAGTTTATACTAGTTTCGGTCAAAAATCAAATTAAATCGGGGACTGTTCAAAATGATAAGAAACATCTAATATCATTTATATATTTTACGAGGGAAGGTTATGATGGAATTCCATGCAAAAAATCATCCGAAAATTAGATTCTATGAAACTTTTCGAAATTTAAGTTTCGGTCAAAAATCATAGTATATTATACACGAGTTTCGGTCAAAAAAATCAAATTTAATTGGGGATTATTTGAAATAATACGAGACTTTTCTGATCATTTATATATGTTAAGAGGGAAGGTTATGATGGAAGTCCATGCAAAAAAAAATCATCTGAAAACTAGATTCTATGAAACTTTACGAAATGCAAGTTTCGGTCAAAAAATCATAATATATTATACACTAGTTTATACTAGTTTCGATCAATAATCTAATTAAATCGGGGACTGTTCAAAATGATACGAAACTTCTAATATCATTTATATAATTTACGAGGGAAGGTAATGATGGAAGTCCATGCAAAAAATCATATGAAAATTATATTCTATGAAACTTTTCGAAATGCAATTTTCGGTCAAAAATCATAGTATATTATACACTAGTTTCAGTCCAAAATATCAAATTTAATTGGTGATTATTTGAAATGCTATGATACTTATCAGATCATTTATATATGTTAAGAGGGAAGGTTATGATGGAATACCATGCAAAAAAGTCATATGAAAACTAGATTCTATGAAACATTTCGAAATGCAAGTTTCGGTCAAAATATCTTTATATATTATACACTAGTTTATACTAGTTTCGGTCAAAAATCAAATTAAATCGGGGACTGTTCGAAATGATACGAAACATCTAATATCATTTGTATATTTTATGAGGGAAGGTTATGATGGAATTCCATGCACAAAATCATCCGAAAATTAGATTTTATGAAACTTTTCGAAATTTAAGTTTCGGTCAAAAATCATAGTATATTATACACGAGTTTCGGTCAAAAAAATCAAATTTAATTGGGGATTATTTGAAATGATACGAGACTTTTCTGGTCATTTATATATGTTTAGAGGGAAGGTTATGATGGAAGTCCATGCAAAAAAATCATATGAAAACTAGATTCTATGAAACTTTTCGAAATGCAAGTTTCGGTCAAAATATCTTTATATATTATACACTAGTTTATACTAGTTTCGGTCAAAAATCAAATTAAATCGGGGACTGTTCGAAATGATAAGAAACATCTAATATCATTTATATATTTTACGAGGGAAGGTTATGATGGAATTCCATGCAAAAAATCATCCGAAAATTAGATTCTATGAAACTTTTCGAAATTTAAGTTTCGGTCAAAAATCATAGTATATTATACACGAGTTTCGGTCAAAAAAATCAAATTTAATTGGGGATTATTTGAAATGATACGAGACTTTTCTGATCATTTATATATGTTAAGAGGGAAGGTTATGATGGAAGTCCATGCAAAAAAAAATCATCTGAAAACTAGATTCTATGAAACTTTACGAAATGCAAGTTTCGGTCAAAAAATCATAATATATTATACACTAGTTTATACTAGTTTCGATCAATAATCTAATTAAATCGGGGACTGTTCAAAATGATACGAAACTTCTAATATCATTTATATAATTTACGAGGGAAGGTAATGATGGAAGTCCATGCAAAAAATCATATGAAAATTATATTCTATGAAACTTTTCGAAATGCAATTTTCGGTCAAAAATCATAGTATATTATACACTAGTTTCAGTCCAAAATATCAAATTTAATTGGTGATTATTTGAAATGCTATGATACTTATCAGATCATTTATATATGTTAAGAGGGAAGGTTATGATGGAATACCATGCAAAAAAGTCATATGAAAACTAGATTCTATGAAACATTTCGAAATGCAAGTTTCGGTCAAAATATCTTTATATATTATACACTAGTTTATACTAGTTTCGGTCAAAAATCAAATTAAATCGGGGACTGTTCGAAATGATACGAAACATCTAATATCATTTGTATATTTTATGAGGGAAGGTTATGATGGAATTCCATGCAAAAAATCATCCGAAAATTAGATTTTATGAAACTTTTCGAAATTTAAGTTTCGGTCAAAAATCATAGTATATTATACACGAGTTTCGGTCAAAAAAATCAAATTTAATTGGGGATTATTTGAAATGATACGAGACTTTTCTGGTCATTTATATATGTTTAGAGGGAAGGTTATGATGGATGTCCATGCAAAAAAATCATATGAAAACTAGATTCTATGAAACTTTTCGAAATGCAAGTTTCGGTCAAAATATCTTTATATATTATACACTAGTTTATACTAGTTTCGGTCAAAAATCAAATTAAATCGGGGACTGTTCGAAATGATAAGAAACATCTAATATCATTTATATATTTTACGAGGGAAGGTTATGATGGAATTCCATGCAAAAAATCATCCGAAAATTAGATTCTATGAAACTTTTCGAAATTTAAGTTTCGATCAAAAATCATAGTATATTATACACGAGTTTCGGTCAAAAAAATCAAATTTAATTGGGGATTATTTGAAATGATACGAGACTTTTCTGATCATTTATATATGTTAAGAGGGAAGGTTATGATGGAAGTCCATGCAAAAAAAAATCATCTGAAAACTAGATTCTATGAAACTTTACGAAATGCAAGTTTCGGTCAAAAAATCATAATATATTATACACTAGTTTATACTAGTTTCGATCAATAATCTAATTAAATCGGGGACTGTTCAAAATGATACGAAACTTCTAATATCATTTATATAATTTACGAGGGAAATCAATGATGGAAGTCCATGCAAAAAATCATATGAAAATTATATTCTATGAAACTTTTCGAAATGCAATTTTCGATCAAAAATCATAGTATATTATACACTAGTTTCGGTCCAAAATATCAAATTTAATTGGTGATTATTTGAAATGCTACGATACTTCTCAGATCATTTATATATGTTAAGAGGGAAGGTTATGATGGAATACCATGCAAAAAAATCATATGAAAACTAGATTCTATGAAACATTTCGAAATGCAAGTTTCGGTCAAAATATCTTTATATATTATACACTAGTTTATACTAGTTTCGGTCAAAAATCAAATTAAATTGGGGACTGTTCGAAATGATACGAAACATCTAATATCATTTATATATTTTATGAGGGAAGGTTATGATGGAATTCCATGCAATAAATCATGCGAAAATTAGATTTTATGAAACTTTTAGAAATTTAAGTTTCGGTCAAAAATCATAGTATATTATACACGAGTTTCGGTCAAAAAAATCAAATTTAATTGGGGATTATTTGAAATGATACGAGACTTTTCTGGTCATTTATATATGTTTAGAGGGAAGGTTATGATGGAAGTCCATGCAAAAAAATCATATGAAAACTAGATTCTATGAAACTTTTCGAAATGCAAGTTTCGGTCAAAATATCTTTATATATTATACACTAGTTTATACTAGTTTCGGTCAAAAATCAAATTAAATCGGGGACTGTTCGAAATGATAAGAAACATCTAATATCATTTATATATTTTACGAGGGAAGGTTATGATGGAATTCCATGCAAAAAATCATCCGAAAATTAGATTCTATGAAACTTTTCGAAATTTAAGTTTCGGTCAAAAATCATAGTATATTATACACGAGTTTCGGTCAAAAAAATCAAATTTAATTGGGGATTATTTGAAATGATACGAGACTTTTCTGATCATTTATATATGTTAAGAGGGAAGGTTATGATGGAAGTCCATGCAAAAAAAAATCATCTGAAAACTAGATTCTATGAAACTTTACGAAATGCAAGTTTCGGTCAAAAAATCATAATATATTATACACTAGTTTATACTAGTTTCGATCAATAATCTAATTAAATCGGGGACTGTTCAAAATGATACGAAACTTCTAATATCATTTATATAATTTACGAGGGAAGGTAATGATGGAAGTCCATGCAAAAAATCATATGAAAATTATATTCTATGAAACTTTTCGAAATGCAATTTTCGGTCAAAAATCATAGTATATTATACACTAGTTTCAGTCCAAAATATCAAATTTAATTGGTGATTATTTGAAATGCTATGATACTTATCAGATCATTTATATATGTTAAGAGGGAAGGTTATGATGGAATACCATGCAAAAAAGTCATATGAAAACTAGATTCTATGAAACATTTCGAAATGCAAGTTTCGGTCAAAATATCTTTATATATTATACACTAGTTTATACTAGTTTCGGTCAAAAATCAAATTAAATCGGGGACTGTTCGAAATGATACGAAACATCTAATATCATTTGTATATTTTATGAGGGAAGGTTATGATGGAATTCCATGCAAAAAATCATCCGAAAATTAGATTTTATGAAACTTTTCGAAATTTAAGTTTCGGTCAAAAATCATAGTATATTATACACGAGTTTCGGTCAAAAAAATCAAATTTAATTGGGGATTATTTGAAATGATACGAGACTTTTCTGGTCATTTATATATGTTTAGAGGGAAGGTTATGATGGATGTCCATGCAAAAAAATCATATGAAAACTAGATTCTATGAAACTTTTCGAAATGCAAGTTTCGGTCAAAATATCTTTATATATTATACACTAGTTTATACTAGTTTCGGTCAAAAATCAAATTAAATCGGGGACTGTTCGAAATGATAAGAAACATCTAATATCATTTATATATTTTACGAGGGAAGGTTATGATGGAATTCCATGCAAAAAATCATCCGAAAATTAGATTCTATGAAACTTTTCGAAATTTAAGTTTCGATCAAAAATCATAGTATATTATACACGAGTTTCGGTCAAAAAAATCAAATTTAATTGGGGATTATTTGAAATGATACGAGACTTTTCTGATCATTTATATATGTTAAGAGGGAAGGTTATGATGGAAGTCCATGCAAAAAAAAATCATCTGAAAACTAGATTCTATGAAACTTTACGAAATGCAAGTTTCGGTCAAAAAATCATAATATATTATACACTAGTTTATACTAGTTTCGATCAATAATCTAATTAAATCGGGGACTGTTCAAAATGATACGAAACTTCTAATATCATTTATATAATTTACGAGGGAAATCAATGATGGAAGTCCATGCAAAAAATCATATGAAAATTATATTCTATGAAACTTTTCGAAATGCAATTTTCGATCAAAAATCATAGTATATTATACACTAGTTTCGGTCCAAAATATCAAATTTAATTGGTGATTATTTGAAATGCTACGATACTTCTCAGATCATTTATATATGTTAAGAGGGAAGGTTATGATGGAATACCATGCAAAAAAATCATATGAAAACTAGATTCTATGAAACATTTCGAAATGCAAGTTTCGGTCAAAATATCTTTATATATTATACACTAGTTTATACTAGTTTCGGTCAAAAATCAAATTAAATTGGGGACTGTTCGAAATGATACGAAACATCTAATATCATTTATATATTTTATGAGGGAAGGTTATGATGGAATTCCATGCAATAAATCATGCGAAAATTAGATTTTATGAAACTTTTAGAAATTTAAGTTTCGGTCAAAAATCATAGTATATTATACACGAGTTTCGGTCAAAAAAATCAAATTTAATTGGGGATTATTTGAAATGATACGAGACTTTTCTGGTCATTTATATATGTTTAGAGGGAAGGTTATGATGGAAGTCCATGCAAAAAAATCATATGAAAACTAGATTCTATGAAACTTTTCGAAATGCAAGTTTCGGTCAAAATATCTTTATATATTATACACTAGTTTATACTAGTTTCGGTCAAAAATCAAATTAAATCGGGGACTGTTCGAAATGATAAGAAACATCTAATATCATTTATATATTTTATGAGGGAAGGTTATGATGGAATTCCATGCAAAAAATCATCCGAAAATTAGATTCTATGAAACTTTTCGAAATTTATGTTTCGGTCAAAAATCATAGTATATTATACACGAGTTTCGGTCAAAAAAATCAAATTTAATTGGGGATTATTTGAAATGATACGAGACTTTTCTGATCATTTATATATGTTAAGAGGGAAGGTTATGATGGAAGTCCATGCAAAAAAAAATCATCTGAAAACTAGATTCTATGAAACTTTACGAAATGCAAGTTTCGGTCAAAAAATCATAATATATTATACACTAGTTTATACTAGTTTCGATCAATAATCTAATTAAATCGGGGACTGTTCAAAATGATACGAAACTTCTAATATCATTTATATAATTTACGAGGGAAGGTAATGATGGAAGTCCATGCAAAAAATCATATGAAAATTATATTCTATGAAACTTTTCGAAATGCAATTTTCGGTCAAAAATCATAGTATATTATACACTAGTTTCAGTCCAAAATATCAAATTTAATTGGTGATTATTTGAAATGCTATGATACTTATCAGATCATTTATATATGTTAAGAGGGAAGGGAAGGTTATGATGGAATGCCATGCAAAAAATTCATATGAAAACTAGATTCTATGAAACATTTCGAAATGCAAGTTTCGGTCAAAATATATTTATATATTATACACTAGTTTATACTAGTTTCGGCCAAAAATCAAATTAAATCGGAGACTGTTCGAAATGATACGAAACATCTAATATCATTTGTATATTTTATGAGGGAAGGTTATGATGGAATTCCATGCAAAAAATCATCCGAAAATTAGATTCTATGAAACTTTTCTAAATTTATGTTTCGGTCAAAAATCATAGTATATTATACACGAGTTTCGGTCAAAAAAATCAAATTTAATTGGGGATTATTTGAAATGATACGAGACTTTTCTGGTCATTTATATATGTTTAGAGGGAAGGTTATGATGGAAGTCCATGCAAAAAAATCATATGAAAACTAGATTCTATGAAACTTTTCGAAATGCAAGTTTCGGTCAAAATATCTTTATATATTATACACTAGTTTATACTAGTTTCGGTCAAAAATCAAACTAAATCGGGGACTGTTCGAAATGATAAGAAACATCTAATATCATTTATATATTTTACGAGGGAAGGTTATGATGGAATTCCATGCAAAAAATCATCCGAAAATTAGATTCTATGAAACTTTTCGAAATTTAAGTTTCGGTCAAAAATCATAGTATATTATACACGAGTTTCGGTCAAAAAAATCAAATTTAATTGGGGATTATTTGAAATGATATGAGACTTTTCTGATCATTTATATATGTTAAGAGGGAAGGTTATGATGGAAGTCCATGAAAAAAAAAATCATCTGAAAACTAGATTCTATGAAACTTTACGAAATGCAAGTTTCGGTCAAAAAATCATAATATATTATACACTAGTTTATACTAGTTTCGATCAATAATCTAATTAAATCGGGGACTGTTCAAAATGATACGAAACTTCTAATATCATTTATACAATTTACGAGGGAAGGTAATGATGGATGTCCATGCAAAAAATCATATGAAAATTATATTCTACGAAACTTTTCGAAATGCAATTTTCGGTCAAAAATCATAGTATATTATACACTAGTTTCAGTCCAAAATATCAAATTTAATTGGTGATTATTTAAAATGCTATGATACTTATCAGATCATTTATATATGTTAAGAGGGAAGGGAAGGTTATGATGGAATGCCATGCAAAAAAGTCATATGAAAACTAGATTCTATGAAACATTTCGAAATGCAAGTTTCGGTCAAAATATCTTTATATATTATACACTAGTTTATACTAGTTTCGGTCAAAAATCAAATTAAATCGGGGACTGTTCGAAATGATACGAAACATCTAATATCATTTGTATATTTTATGAGGGAAGGTTATGATGGAATTCCATGCAAAAAATCATCCGAAAATTAGATTCTATGAAACTTTTCGAAATTTAAGTTTCGGTCAAAAATCATAGTATATTATACACGAGTTTCGGTCAAAAAAATCAAATTTAATTGGGGATTATTTGAAATGATACGAGACTTTTCTGGTCATTTATATATGTTTAGAGGGAAGGTTATGATGGAAGTCCATGCAAAAAAATCATATGAAAACTAGATTCTATGAAACTTTTCGAAATGCAAGTTTCGGTCAAAATATCTTTATATATTATACACTAGTTTATACTAGTTTCGGTCAAAAATCAAATTAAATCGGGGACTGTTCGAAATGATAAGAAACATCTAATATCATTTATATATTTTACGAGGGAAGGTTATGATGGAATTCCATGCAAAAAATCATCCGAAAATTAGATTCTATGAAACTTTTCAAAATTTATGTTTCGGTCAAAAATTATAGTATATTATACACGAGTTTCGGTCAAAAAAATCAAATTTAATTGGGGATTATTTGAAATGATACGAGACTTTTCTGATCATTTATATATGTTAAGAGGGAAGGTTATGATGGAAGTCCATGCAAAAAAAATCATCTGAAAACTAGATTCTATGAAACTTTACGAAATGCAAGTTTCGGTCAAAAAATCATAATATATTATACACTAGTTTATACTAGTTTCGATCAATAATCTAATTAAATCGGGGACTGTTCAAAATGATACGAAACTTCTAATATCATTTATATAATTTACGAGGGAAGGTAATGATGGAAGTCCATGCAAAAAATCATATGAAAATTATATTCTATGAAACTTTTCGAAATGCAATTTTCGGTCAAAAATCATAGTATATTATACACTAGTTTCAGTCCAAAATATCAAATTTAATTGATGATTATTTGAAATGCTATGATACTTATCAGATCATTTATATATGTTAAGAGGGAAGGGAAGGTTATGATGGAATGCCATGCAAAAAATTCATATGAAAACTAGATTCTATGAAACATTTCGAAATGCAAGTTTCGGTCAAAATATATTTATATATTATACACTGGTTTATACTAGTTTCGGTCAAAAATCAAATTAAATTGGGGACTGTTCGAAATGATACGAAACATCTAATATCATTTATATATTTTATGAGGGAAGGTTATGATGGAATTCCATGCAATAAATCATGCGAAAATTAGATTTTAGGAAACTTTTAGAAATTTAAGTTTCGGTCAAAAATCATAGTATATTATACACGAGTTTCGGTCAAAAAAATCAAATTTAATTGGGGATTATTTGAAATGATACGAGACTTTTCTGGTCATTTATATATGTTTAGAGGGAAGGTTATGATGGAAGTCCATGCAAAAAAATCATATGAAAACTAGATTCTATGAAACTTTTCGAAATGCAAGTTTCGGTCAAAATATCTTTATATATTATACACTAGTTTATACTAGTTTCGGTCAAAAATCAAATTAAATCGGGGACTGTTCGAAATGATAAGAAACATCTAATATCATTTATATATTTTATGAGGGAAGGTTATGATGGAATTCCATGCAAAAAATCATCCGAAAATTAGATTCTATGAAACTTTTCGAAATTTATGTTTCGGTCAAAAATCATAGTATATTATACACGAGTTTCGGTCAAAAAAATCAAATTTAATTGGGGATTATTTGAAATGATACGAGACTTTTCTGATCATTTATATATGTTAAGAGGGAAGGTTATGATGGAAGTCCATGCAAAAAAAAATCATCTGAAAACTAGATTCTATGAAACTTTACGAAATGCAAGTTTCGGTCAAAAAATCATAATATATTATACACTAGTTTATACTAGTTTCGATCAATAATCTAATTAAATCGGGGACTGTTCAAAATGATACGAAACTTCTAATATCATTTATATAATTTACGAGGGAAGGTAATGATGGAAGTCCATGCAAAAAATCATATGAAAATTATATTCTATGAAACTTTTCGAAATGCAATTTTCGGTCAAAAATCATAGTATATTATACACTAGTTTCAGTCCAAAATATCAAATTTAATTGGTGATTATTTGAAATGCTATGATACTTATCAGATCATTTATATATGTTAAGAGGGAAGGGAAGGTTATGATGGAATGCCATGCAAAAAATTCATATGAAAACTAGATTCTATGAAACATTTCGAAATGCAAGTTTCGGTCAAAATATATTTATATATTATACACTAGTTTATACTAGTTTCGGCCAAAAATCAAATTAAATCGGAGACTGTTCGAAATGATACGAAACATCTAATATCATTTGTATATTTTATGAGGGAAGGTTATGATGGAATTCCATGCAAAAAATCATCCGAAAATTAGATTCTATGAAACTTTTCTAAATTTATGTTTCGGTCAAAAATCATAGTATATTATACACGAGTTTCGGTCAAAAAAATCAAATTTAATTGGGGATTATTTGAAATGATACGAGACTTTTCTGGTCATTTATATATGTTTAGAGGGAAGGTTATGATGGAAGTCCATGCAAAAAAATCATATGAAAACTAGATTCTATGAAACTTTTCGAAATGCAAGTTTCGGTCAAAATATCTTTATATATTATACACTAGTTTATACTAGTTTCGGTCAAAAATCAAACTAAATCGGGGACTGTTCGAAATGATAAGAAACATCTAATATCATTTATATATTTTACGAGGGAAGGTTATGATGGAATTCCATGCAAAAAATCATCCGAAAATTAGATTCTATGAAACTTTTCGAAATTTAAGTTTCGGTCAAAAATCATAGTATATTATACACGAGTTTCGGTCAAAAAAATCAAATTTAATTGGGGATTATTTGAAATGATATGAGACTTTTCTGATCATTTATATATGTTAAGAGGGAAGGTTATGATGGAAGTCCATGAAAAAAAAAATCATCTGAAAACTAGATTCTATGAAACTTTACGAAATGCAAGTTTCGGTCAAAAAATCATAATATATTATACACTAGTTTATACTAGTTTCGATCAATAATCTAATTAAATCGGGGACTGTTCAAAATGATACGAAACTTCTAATATCATTTATACAATTTACGAGGGAAGGTAATGATGGATGTCCATGCAAAAAATCATATGAAAATTATATTCTACGAAACTTTTCGAAATGCAATTTTCGGTCAAAAATCATAGTATATTATACACTAGTTTCAGTCCAAAATATCAAATTTAATTGGTGATTATTTAAAATGCTATGATACTTATCATATCATTTATATATGTTAAGAGGGAAGGGAAGGTTATGATGGAATGCCATGCAAAAAAGTCATATGAAAACTAGATTCTATGAAACATTTCGAAATGCAAGTTTCGGTCAAAATATCTTTATATATTATACACTAGTTTATACTAGTTTCGGTCAAAAATCAAATTAAATCGGGGACTGTTCGAAATGATACGAAACATCTAATATCATTTGTATATTTTATGAGGGAAGGTTATGATGGAATTCCATGCAAAAAATCATCCGAAAATTAGATTCTATGAAACTTTTCGAAATTTAAGTTTCGGTCAAAAATCATAGTATATTATACACGAGTTTCGGTCAAAAAAATCAAATTTAATTGGGGATTATTTGAAATGATACGAGACTTTTCTGGTCATTTATATATGTTTAGAGGGAAGGTTATGATGGAAGTCCATGCAAAAAAATCATATGAAAACTAGATTCTATGAAACTTTTCGAAATGCAAGTTTCGGTCAAAATATCTTTATATATTATACACTAGTTTATACTAGTTTCGGTCAAAAATCAAATTAAATCGGGGACTGTTCGAAATGATAAGAAACATCTAATATCATTTATATATTTTACGAGGGAAGGTTATGATGGAATTCCATGCAAAAAATCATCCGAAAATTAGATTCTATGAAACTTTTCAAAATTTAAGTTTCGGTCAAAAATTATAGTATATTATACACGAGTTTCGGTCAAAAAAATCAAATTTAATTGGGGATTATTTGAAATGATACGAGACTTTTCTGATCATTTATATATGTTAAGAGGGAAGGTTATGATGGAAGTCCATGCAAAAAAAATCATCTGAAAACTAGATTCTATGAAACTTTACGAAATGCAAGTTTCGGTCAAAAAATCATAATATATTATACACTAGTTTATACTAGTTTCGATCAATAATCTAATTAAATCGGGGACTGTTCAAAATGATACGAAACTTCTAATATCATTTATATAATTTACGAGGGAAGGTAATGATGGAAGTCCATGCAAAAAATCATATGAAAATTATATTCTATGAAACTTTTCGAAATGCAATTTTCGGTCAAAAATCATAGTATATTATACACTAGTTTCAGTCCAAAATATCAAATTTAATTGATGATTATTTGAAATGCTATGATACTTATCAGATCATTTATATATGTTAAGAGGGAAGGGAAGGTTATGATGGAATGCCATGCAAAAAATTCATATGAAAACTAGATTCTATGAAACATTTCGAAATGCAAGTTTCGGTCAAAATATATTTATATATTATACACTGGTTTATACTAGTTTCGGCCAAAAATCAAATTAAATCGGAGACTGTTCGAAATGATACGAAACATCTAATATCATTTGTATATTTTATGAGGGAAGGTTATGATGGAATTCCATGCAAAAAATCATCCGAAAATTAGATTCTATGAAACTTTTCTAAATTTATGTTTCGGTCAAAAATCATAGTATATTATACACGAGTTTCGGTCAAAAAAATCAAATTTAATTGGGGATTATTTGAAATGATACGAGACTTTTCTGGTCATTTATATATGTTTAGAGGGAAGGTTATGATGGAAGTCCATGCAAAAAAATCATATGAAAACTAGATTCTATGAAACTTTTCGAAATGCAAGTTTCGGTCAAAATATCTTTATATATTATACACTAGTTTATACTAGTTTCGGTCAAAAATCAAATTAAATCGGGGACTGTTTGAAATGATAAGAAACATCTAATATCATTTATATATATAACGAGGGAAGGTTATGATGGAATTCCATGCAAAAAATCATCCGAAAATTAGATTCTATGAAACTTTTCGAAATTTAAGTTTCGGTCAAAAATTATAGTATATTATACACGAGTTTCGGTCAAAAAAATCAAATTTAATTGGGGATTATTTGAAATGATACGAGACTTTTCTGATCATTTATATATGTTAAGAGGGAAGGTTATGATGGAAGTCCATGCAAAAAAAAAAATCATCTGAAAACTAGATTCTATGAAACTTTACGAAATGCAAGTTTCGGTCAAAAAATCATAATATATTATACACTAGTTTATACTAGTTTCGATCAATAATCTAATTAAATCGGGGACTGTTCAAAATTATACGAAACTTCTAATATCATTTATACAATTTACGAGGGAAGGTAATGATGGATGTCCATGCAAAAAATCATATGAAAATTATATTCTACGAAACTTTTCGAAATGCAATTTTCGGTCAAAAATCATAGTATATTATACACTAGTTTCAGTCCAAAATATCAAATTTAATTGGTGATTATTTAAAATGCTATGATACTTATCAGATCATTTATATATGTTAAGAGGGAAGGGAAGGTTATGATGGAATGCCATGCAAAAAAGTCATATGAAAACTAGATTCTATGAAACATTTCGAAATGCAAGTTTCGGTCAAAATATCTTTATATATTATACACTAGTTTATACTAGTTTCGGTCAAAAATCAAATTAAATCGGGGACTGTTCGAAATGATACGAAACATCTAATATCATTTGTATATTTTATGAGGGAAGGTTATGATGGAATTCCATGCAAAAAATCATCCGAAAATTAGATTCTATGAAACTTTTCGAAATTTAAGTTTCGGTCAAAAATCATAGTATATTATACACGAGTTTCGGTCAAAAAAATCAAATTTAATTGGGGATTATTTGAAATGATACGAGACTTTTCTGGTCATTTATATATGTTTAGAGGGAAGGTTATGATGGAAGTCCATGCAAAAAAATCATATGAAAACTAGATTCTATGAAACTTTTCGAAATGCAAGTTTCGGTCAAAATATCTTTATATATTATACACTAGTTTATACTAGTTTCGGTCAAAAATCAAATTAAATCGGGGACTGTTCGAAATGATAAGAAACATCTAATATCATTTATATATTTTACGAGGGAAGGTTATGATGGAATTCCATGCAAAAAATCATCCGAAAATTAGATTCTATGAAACTTTTCAAAATTTAAGTTTCGGTCAAAAATTATAGTATATTATACACGAGTTTCGGTCAAAAAAATCAAATTTAATTGGGGATTATTTGAAATGATACGAGACTTTTCTGATCATTTATATATGTTAAGAGGGAAGGTTATGATGGAAGTCCATGCAAAAAAAATCATCTGAAAACTAGATTCTATGAAACTTTACGAAATGCAAGTTTCGGTCAAAAAATCATAATATATTATACACTAGTTTATACTAGTTTCGATCAATAATCTAATTAAATCGGGGACTGTTCAAAATGATACGAAACTTCTAATATCATTTATATAATTTACGAGGGAAGGTAATGATGGAAGTCCATGCAAAAAATCATATGAAAATTATATTCTATGAAACTTTTCGAAATGCAATTTTCGGTCAAAAATCATAGTATATTATACACTAGTTTCAGTCCAAAATATCAAATTTAATTGATGATTATTTGAAATGCTATGATACTTATCAGATCATTTATATATGTTAAGAGGGAAGGGAAGGTTATGATGGAATGCCATGCAAAAAATTCATATGAAAACTAGATTCTATGAAACATTTCGAAATGCAAGTTTCGGTCAAAATATATTTATATATTATACACTAGTTTATACTAGTTTCGGCCAAAAATCAAATTAAATCGGAGACTGTTCGAAATGATACGAAACATCTAATATCATTTGTATATTTTATGAGGGAAGGTTATGATGGAATTCCATGCAAAAAATCATCCGAAAATTAGATTCTATGAAACTTTTCTAAATTTATGTTTCGGTCAAAAATCATAGTATATTATACACGAGTTTCGGTCAAAAAAATCAAATTTAATTGGGGATTATTTGAAATGATACGAGACTTTTCTGGTCATTTATATATGTTTAGAGGGAAGGTTATGATGGAAGTCCATGCAAAAAAATCATATGAAAACTAGATTCTATGAAACTTTTCGAAATGCAAGTTTCGGTCAAAATATCTTTATATATTATACACTAGTTTATACTAGTTTCGGTCAAAAATCAAATTAAATCGGGGACTGTTCGAAATGATAAGAAACATCTAATATCATTTATATATTTTACGAGGGAAGGTTATGATGGAATTCCATGCAAAAAATCATCCGAAAATTAGATTCTATGAAACTTTTCGAAATTTAAGTTTCGGTCAAAAATCATAGTATATTATACACGAGTTTCGGTCAAAAAAATCAAATTTAATTGGGGATTATTTGAAATGATATGAGACTTTTCTGATCATTTATATATGTTAAGAGGGAAGGTTATGATGGAAGTCCATGAAAAAAAAAATCATCTGAAAACTAGATTCTATGAAACTTTACGAAATGCAAGTTTCGGTCAAAAAATCATAATATATTATACACTAGTTTATACTAGTTTCGATCAATAATCTAATTAAATCGGGGACTGTTCAAAATGATACGAAACTTCTAATATCATTTATATAATTTACGAGGGAAGGTAATGATGGAAGTCCATGCAAAAAATCATATGAAAATTATATTCTATGAAACTTTTCGAAATGCAATTTTTGGTCAAAAATCATAGTATATTATACACTAGTTTCAGTCCAAAATATCAAATTTAATTGGTGATTATTTGAAATGCTATGAGACTTATCAGATCATTTATATATGTTAAGAGGGAAGGTTATGATGGAATACCATGCAAAAAAGTCATATGAAAACTAGATTCTATGAAACATTTCGAAATGCAAGTTTCGGTCAAAATATATTTATATATTATACACTGGTTTATACTAGTTTCGGCCAAAAATCAAATTAAATCGGAGACTGTTCGAAATGATACGAAACATCTAATATCATTTGTATATTTTATGAGGGAAGGTTATGATGGAATTCCATGCAAAAAATCATCCGAAAATTAGATTCTATGAAACTTTTCTAAATTTATGTTTCGGTCAAAAATCATAGTATATTATACACGAGTTTCGGTCAAAAAAATCAAATTTAATTGGGGATTATTTGAAATGATACGAGACTTTTCTGGTCATTTATATATGTTTAGAGGGAAGGTTATGATGGAAGTCCATGCAAGAAAATCATATGAAAACTAGATTCTATGAAACTTTTCGAAATGCAAGTTTCGGTCAAAATATCTTTATATATTATACACTAGTTTATACTAGTTTCGGTCAAAAATCAAATTAAATCGGGGACTGTTCGAAATGATAAGAAACATCTAATATCATTTATATATTTTACGAGGGAAGGTTATGATGGAATTCCAGGCAAAAAATCATCCGAAAATTAGATTCTATGAAACTTTTCAAAATTTAAGTTTCGGTCAAAAATTATATTATATTATACACGAGTTTCGGTCAAAAAAATCAAATTTAATTGGGGATTATTTGAAATGATACGAGACTTTTCTGATCATTTATATATGTTAAGAGGGAAGGTTATGATGGAAGTCCATGCAAAAAAAAATCATCTGAAAACTAGATTCTATGAAACTTTACGAAATGCAAGTTTCGGTCAAAAAATCATTATATATTATACACTAGTTTATACTAGTTTCGATCAATAATCTAATTAAATCGGTGACTGTTCAAAATGATACGAAACTTCTAATATCATTTATATAATTTACGAGGGAAGGTAATGATGGAAGTCCTTGCAAAAAATCATATGAAAATTATATTCTATGAAACTTTTCGAAATGCAATTTTCGGTCAAAAATCATAGTATATTATACACTAGTTTCAGTCCAAAATATCAAATTTAATTGGTGATTATTTGAAATGCTATGATACTTATCAGAGCATTTATATATGTTAAGAGGGAAGGTTATGATGGAATACCATGCAAAAAAGTCATATGAAAACTAGATTCTATGAAACATTTCGAAATGCAAGTTTCGGTCAAAATATATTTATATATTATACACTAGTTTATACTAGTTTCGGCCAAAAATCAAATTAAATCGGAGACTGTTTGAAATGATACGAAACATCTAATATCATTTATATATTTTATGAGGGAAGGTTATGATGGAATTCCATGCAAAAAATCATCCGAAAATTAGATTCTATGAAACTTTTCTAAATTTATGTTTCGGTCAAAAATCATAGTATATTATACACGAGTTTCGGTCAAAAAAATCAAATTTAATTGGGGATTATTTGAAATGATACGAGACTTTTCTGGTCATTTATATATGTTTAGAGGGAAGGTTATGATGGAAGTCCATGCAAAAAAATCATATGAAAACTAGATTCTATGAAACTTTTCGAAATGCAAGTTTCGGTCAAAATATCTTTATATATTATACACTAGTTTATACTAGTTTCGGTCAAAAATCAAATTAAATCGGGGACTGTTCGAAATGATAAGAAACATCTAATATCATTTATATATTTTACGAGGGAAGGTTATGATGGAATTCCATGCAAAAAATCATCAGAAAATTAGATTCTATGAAACTTTTCGAAATTTAAGTTTCGGTCAAAAATCATAGTATATTATACACGAGTTTCGGTCAAAAAAATCAAATTTAATTTGGGATTATTTGAAATGATACGAGACTTTTCTGATCATTTATATATGTTAAGAGGGAAGGTTATGATGGAAGTCCATGCAAAAAAAAATCATCTGAAAACTAGATTCTATGAAACTTTACGAAATGCAAGTTTCGGTCAAAAAATCATTATATATTATACACTAGTTTATACTAGTTTCGATCAATAATCTAATTAAATCGGTGACTGTTCAAAATGATACGAAACTTCTAATATCATTTATATAATTTACGAGGGAAGGTAATGATGGAAGTCCTTGCAAAAAATCATATGAAAATTATATTCTATGAAACTTTTCGAAATGCAATTTTCGGTCAAAAATCATAGTATATTATACACTAGTTTCAGTCCAAAATATCAAATTTAATTGGTGATTATTTGAAATGCTATGATACTTATCAGATCATTTATATATGTTAAGAGGGAAGGTTATGATGGAATACCATGCAAAAAAGTCATATGAAAACTAGATTCTATGAAACATTTCGAAATGCAAGTTTCGGTCAAAATATATTTATATATTATACACTAGTTTATACTAGTTTCGGCCAAAAATCAAATTAAATCGGGGACTGTTCGAAATGATACGAAACATCTAATATCATTTGTATATTTTATGAGGGAAGGTTATGATGGAATTCCATGCAAAAAATCATCCGAAAATTAGATTCTATGAAACTTTTCTAAATTTATGTTTCGGTCAAAAATCATAGTATATTATACACGAGTTTCGGTCAAAAAAATCAAATTTAATTGGGGATTATTTGAAATGATACGAGACTTTTCTGGTCATTTATATATGTTTAGAGGGAAGGTTATGATGGAAGTCCATGCAAAAAAATCATATGAAAACTAGATTCTATGAAACTTTTCGAAATGCAAGTTTCGGTCAAAATATCTTTATATATTATACACTAGTTTATACTAGTTTCGGTCAAAAATCAAATTAAATCGGGGACTGTTCGAAATGATAAGAAACATCTAATATCATTTATATATTTTACGAGGGAAGGTTATGATGGAATTCCATGCAAAAAATCATCCGAAAATTAGATTCTATGAAACTTTTCAAAATTTAAGTTTCGGTCAAAAATCATAGTATATTATACACGAGTTTCGGTCAAAAAAATCAAATTTAATTGGGGATTATTTGAAATGATACGAGACGTTTCTGATCATTTATATATGTTAAGAGGGAAGGTTATGATGGAAGTCCATGCAAAAAAAAATCATCTGAAAACTAGATTCTATGAAACTTTACGAAATGCAAGTTTCGGTCAAAAAATCATAATATATTATACACTAGTTTATACTAGTTTCGATCAATAATCTAATTAAATCGGGGACTGTTCAAATTGATACGAAACTTCTAATATCATTTATATAATTTACGAGGGAAGGTAATGATGGAAGTCCATGCAAAAATTCATATGAAAATTATATTCTATGAAACTTTTCGAAATGCAATTTTCGGTCAAAAATCATAGTATATTATACACTAGTTTCAGTCCAAAATATCAAATTTAATTGGTGATTATTTGAAATGCTATGATACTTATCAGATCATTTATATATGTTAAGAGGGAAGGGAAGGTTATGATGGAATGCCATGCAAAAAAGTCATATGAAAACTAGATTCTATGAAACATTTCGAAATGCAAGTTTCGGTCAAAATATCTTTATATATTATACACTAGTTTATACTAGTTTCGGTCAAAAATCAAATTAAATCGGGGACTGTTCGAAATGATACGAAACATCTAATATCATTTGTATATTTTATGAGGGAAGGTTATGATGGAATTCCATGCAAAAAATCATCCGAAAATTAGATTCTATGAAACTTTTCTAAATTTAAGTTCGGTCAAAAATCATAGTATATTATACACGAGTTTCGGTCAAAAAAATCAAATTTAATTGGGGATTATTTGAAATGATACGAGACTTTTCTGGTCATTTATATATGTTTAGAGGGAAGGTTATGATGGAAGTCCATGCAAAAAAATCATATGAAAACTAGATTCTATGAAACTTTTCGAAATGCAAGTTTCGGTCAAAATATCTTTATATATTATACACTAGTTTATACTAGTTTCGGTCAAAAATCAAATTAAATCGGGGACTGTTCGAAATGATAAGAAACATCTAATATCATTTATATATTTTACGAGGGAAGGTTATGATGGAATTCCATGCAAAAAATCATCAGAAAATTAGATTCTATGAAACTTTTCGAAATTTAAGTTTCGGTCAAAAATCATAGTATATTATACACGAGTTTCGGTCAAAAAAATCAAATTTAATTTGGGATTATTTGAAATGTTACGAGACTTTTCTGATCATTTATATATGTTAAGAGGGAAGGTTATGATGGAAGTCCATGAAAAAAAAAATCATCTGAAAACTAGATTCTATGAAACTTTACGAAATGCAAGTTTCGGTCAAAAAATCATAATATATTATACACTAGTTTATACTAGTTTCGATCAATAATCTAATTAAATCGGGGACTGTTCAAAATGATACGAAACTTCTAATATCATTTATATAATTTACGAGGGAAGGTAATGATGGAAGTCCATGCAAAAAATCATATGAAAATTATATTCTATGAAACTTTTCGAAATGCAATTTTCGGTCAAAAATCATAGTATATTATACACTAGTTTCAGTCCAAAATATCAAATTTAATTGGTGATTATTTGAAATGCTATGATACTTATCAGATCATTTATATATGTTAAGAGCGAAGGTTATGATGGAATACCATGCAAAAAAGTCATATGAAAACTAGATTCTATGAAACATTTCGAAATGCAAGTTTCGTTCAAAATATCTTTATATATTATACACTAGTTTATACTAGTTTCGGTCAAAAATCAAATTAAATCGGGGACTGTTCGAAATGATACGAAACATCTAATATCATTTGTATATTTTATGAGGGAAGGTTATGATGGAATTCCATGCAAAAAATCATCCGAAAATTAGATTCTATGAAACTTTTCGAAATTTAAGTTTCGGTCAAAAATCATAGTATATTATACACGAGTTTCGGTCAAAAAAATCAAATTTAATTGGGGATTATTTGAAATGATACGAGACTTTTCTGGTCATTTATATATGTTTAGAGGGAAGGTTATGATGGAAGTCCATGCAAAAAAATCATATGAAAACTAGATTCTATGAAACTTTTCGAAATGCAAGTTTCGGTCAAAATATCTTTATATATTATACACTAGTTTATACTAGTTTCGGTCAAAAATCAAATTAAATCGGGGACTGTTCGAAATGATAAGAAACATCTAATATCATTTATATATTTTACGAGGGAAGGTTATGATGGAATTCCATGCAAAAAATCATCCGAAAATTAGATTCTATGAAACTTTTCGAAATTTAAGTTTCGGTCAAAAATCATAGTATATTATACACGAGTTTCGGTCAAAAAAATCAAATTTAATTGGGGATTATTTGAAATGATACGAGACTTTTCTGATCATTTATATATGTTAAGAGGGAAGGTTATGATGGAAGTCCATGCAAAAAAAAATCATCTGAAAACTAGATTCTATGAAACTTTACGAAATGCAAGTTTCGGTCAAAAAATCATAATATATTATACACTAGTTTATACTAGTTTCGATCAATAATCTAATTAAATCGGGGACTGTTCAAAATGATACGAAACTTCTAATATCATTTATATAATTTACGAGGGAAGGTAATGATGGAAGTCCATGCAAAAAATCATATGAAAATTATATTCTATGAAACTTTTCGAAATGCAATTTTCGGTCAAAAATCATAGTATATTATACACTAGTTTCAGTCCAAAATATCAAATTTAATTGGTGATTATTTGAAATGCTATGATACTTATCAGATCATTTATATATGTTAAGAGCGAAGGTTATGATGGAATACCATGCAAAAAAGTCATATGAAAACTAGATTCTATGAAACATTTCGAAATGCAAGTTTCGTTCAAAATATCTTTATATATTATACACTAGTTTATACTAGTTTCGGTCAAAAATCAAATTAAATCGGGGACTGTTCGAAATGATACGAAACATCTAATATCATTTGTATATTTTATGAGGGAAGGTTATGATGGAATTCCATGCAAAAAATCATCCGAAAATTAGATTCTATGAAACTTTTCGAAATTTAAGTTTCGGTCAAAAATCATAGTATATTATACACGAGTTTCGGTCAAAAAAATCAAATTTAATTGGGGATTATTTGAAATGATACGAGACTTTTCTGGTCATTTATATATGTTTAGAGGGAAGGTTATGATGGAAGTCCATGCAAAAAAATCATATGAAAACTAGATTCTATGAAACTTTTCGAAATGCAAGTTTCGGTCAAAATATCTTTATATATTATACACTAGTTTATACTAGTTTCGGTCAAAAATCAAATTAAATCGGGGACTGTTCGAAATGATAAGAAACATCTAATATCATTTATATATTTTACGAGGGAAGGTTATGATGGAATTCCATGCAAAAAATCATCCGAAAATTAGATTCTATGAAACTTTTCGAAATTTAAGTTTCGGTCAAAAATCATAGTATATTATACACGAGTTTCGGTCAAAAAAATCAAATTTAATTGGGGATTATTTGAAATGATACGAGACTTTTCTGATCATTTATATATGTTAAGAGGGAAGGTTATGATGGAAGTCCATGCAAAAAAAAATCATCTGAAAACTAGATTCTATGAAACTTTACGAAATGCAAGTTTCGGTCAAAAAATCATAATATATTATACACTAGTTTATACTAGTTTCGATCAATAATCTAATTAAATCGGGGACTGTTCAAAATGATACGAAACTTCTAATATCATTTATATAATTTACGAGGGAAGGTAATGATGGAAGTCCATGCAAAAAATCATATGAAAATTATATTCTATGAAACTTTTCGAAATGCAATTTTCGGTCAAAAATCATAGTATATTATACACTAGTTTCAGTCCAAAATATCAAATTTAATTGGTGATTATTTGAAATGCTATGATACTTATCAGATCATTTATATATGTTAAGAGGGAAGGGAAGGTTATGATGGAATGCCATGCAAAAAAGTCATATGAAAACTAGATTCTATGAAACATTTCGAAATGCAAGTTTCGGTCAAAATATCTTTATATATTATACACTAGTTTATACTAGTTTCGGTCAAAAATCAAATTAAATCGGGGACTGTTCGAAATGATACGAAACATCTAATATCATTTGTATATTTTATGAGGGAAGGTTATGATGGAATTCCATGCAAAAAATCATCCGAAAATTAGATTCTATGAAACTTTTCGAAATTTAAGTTCGGTCAAAAATCATAGTATATTATACACGAGTTTCGGTCAAAAAAATCAAATTTAATTGGGGATTATTTGAAATGATACGAGACTTTTCTGGTCATTTATATATGATTAGAGGGAAGGTTATGATGGAAGTCAATGCAAAAAAATCATATGAAAACTAGATTCTATGAAACTTTTCGAAATGCAAGTTTCGGTCAAAATATCTTTATATATTATACACTAGTTTATACTAGTTTCGGTCAAAAATCAAATTAAATCAGGGACTGTTCGAAATGATAAGAAACATCTAATATCATTTATATATTTTACGAGGGAAGGTTATGATGGAATTCCATGCAAAAAATCATCCGAAAATTAGATTCTATGAAACTTTTCGAAATTTAAGTTTCGGTCAAAAATCATAGTATATTATACACGAGTTTCGGTCAAAAAAATCAAATTTAATTGGGGATTATTTGAAATGATACGAGACTTTTCTGATCATTTATATATGTTAAGAGGGAAGGTTATGATGGAAGTCCATGCAAAAAAAAATCATCTGAAAACTAGATTCTATGAAACTTTACGAAATGCAAGTTTCGGTCAAAAAATCATAATATATTATACACTAGTTTATACTAGTTTCGATCAATAATCTAATTAAATCGGGGACTGTTCAAAATGATACGAAACTTCTAATATCATTTATATAATTTACGAGGGAAGGTAATGATGGAAATCCATGCAAAAAATCATATGAAAATTATATTCTATGAAACTTTTCGAAATGCAATTTTCGGTCAAAAATCATAGTATATTATACACTAGTTTCAGTCCAAAATATCAAATTTAATTGGTGATTATTTGAAATGCTATGATACTTATCAGATCATTTATATATGTTAAGAGGGAAGGGAAGGTTATGATGGAATGCCATGCAAAAAAGTCATATGAAAACTAGATTCTATGAAACATTTCGAAATGCAAGTTTCGGTCAAAATATCTTTATATATTATACACTAGTTTATACTAGTTTCGGTCAAAAATCAAATTAAATCGGGGACTGTTCGAAATGATACGAAACATCTAATATCATTTGTATATTTTATGAGGGAAGGTTATGATGGAATTCCATGCAAAAAATCATCCGAAAATTAGATTCTATGAAACTTTTCGAAATTTAAGTTCGGTCAAAAATCATAGTATATTATACACGAGTTTCGGTCAAAAAAATCAAATTTAATTGGGGATTATTTGAAATGATACGAGACTTTTCTGGTCATTTATATATGATTAGAGGGAAGGTTATGATGGAAGTCCATGCAAAAAAATCCTATGAAAACTAGATTCTATGAAACTTTTCGAAATGCAAGTTTCGGTCAAAATATCTTTATATATTATACACTAGTTTATACTAGTTTCGGTCAAAAATCAAATTAAATCGGGGACTGTTCGAAATGATAAGAAACATCTAATATCATTTATATATTTTACAAGGGAAGGTTATGATGGAATTCCATGCAAAAAATCATCCGAAAATTAGATTCTATGAAACTTTTCGAAATTTAAGTTTCGGTCAAAAATCATAGTATATTATACACGAGTTTCGGTCAAAAAAATCAAATTTAATTGGGGATTATTTGAAATGATACGAGACATTTCTGATCATTTATATATGTTAAGAGGGAAGGTTATGATGGAAGTCCATGCAAAAAAAAATCATCTGAAAACTAGATTCTATGAAACTTTACGAAATGCAAGTTTCGGTCAAAAAATCATAATATATTATACACTAGTTTATACTAGTTTCGATCAATAATCTAATTAAATCGGGGACTGTTCAAAATGATACGAAACTTCTAATATCATTTATATAATTTACGAGGGAAGGTAATGATGGAAGTCCATGCAAAAAATCATATGAAAATTATATTCTATGAAACTTTTCGAAATGCAATTTTCGGTCAAAAATCATAGTATATTATACACTAGTTTCAGTCCAAAATATCAAATTTAATTGGTGATTATTTGAAATGCTATGATTCTTATCAGATCATTTATATATGTTAAGAGGGAAGGGAAGGTTATGATGGAATGCCATGCAAAAAAGTCATATGAAAACTAGATTCTATGAAACATTTCGAAATGCAAGTTTCGGTCAAAATATCTTTATATATTATACACTAGTTTATACTAGTTTCGGTCAAAAATCAAATTAAATCGGGGACTGTTCGAAATGATACGAAACATCTAATATCATTTGTATATTTTATGAGGGAAGGTTATGATGGAATTCCTTGCAAAAAATCATCCGAAAATTAGATTCTATGAAACTTTTCGAAATTTAAGTTTCGGTCAAAAATCATAGTATATTATACACGAGTTTCGGTCAAAAAAATCAAATTTAATTGGGGATTATTTGAAATGATACGAGACTTTTCTGGTCATTTATATATGTTTAGAGGGAAGGTTATGATGGAAGTCCATGCAAAAAAATCATATGAAAACTAGATTCTATGAAACTTTTCGAAATGCATGTTTCGGTCAAAATATCTTTATATATTATACACTAGTTTATACTAGTTTCGGTCAAAAATCAAATTAAATCGGGGACTGTTCGAAATGATAAGAAACATCTAATATCATTTATATATTTTACGAGGGAAGGTTATGATGGAATTCCATGCAAAAAATCATCCGAAAATTAGATTCTATGAAACTTTTCGAAATTTAAGTTTCGGTCAAAAATCATAGTATATTATACACGAGTTTCGGTCAAAAAAATCAAATTTAATTGGGGATTATTTGAAATGATACGAGACTTTTCTGATCATTTATATATGTTAAGAGGGAAGGTTATGATGGAAGTCCATGCAAAAAAAAATCATCTGAAAACTAGATTCTATGAAACTTTACGAAATGCAAGTTTCGGTCAAAAAATCATAATATATTATACACTAGTTTATACTAGTTTCGATCAATAATCTAATTAAATCGGGTACTGTTCAAAATGATACGAAACTTCTAATATCATTTATATAATTTACGAGGGAAGGTAATGATGGAAGTCCATGCAAAAAATCATATGAAAATTATATTCTATGAAACTTTTCGAAATGCAATTTTCGGTCAAAAATCATAGTATATTATACACTAGTTTCAGTCCAAAATATCAAATTTAATTGGTGATTATTTGAAATGCTATGATACTTATCAGATCATTTATATATGTTAAGAGGGAAGGGAAGGTTATGATGGAATGCCATGCAAAAAAGTCATATGAAAACTAGATTCTATGAAACATTTCGAAATGCAAGTTTCGGTCAAAATATCTTTATATATTATACACTAGTTTATACTAGTTTCGGTCAAAAATCAAATTAAATCGGGGACTGTTCGAAATGATACGAAACATCTAATATCATTTGTATATTTTATGAGGGAAGGTTATGATGGAATTCCATGCAAAAAATCATCCGAAAATTAGATTCTATGAAACTTTTCGAAATTTAAGTTTCGGTCAAAAATCATAGTATATTATACACGAGTTTCGGTCAAAAAAATCAAATTTAATTGGGGATTATTTGAAATGATACGAGACTTTTCTTGTCATTTATATATGTTTAGAGGGAAGGTTATGATGGAAGTCCATGCAAAAAAATCATCTGAAAACTAGATTCTATGAAACTTTTCGAAATGCATGTTTCGGTCAAAATATCTTTATATATTATACACTAGTTTATACTAGTTTCGGTCAAAAATCAAATTAAATCGGGGACTGTTCGAAATGATAAGAAACATCTAATATCATTTATATATTTTACGAGGGAAGGTTATGATGGAATTCCATGCAAAAAATCATCCGAAAATTAGATTCTATGAAACTTTTCGAAATTTAAGTTTCGGTCAAAAATCATAGTATATTATACACGAGTTTCGGTCAAAAAAATCAAATTTAATTGGGGATTATTTGAAATGATACGAGACTTTTCTTGTCATTTATATATGTTTAGAGGGAAGGTTATGATGGAAGTCCATGCAAAAAAATCATCTGAAAACTAGATTCTATGAAACTTTTCGAAATGCATGTTTCGGTCAAAATATCTTTATATATTATACACTAGTTTATACTAGTTTCGGTCAAAAATCAAATTAAATCGGGGACTGTTCGAAATGATAAGAAACATCTAATATCATTTATATATTTTACGAGGGAAGGTTATGATGGAATTCCATGCAAAAAATCATCCGAAAATTAGATTCTATGAAACTTTTCGAAATTTAAGTTTCGGTCAAAAATCATAGTATATTATACACGAGTTTCGGTCAAAAAAATCAAATTTAATTGGGGATTATTTGAAATGATACGAGACTTTTCTGATCATTTATATATGTTAAGAGGGAAGGTTATGATGGAAGTCCATGAAAAAAAAAATCATCTGAAAACTAGATTCTATGAAACTTTACGAAATGCAAGTTTCGGTCAAAAAATCATAATATATTATACACTAGTTTATACTAGTTTCGATCAATAATCTAATTAAATCGGGGACTGTTCAAAATGATACGAAACTTCTAATATCATTTATATAATTTACGAGGGAAGGTAATGATGGAAGTCCATGCAAAAAATCATATGAAAATTATATTCTATGAAACTTTTCAAAATGCAATTTTCGGTCAAAAATCATAGTATATTATACACTAGTTTCAGTCCAAAATATCAAATTTAATTGGTGATTATTTGAAATGCTATGATACTTATCAGATCATTTATATATGTTAAGAGGGAAGGGAAGGTTATGATGGAATGCCATGCAAAAAAGACATATGAAAACTAGATTCTATGAAACATTTCGAAATGCAAGTTTCGGTCAAAATATCTTTATATATTATACACTAGTTTATACTAGTTTCGGTCAAAAATCAAATTAAATCGGGGACTGTTCGAAATGATACGAAACATCTAATATCATTTGTATATTTTATGAGGGAAGGTTATGATGGAATTCCATGCAAAAAATCATCCGAAAATTAGATTCTATGAAACTTTTCGAAATTTAAGTTCGGTCAAAAATCATAGTATATTATACACGAGTTTCGGTCAAAAAAATCAAATTTAATTGGGGATTATTTGAAATGATACGAGACTTTTCTGGTCATTTATATATGATTAGAGGGAAGGTTATGATGGAAGTCCATGCAAAAAAATCATATGAAAACTAGATTCTATGAAACTTTTCGAAATGCAAGTTTCGGTCAAGATATCTTTATATATTATACACTAGTTTATACTAGTTTCGGTCAAAAATCAAATTAAATCGGGGACTGTTCGAAATGATAAGAAACATCTAATATCATTTATATATTTTACGAGGGAAGGTTATGATGGAATTCCATGCAAAAAATCATCCGAAAATTAGATTCTATGAAACTTTTCGAAATTTAAGTTTCGGTCAAAAATCATAGTATATTATACACGAGTTTCGGTCAAAAAAATCAAATTTAATTGGGGATTATTTGAAATGATACGAGACTTTTCTGATCATTTATATATGTTAAGAGGGAAGGTTATGATGGAAGTCCATGAAAAAAAAATCATCTGAAAACTAGATTCTATGAAACTTTACGAAATGCAAGTTTCGGTCAAAAAATCATAATATATTATACACTAGTTTATACTAGTTTCGATCAATAATCTAATTAAATCGGGGACTGTTCAAAATGATACGAAACTTCTAATATCATTTATATAATTTACGAGGGAAGGTAATGATGGAAGTCCATGCAAAAAATCATATGAAAATTATATTCTATGAAACTTTTCGAAATGCAATTTTCGGTCAAAAATCATAGTATATTATACACTAGTTTCAGTCCAAAATATGAAATTTAATTGGTGATTATTTGAAATGCTATGATACTTATCGGATCATTTATATATGTTAAGAGGGAAGGGAAGGTTATGATGGAATGCCATGCAAAAAAGTCATATGAAAACTAGATTCTATGAAACATTTCGAAATGCAAGTTTCGGTCAAAATATCTTTATATATTATACACTAGTTTATACTAGTTTCGGTCAAAAATCAAATTAAATCGGGGACTGTTCGAAATGATACGAAACATCTAATATCATTTGTATATTTTATGAGGGAAGGTTATGATGGAATTCCATGCAAAAAATCATCCGAAAATTAGATTCTATGAAACTTTTCGAAATTTAAGTTTCGGTCAAAAATCATAGTATATTATACACGAGTTTCGGTCAAAAAAATCAAATTTAATTGGGGATTATTTGAAATGATACGAGACTTTTCTGGTCATTTATATATGTTTAGAGGGAAGGTTATGATGGAAGTCCATGCAAAAAAATCATATGAAAACTAGATTCTATGAAACTTTTCGAAATGCATGTTTCGGTCAAAATATCTTTATATATTATACACTAGTTTATACTAGTTTCGGTCAAAAATCAAATTAAATCGGGGACTGTTCGAAATGATAAGAAACATCTAATATCATTTATATATTTTACGAGGGAAGGTTATGATGGAATTCCATGCAAAAAATCATCCGAAAATTAGATTCTATGAAACTTTTCGAAATTTAAGTTTCGGTCAAAAATCATAGTATATTATACACGAGTTTCGGTCAAAAAAATCAAATTTAATTGGGGATTATTTGAAATGATACGAGACTTTTCTGATCATTTATATATGTTAAGAGGGAAGGTTATGATGGAAGTCCATGCAAAAAAAAATCATCTGAAAACTAGATTCTATGAAACTTTACGAAATGCAAGTTTCGGTCAAAAAATCATAATATATTATACACTAGTTTATACTAGTTTCGATCAATAATCTAATTAAATCGGGGACTGTTCAAAATGATACGAAACTTCTAATATCATTTATATAATTTACGAGGGAAGGTAATGATGGAAGTCCATGCAAAAAATCATATGAAAATTATATTCTATGAAACTTTTCGAAATGCAATTTTCGGTCAAAAATCATAGTATATTATACACTAGTTTCAGTCCAAAATATCAAATTTAATTGGTGATTATTTGAAATGCTATGATACTTATCAGATCATTTATATATGTTAAGAGGGAAGGGAAGGTTATGATGGAATGCCATGCAAAAAAGTCATATGAAAACTAGATTCTATGAAACATTTCGAAATGCAAGTTTCGGTCAAAATATCTTTATATATTATACACTAGTTTATACTAGTTTCGGTCAAAAATCAAATTAAATCGGGGACTGTTCGAAATGATACGAAACATCTAATATCATTTGTATATTTTATGAGGGAAGGTTATGATGGAATTCCATGCAAAAAATCATCCGAAAATTAGATTCTATGAAACTTTTCGAAATTTAAGTTTCGGTCAAAAATCATAGTATATTATACACGAGTTTCGGTCAAAAAAATCAAATTTAATTGGGGATTATTTGAAATGATACGAGACTTTTCTGGTCATTTATATATGTTTAGAGGGAAGGTTATGATGGAAGTCCATGCAAAAAAATCATATGAAAACTAGATTCTATGAAACTTTTCGAAATGCATGTTTCGGTCAAAATATCTTTATATATTATACACTAGTTTATACTAGTTTCGGTCAAAAATCAAATTAAATCGGGGACTGTTCGAAATGATAAGAAACATCTAATATCATTTATATATTTTACGAGGGAAGGTTATGATGGAATTCCATGCAAAAAATCATCCGAAAATTAGATTCTATGAAACTTTTCGAAATTTAAGTTTCGGTCAAAAATCATAGTATATTATACACGAGTTTCGGTCAAAAAAATCAAATTTAATTGGGGATTATTTGAAATGATACGAGACTTTTCTGATCATTTATATATGTTAAGAGGGAAGGTTATGATGGAAGTCCATGCAAAAAAAAATCATCTGAAAACTAGATTCTATGAAACTTTACGAAATGCAAGTTTCGGTCAAAAAATCATAATATATTATACACTAGTTTATACTAGTTTCGATCAATAATCTAATTAAATCGGGGACTGTTCAAAATGATACGAAACTTCTAATATCATTTATATAATTTACGAGGGAAGGTAATGATGGAAGTCCATGCAAAAAATCATATGAAAATTATATTCTATGAAACTTTTCGAAATGCAATTTTCGGTCAAAAATCATAGTATATTATACACTAGTTTCAGTCCAAAATATCAAATTTAATTGGTGATTATTTGAAATGCTATGATACTTATCAGATCATTTATATATGTTAAGAGGGAAGGGAAGGTTATGATGGAATGCCATGCAAAAAAGTCATATGAAAACTAGATTCTATGAAACATTTCGAAATGCAAGTTTCGGTCAAAATATCTTTATATATTATACACTAGTTTATACTAGTTTCGGTCAAAAATCAAATTAAATCGGGGACTGTTCGAAATGATACGAAACATCTAATATCATTTGTATATTTTATGAGGGAAGGTTATGATGGAATTCCATGCAAAAAATCATCCGAAAATTAGATTCTATGAAACTTTTCGAAATTTAAGTTTCGGTCAAAAATCATAGTATATTATACACGAGTTTCGGTCAAAAAAATCAAATTTAATTGGGGATTATTTGAAATGATACGAGACTTTTCTGGTCATTTATATATGTTTAGAGGGAAGGTTATGATGGAAGTCCATGCAAAAAAATCATATGAAAACTAGATTCTATGAAACTTTTCGAAATGCATGTTTCGGTCAAAATATCTTTATATATTATACACTAGTTTATACTAGTTTCGGTCAAAAATCAAATTAAATCGGGGACTGTTCGAAATGATAAGAAACATCTAATATCATTTATATATTTTACGAGGGAAGGTTATGATGGAATTCCATGCAAAAAATCATCCGAAAATTAGATTCTATGAAACTTTTCGAAATTTAAGTTTCGGTCAAAAATCATAGTATATTATACACGAGTTTCGGTCAAAAAAATCAAATTTAATTGGGGATTATTTGAAATGATACGAGACTTTTCTGATCATTTATATATGTTAAGAGGGAAGGTTATGATGGAAGTCCATGCAAAAAAAAATCATCTGAAAACTAGATTCTATGAAACTTTACGAAATGCAAGTTTCGGTCAAAAAATCATAATATATTATACACTAGTTTATACTAGTTTCGATCAATAATCTAATTAAATCGGGGACTGTTCAAAATGATACGAAACTTCTAATATCATTTATATAATTTACGAGGGAAGGTAATGATGGAAGTCCATGCAAAAAATCATATGAAAATTATATTCTATGAAACTTTTCGAAATGCAATTTTCGGTCAAAAATCATAGTATATTATACACTAGTTTCAGTCCAAAATATCAAATTTAATTGGTGATTATTTGAAATGCTATGATACTTATCAGATCATTTATATATGTTAAGAGGGAAGGGAAGGTTATGATGGAATGCCATGCAAAAAAGTCATATGAAAACTAGATTCTATGAAACATTTCGAAATGCAAGTTTCGGTCAAAATATCTTTATATATTATACACTAGTTTATACTAGTTTCGGTCAAAAATCAAATTAAATCGGGGACTGTTCGAAATGATACGAAACATCTAATATCATTTGTATATTTTATGAGGGAAGGTTATGATGGAATTCCATGCAAAAAATCATCCGAAAATTAGATTCTATGAAACTTTTCGAAATTTAAGTTTCGGTCAAAAATCATAGTATATTATACACGAGTTTCGGTCAAAAAAATTAAATTTAATTGGGGATTATTTGAAATGATACGAGACTTTTCTGGTCATTTATATATGTTTAGAGGGAAGGTTATGATGGAAGTCCATGCAAAAAAATCATATGAAAACTAGATTCTATGAAACTTTTCGAAATGCATGTTTCGGTCAAAATATCTTTATATATTATACACTAGTTTATACTAGTTTCGGTCAAAAATCAAATTAAATCGGGGACTGTTCGAAATGATAAGAAACATCTAATATCATTTATATATTTTACGAGGGAAGGTTATGATGGAATTCCATGCAAAAAATCATCCGAAAATTAGATTCTATGAAACTTTTCGAAATTTAAGTTTCGGTCAAAAATCATAGTATATTATACACGAGTTTCGGTCAAAAAAATCAAATTTAATTGGGGATTATTTGAAATGATACGAGACTTTTCTGATCATTTATATATGTTAAGAGGGAAGGTTATGATGGAAGTCCATGCAAAAAAAAATCATCTGAAAACTAGATTCTATGAAACTTTACGAAATGCAAGTTTCGGTCAAAAAATCATAATATATTATACACTAGTTTATACTAGTTTCGATCAATAATCTAATTAAATCGGGGACTGTTCAAAATGATACGAAACTTCTAATATCATTTATATAATTTACGAGGGAAGGTAATGATGGAAGTCCATGCAAAAAATCATATGAAAATTATATTCTATGAAACTTTTCGAAATGCAATTTTCGGTCAAAAATCATAGTATATTATACACTAGTTTCAGTCCAAAATATCAAATTTAATTGGTGATTATTTGAAATGCTATGATACTTATCAGATCATTTATATATGTTAAGAGGGAAGGGAAGGTTATGATGGAATGCCATGCAAAAAAGTCATATGAAAACTAGATTCTATGAAACATTTCGAAATGCAAGTTTCGGTCAAAATATCTTTATATATTATACACTAGTTTATACTAGTTTCGGTCTAAAATCAAATTAAATCGGGGACTGTTCGAAATGATACGAAACATCTAATATCATTTGTATATTTTATGAGGGAAGGTTATGATGGAATTCCATGCAAAAAATCATCCGAAAATTAGATTCTATGAAACTTTTCGAAATTTAAGTTTCGGTCAAAAATCATAGTATATTATACACGAGTTTCGGTCAAAAAAATCAAATTTAATTGGGGATTATTTGAAATGATACGAGACTTTTCTGGTCATTTATATATGTTTAGAGGGAAGGTTATGATGGAAGTCCATGCAAAAAAATCATATGAAAACTAGATTCTATGAAACTTTTCGAAATGCATGTTTCGGTCAAAATATCTTTATATATTATACACTAGTTTATACTAGTTTCGGTCAAAAATCAAATTAAATCGGGGACTGTTCGAAATGATAAGAAACATCTAATATCATTTATATATTTTACGAGGGAAGGTTATGATGGAATTCCATGCAAAAAATCATCCGAAAATTAGATTCTATGAAACTTTTCGAAATTTAAGTTTCGGTCAAAAATCATAGTATATTATACACGAGTTTCGGTCAAAAAAATCAAATTTAATTGGGGATTATTTGAAATGATACGAGACTTTTCTGATCATTTATATATGTTAAGAGGGAAGGTTATGATGGAAGTCCATGCAAAAAAAAATCATCTAAAAACTAGATTCTATGAAACTTTACGAAATGCAAGTTTCGGTCAAAAAATCATAATATATTATACACTAGTTTATACTAGTTTCGATCAATAATCTAATTAAATCGGGGACTGTTCAAAATGATACGAAACTTCTAATATCATTTATATAATTTACGAGGGAAGGTAATGATGGAAGTCCATGCAAAAAATCATATGAAAATTATATTCTATGAAACTTTTCGAAATGCAATTTTTGGTCAAAAATCATAGTATATTATACACTAGTTCAGTCCAAAATATCAAATTTAATTGGTGATTATTTGAAATGCTATGATACTTATCAGATCATTTATATATGTTAAGAGGGAAGGGAAGGTTATGATGGAATGCCATGCAAAAAAGTCATATGAAAACTAGATTCTATGAAACATTTCGAAATGCAAGTTTCGGTCAAAATATCTTTATATATTATACACTAGTTTATACTAGTTTCGGTCAAAAATCAAATTAAATCGGGGACTGTTCGAAATGATACGAAACATCTAATATCATTTGTATATTTTATGAGGGAAGGTTATGATGGAATTCCATGCAAAAAATCATCCGAAAATTAGATTCTATGAAACTTTTCGAAATTTAAGTTCGGTCAAAAATCATAGTATATTATACACGAGTTTCGGTCAAAAAAATCAAATTTAATTGGGGATTATTTGAAATGATACGAGACTTTTCTGGTCATTTATATATGATTAGAGGGAAGGTTATGATGGAAGTCCATGCAAAAAAATCATATGAAAACTAGATTCTATGAAACTTTTCGAAATGCAAGTTTCGGTCAAAATATCTTTATATATTATACACTAGTTTATACTAGTTTCGGTCAAAAATCAAATTAAATCGGGGACTGTTCGAAATGATAAGAAACATCTAATATCATTTATATATTTTACGAGGGAAGGTTATGATGGAATTCCATGCAAAAAATCATCCGAAAATTAGATTCTATGAAACTTTTCGAAATTTAAGTTTCGGTCAAAAATCATAGTATATTATACACGAGTTTCGGTCAAAAAAATCAAATTTAATTGGGGATTATTTGAAATGATACGAGACTTTTCTGATCATTTATATATGTTAAGAGGGAAGGTTATGATGGAAGTCCATGAAAAAAAAAAATCATCTGAAAACTAGATTCTATGAAACTTTACGAAATGCAAGTTTCGGTCAAAAAATCATAATATATTATACACTAGTTTATACTAGTTTCGATCAATAATCTAATTAAATCGGGGACTGTTCAAAATGATACGAAACTTCTAATATCATTTATATAATTTACGAGGGAAGGTAATGATGGAAGTCCATGCAAAAAATCATATGAAAATTATATTCTATGAAACTTTTCAAAATGCAATTTTCGGTCAAAAATCATAGTATATTATACACTAGTTTCAGTCCAAAATATCAAATTTAATTGGTGATTATTTGAAATGCTATGATACTTATCAGATCATTTATATATGTTAAGAGCGAAGGTTATGATGGAATACCATGCAAAAAAGTCATATGAAAACTAGATTCTATGAAACATTTCGAAATGCAAGTTTCGGTCAAAATATCTTTATATATTATACACTAGTTTATACTAGTTTCGGTCAAAAATCAAATTAAATAGGGGACTGTTCGAAATGATACGAAACATCTAATATCATTTGTATATTTTATGAGGGAAGGTTATGATGGAATTCCATGCAAAAAATCATCCGAAAATTAGATTCTATGAAACTTTTCGAAATTTAAGTTTCGGTCAAAAATCATAGTATATTATACACGAGTTTCGGTCAAAAAAATCAAATTTAATTGGGGATTATTTGAAATGATACGAGACTTTTCTGGTCATTTATATATGTTTAGAGGGAAGGTTATGATGGAAGTCCATGCAAAAAAATCATATGAAAACTAGATTCTATGAAACTTTTCGAAATGCATGTTTCGGTCAAAATATCTTTATATATTATACACTAGTTTATACTAGTTTCGGTCAAAAATCAAATTAAATCGGGGACTGTTCGAAATGATAAGAAACATCTAATATCATTTATATATTTTACGAGGGAAGGTTATGATGGAATTCCATGCAAAAAATCATCCGAAAATTAGATTCTATGAAACTTTTCGAAATTTAAGTTTCGGTCAAAAATCATAGTATATTATACACGAGTTTCGGTCAAAAAAATCAAATTTAATTGGGGATTATTTGAAATGATACGAGACTTTTCTTATCATTTATATATGTTAAGAGGGAAGGTTATGATGGAAGTCCATGCAAAAAAAAATCATCTGAAAACTAGATTCTATGAAACTTTACGAAATGCAAGTTTCGGTCAAAAAATCATAATATATTATACACTAGTTTATACTAGTTTCGATCAATAATCTAATTAAATCGGGGACTGTTCAAAATGATACGAAACTTCTAATATCATTTATATAATTTACGAGGGAAGGTAATGATGGAAGTCCATGCAAAAAATCATATGAAAATTATATTCTATGAAACTTTTCGAAATGCAATTTTCGGTCAAAAATCATAGTATATTATACACTAGTTTCAGTCCAAAATATCAAATTTAATTGGTGATTATTTGAAATGCTATGATACTTATCAGATCATTTATATATGTTAAGAGGTAAGGTTATGATGGAATACCATGCAAAAAAGTCATATGAAAACTAGATTCTATGAAACAGTTCGAAATGCAAGTTTCGGTCAAAATATCTTTATATATTATACACTAGTTTATACTAGTTTCGGTCAAAAATGAAATTAAATCGGGGACTGTTCGAAATGATATGAAACATCTAATATCATTTATATATTTTATGAGGGAAGGTTATGATGGAATTCCATGCAAAAAATCATCCGAAAATTAGATTCTATGAAACTTTTCGAAATTTAAGTTTCGGTCAAAAATCATAGTATATTATACACGAGTTTCGGTCAAAAAAATCAAATTTAATTGGAGATTATTTGAAATGATACGAGACTTTTCTGGTCATTTATATTTGTTTAAAGGGAAGGTTATGATGGAAGTCCATGCAAAAAAATCATATGAAAACTAGATTCTATGAAACTTTTCGAAATGCAAGTTTCAGTCAAAATATCTTTATATATTATACACTAGTTTATACTAGTTTCGGTCAAAAATTAAATCGGGGACTGTTCGAAATGATAAGAAACATCTAATATCATTTATATATTTTACGAGGGAAGGTTATGATGGAATTCCATGCAAAAAATCATCCGAAAATTAGATTCTATGAAACTTTTCGAAATTTAAGTTTCGGTCAAAAATCATAGTATATTATACACGAGTTTCGGTCAAAAAAATCAAATTTAATTGGGGATTATTTGAAATGATACGAGACTTTTCTGATCATTTATATATGTTAAGAGGGAAGGTTATGATGGAAGTCCATGCAAAAAAAAATCATCTGAAAACTAGATTCTATGAAACTTTACGAAATGCAAGTTTCGGTCAAAAAATCATAATATATTATACACTAGTTTATACTAGTTTCGATCAATAATCTAATTAAATCGGGGACTGTTCAAAATGATACGAAACTTCTAATATCATTTATATAATTTACGAGGGAAGGTAATGATGGAAGTCCATGCAAAAAATCATATGAAAATTATATTCTATGAAACTTTTCGAAATGCAATTTTCGGTCAAAAATCATAGTATATTATACACTAGTTTCAGTCCAAAATATCAAATTTAATTGGTGATTATTTGAAATGCTATGATACTTATCAGATCATTTATATATGTTAAGAGGGAAGGTTATGATGGAATACCATGCAAAAAAGTCATATGAAAACTAGATTCTATGAAACAGTTCGAAATGCAAGTTTCGGTCAAAATATCTTTATATATTATACACTAGTTTATACTAGTTTCGGTCAAAAATCAAATTAAATCGGGGACTGTTCGAAATGATATGAAACATCTAATATCATTTATATATTTTATGAGGGAAGGTTATGATGGAATTCCATGCAAAAAATCATCCGAAAATTAGATTCTATGAAACTTTTCGAAATTTAAGTTTCGGTCAAAAATCATAGTATATTATACACGAGTTTCGGTCAAAAAAATCAAATTTAATTGGAGATTATTTGAAATGATACGAGACTTTTCTGGTCATTTATATATGTTTAAAGGGAAGGTTATGATGGAAGTCCATGCAAAAAAATCATATGAAAACTAGATTCTATGAAACTTTTCGAAATGCAAGTTTCAGTCAAAATATCTTTATATATTATACACTAGTTTATACTAGTTTCGGTCAAAAATCAAATTAAATCGGGGACTGTTCGAAATGATAAGAAACATCTAATATCATTTATATATTTTACTAGGGAAGGTTATGATGGAATTCCATGCAAAAAATCATCCGAAAATTAGATTCTATGAAACTTTTCGAAATTTAAGTTTCGGTCAAAAATCATAGTATATTATACACGAGTTTCGGTCAAAAAAATCAAATTTAATTGGGGATTATTTGAAATGATACGAGACTTTTCTGATCATTTATATATGTTAAGAGGGAAGGTTATGATGGAAGTTCATGCAAAAAAAAATCATCTGAAAACTAGATTCTATGAAACTTTACGAAATGCAAGTTTCGGTCAAAAAATCATAATATATTATACACTAGTTTATACTAGTTTCGATCAATAATCTAATTAAATCGGGGACTGTTCAAAATGATACGAAACTTCTAATATCATTTATATAATTTACGAGGGAAGGTAATGATGGAAGTCCATGAAAAAAATCATATGAAAATTATATTCTATGAAACTTTTCGAAATGCAATTTTCGGTCAAAAATCATAGTATATTATACACTAGTTTCAGTCCAAAATATCAAATTTAATTGGTGATTATTTGAAATGCTATGATACTTATCAGATCATTTATATATGTTAAGAGGGAAGATTATGATGGAATACCATGCAAAAAAGTCATATGAAAACTAGATTCTATGAAACATTTCGAAATGCAAGTTTCGGTCAAAATATCTTTATATATTATACACTAGTTTATACTAGTTTCGGTCAAAAATCAAATTAAATCGGGGACTGTTCGAAATGATACGAAACATCTAATATCATTTGTATATTTTATGAGGGAAGGTTATGATGGAATTCCATGCAAAAAATCATCCGAAAATTAGATTCTATGAAACTTTTCGAAATTTAAGTTTCGGTCAAAAATCATAGTATATTATACACGAGTTTCGGTCAAAAAAATCAAATTTAATTGGGGATTATTTGAAATAATATGAGACTTTTCTGGTCATTTATATATGTTTAGAGGGAAGGTTATGATGGAAGTCCATGCAAAAAAATCATATGAAAACTAGATTCTATGAAACTTTTTGAAATGCAAGTTTCGGTCAAAATATCTTTATATATTATACACTAGTTTATACTAGTTTCGGTCAAAAATCAAATTAAATCGGGGACTGTTCGAAATGATAAGAAACATCTAATATCATTTATATATTTAACGAGGGAAGGTTATGATGGAATTCCATGCAAAAAATCATCCGAAAATTAGATTCTATGAAACTTTTCGAAATTTAAGTTTCGGTCAAAAATCATAGTATATTATACACGAGTTTCGGTCAAAAAAATCAAATTTAATTGGGGATTATTTGAAATGATACGAGACTTTTCTGATCATTTATATATGTTAAGAGGGAAGGTTATGATGGAAGTCCATGCAAAAAAAAATCATCTGAAAACTAGATTCTATGAAACTTTACGAAATGCAAGTTTCGGTCAAAAAATCATAATATATTATACACTAGTTTATACTAGTTTCGATCAATAATCTAATTAAATCGGGGACTATTCAAAATGATACGAAACTTCTAATATCATTTATATAATTTAGGAGGGAAGGTAATGATGGAAGTCCATGCAAAAAATCATATGAAAATTATATTCTATGAAACTTTTCGAAATGCAATTTTCGGTCAAAAATCATAGTATATTATACACTAGTTTCAGTCCAAAATATCAAATTTAATTGGTGATTATTTGAAATGCTATGATACTTATCAGATCATTTATATATGTTAAGAGGGAAGATTATGATGGAATACCATGCAAAAAAGTCATATGAAAACTAGATTCTATGAAACATTTCGAAATGCAAGTTTCGGTCAAAATATCTTTATATATTATACACTAGTTTATACTAGTTTCGGTCAAAAATTAAATTAAATCGGGGACTATTCGAAATGATACGAAACATCTAATAACATTTGTATATTTTATGAGGGAAGGTTATGATGGAATTCCATGCAAAAAATCATCCGAAAATTAGATTCTATGAAACTTTTCGAAATTTAAGTTTCGGTCAAAAATCATAGTATATTATACACGAGTTTCGGTCAAAAAAATCAAATTTAATTGGGGATTATTTGAAATGATACGAGACTTTTCTGATCATTTATATATGTTAAGAGGGAAGGTTATGATGGAAATCCATGCAAAAAAATCATATGAAAACTAGATTCTATGAAACTTTTCGAAATGCAAGTTTCGGTCAAAATATCTTTATATAATATACACTAGTTTATACTAGTTTCGGTCAAAAATCAAATTAAATCGGGGACTGTTCGAAATGATAAGAAACATCTAATATCATTTATATATATTACGAGGGAAGGTTATGATGGAATTCCATGCAAAAAATCATCCGAAAATTAGATTCTATGAAACTTTTCGAAATTTAAGTTTCGGTCAAAAATCATAGTATATTATACACGAGTTTCGGTCAAAAAAATCAAATTTAATTGGAGATTATTTGAAATGATACGAGACTTTTCTGGTCATTTATATATGTTTAAAGGGAAGGTTATGATGGAAGTCCATGCAAAAAAATCATATGAAAACTAGATTCTATGAAACTTTTCGAAATGCAAGTTTCAGTCAAAATATCTTTATATATTATACACTAGTTTATACTAGTTTCGGTCAAAAATCAAATTAAATCGGGGACTGTTCGAAATGATAAGAAACATCTAATATCATTTATATATTTTACTAGGGAAGGTTATGATGGAATTCCATGCAAAAAATCATCCGAAAATTAGATTCTATGAAACTTTTCGAAATTTAAGTTTCGGTCAAAAATCATAGTATATTATACACAAGTTTCGGTCAAAAAAATCAAATTTAATTGGGGATTATTTGAAATGATACGAGACTTTTCTGATCATTTATATATGTTAAGAGGGAAGGTTATGATGGAAGTTCATGCAAAAAAAAATCATCTGAAAACTAGATTCTATGAAACTTTACGAAATGCAAGTTTCGATCAAAAAATCATAATATATTATACACTAGTTTATACTAGTTTTGATCAATAATCTAATTAAATCGGGGACTGTTCAAAATGATACGAAACTTCTAATATCATTTATATAATTTACGAGGGAAGGTAATGATGGAAGTCCATGCAAAAAATCATATGAAAATTATATTCTATGAAACTTTTCTGAATGCAATTTTCGGTCAAAAATCATAGTATATTATACACTAGTTTCAGTCCAAAATATCAAATTTAATTGGTGATTATTTGAAATGCTATGATACTTATCAGATCATTTATATATGTTAAGAGGGAAGGTTATGATGGAATACCATGCAAAAAAGTCATATGAAAACTAGATTCTATGAAACATTTCGAAATGCAAGTTTCGGTCAAAATATCTTTATATATTATACACTAGTTTATACTAGTTTCGGTCAAAAATCAAATTAAATCGGGGACTGTTCGAAATGATACGAAACATCTAATATCATTTGTATATTTTATGAGGGAAGGTTATGATGGAATTCCATGCAAAAAATCATCCGAAAATTAGATTCTATGAAACTTTTCGAAATTTAAGTTTCGGTCAAAAATCATAGTATATTATACACGAGTTTCGGTCAAAAAAATCAAATTTAATTGGGGATTATTTGAAATGATACGAGACTTTTCTGGTCATTTATATATGTTTAGAGGGAAGGTTATGATGGAAGTCCATGCAAAAAAATCATATGAAAACTAGATTCTATGAAACTTTTTGAAATGCAAGTTTCGGTCAAAATATCTTTATATATTATACACTAGTTTATACTAGTTTCGGTCAAAAATCAAATTAAATCGGGGACTGTTCGAAATGATAAGAAACATCTAATATCATTTATATATTTAACGAGGGAAGGTTATGATGGAATTCCATGCAAAAAATCATCCGAAAATTAGATTCTATGAAACTTTTCGAAATTTAAGTTTCGGTCAAAAATCATAGTATATTATACACGAGTTTCGGTCAAAAAAATCAAATTTAATTGGGGATTATTTGAAATGATACGAGACTTTTCTGATCATTTATATATGTTAAGAGGGAAGGTTATGATGGAAGTCCATGCAAAAAAAAATCATCTGAAAACTAGATTCTATGAAACTTTACGAAATGCAAGTTTCGGTCAAAAAATCATAATATATTATACACTAGTTTATACTAGTTTCGATCAATAATCTAATTAAATCGGGGACTATTCAAAATGATACGAAACTTATAATATCATTTATATAATTTAGGAGGGAAGGTAATGATGGAAGTCCATGCAAAAAATCATATGAAAATTATATTCTATGAAACTTTTCGAAATGCAATTTTCGGTCAAAAATCATAGTATATTATACACTAGTTTCAGTCCAAAATATCAAATTTAATTGGTGATTATTTGAAATGCTATGATACTTATCAGATCATTTATATATGTTAAGAGGGAAGGTTATGATGGAATACCATGCAAAAAAGTCATATGAAAACTAGATTCTATGAAACATTTCGAAATGCAAGTTTCGGTCAAAATATCTTTATATATTATACACTAGTTTATACTAGTTTCGGTCAAAAATTAAATTAAATCGGGGACTATTCGAAATGATACGAAACATCTAATAACATTTGTATATTTTATGAGGGAAGGTTATGATGGAATTCCATGCAAAAAATCATCCGAAAATTAGATTCTATGAAACTTTTCGAAATTTAAGTTTCGGTCAAAAATCATAGTATATTATACACGAGTTTCGGTCAAAAAAATCAAATTTAATTGGGGATTATTTGAAATGATACGAGACTTTTCTGATCATTTATATATGTTAAGAGGGAAGGTTATGATGGAAGTCCATGCAAAAAAATCATATGAAAACTAGATTCTATGAAACTTTTCGAAATGCAAGTTTCAGTCAAAATATCTTTATATAATATACACTAGTTTATACTAGTTTCGGTCAAAAATCAAATTAAATCGGGGACTGTTCGAAATGATAAGAAACATCTAATATCATTTATATATATTACGAGGGAAGGTTATGATGGAATTCCATGCAAAAAATCATCCGAAAATTAGATTCTATGAAACTTTTCGAAATTTAAGTTTCGGTCAAAAATCATAGTATATAATACACGAGTTTCGGTCAAAAAAATCAAATTTATTTGGGGATTATTTGAAATGATACGAGACTTTTCTGATCATTTATATATGTTAAGAGGGAAGGTTATGATGGAAGTCCATGCAAAAAAAAATCATCTGAAAACTAGATTCTATGAAACTTTACGAAATGCAAGTTTCGGTCAAAAAATCATAATATATTATACACTAGTTTATAGTAGTTTCGATCAATAATCTAATTAAATCGGGGACTGTTCAAAATGATACGAAACTTCTAATATCATTTATATAATTTAGGAGGGAAGGTAATGATGGAAGTCCATGCAAAAAATCATATGAAAATTATATTCTATGAAACTTTTCGAAATGCAATTTTCGGTCAAAAATCATAGTATATTATACACTAGTTTCAGTCCAAAATATCAAATTTAATTGGTGATTATTTGAAATGCTATGATACTTATCAGATCATTTATATATGTTAAGAGGGAAGGTTATGATGGAATACCATGCAAAAAAGTCATATGAAAACTAGATTCTATGAAACAGTTCGAAATGCAAGTTTCGGTCAAAATATCTTTATATATTATACACTAGTTTATACTAGTTTCGGTCAAAAATCAAATTAAATCGGGGACTGTTCGAAATGATATGAAACATCTAATATCATTTATATATTTTATGAGGGAAGGTTATGATGGAATTCCATGCAAAATATCATCCAAAAATTAGATTCTATTAAACTTTTCGAAATTTAAGTTTCGGTCAAAAATCATAGTATATTATACACGAGTTTCGGTCAAAAAAATAAAATTTAATTGGGGATTATTTGAAATGATACGAGACTTTTCTGGTCATTTATATATGTTTAGAGGGAAGGTTATGATGGAAGTCCATGCAAAAAAATCATATGAAAACTAGATTCTATGAAACATTTCGAAATGCAAGTTTCGGTCAAAATATCTTTATATATTATACACTAGTTTATACTAGTTTCGGTCAAAAATTAAATTAAATCGGGGACTGTTCGAAATGATACGAAACATTTAATAACATTTGTATATTTTATGAGGGAAGGTTATGATGGAATTCGATGCAAAAAATCATCCGAAAATTAGATTCTATGAAACTTTTCGAAATTTAAGTTTCGGTCAAAAATCATAGTATATTATACACGAGTTTCGGTCAAAAAAATCAAATTTAATTGGGGATTATTTGAAATGATACGAGACTTTTCTGATCATTTATATATGTTAAGAGGGAAGGTTATGATGGAAGTCCATGCAAAAAAATCATATGAAAACTAGATTCTATGATACTTTTCGAAATGCAAGTTTCGGTCAAAATATCTTTATATAATATACACTAGTTTATACTAGTTTCGGTCAAAAATCAAATTAAATCGGGGACTGTTCGAAATGATAAGAAACATCTAATATCATTTATATATTTTACGAGGGAAGGTTATGATGGAATTCCATGCAAAAAATCATCCGAAAATTAGATTCTATGAAACTTTTCGAAATTTAAGTTTCGGTCAAAAATCATAGTATATTATACACGAGTTTCGGTCAAAAAAATCAAATTTAATTGGGGATTATTTGAAATGATACGAGACTTTTCTGATCATTTATATATGTTAAGAGGGAAGGTTATGATGGAAGTCCATGCAAAAAAAAATCATCTGAAAACTAGATTCTATGAAACTTTACGAAATGCAAGTTTCGGTCAAAAAATCATAATATATTATACACTAGTTTATACTAGTTTCGATCAATAATCTAATTAAATCGGGGACTGTTCAAAATGATACGAAAGTTCTAATATCATTTATATAATTTAGGAGGGAAGGTAATGATGGAAGTCCATGCAAAAAATCATATGAAAATTATATTCAATGAAACTTTTCGAAATGCAATTTTTGGTCAAAAATCATAGTATATTATACACTAGTTTCAGTCCAAAATATCAAATTTAATTGGTGATTATTTGAAATGCTATGATACTTATCAGATCATTTATATATTTTAAGAGGGAAGGTTATGATGGAATACCATGCAAAAAAGTCATATGAAAACTAGATTCTATGAAACAGTTCGAAATGCAAGTTTCGGTCAAAATATCTTTATATATTATACACTAGTTTATACTAGTTTCGGTCAAAAATTAAATTAAATCGGGGACTGTTCGAAATGATACGAAACATCTAATATCATTTGTATATTTTATGAGGGAAGGTTATGATGGAATTCCATGCAAAAAATAATCCGAAAATTAGATTCTATGAAACTTTTCGAAATTTAAGTTTCGGTCAAAAATCATAGTATATTATACACGAGTTTCGGTCAAAAAAATAAAATTTAATTGGGGATTATTTGAAATGATACGAGACTTTTCTGGTCATTTATATATGTTTAGAGGGAAGGTTATGATGGAAGTCCATGCAAAAAAATCATATGAAAACTAGATTCTATGAAACATTTCGAAATGCAAGTTTCGGTCAAAATATCTTTATATATTATACACTAGTTTATACTAGTTTCGGTCAAAAATTAAATTAAATCGGGGACTGTTCGAAATGATACGAAACATTTAATAACATTTGTATATTTTATGAGGGAAGGTTATGATGGAATTCGATGCAAAAAATCATCCGAAAATTAGATTCTATGAAACTTTTCGAAATTTAAGTTTCGGTCAAAAATCATAGTATATTATACACGAGTTTCGGTCAAAAAAATCAAATTTAATTGGGGATTATTTGAAATGATACGAGACTTTTCTGGTCATTTATATATGTTTAGAGGGAAGGTTATGATGGAAGTCCATGCAAAAAAATCATATGAAAACTAGATTCTATGAAACTTTTCGAAATGCAAGTTTCGGTCAAAATATCTTTATATAATATACACTAGTTTATACTAGTTTCGGTCAAAAATCAAATTAAATCGGGGACTGTTCGAAATGATAAGAAACATCTAATATCATTTATATATTTTACGAGGGAAGGTTATGATGGAATTCCATGCAAAAAATCATCCGAAAATTAGATTCTATGAAACTTTTCGAAATTTATGTTTCGGTCAAAAATCATAGTATATTATACACGAGTTTCGGTCAAAAAAATCAAATTTAATTGGGGATTATTTGAAATGATACGAGACTTTTCTGATCATTTATATATGTTAAGAGGGAAGGTTATGATGGAAGTCCATGCAAAAAAAAATCATCTGAAAACTAGATTCTATGAAACTTTACGAAATGCAAGTTTCGGTCAAAAAATCATAATATATTATACACTAGTTTATACTAGTTTCGATCAATAATCTAATTAAATCGGGGACTGTTCAAAATGATACGAAACTTCTAATATCATTTATATAATTTAGGAGGGAAGGTAATGATGGAAGTCCATGCAAAAAATCATATGAAAATTATATTCTATGAAACTTTTCGAAATGCAATTTTCGGTCAAAAATCATAGTATATTATACACTAGTTTCAGTCCAAAATATCAAATTTAATTGGTGATTATTTGAAATGCTATGATACTTATCAGATCATTTATATATGTTAAGAGGGAAGGTTATGATGGAATACCATGCAAAAAAGTCATATGAAAACTAGATTCTATGAAACAGTTCGAAATGCAAGTTTCGGTCAAAATATCTTTATATATTATACACTAGTTTATACTAGTTTCGGTCAAAAATCAAATTAAATCGGGGACTGTTCGAAATGATATAAAACATCTAATATCATTTATATATTTTATGAGGGAAGGTTATGATGGAATTCCATGCAAAAAATCATCCAAAAATTAGATTCTATGAAACTTTTCGAAATTTAAGTTTCGGTCAAAAATCATAGTATATTATACACGAGTTTCGGTCAAAAAAATAAAATTTAATTGGGGATTATTTGAAATGATACGAGACTTTTCTGGTCATTTATATATGTTTAGAGGGAAGGTTATGATGGAAGTCCATGCAAAAAAATCATATGAAAACTAGATTCTATGAAACATTTCGAAATGCAAGTTTCGGTCAAAATATCTTTATATATTATACACTAGTTTATACTAGTTTCGGTCAAAAATTAAATTAAATCGGGGACTGTTCGAAATGATACGAAACATTTAATAACATTTGTATATTTTATGAGGGAAGGTTATGATGGAATTCCATGCAAAAAATCATCCGAAAATTAGATTCTATGAAACTTTTCGAAATTTAAGTTTCGGTCAAAAATCATAGTATATTATACACGAGTTTCGGTCAAAAAAATCAAATTTAATTGGGGATTATTTGAAATGATACGAGACTTTTCTGATCATTTATATATGTTAAGAGGGAAGGTTATGATGGAAGTCCATGCAAAAAAATCATATGAAAACTAGATTCTATGATACTTTTCGAAATGCAAGTTTCGGTCAAAATATCTTTATATAATATACACTAGTTTATACTAGTTTCGGTCAAAAATCAAATTAAATCGGGGACTGTTCGAAATGATAAGAAACATCTAATATCATTTATATATTTTACGAGGGAAGGTTATGATGGAATTCCATGCAAAAAATCATCCGAAAATTAGATTCTATGAAACTTTTCGAAATTTAAGTTTCGGTCAAAAATCATAGTATATTATACACGAGTTTCGGTCAAAAAAATCAAATTTAATTGGGGATTATTTGAAATGATACGAGACTTTTCTGATCATTTATATATGTTAAGAGGGAAGGTTATGATGGAAGTCCATGCAAAAAAAAATCATCTGAAAACTAGATTCTATGAAACTTTACGAAATGCAAGTTTCGGTCAAAAAATCATAATATATTATACACTAGTTTATACTAGTTTCGATCAATAATCTAATTAAATCGGGGACTGTTCAAAATGATACGAAAGTTCTAATATCATTTATATAATTTAGGAGGGAAGGTAATGATGGAAGTCCATGCAAAAAATCATATGAAAATTATATTCAATGAAACTTTTCGAAATGCAATTTTTGGTCAAAAATCATAGTATATTATACACTAGTTTCAGTCCAAAATATCAAATTTAATTGGTGATTATTTGAAATGCTATGATACTTATCAGATCATTTATATATTTTAAGAGGGAAGGTTATGATGGAATACCATGCAAAAAAGTCATATGAAAACTAGATTCTATGAAACAGTTCGAAATGCAAGTTTCGGTCAAAATATCTTTATATATTATACACTAGTTTATACTAGTTTCGGTCAAAAACTAAATTAAATCGGGGACTGTTCGAAATGATACGAAACATCTAATAACATTTGTATATTTTATGAGGGAAGGTTATGATGGAATTCCATGCAAAAAATAATCCGAAAATTAGATTCTATGAAACTTTTCGAAATTTAAGTTTCGGTCAAAAATCATAGTATATTATACACGAGTTTCGGTCAAAAAAATTAAATTTAATTGGGGAGTATTTGAAATGATACAAGACTTTTCTGGTCATTTATATATGTTTAGAGGGAAGGTTATGATGGAAGTCCATGCAAAAAAATCATATGAAAACTAGATTCTATGAAACTTTTCGAAATGCAAGTTTCGGTCAAAATATCTTTATATATTATACACTAGTTTATACTAGTTTCGGTCAAAAATCAAATTAAATCGAGGGCTGTTCAAAATGATACGAAACATCTAATATCATTTATATATTTTATGATGGAAGGTTATGATGGAATTCCATGCAAAAAATCATCCGAAAATTAGATTCTATGAAACTTTTCGAAATTTAAGTTTCGGTCAAAAATCATAGTATATTATACACGAGTTTCGGTCAAAAAAATCAAATTTAATTGGGGATTATTTGAAATGATACGAGACTTTTCTGGTCATTTATATATGTTTAGAGGGAAGGTTATGATGGAAGTCCATGCAAAAAAATCATATGAAAACTAGATTCTATGAAACTTTTCGAAATGCAAGTTTCGGTCAAAATATCTTTATATATTATACACTAGTTTATACTAGTTTCGGTCAAAAATCAAATTAAATTGGGGACTGTTCGAAATGATAAGAAACATCTAATATCATTTATATATTTTACGAGGGAAGGTTATGATGGAATTCCATGCAAAAAATCATCCGAAAATTAGATTCTATGAAACTTTTCGAAATTTAAGTTTCGTCAAAAATCATAGTATATTATACACGAGTTTCGGTCAAAAAAATCAAATTTAATTGGGGATTATTTGAAATGATACGAGACTTTTCTGATCATTTATATATGTTAAGAGGGAAGGTTATGATGGAAGTCCATGCAAAAAAAAATCATCTGAAAACTAGATTCTATGAAACTTTACGACATACAAGTTTCGGTCAAAAAATCATAATATATTATACACTAGTTTATACTAGTTTCGATCAATAATCTAATTAAATCGGGGACTGTTCAAAATGATACGAAACTTCTAATATCATTTATATAATTTAGGAGGGAAGGTAATGATGGAAGTCCATGCAAAAAATCATATGAAAATTATATTCTATGAAACTTTTCGAAATGCAATTTTCGGTCAAAAATCATAGTATATTATACACTAGTTTCAGTCCAAAATATCAAATTTAATTGGTGATTATTTGAAATGCTAGGATACTTATCAGATCATTTATATATGTTAAGAGGGAAGGTTATGATGGAATACCATGCAAAAAAGTCATATGAAAACTAGATTCTATGAAACATTTCGAAATGCAAGTTTCGGTCAAAATATCTTTATATATTATACACTAGTTTATACTAGTTTCGGTCAAAAATCAAATTAAATCGGGGACTGTTCGAAATGATACGAAACATCTAATAACATTTGTATATTTTATGAGGGAAGGTTATGATGGAATTCCATGCAAAAAATCATCCGAAAATTAGATTCTATGAAACTTTTCGAAATTTAAGTTTCGGTCAAAAATCATAGTATATTATACACGAGTTTCGGTCAAAAAAATTAAATTTAATTGGGGAGTATTTGAAATGATACAAGACTTTTCTGGTCATTTATATATGTTTAGAGGGAAGGTTATGATGGAAGTCCATGCAAAAAAATCATATGAAAACTAGATTCTATGAAACTTTTCGAAATGCAAGTTTCGGTCAAAATATCTTTATATATTATACACTAGTTTATACTAGTTTCGGTCAAAAATCAAATTAAATCGGGGACTGTTCAAAATGATACGAAACATCTAATATCATTTATATATTTTATGAGGGAAGGTTATGATGGAATTCCATGCAAAAAATCATCCGAAAATTAGATTCTATGAAACTTTTCGAAATTTAAGTTTCGGTCAAAAATCATAGTATATTATACACGAGTTTCGGTCAAAAAAATCAAATTTAATTGGGGATTATTTGAAATGATACGAGACTTTTCTGGTCATTTATATATGTTTAGAGGGAAGGTTATGATGGAAGTCCATGCAAAAAAATCATATGAAAACTAGATTCTATGAAACTTTTCGAAATGCAAGTTTCGGTCAAAATATCTTTATATATTATACACTAGTTTATACTAGTTTCGGTCAAAAATCAAATTAAATCGGGGACTGTTCGAAATGATAAGAAACATCTAATATCATTTATATATTTTACGAGGGAAGGTTATGATGGAATTCCATGCAAAAAATCATCCGAAAATTAGATTCTATGAAACTTTTCGAAATTTAAGTTTCGTCAAAAAACATAGTATATTATACACGAGTTTCGGTCAAAAAAATCAAATTTAATTGGGGATTATTTGAAATGATACGAGACTTTTCTTATCATTTATATATGTTAAGAGGGAAGGTTATGATGGAAGTCCATGCAAAAAAAAATCATCTGAAAACTAGATTCTATGAAACTTTACGAAATGCAAGTTTCGGTCAAAAAATCATAATATATTATACACTAGTTTATACTAGTTTCGATCAATAATCTAATTAAATCGGGGACTGTTCAAAATGATACGAAACTTCTAATATCATTTATATAATTTAGGAGGGAAGGTAATGATGGAAGTCCATGCAAAAAATCATATGAAAATTATATTCTATGAAACTTTTCGAAATGCAATTTTCGGTCAAAAATCATAGTATATTATACACTAGTTTCAGTCCAAAATATCAAATTTAATTGGTGATTATTTGAAATGCTATGATACTTATCAGATCATTTATATATGTTAAGAGGGAAGGTTATGATGGAATACCATGCAAAAAAGTCAAATGAAAACTAGATTCTATGAAACATTTCGAAATGCAAGTTTCGGTCAAAATATCTTTATATATTATACACTAGTTTATACTAGTTTCGGTCAAAAATCAAATTAAATCGGGGACTGTTCGAAATGATACGAAACATCTAATAACATTTGTATATTTTATGAGGGAAGGTTATGATGGAATTCCATGCAAAAAATCATCCGAAAATTAGATTCTATGAAACTTTTCGAAATTTAAGTTTCGGTCAAAAATCATAGTATATTATACACGAGTTTCGGTCAAAAAAATTAAATTTAATTGGGGAGTATTTGAAATGATACAAGACTTTTCTGGTCATTTATATATGTTTAGAGGGAAGGTTATGATGGAAGTCCATGCAAAAAAATCATATGAAAACTAGATTCTATGAAACTTTTCGAAATGCATGTTTCGGTCAAAATATCTTTATATATTATACACTAGTTTATACTAGTTTCGGTCAAAAATCAAATTAAATCGGGGACTGTTCAAAATGATACGAAACATCTAATATCATTTATATATTTTATGAGGGAAGGTTATGATGGAATTCCATGCAAAAAATCATCCGAAAATTAGATTCTATGAAACTTTTCGAAATTTAAGTTTCGTCAAAAATCATAGTATATTATACACGAGTTTCGGTCAAAAAAATCAAATTTAATTGGGGATTATTTGAAATGATACGAGACTTTTCTTATCATTTATATATGTTAAGAGGGAAGGTTATGATGGAAGTCCATGCAAAAAAAAATCATCTGAAAACTAGATTCTATGAAACTTTACGAAATGCAAGTTTCGGTCAAAAAATCATAATATATTATACACTAGTTTATACTAGTTTCGATCAATAATCTAATTAAATCGGGGACTGTTCAAAATGATACGAAACTTCTAATATCATTTATATAATTTACGAGGGAAGGTAATGATGGAAGTCCATGCAAAAAATCATATAAAAATTATATTCTATGAAACTTTTCGAAATGCAATTTTCGGTCAAAAATCATAGTATATTATACACTAGTTTCAGTCCAAAATATCAAATTTAATTGGTGATTATTTGAAATGCTATGATACTTATCAGATCATTTATATATGTTAAGAGGGAAGGTTATGATGGAATACCATGCAAAAAAGTCATATGAAAACTAGATTCTATGAAACATTTCGAAATGCAAGTTTCGGTCAAAATATCTTTATATATTATACACTAGTTTATACTAGTTTCGGTCAAAAATCAAATTAAATCGGGGACTGTTCGAAATGATACGAAACATCTAATATCATTTATATATTTTATGAGGGAAGGTTATGATGGAATTCCATGCAAAAAATCATCCGAAAATTAGATTCCATGAAACTTTTCGAAATTTAAGTTTCGGTCAAAAATCATAGTATATTATACACGAGTTTCGGTCAAAAAAATTTAATTTAATTGGGGAGTATTTGAAATTACAAGAATTTTCTGGTCATTTATATATGTTTAGAGGGAAGGTTATGATGGAAGTCCATGCAAAAAAATCATATGAAAACTAGATTCTATGAAACTTTTCGAAATGCAAGTTTCGGTCAAAATATCTTTATATATTATACACTAGTTTATACTAGTTTCGGTCAAAAATCAAATTAAATCGGGGACTGTTCGAAATGATAAGAAACATCTAATATCATTTATATATTTTACGAGGGAAGGTTATGATGGAATTCCATGCAAAAAATCATCCGAAAATTAGATTCTATGAAACTTTTCGAAATTTAAGTTTCGGTAAAAAATCATAGTATATTATACACGAGTTTCGGTCAAAAAAATCAAATTTAATTGGGGATTATTTGAAATGATACGAGACTTTTCTGGTCATTTATATATGTTTAGAGGGAAGGTTATGATGGAAGTCCTTGCAAAAAAATCATATGAAAACTAGATTCTATGAAACTTTTCGAAATGCAAGTTTCGGTCAAAATATCTTTATATATTATACACTAGTTTATACTAGTTTCGGTCAAAAATCAAATTAAATCGAGGACTGTTCGAAATGATAAGAAACATCTAATATCATTTATATATTTTACGAGGGAAGGTTATGATGGAATTCCATGCAAAAAATCAAAAATTACATTCTTTGAAACTTCTCGAAATTTAAGTTTCAATCAAAAATCATAGTATATTGTTATACACGAGTTTCGGTCAAAAAAATCAAATTTAATTGGGGATTATTTGAAATGATAAGAGACTCTTCGGATCATTTATATATGTTAAGAGGGAAGGTTATGATGGAAGTCCATGCAAAAAAAAATCATATGAAAACTAGATTCTATGAATTTTTCGAAATGCAAGTTTTGGTCAAAATATCTTTATATATTATACACTAGTTTATACTAGTTTCGGTCAAAAATCAAAATAAATCGGGGACTGTTCGAAATGATACGAAACATCTAATATCATTTATATATTTTACGAGGGAAGGTTATGATGGAATTCCATGCAAAAAATCATCTGAAAAATAGATTCTATGAAACTTTTCGAAATTTAAGTTTCGGTAAAAAATCATAGTATATTATACACGAGTTTCGGTCAAAAAAATCAAATTTAATTGGGGATTATTTGAAATGATACGAGACTTTTCTGATCATTTATATATGTTAAGAGGGAAGGTTATGATGGAAGTCCATGCAAAAAAAATCATCTGAAAACTAGATTCTATGAAACTTTACGAAATGCAAGTTTCAGTCAAAAACTCATAATATATTATACACTAGTTTATACTAGTTTTGGTCAATAATCAAATTAAATCGGGGACTGTTCAAAATGATACGAAACTTCTAATATCATTTATATAATTTACGAGAGAAGGTCATGATGGAAGTCCATGAAAAAAATCATATGAAAATTATATTCTATGAAACTTTTCGAAATGCAATTTTCGGTCAAAAATCATAGTATATTATACACTAGTTTCGGTCCAAAAAATCAAATTTAATTGGTGATTATTTGAAATGCTACGATACTTTTCACATCATTTATATATGTTAAGAGGGAAGATTATGATGGAATACCATGCAAAAAAATCATATGAAAACTAGATTCTATGAAACTTTTCGAAATGCAAGTTTCGGTCAAAATATCTTTATATATTATACACTAGTTTATACTAGTTTCGGTCAAAAATCAAATTAAATCGGGGACTGTTCTAAATGATACGAAACATCTAATATCATTTATATATTTTACGAGGGAAGGTTATGATGGAATTCCATGCAAAAATTCAAAAATTAGATTCTATGAAACTTCTCGAAATTTAAGTTTCGATCAAAAATCATAGTATATTATTATACACGAGTTTCGGTCAAAAAAATCAAATTTAATTGGGGATTATTTGAAATGATAAGAGACTCTTCGGATCATTTATATATGTTAAGAGGGAAGGTTATGATAGAAGTCCATGCAAAAAAAATCATATGAAAACTAGATTCTAAGAAACTTTTCGAAATGCAAGTTTCGGTCAAAATATCTTTATATATTATACACTAGTTTATACTAGTTTCGGTCAAAAATCAAATTATATCGGGGACTGTTCGAAATGATACGAAACATCAAATATCATTTATATATTTTACGAGGGAAGGTTTTGATGGAATTCCATGCAAAAAATCATCTGAAAAATAGATTCTATGAAACTTTTCGAAATTTAAGTTTCGGTAAAAAATCATAGTATATTATACACGAGTTTCGGTCAAAAAAATAAAATTTATTTGGGGATTATTTGAAATGATACGAGACTTTTCTGATCATTTATATATGTTAAGAGGGAAGGTTATGATGGAAGTCCATGCAAAAAAAATCATCTGAAAACTAGATTCTATGAAACTTTACGAAATGCAAGTTTCAGTCAAAAAATCATAATATATTATACACTAGTTTATACTAGTTTTGGTCAATAATCAAATTAAATCGGGGACTGTTCAAAATGATACGAAACTTCTAATATCATTTATATAATTTACGAGGGAATGTCATGATGGAAGTCCATGAAAAGAATCATATGAAAATTATATTCTATGAAACTTTTCGAAATGCAATTTTCGGTCAAAAATCATAGTATATTATACACTAGTTTCGGTCCAAAAAATCAAATTTAATTGGTGATTATTTGAAATGCTACGGTACTTTTCAAATCATTTATATATGTTAAGAGGGAAGGTTATGATGGAATACCATGCAAATAAATCATATGAAAACTAGATTCTATGAAACTTTTCGAAATGCAAGTTTCGGTCAAAATATCTTTATATATTATACACTAGTTTATACTAGTTTCGGTCAAAAATCAAATTGAATCGGGGACTGTTCTAAATGATACGAAACATCTAATATCATTTATATATTTTACGAGGGAAGGTTATGATGGAATTCCATGCAAAAATTCCAAAATTAGATTCTTTGAAACTTCTCGAAATTTAAGTTTCGATCAAAAATCATAGTATATTATTATACACGAGTTTCGGTCAAAAAAATCAAATTTAATTGGGGATTATTTGAAATGATAAGAGACTCTTCGGATCATTTATATATGTTAAGAGGGAAGGTTATGATGGAAGTCCATGCAAAAAAAATCATATGAAAACTAGATTCTATGAAACTTTTCGAAATGCAAGTTTTGGTCAAAATATCTTTATATATTATACACTAGTTTATACTAGTTTCGGTCAAAAATCAAAATAAATCGGGGACTGTTCGAAATGATACGAAACATCTAATATCATTTATATATTTTACGAGGGAAGTTTATGATGGAATTCCATGCAAAAAATCATCTGAAAAATAGATTCTATGAAACTTTTCGAAATTTAAGTTTCGGTAAAAAATCATAGTATATTATACACGAGTTTCGGTCAAAAAAATCAAATTTAATTGGGGATTATTTGAAATGATACGAGACTTTTCTGATCATTTATATATGTTAAGAGGGAAGTTTATGATGGAAGTCCATGCAAAAAAAATCATCTGAAAACTAGATTCTATGAAACTTTACGAAATGCAAGTTTCAGTCAAAAACTCATAATATATTATTCACTAGTTTATACTAGTTTTGGTCAATAATCAAATTAAATCGGGGACTGTTCAAAATGATACGAAACTTCTAATATCATTTATATAATTTACGAGAGAAGGTCATGATGGAAGTCCATGAAAAAAATCATATGAAAATTATATTCTATGAAACTTTTCGAAATGCAATTTTCGGTCAAAAATCATAGTATATTATACACTAGTTTCGGTCCAAAAAATCAAATTTAATTGGTGATTATTTGAAATGCTACGGTACTTTTCAAATCATTTATATATGTTAAGAGGGAAGGTTATGATGGAATACCATGCAAATAAATCATATGAAAACTAGATTCTATGAAACTTTTCGAAATGCAAGTTTCGGTCAAAATATCTTTATATATTATACACTAGTTTATACTAGTTTCGGTCAAAAATCAAAATGAATCGGGGACTGTTCTAAATGATACGAAACATCTAATATCATTTATATATTTTACGAGGGAAGGTTATGATGGAATTCCATGCAAAAATTCCAAAATTAGATTCTTTGAAACTTCTCGAAATTTAAGTTTCGATCAAAAATCATAGTATATTATTATACACGAGTTTCGGTCAAAAAAATCAAATTTAATTGGGGATTATTTGAAATGATAAGAGACTCTTCGGATCATTTATATATGTTAAGAGGGAAGGTTATGATGGAAGTCCATGCAAAAAAAATCATATGAAAACTAGATTCTATGAAACTTTTCGAAATGCAAGTTTTGGTCAAAATATCTTTATATATTATACACTAGTTTATACTAGTTTCGGTCAAAAATCAAAATAAATCGGGGACTGTTCGAAATGATACGAAACATCTAATATCATTTATATATTTTACGAGGGAAGTTTATGATGGAATTCCATGCAAAAAATCATCTGAAAAATAGATTCTATGAAACTTTTCGAAATTTAAGTTTCGGTAAAAAATCATAGTATATTATACACGAGTTTCGGTCAAAAAAATCAAATTTAATTGGGGATTATTTGAAATGATACGAGACTTTTCTTATCATTTATATATGTTAAGAGGGAAGGTTATGATGGAAGTCCATGCAAAAAAAATCATCTGAAAACTAGATTCTATGAAACTTTACGAAATGCAAGTTTCAGTCAAAAAATCATAATATATTATTCACTAGTTTATACTAGTTTCGGTCAAAAATCAAATTAAATCGGGGACTGTTCGAAATGATACGAAACATATAATATCATTTATATATTTTACGAGGGAAGGTTATGATGGAATTCCATGCAAAAAATCATCTGAAAAATAGATTCTATGAAACTTTTCAAAATTTAAGTTTCGGTAAAAAATCATAGTATATTATACACGAGTTTCGGTCAAAAAAATCAAATTTAATTGGGGATTATTTGAAATGATACGAGACTTTTCTGATCATTTATATATGTTAAGAGGGAAGTTTATGATGGAAGTCCATGCAAAAAAAATCATCTGAAAACTAGATTCTATGAAACTTTACGAAATGCAAGTTTCAGTCAAAAACTCATAATATATTATTCACTAGTTTATACTAGTTTTGGTCAATAATCAAATTAAATCGGGGACTGTTCAAAATGATAAGAAACTTCTAATATCATTTATATAATTTACGAGAGAAGGTCATGATGGAAGTCCATGAAAAAAATCATATGAAAATTATATTCTATGAAACTTTTCGAAATGCAATTTTCGGTCAAAAATCATAGTATATTATACACTAGTTTCGGTCCAAAAAATCAAATTTAATTGGTGATTATTTGAAATGCTACGGTACTTTTCAAATCATTTATATATGTTAAGAGGGAAGGTTATGATGGAATACCATGCAAAAAAATCATATGAAAACTAGATTCTATGAAACTTTTCGAAATGCAAGTTTCGGTCAAAATATCTTTATATATTATACACTAGTTTATACTAGTTTCGGTCAAAAATCAAAAATAATCGGGGACTGTTCTAAATGATACGAAACATCTAATATCATTTATATATTTTACGAGGGAAGGTTATGATGGAATTCCATGCAAAAATTCCAAAATTAGATTCTTTGAAACTTCTCGAAATTTAAGTTTCGATCAAAAATCATAGTATATTATTATACACGAGTTTCGGTCAAAAAAATCAAATTTAATTGGGGATTATTTGAAATGATAAGAGACTCTTCGGATCATTTATATATGTTAAGAGGGAAGGTTATGATGGAAGTCCATGCAAAAAAAATCATATGAAAACTAGATTCTATGAAACTTTTCGAAATGCAAGTTTTGGTCAAAATATCTTTATATATTATACACTAGTTTATACTAGTTTCGGTCAAAAATCAAAATAAATCGGGGACTGTTCGAAATGATACGAAACATCTAATATCATTTATATATTTTACGAGGGAAGTTTATGATGGAATTCCATGCAAAAAATCATCTGAAAAATAGATTCTATGAAACTTTTCGAAATTTAAGTTTCGGTAAAAAATCATAGTATATTATACACGAGTTTCGGTCAAAAAAATCAAATTTAATTGGGGATTATTTGAAATGATACGAGACTTTTCTGATCATTTATATATGTTAAGAGGGAAGTTTATGATGGAAGTCCATGCAAAAAAAATCATCTGAAAACTAGATTCTATGAAACTTTACGAAATGCAAGTTTCAGTCAAAAACTCATAATATATTATTCACTAGTTTATACTAATTTTGGTCAATAATCAAATTAAATCGGGGACTGTTCAAAATGATACGAAACTTCTAATATCATTTATATAATTTACGAGAGAAGGTCATGATGGAAGTCCATGAAAAAAATCATATGAAAATTATATTCTATGAAACTTTTCGAAATGCAATTTTCGGTCAAAAATCATAGTATATTATACACTAGTTTCGGTCCAAAAAATCAAATTTAATTGGTGATTATTTGAAATGCTACGGTACTTTTCAAATCATTTATATATGTTAAGAGGGAAGGTTATGATGGAATACCATGCAAATAAATCATATGAAAACTAGATTCTATGAAACTTTTCGAAATGCAAGTTTCGGTCAAAATATCTTTATATATTATACACTAGTTTATACTAGTTTCGGTCAAAAATCAAAAATAATCGGGGACTGTTCTAAATGATACGAAACATCTAATATCATTTATATATTTTACGAGGGAAGGTTATGATGGAATTCCATGCAAAAATTCCAAAATTAGATTCTTTGAAACTTCTCGAAATTTAAGTTTCGATCAAAAATCATAGTATATTATTATACACGAGTTTCGGTCAAAAAAATCAAATTTAATTGGGGATTATTTGAAATGATAAGAGACTCTTCGGATCATTTATATATGTTAAGAGGGAAGGTTATGATGGAAGTCCATGCAAAAAAAATCATATGAAAACTAGATTCTATGAAACTTTTCGAAATGCAAGTTTTGGTCAAAATATCTTTATATATTATACACTAGTTTATACTAGTTTCGGTCAAAAATCAAAATAAATCGGGGACTGTTCGAAATGATACGAAACATCTAATATCATTTATATATTTTACGAGGGAAGTTTATGATGGAATTCCATGCAAAAAATCATCTGAAAAATAGATTCTATGAAACTTTTCGAAATTTAAGTTTCGGTAAAAAATCATAGTATATTATACACGAGTTTCGGTCAAAAAAATCAAATTTAATTGGGGATTATTTGAAATGATACGAGACTTTTCTTATCATTTATATATGTTAAGAGGGAAGGTTATGATGGAAGTCCATGCAAAAAAAATCATCTGAAAACTAGATTCTATGAAACTTTACGAAATGCAAGTTTCAGTCAAAAAATCATAATATATTATTCACTAGTTTATACTAGTTTTGGTGAATAATCAAATTAAATCGGGGACTGTTCAAAATGATACGAAACTTCTAATATCATTTATATAATTTACGAGGGAAGGTCATGATGGAAGTCCATGAAAAGAATCATCTGAAAATTATATTCTATGAAACTTTTCAAAATGCAATTTTCGGTCAAAAATCATAGTATATTATACACTAGTTTCGGTCCAAAAAATCAAATTTAATTGGGGATTATTTGAAATGCTAAATACTTTTCAGATCCTTTATATATTTTAAGAGGGAAGGTTATGATGGAAGTCCATGCAAAAAAATCATATGAAAACTAGATTCTAGGAAACTTTTCGAAATGCAAGTTTCGGTCAAAAAATCTTAATATATTATACAATAGTTTATACTAGTTTCGGTCAAAAATCAAATTAAATCGGGGACTGTTCGAAATGCTACGAAACATCTAATATCATTTATATATTTTACGTGGGAATGTTATGATGGAATTCCATGCAAAAAATTATCCGAAAATTAAATTCTATGAAACTTTTCGAAATTTAAGTTTCGGTAAAAAATCATAGTATATTATACACGAGTTTCGGTCAAAAAAATCAAATTTAATTGGGGATTATTTGAAATGATACGAGACTTTTCTGATCATTTATATATGTTAAGAGGTAAGGTTATGATGGAAGTCCATGCAAAAAATTCATCTGAAAACTAGATTCTATGAAACTTTACGAAATGAAAGTTTCAGTCAAAAAACCATAATATGTTATACACTAGTTTATACTAGTTTCGGTCAATAATCAAATTAAATCGGGGACTGTTCAAAATGATACGAAACTTCTAATATCATTTATATAATTTACAAGGGAAAGTCATGATGGAAGTCCATGCAAAAAATCATATTAAAATTATATTCTATGAAACTTTTCGAAATGCAATTTTCGATAAAAAATCATACTATATTATACAGTAGTTTTTGTCCAAAAAATCAAATTTAATTGGGGATTATTTGAAATGCTAGATACTTTTCAGATCCTTTATATATGTTAAGGGGGAAGGTTATGATTGAAGTCCATGCAAAAAAATCATATGAAAACTAGATTCTAGAAAACTTTTCGAAATGCAAGTTTCGGTCAAAAAATCTTAATATATTATACAATAGTTTATACTAGTTTCGGTCAAAAATCAAATTAAATCGGGGACTGTTCGAAATGATACGAAACATCTAATATCCTTTATATATTTTACGAGGGAAGGTTATGATGGAATTCCATGCAAAAAATCATTCGAAAATTAAATTCTATAAAACTTTTTGAAATTTAAGTTTTGATCAAAAATCATAGTATATTATACACGAGTTTCTGTCAAAAAAATCAAATTTAATTGGGGATTATTTGAAATGATACGAGACTTTTCTAATCATTTATATATGTTAAGAGGGAAGGTTATGATGGAAGTCCATGCAAAAAAATCATCTGAAAACTAGATTCTATGAAACTTTACGAAATGCAAGTTTTAGTCAAAAAATCATAATATATTATACACTAGTTTATACTAGTTTCGGTCAATAATCAAATTAAATCGGGGACTGTTCAAAAAGATACGAAACTTCTAATATCATTTATATAATTTACGAGGGAAGGTCATGATGGAAGTCCATGAAAAAAATCATATGAAAATTATATTCTATGAAACTTTTTGAAATGCAATTTTCGGTCAAAAATCATAGTATTTTAAACACTAGTTTCGGTCCAAAAAATCAAATTTAATTGGTGATTATTTGAAATGCTACGATACTTTTCAGATCATTAATATATGTTAAGAGGGAAGGTTATGATGGAATACCATGCAAAAAAATCATATGAAAACTAGATTCTATGAAACTTTTCGAAATGCAAGTTTCGGTCAAAATATCTTTATATATTATACACTAGTTTATACTAGTTTCGGTCAATAATCAAATTAAATCGGGGACTGTTCGAAATGATACGAAACATCTAATATCATTTATATATTTTACGAGGGAAGTTTATGATGGAATTCCATGCAAAAAATCATCTGAAAAATAGATTCTATGAAACTTTTCGAAATTTAAGTTTCGGTAAAAAATCATAGTATATTATACACGAGTTTCGGTCAAAAAAATCAAATTTAATTGGGGATTATTTGAAATGATACGAGACTTTTCTGATCATTTATATATGTTAAGAGGGAAGTTTATGATGGAAGTCCATGCAAAAAAAATCATCTGAAAACTAGATTCTATGAAACTTTACGAAATGCAAGTTTCAGTCAAAAACTCATAATATATTATTCACTAGTTTATACTAGTTTTGGTCAATAATCAAATTAAATCGGGGACTGTTCAAAATGATACGAAACTTCTAATATCATTTATATAATTTACGAGAGAAGGTCATGATGGAAGTCCATGAAAAAAATCATATGAAAATTATATTCTATGAAACTTTTCGAAATGCAATTTTCGGTCAAAAATCAGTATATTATACACTAGTTTCGGTCCAAAAAATCAAATTTAATTGGTGATTATTTGAAATGCTACGGTACTTTTCAGATCATTTATATATGTTAAGAGGGAAGGTTATGATGGAATACCATGCAAAAAAATCATATGAAAACTAGATTCTATGAAACTTTTCGAAATGCAAGTTTCGGTCAAAATATCTTTATATATTATACACTAGTTTATACTAGTTTCGGTCAAAAATCAAATTAAATCCGGGACTGTTCTAAATGATACGAAACATCTAATATCATTTATATATTTTACGAGGGAAGGTTATGATGGAATTCCATGCATAAAATCATCCAAAAAATAGATTCTAGGAAACTTTTCGAAATTTAAGTTTCGGTCAAAAATCATAGTATATTATACACGAGTTTCGGTCAAAAAAATTTAATTTAATTGGGGATTATTTGAAATGATACGAGACTTTTCTGATCATTTATATATGTTAATAGGGAATGTTATGATGGAAGTCCATGCAAAAAAATCATCTGAAAAGTAGATTTTATGAAACTTTACGAAATGCAAGTTTCAGTCAAAAAATCATAATATATTATACACTAGTTTATACTAGTTTCGGTCAATAATCAAATTAAATCGGGGACTTTCAAAATGATACGAAACTTCTAATATCATTTATATAATTTACGAGGGAAGGTCATGATGGAAGTCCATGCAAAAAATCATATGAAAATTATATTCTATGAAACTTTTCGAAATGCAATTTTCGGTCAAAAATCATAGTATAATATACACTAGTTTCGGTCCATAAAATCAAATTTAATTGGGGATTATTTGAAATGCTAGATACTTTTCAGATCATTTATATATGTTAAGAGGGAAGGTTATGATGGAAGTCCATGCAAAAAAATCATATGAAAACTAGATTCTAGGAAACTTTTCGAAATGCAAGTTTCGGTCATAAAATCTTAATATATTATACACTAGTTTATACTAGTTTCGGTCAAAAATCAAATTAAATCGGGGACTGTTCGAAATGATACGAAACATCTAATATCATTTATATATTTTACGAGGGAAGGTTATGATGGAATTCCATGCAAAAAATCATCCGAAAATTAAATTCTATGATACTTTTCGAAATTTAAGTTTCGGTTAAAAATCATAGTATATTATACACGAGTTTCGGTCAAAAAAATCAAATTTAATTGGGGATTATTTGAAATGATACGAGACTTTTCTGATCATTTATATATGTTTAGAGGGAAGGTTATGATGGAAGTCCATGCAAAAAAATCATATGAAAACTAGATTCTATGAAACTTTTCGAAATGCAAGTTTCGGTCAAAATATCTTTATATATTATACCCTAGTTTATACTAGTTTCGGTCAATAATCAAATTAAATCGGGGACTGTTCAAAATGATACGAAACTTCTAATATCATTTATATAATTTACGAGGGAAGGTCATGATGAAAGTCCATGCAAAAGATCATATGAAAATTATATTCTATGAAACTTTTCGAAATGCAATTTTCGATAAAAAATCATACTATATTATTATACACTAGTTTCGGTCCAAAAAATCAAATTTAATTGGTGATTATTTGAAATGCTACGATACTTTTCAGATCATTATATATGTTAAGAGGGAAGGTTATGATGGAATACCATGCAAAAAAATCATATGAAAACTAGATTCTATGAAACTTTTCGAAATGCAAGTTTCGGTCAAAATATCTTTATATATTATACACTAGTTTATACTAGTTTCGGTCAAAAAGCAAATTAAATAGGGGACTGTTCGAAATGATACGAAACATCTAATATCATTTATATATTTTACGAGGGAAGGTTATGATGGAATTCCATGCATAAAATCATCCGAAAAATAGATTCTAGGAAACTTTTCGAAATTTAAGTTTCGGTCAAAAATCATAGTATATTATACACGAGTTTCGGTCAAAAAAATTTAATTTAATTGGGGATTATTTGAAATGATACGAGACTTTTCTGATCATTTATATATGTTAAGAGGGAATGTTATGATGGAAGTCCATGCAAAAAAATAATCTGAAAACTAGATTCTATGAAACTTTACGAAATGCAAGTTTCAGTCAAAAAATCATAATATATTATACAAGTTTCGGTCAATAATCAAATTAAATCGGGGACTTTCAAAATGATACGAAACTTCTAATATCATTTATATAATTTACGAGGGAAGGTCATGATGGAAGTCCATGCAAAAAATCATATGAAAATTATATTCTATGAAACTTTTCGAAATGCAATTTTCGGTCAAAAATCATAGTATATTATACACTAGTTTCGGTCCAAAAAATCAAATTTAATTGGGGATTATTTGAAATGCTAGATACTTTTCAGATCATTTATATATGTTAAGAGGGAAGGTTATGATGGAAGTCAATGCAAAAAAAATCATATGAAAACTAGATTCTAGGAAACTTTTTGAAATGCAAGTTTCGGTCAAAAAATCTTAATATATTATACACTAGTTTATACTAGTTTCGGTCAAAAATCAAATTAAATCGGGGACTGTTCGAAATGATATCAAACATCTAATATCATTTATATATTTTACGAGGGAAGGTTATGATGGAATTCCATGCAAAAAATCATCCGAAAAATAGATTCTATGAAACTTTTCGAAATTTAAGTTTCGGTCAAAAATCATAGTATATTATACACGAGTTTCGGTCAAAAAAATTAAATTTAATTGGGGATTATTTGAAATGATACGAGACTTTTCTGATCATTTATATATGTTAAAGGGAAGGTTATGATGGATGTCCATGAAAAAAAATCAAATGAAAACTAGATTCTAAGAAACTTTTCGAAATGCAAGTTTCGGTCAAAATATCTTTATATATTATACACTAGTTTATACTAGTTTCAGTCAAAAATCAAATTAAATCGGGGACTGTTCGAAATGATACGAAACATCTAATATCATTTATATATTTTACGAGGGAAGGTTATGATGGACTTCCATGCAAAAAATCATCTGAAAAATAGAGTCTATGAAACTTTTCGAAATTTAAGTTTCGGTCAACAATCATGGTATATTATACACGAGTTTCAGTCAAAAAAATCAAATTTAATTGGGAATTATTTGAAATGATACGAGACTTTTCTGATTATTTATATATGTTAAGAGAGAAGGTTATGATGGAAGTCCATGCAAAAAAATCATCTGAAAACTGGATTCTATAAAATTTTACGAAAAGCAATTTTCAATCAAAAAATCGTAATATATTATACACTAGTTTATACTATTTTCGGTAAATAATCAAATTAAATCGGGGACTGCTCAAAATGATACGAAACTTCTAATATCATTTATATAATTTACGAGGGAAGGTCATGATGGAAGTCCATGCAAAAAATCATATGAAAATTATATTCTATGAAACTTTTCAAAATGCAATTTTCGGTCAAAAATCATAGTATATTATACAGTAGTTTCGGTCCAAAAAATCAAATTTAACTGGGGATTATTTGAAATGCTAGATACCTTTCAGATCCTTTATATATTTTAAGAAGGAAGGTTATGATGGAAGTCCATGCAAAAAAATCATATGAAAACTAGATTCTAGGAAACTTTTCGAAATGCAAGTTTCGGTCAAAAAATCTTAATATATTATACAATAGTTTATACTAGTTTCGGTCAAAAATCAAATTAAATCGGGGACTGTTCGAAATGCTACGAAACATCTAATATCATTTATATATTTTACGTGGGAAGGTTATGATGGAATTCCATGCAAAAAATAATCCGAAAATTAAATTCTATGAAACTTTTCGAAATTTAAGTTTCGGTAAAAAATCATAGTATATTATACACGAGTTTCGGTCAAAAAAATCAAATTTAATTGAGGATTATTTGAAATGATACGAGACTTTTCTGATCATTTATATTTGTTAAGAGGGAAGGTTATGATGGAAGTCCATGCAAAAAATTCATTTGAAAACTAGATTCTATGAAACTTTACGAAATGAAAGTTTCAGTCAAAAAACCATAATATGTTATACACTAGTTTATACTCGTTTCGGTCAATAATCAAATTAAATCGGGGACTGTTCAAAATGATACGAAACTTCTAATATCATTTATATAATTTACGAGGGAAAGTCATGATGGAAGTCCATGCAAAAAATCATATGAAAATTATATTCTATGAAACTTTTCGAAATGCAATTTTCGATCAAAAATCATACTATATTATACACTAGTTTTGGTCCAAAAAATCAAATTTAATTGGGGATTATTTGAAATGCTAGATACTTTTCAGATCCTTTATATATGTTAAGAGGGAAGGTTATGATGGAAGTCCATGCAAAAAAATCATATGAAAACAAGATTCTAGAAAACTTTTCGAAATGCAAGTTTCGGTCAAAAAATCATAATATATTATACAATAGTTTATACTAGTTTCGGTCAAAAATCAAATTAAATCGGGGACTGTTCGAAATGATACGAAACATCTAATATCCTTTATATATTTTACGAGGGAAGGTTATGATGGAATTCCATGCAAAAAATCATTCGAAAATTAAATTCTATGAAACTTTTTGAAATTTAAGTTTTGATCAAAAATCATAGTATATTATACACGAGTTTCTGTCAAAAAAATAAAATTTAATTGGGGATTATTTGAAATGATACGAGACTTTTCTGATCATTTATATATGTTAAGAGGGAAGGTTATGATGGAAGTCCATGCAAAAAAATCATCTGAAAACTAGATTCTATGAAACTTTACGAAATGCAAGTTTTAGTCAAAAAATCATAATATATTATACACTAGTTTATACTAGTTTCGGTCAATAATCAAATTAAATCGGGGACTGTTCAAAAAGATACGAAACTTCTAATATCATTTATATAATTTACGAGGGAAGGTCATGATGGAAGTCCATGAAAAAAATCATATGAAAATTATATTCTATGAAACTTTTCGAAATGCAATTTTCGGTCAAAAATCATAGTATTTTAAACACTAGTTTCGGTCCAAAAAATCAAATTTAATTGGTGATTATTTGAAACGCTACGATACTTTTCAGATCATTTATATATGTTAAGAGGGAAGGTTATGATGGAATACCATGCAAAAAAATCATATGAAAACTAGATTCTATGAAACTTTTCGAAATGCAAGTTTCGGTCAAAATATCTTTATATATTATACACTAGTTTATACTAGTTTCGGTCAATAATCAAATTAAATCGGGGACTGTTCGAAATGATACGAAACATCTAATATCATTTATATATTTTACGAGGGAAGGTTATGATGGACTTCCATGCAAAAAATCATCTTAAAAATAGATTCTATGAAACTTTTCGAAATTTAAGTTTCGGTCAACAATCATAGTATATTATACACGAGTTTCAGTCAAAAAAATCAAATTTAATTGGGAATTATTTGAAATGATACGAGACTTTTCTGATAATTTATATATGTTAAGAGGGAAGGTTATGATGGAAGTCCATGCAAAAAAATCATCTGAAACTAGATTCTATAAAATTTTACGAAATGCAAGTTTCAGTCAAAAAATCATAATATATTATACACTAGTTTATACTATTTTCGGTAAATAATCAAATTTAATCGGGGACTGTTCAAAATGATACGAAACTTCTAATATCATTTATATAATTTACGAGGGAAGGTCATGATGGAAGTCCATGCAAAAAATCATATGAAAATTATATTCTATGAAACTTTTCAAAATGCAATTTTCGGTCAAAAATCATAGTATATTATACACTAGTTTCGGTCCAAAAAATCAAATTTAATTGGGGATTATTTGAAATGCTAGATACTTTTAAGATCCTTTATATATTTTAAGAGGGAAGGTTATGATGGAAGTCCATGCAAAAAAATCATATGAAAACTAGATTCTAGGAAACTTTTCGAAATGCAAGTTTCGGTTAAAAAATCTTAATATATTATACAATAGTTTATACTAGTTTCGGTCATAAATCAAATTAAATCGGGGACTGTTCGAAATGCTACGAAACATCTAATATCATTTATATATTTTACGTGGGAAGGTTATGATGGAATTCCATACAAAAAATCATCCGAAAATTAAATTCTTTGAAACTTTTCGAAATTTAAGTTTCGGTAAAAAATCATAGTATATTATACACGAGTTTCGGTCAAAAAAATCAAATTTAATTGGGGATTATTTGAAATGATACGAGACTTTTCTGATCATTTATATATGTTAAGAGGGAAGGTTATGATGGAAGTCCATGCAAAAAATTCATCTGAAAACTAGATTCTATGAAACTTTACGAAATGAAAGTTTCAGTCAAAAAACCATAATATGTTATACACTAGTTTATACTAGTTTCGGTCAATAATCAAATTAAATCGGGGACTGTTCAAAATGATACGAAACTTCTAATATCATTTATATAATTTACGAGGGAAAGTCATGATGGAAGTCCATGCAAAAAATCATATGAAAATTATATTCTATGAAACTTTTCGAAATGCAATTTTCGATCAAAAATCATACTATATTATACACTAGTCTTGGTCCAAAAAATCAAATTTAATTGGGAATTATTTGAAATGCTAGATACTTTTCAGATCCTTTATATATGTTAAGAGGGAAGGTTATGATGGAAATCCATGCAAAAAAATCATATGAAAACTAGATTCTAGAAAACTTTTCGAAATGCAAGTTTCGGTCAAAAAATCTTAATATATTATACAATAGTTTATACTAGTTTCGGTCAAAAATCAAATTAAATCGGGGACTATTCGAAATGATACGAAACATCTAATATCCTTTATATATTTTACGAGGGAAGGTTATGATGGAATTCCATGCAAAAAATCATTCGAAAATTAAATTCTATGAAACTTTTTGAAATTTAAGTTTTGATCAAAAATCATAGTATATTATACACGAGTTTCTGTCAAAAAAATCAAATTTAATTGGGGATTATTTGAAATGATACGAGACATTTCTGATCATTTATATATGTTAAGAGGGAAGGTTATGATGGAAGTCCATGCAAAAAAATCATCTGAAAACTAGATTCTATGAAACTTTACGAAATGCAAGTTTTAGTCAAAAAATCATAATATATTATACACTAGTTTATACTAGTTTCGGTCAATAATCAAATTAAATCGGGGACTGTTCAAAAAGATACGAAACTTCTAATATCATTTATATAATTTACGAGGGAAGGTCAAGATGGAAGTCCATGAAAAAAATCATATGAAAATTATATTCTATGAAACTTTTCGAAATGCAATTTTCGGTCAAAAATCATAGTATTTTAAACACTAGTTTCGGTCCAAAAAATCAAATTTAATTGGTGATTATTTGAAACGCTACTATACTTTTCAGATCATTTATATATGTTAAGAGGGAAGGTTATGATGGAATACCATGCAAAAAAATCATATGAAAACTAGATTCTATGAAACTTTTCGAAATGCAAGTTTCGGTCAAAATATCTTTATATATTATACACTAGTTTATACTAGTTTCGGTCAAAAATCAAATTAAATAGGGGACTGTTCGAAATGATACGAAACATCTAATATCATTTATATATTTTACGAGGGAAGGTTATGATGGAATTCCATGCATAAAATCATCCGAAAAATAGATTCTAGGAAACTTTTCGAAATTTAAGTTTCGGTCAAAAATCATAGTATATTATACACGAGTTTCGGTCAAAAAAATTTAATTTAATTGGGGATTATTTGAAATGATACGAGACTTTTCTGATCATTTATATATGTTAAGAGGGAATGTTATGATGGAAGTCCATGCAAAAAAATCATCTGAAAACTAGATTTTATGAAACTTTACGAAATGCAAGTTTCAGTCAAAAAATCATAATATATTATACACTAGTTTATACTAGTTTCGGTCAATAATCAAATTAAATCGGGGACTTTAAAAATGATACGAAACTTCTAATATCATTTATATAATTTACGAGGGAAGGTCATGATGGAAGTCCATGCAAAAAATCATATGAAAATTATATTCTATGAAACTTTTCGAAATGCAAGTTTCGGTCAAAAAATCTTAATATATTATACACTTGTTTAAACTAGTTTCGGTCAAAAATCAAATTAAATCGGGGACTGTTCGAAATGATACGAAACATCTAATATCATTTATATATTTTACGAGGGAAGGTTATGATGGAATTCCATGCATAAAATCATCCAAAAAATAGATTCTAGGAAACTTTTCGAAATTTAAGTTTCGGTCAAAAATCATAGTATATTATACACGAGTTTCGGTCAAAAAAATTTAATTTAATTGGGGATTATTGGAAATGATACGAGACTTTTCTGATCATTTATATATGTTAAAGGGAAGGTTATGATGGAAGTCCATGAAAAAAAATCAAATGAAAACTAGATTCTAAGAAACTTTTGGAAATGCAAGTTTCAGTCAAAATATCTTTATATATTATAAACTAGTTTATACTAGTTTCGGTCAAAAATCAAATTAAATCAGGGACTGTTCGAAATGATACGAAACATCTAATATCATTTATATATTTTACGAGGGAAGGTTATGATGGAATTACATGCATAAAATCATCTGAAAAATAGATTGTAGGAAACTTTTCGAAATTTAAGTTTCGGTCAAAAATCATAGTATATTATACACGAGTTTCGGTTAAAAAAATTTAATTTAATTGGGGATTATTTAAAATGATACGAGACTTTTCTGATCATTTATATATGTTAAGAGGGAATGTTAAGATGGAAGTCCATGCAAAAAAATCATCTGAAAACTAGATTTTATGAAACTTTACGAAATGCAAGTTTCAGTTAAAAAATCATAATATATTATACACTAGTTTATACTAGTTTCGGTCAATAATCAAATTAAATAGCGGACTTTCAAAATGATACGAAACTTCTAATATCATTTATATAATTTACGAGGGAAGGTCATGATGGAAGTCCATGCAAAAAATCAAATGAAAATTATATTCTATGAAACTTTTCGAAATGCAATTTTCGGTCAAAAATCATAGTATATTATACACTAGTTTCGGTCCAAAAAAATCAAATTTAATTGGGGATTATTTGAAATGCTAGATACTTTTCAGATCATTTATATATGTTAAGAGGGAAGGTTATGATGGAAGTCCATGCAAAAAAATCATATGAAAACTATATTCTAGGAAACTTTTCGAAATGCAAGTTTCGGTCAAAAAATCTTAATATATTATACACTAGTTTATACTAGTTTCGGTCAAAAATCAAATTAAATCGGGGACTGTTCGAAATGATACGAAACATCTAATATCATTTATATATTTTACGAGGGAAGGTTATGATGGAATTCCATGCAAAAAATCATCCAAAAATTAAATTCTATGAAACTTTTCGAAATTTAAGTTTCGGTTAAAAATCATAGTATATTATACACGAGTTTCGGTCAAAAAAATAAAATTTAATTGGGGATTATTTGAAATGATACGAGACTTTACTGATCATTTATATATGTTAAGAGGGAAGTTTATGATGGAAGTCCATGCAAAAAAATCATCTGAAAACTAGATTCTATGAAACTTTACGAAATGCAAGTTTCAGTCAAAAAATCATAATATATTATACACTAGTTTATACTAGTTTCGGTCAATAATCAAATTAAATCGGGGACTGTTCAAAATGATACGAAACTTCTAATATCATTTATATAATTTACGAGGGAAGGTCATGATGGAAGTCTATGCAAAAAATCATATGAAAATTATATTCTATGAAACTTTTCGAAATGCAATTTTCGGTCAAAAATCATAGTATATTATACACTAGTTTCGGTCCAAAAAATCAAATTTAATTGGGGATTATTTGAAATGCTAGATACTTTTCAGATCATTTATATATGTTAAGAGGAAAGGTTATGATGGAAGTCAATGCAAAAAAAATCATATGAAAACTAGATTCTAGGAAACTTTTCGAAATGCAAGTTTCGGTCAAAAAATCTTAATATATTATACACTAGTTTATACTAGTTTCGGTCAAAAATCAAATTAAATCGGGGACTGTTCGAAATGATACGAAACATCTAATATCATTTACATATTTTACGAGGGAAGGTTATGATGGAATTCCATGCAAAAAATCATCCGAAAATTAAATTCTATGAAACTTTTCGAAATTTAAGTTTCGGTTAAAAATCATAGTATATACACGAGTTTCGGTCAAAAAAATCAATTTAATTGGGGATTATTTGAAATGATACGAGACTTTTCTGATCATTTATATATGTTAAGAGGGAAGGTTATGATGGAAGTCCATGCAAAAAAATCATATGAAAACTAGATTCTATGAAACTTTTCGAAATGCAAGTTTCGGTCAAAATCTTTATATATTATACACTAGTTTATACTAGTTTCGGTCAAAAATCAAATTAAATCAGGGACTGTTCTAAATGATACGAAACATCTAATATCATTTATATATTTTACGAGGGAAGGTTATGATGCAATCCCATGCAAAAATTCAAAAATTAGATTCTATGAAACTTAAGTTTCGGTTAAAAATCATAGTATATTATACACAAGTTTCGGTCAAAAATATCAAATTTAATTGGGGATTATTTGAAATGATACGAGACTTTTCTGATCATTTATATATGTTAAGAGGGAAGGTTATGATGGAAGTCCATGCAAAAAAATCATCTGAAAACTAGATTCTATAAAATTTTACGAAATGCAAGTTTCAGTCAAAAAATCATAATATATTATACACTAGTTTATACTATTTTCGGTCAATAATCAAATTAAATCGGGGACTGTTCAAAATGATACGAAACTTCTAATATCATTTATATAATTTACGAGGGAAGGTCATGATGGAAGTCCATGCAAATAATCATATGAAAATTATATTCAATGAAACTTTTCGAAATGCAATTTTCGGTCAAAAATCATAGTATATTATACACTAGTTTCAGTCCACAAAATCATATTTAATTGGGGATTATTTGAAATGCTAGATACTTTTCAGATCCTTTATATATGTTAAGAGGGAAGGTTATGATGGAAGTCCATGCAAAAAAATCATATGAAAACTAGATTCTAGGAAACTTTTCGAAATGCAAGTTTCGGTCAAAAAATCTTAATATATTATACACTAGTTTATACTAGTTTCGGTCAAAAATCAAATTAAATCGGGGACTGTTCGAAATGATACGAAACATCTAATATCATTTACATATTTTACGAGGGAAGGTTATGATGGAATTCCATGCAAAAAATCATCCGAAAATTAAATTCTATGAAACTTTTCGAAATTTAAGTTTCGGTTAAAAATCATAGTATATACACGAGTTTCGGTCAAAAAAATCAATTTAATTGGGGATTATTTGAAATGATACGAGACTTTTCTGATCATTTATATATGTTAAGAGGGAAGGTTATGATGGAAGTCCATGCAAAAAAATCATATGAAAACTAGATTCTATGAAACTTTTCGAAATGCAAGTTTCGGTCAAAATCTTTATATATTATACACTAGTTTATACTAGTTTCGGTCAAAAATCAAATTAAATCAGGGACTGTTCTAAATGATACGAAACATCTAATATCATTTATATATTTTACGAGGGAAGGTTATGATGCAATCCCATGCAAAAATTCAAAAATTAGATTCTATGAAACTTAAGTTTCGGTTAAAAATCATAGTATATTATACACAAGTTTCGGTCAAAAATATCAAATTTAATTGGGGATTATTTGAAATGATACGAGACTTTTCTGATCATTTATATATGTTAAGAGGGAAGGTTATGATGGAAGTCCATGCAAAAAAATCATCTGAAAACTAGATTCTATAAAATTTTACGAAATGCAAGTTTCAGTCAAAAAATCATAATATATTATACACTAGTTTATACTATTTTCGGTCAATAATCAAATTAAATCGGGGACTGTTCAAAATGATACGAAACTTCTAATATCATTTATATAATTTACGAGGGAAGGTCATGATGGAAGTCCATGCAAATAATCATATGAAAATTATATTCAATGAAACTTTTCGAAATGCAATTTTCGGTCAAAAATCATAGTATATTATACACTAGTTTCAGTCCACAAAATCATATTTAATTGGGGATTATTTGAAATGCTAGATACTTTTCAGATCCTTTATATATGTTAAGAGGGAAGGTTATGATGGAAGTCCATGCAAAAAAATCATATGAAAACTAGATTCTAGGAAACTTTTCGAAATGCAAGTTTCGGTCAAAAAATCTTAATATATTATACAATAGTTTATACTAGTTTCGGTCAAAAATCAAATTAAATCGGGGATTGTTCGAAATGATACGAAACATCTAATATCCTTTATATATTTTACGAGGGAAGGTTATGATGGAATTCCATGCAAAAAATCATTCGAAAATTAAATTCTATGAAACTTTTTGAAATTTAAGTTTTGATCAAAAATCATAGTATATTATACACGAGTTTCTGTCAAAAAAATCAAATTTAATTGGGGATTATTTGAAATGATACGACACTTTTCTAAACATTTATATATGTTAAGAGGGAAGGTTATGATGGAAGTCCATGCAAAAAAATCATCTGAAAACTAGATTCTATGAAACTTTACGAAATGCAAGTTTCAGTCAAAAAATCATAATATATTATACACTAGTTTATACTAGTTTCGGTCAATAATCAAATTAAATCGGGGACTGTTCAAAATGATACGAAACTTCTAATATCATTTATATAATTTACGAGGGAAGGTCATGATGGAAGTCTATGCAAAAAATCATATGAAAATTATATTCTATGAAACTTTTCGAAATGCAATTTTCGGTCAAAAATCATAGTATATTATACACTAGTTTCGGTCCAAAAAATCAAATTTAATTGGGGATTATTTAAAATGCTAGATACTTTTCAGATCATTTATATATGTTAAGAGGAAAGGTTATGATGGAAGTCAATGCAAAAAAAATCATATGAAAACTAGATTCTAGGAAACTTTTCGAAATGCAAGTTTCGGTCAAAAAATCTTAATATATATATTATACACTAGTTTATACTAGTTTCGGTCAAAAATCAAATTAAATCGGGGACTGTTCGAAATGATACGAAACATCTAATATCATTTATATATTTTACGAGGGAAGGTTATGATGGAATTCCATGCAAAAAATCATCCGAAAATTAAATTCTATGAAACTTTTCGAAAGTTAAGTTTCGGTTAAAAATCATAGTATATACACGAGTTTCGGTAAAAAAAATCAATTTAATTGGGGATTATTTGAAATGATACGAGACTTTTCTGATCATTTATATATGTTAAGAGGGAAGGTTATGATGGAAGTCCATGCAAAAAAATCATATGAAAACTAGATTCTATGAAACTTTTCGAAATGCAAGTTTCGGTCAAAATCTTTATATATTATACACTAGTTTATACTAGTTTCGGTCAAAAATCAAATTAAATCAGGGACTGTTCTAAATGATACGAAACATCTAATATCATTTATATATTTTACGAGGGAAGGTTATGATGCAATCCCATGCAAAAATTCAAAAATTAGATTCTATGAAACTTAAGTTTCGGTTAAAAATCATAGTATATTATACACAAGTTTCGGTCAAAAATATCAAATTTAATTGGGGATTATTTGAAATGATACGAGACTTTTCTGATCATTTATATATGTTAAGAGGGAAGGTTATGATGGAAGTCCATGCAAAAAAATCATCTGAAAACTAGATTCTATAAAATTTTACGAAATGCAAGTTTCAGTCAAAAAATCATAATATATTATACACTAGTTTAATCTATTTTCGGTCAATAATCAAATTAAATCGGGGACTGTTCAAAATGATACGAAACTTCTAATATCATTTATATAATTTACGAGGGAAGGTCATGATGGAAGTCCATGCAAATAATCATATGAAAATTATATTCAATGAAACTTTTCGAAATGCAATTTTCGGTCAAAAATCATAGTATATTATACACTAGTTTCGGTCCACAAAATCATATTTAATTGGGGATTATTTGAAATGCTAGATACTTTTCAGATCCTTTATATATGTTAAGAGGGAAGGTTATGATGGAAGTCCATGCAAAAAAATCATATGAAAACTAGATTCTAGGAAACTTTTCGAAATGCAAGTTTCGGTCAAAAAATCTTAATATATTATACAATAGTTTATACTAGTTTCGGTCAAAAATCAAATTAAATCGGGGATTGTTCGAAATGATACGAAACATCTAATATCCTTTATATATTTTACGAGGGAAGGTTATGATGGAATTCCATGCAAAAAATCATTCGAAAATTAAATTCTATGAAACTTTTTGAAATTTAAGTTTTGATCAAAAATCATAGTATATTATACACGAGTTTCTGTCAAAAAAATCAAATTTAATTGGGGATTATTTGAAATGATACGACACTTTTCTAATCATTTATATATGTTAAGAGGGAAGGTTATGATGGAAGTCCATGCAAAAAAATCATCTGAAAACTAGATTCTATGAAACTTTACGAAATGCAAGTTTCAGTCAAAAAATCATAATATATTATACACTAGTTTATACTAGTTTCGGTCAATAATCAAATTAAATCGGGGACTGTTCAAAATGATACGAAACTTCTAATATCATTTATATAATTTACGAGGGAAGGTCATGATGGAAGTCTATGCAAAAAATCATATGAAAATTATATTCTATGAAACTTTTCGAAATGCAATTTTCGGTCAAAAATCATAGTATATTATACACTAGTTTCGGTCCAAAAAATCAAATTTAATTGGGGATTATTTAAAATGCTAGATACTTTTCAGATCATTTATATATGTTAAGAGGAAAGGTTATGATGGAAGTCAATGCAAAAAAAATCATATGAAAACTAGATTCTAGGAAACTTTTCGAAATGCAAGTTTCGGTCAAAAAATCTTAATATATATATTATACACTAGTTTATACTAGTTTCGGTCAAAAATCAAATTAAATCGGGGACTGTTCGAAATGATACGAAACATCTAATATCATTTATATATTTTACGAGGGAAGGTTATGATGGAATTCCATGCAAAAAATCATCCGAAAATTAAATTCTATGAAACTTTTCGAAATTTAAGTTTCGGTTAAAAATCATAGTATATACACGAGTTTCGGTAAAAAAAATCAATTTAATTGGGGATTATTTGAAATGATACGAGACTTTTCTGATCATTTATATATGTTAAGAGGGAAGGTTATGATGGAAGTCCATGCAAAAAAATCATATGAAAACTAGATTCTATGAAACTTTTCGAAATGCAAGTTTCGGTCAAAATCTTTATATATTATACACTAGTTTATACTAGTTTCGGTCAAAAATCAAATTAAATCAGGGACTGTTCTAAATGATACGAAACATCTAATATCATTTATATATTTTACGAGGGAAGGTTATGATGCAATCCCATGCAAAAATTCAAAAATTAGATTCTATGAAACTTAAGTTTCGGTTAAAAATCATAGTATATTATACACAAGTTTCGGTCAAAAATATCAAATTTAATTGGGGATTATTTGAAATGATACGAGACTTTTCTGATCATTTATATATGTTAAGAGGGAAGGTTATGATGGAAGTCCATGCAAAAAAATCATCTGAAAACTAGATTCTATAAAATTTTACGAAATGCAAGTTTCAGTCAAAAAATCATAATATATTATACACTAGTTTAATCTATTTTCGGTCAATAATCAAATTAAATCGGGGACTGTTCAAAATGATACGAAACTTCTAATATCATTTATATAATTTACGAGGGAAGGTCATGATGGAAGTCCATGCAAATAATCATATGAAAATTATATTCAATGAAACTTTTCGAAATGCAATTTTCGGTCAAAAATCATAGTATATTATACACTAGTTTCGGTCCACAAAATCATATTTAATTGGGGATTATTTGAAATGCTAGATACTTTTCAGATCCTTTATATATGTTAAGAGGGAAGGTTATGATGGAAGTCCATGCAAAAAAATCATATGAAAACTAGATTCTAGGAAACTTTTCGAAATGCAAGTTTCGGTCAAAAAATCTTAATATATTATACAATAGTTTATACTAGTTTCGGTCAAAAATCAAATTAAATCGGGGATTGTTCGAAATGATACGAAACATCTAATATCCTTTATATATTTTACGAGGGAAGGTTATGATGGAATTCCATGCAAAAAATCATTCGAAAATTAAATTCTATGAAACTTTTTGAAATTTAAGTTTTGATCAAAAATCATAGTATATTATACACGAGTTTCTGTCAAAAAAATCAAATTTAATTGGGGATTATTTGAAATGATACGACACTTTTCTAATCATTTATATATGTTAAGAGGGAAGGTTATGATGGAAGTCCATGCAAAAAAATCATCTGAAAACTAGATTCTATGAAACTTTACGAAATGCAAGTTTCAGTCAAAAAATCATAATATATTATACACTAGTTTATACTAGTTTCGGTCAATAATCAAATTAAATCGGGGACTGTTCAAAATGATACGAAACTTCTAATATCATTTATATAATTTACGAGGGAAGGTCATGATGGAAGTCTATGCAAAAAATCATATGAAAATTATATTCTATGAAACTTTTCGAAATGCAATTTTCGGTCAAAAATCATAGTATATTATACACTAGTTTCGGTCCAAAAAATCAAATTTAATTGGGGATTATTTGAAATGCTAGATACTTTTCAGATCATTTATATATGTTAAGAGGAAAGGTTATGATGGAAGTCAATGCAAAAAAAATCATATGAAAACTAGATTCTAGGAAACTTTTCGAAATGCAAGTTTCGGTCAAAAAATCTTAATATATATATTATACACTAGTTTATACTAGTTTCGGTCAAAAATCAAATTAAATCGGGGACTGTTCGAAATGATATGAAACATCTAATATCATTTATATATTTTACGAGGGAAGGTTATGATGGAATTCCATGCAAAAAATCATCCGAAAATTAAATTCTATGAAACTTTTCGAAATTTAAGTTTCGGTTAAAAATCATAGTATATACACGAGTTTCGGTAAAAAAAATCAATTTAATTGGGGATTATTTGAAATGATACGAGACTTTTATGATCATTTATATATGTTAAGAGGGAAGGTTATGATGGAAGTCCATGCAAAAAAATCATATGAAAACTAGATTCTATGAAACTTTTCGAAATGCAAGTTTCGGTCAAAATCTTTATATATTATACACTAGTTTATACTAGTTTCGGTCAAAAATCAAATTAAATCAGGGACTGTTCTAAATGATACGAAACATCTAATATCATTTATATATTTTACGAGGGAAGGTTATGATGCAATCCCATGCAAAAATTCAAAAATTAGATTCTATGAAACTTAAGTTTCGGTTAAAAATCATAGTATATTATACACAAGTTTCGGTCAAAAATATCAAATTTAATTGGGGATTATTTGAAATGATATGAGACTTTTCTGATCATTTATATATGTTAAGAGGGAAGGTTATGATGGAAGTCCATGCAAAAAAATCATCTGAAAACTAGATTCTATAAAATTTTACGAAATGCAAGTTTCAGTCAAAAAATCATAATATATTATACACTAGTTTAATCTATTTTCGGTCAATAATCAAATTAAATCGGGGACTGTTCAAAATGATACGAAACTTCTAATATCATTTATATAATTTACGAGGGAAGGTCATGATGGAAGTCCATGCAAATAATCATATGAAAATTATATTCAATGAAACTTTTCGAAATGCAATTTTCGGTCAAAAATCATAGTATATTATACACTAGTTTCGGTCCACAAAATCATATTTAATTGGGGATTATTTGAAATGCTAGATACTTTTCAGATCCTTTATATATGTTAAGAGGGAAGGTTATGATGGAAGTCCATGCAAAAAAATCATATGAAAACTAGATTCTAGGAAACTTTTCGAAATGCAAGTTTCGGTCAAAAAATCTTAATATATTATACACTAGTTTATACTAGTTTCGGTCAAAAATCAAATTAAATCGGGGACTGTTCGAAATGATACGAAACATCTAATATCATTTATATATTTTACGAGGGAAGGTTATGATGGAATTCCATGCAAAAAATCATCCAAAAATTAAATTCTATGAAACTTTTCGAAATTTAAGTTTCGGTTAAAAATCATAGTATATTATACACGAGTTTCGGTCAAAAAAATAAAATTTAATTGGGGATTATTTGAAATGATACGAGACTTTACTGATCATTTATATATGTTAAGAGGGAAGTTTATGATGGAAGTCCATGCAAAAAAATCATCTGAAAACTAGATTCTATGAAACTTTACGAAATGCAAGTTTCAGTCAAAAAATCATAATATATTATACACTAGTTTATACTAGTTTCGGTCAATAATCAAATTAAATCGGGGACTGTTCAAAATGATACGAAACTTCTAATATCATTTATATAATTTACGAGGGAAGGTCATGATGGAAGTCTATGCAAAAAATCATATGAAAATTATATTCTATGAAACTTTTCGAAATGCAATTTTCGGTCAAAAATCATAGTATATTATACACTAGTTTCGGTCCAAAAAATCAAATTTAATTGGGGATTATTTGAAATGCTAGATACTTTTCAGATCATTTATATATGTTAAGAGGAAAGGTTATGATGGAAGTCAATGCAAAAAAAATCATATGAAAACTAGATTCTAGGAAACTTTTCGAAATGCAAGTTTCGGTCAAAAAATCTTAATATATTATACACTAGTTTATACTAGTTTCGGTCAAAAATCAAATTAAATCGGGGACTGTTCGAAATGATACGAAACATCTAATATCATTTACATATTTTACGAGGGAAGGTTATGATGGAATTCCATGCAAAAAATCATCCGAAAATTAAATTCTATGAAACTTTTCGAAATTTAAGTTTCGGTTAAAAATCATAGTATATACACGAGTTTCGGTCAAAAAAATCAATTTAATTGGGGATTATTTGAAATGATACGAGACTTTTCTGATCATTTATATATGTTAAGAGGGAAGGTTATGATGGAAGTCCATGCAAAAAAATCATATGAAAACTAGATTCTATGAAACTTTTCGAAATGCAAGTTTCGGTCAAAATCTTTATATATTATACACTAGTTTATACTAGTTTCGGTCAAAAATCAAATTAAATCAGGGACTGTTCTAAATGATACGAAACATCTAATATCATTTATATATTTTACGAGGGAAGGTTATGATGCAATCCCATGCAAAAATTCAAAAATTAGATTCTATGAAACTTAAGTTTCGGTTAAAAATCATAGTATATTATACACAAGTTTCGGTCAAAAATATCAAATTTAATTGGGGATTATTTGAAATGATACGAGACTTTTCTGATCATTTATATATGTTAAGAGGGAAGGTTATGATGGAAGTCCATGCAAAAAAATCATCTGAAAACTAGATTCTATAAAATTTTACGAAATGCAAGTTTCAGTCAAAAAATCATAATATATTATACACTAGTTTATACTATTTTCGGTCAATAATCAAATTAAATCGGGGACTGTTCAAAATGATACGAAACTTCTAATATCATTTATATAATTTACGAGGGAAGGTCATGATGGAAGTCCATGCAAATAATCATATGAAAATTATATTCAATGAAACTTTTCGAAATGCAATTTTCGGTCAAAAATCATAGTATATTATACACTAGTTTCAGTCCACAAAATCATATTTAATTGGGGATTATTTGAAATGCTAGATACTTTTCAGATCCTTTATATATGTTAAGAGGGAAGGTTATGATGGAAGTCCATGCAAAAAAATCATATGAAAACTAGATTCTAGGAAACTTTTCGAAATGCAAGTTTCGGTCAAAAAATCTTAATATATTATACACTAGTTTATACTAGTTTCGGTCAAAAATCAAATTAAATCGGGGACTGTTCGAAATGATACGAAACATCTAATATCATTTACATATTTTACGAGGGAAGGTTATGATGGAATTCCATGCAAAAAATCATCCGAAAATTAAATTCTATGAAACTTTTCGAAATTTAAGTTTCGGTTAAAAATCATAGTATATACACGAGTTTCGGTCAAAAAAATCAATTTAATTGGGGATTATTTGAAATGATACGAGACTTTTCTGATCATTTATATATGTTAAGAGGGAAGGTTATGATGGAAGTCCATGCAAAAAAATCATATGAAAACTAGATTCTATGAAACTTTTCGAAATGCAAGTTTCGGTCAAAATCTTTATATATTATACACTAGTTTATACTAGTTTCGGTCAAAAATCAAATTAAATCAGGGACTGTTCTAAATGATACGAAACATCTAATATCATTTATATATTTTACGAGGGAAGGTTATGATGCAATCCCATGCAAAAATTCAAAAATTAGATTCTATGAAACTTAAGTTTCGGTTAAAAATCATAGTATATTATACACAAGTTTCGGTCAAAAATATCAAATTTAATTGGGGATTATTTGAAATGATACGAGACTTTTCTGATCATTTATATATGTTAAGAGGGAAGGTTATGATGGAAGTCCATGCAAAAAAATCATCTGAAAACTAGATTCTATAAAATTTTACGAAATGCAAGTTTCAGTCAAAAAATCATAATATATTATACACTAGTTTATACTATTTTCGGTCAATAATCAAATTAAATCGGGGACTGTTCAAAATGATACGAAACTTCTAATATCATTTATATAATTTACGAGGGAAGGTCATGATGGAAGTCCATGCAAATAATCATATGAAAATTATATTCAATGAAACTTTTCGAAATGCAATTTTCGGTCAAAAATCATAGTATATTATACACTAGTTTCAGTCCACAAAATCATATTTAATTGGGGATTATTTGAAATGCTAGATACTTTTCAGATCCTTTATATATGTTAAGAGGGAAGGTTATGATGGAAGTCCATGCAAAAAAATCATATGAAAACTAGATTCTAGGAAACTTTTCGAAATGCAAGTTTCGGTCAAAAAATCTTAATATATTATACAATAGTTTATACTAGTTTCGGTCAAAAATCAAATTAAATCGGGGATTGTTCGAAATGATACGAAACATCTAATATCCTTTATATATTTTACGAGGGAAGGTTATGATGGAATTCCATGCAAAAAATCATTCGAAAATTAAATTCTATGAAACTTTTTGAAATTTAAGTTTTGATCAAAAATCATAGTATATTATACACGAGTTTCTGTCAAAAAAATCAAATTTAATTGGGGATTATTTGAAATGATACGACACTTTTCTAAACATTTATATATGTTAAGAGGGAAGGTTATGATGGAAGTCCATGCAAAAAAATCATCTGAAAACTAGATTCTATGAAACTTTACGAAATGCAAGTTTCAGTCAAAAAATCATAATATATTATACACTAGTTTATACTAGTTTCGGTCAATAATCAAATTAAATCGGGGACTGTTCAAAATGATACGAAACTTCTAATATCATTTATATAATTTACGAGGGAAGGTCATGATGGAAGTCTATGCAAAAAATCATATGAAAATTATATTCTATGAAACTTTTCGAAATGCAATTTTCGGTCAAAAATCATAGTATATTATACACTAGTTTCGGTCCAAAAAATCAAATTTAATTGGGGATTATTTAAAATGCTAGATACTTTTCAGATCATTTATATATGTTAAGAGGAAAGGTTATGATGGAAGTCAATGCAAAAAAAATCATATGAAAACTAGATTCTAGGAAACTTTTCGAAATGCAAGTTTCGGTCAAAAAATCTTAATATATATATTATACACTAGTTTATACTAGTTTCGGTCAAAAATCAAATTAAATCGGGGACTGTTCGAAATGATACGAAACATCTAATATCATTTATATATTTTACGAGGGAAGGTTATGATGGAATTCCATGCAAAAAATCATCCGAAAATTAAATTCTATGAAACTTTTCGAAATTTAAGTTTCGGTTAAAAATCATAGTATATACACGAGTTTCGGTAAAAAAAATCAATTTAATTGGGGATTATTTGAAATGATACGAGACTTTTCTGATCATTTATATATGTTAAGAGGGAAGGTTATGATGGAAGTCCATGCAAAAAAATCATATGAAAACTAGATTCTATGAAACTTTTCGAAATGCAAGTTTCGGTCAAAATCTTTATATATTATACACTAGTTTATACTAGTTTCGGTCAAAAATCAAATTAAATCAGGGACTGTTCTAAATGATACGAAACATCTAATATCATTTATATATTTTACGAGGGAAGGTTATGATGCAATCCCATGCAAAAATTCAAAAATTAGATTCTATGAAACTTAAGTTTCGGTTAAAAATCATAGTATATTATACACAAGTTTCGGTCAAAAATATCAAATTTAATTGGGGATTATTTGAAATGATACGAGACTTTTCTGATCATTTATATATGTTAAGAGGGAAGGTTATGATGGAAGTCCATGCAAAAAAATCATCTGAAAACTAGATTCTATAAAATTTTACGAAATGCAAGTTTCAGTCAAAAAATCATAATATATTATACACTAGTTTAATCTATTTTCGGTCAATAATCAAATTAAATCGGGGACTGTTCAAAATGATACGAAACTTCTAATATCATTTATATAATTTACGAGGGAAGGTCATGATGGAAGTCCATGCAAATAATCATATGAAAATTATATTCAATGAAACTTTTCGAAATGCAATTTTCGGTCAAAAATCATAGTATATTATACACTAGTTTCGGTCCACAAAATCATATTTAATTGGGGATTATTTGAAATGCTAGATACTTTTCAGATCCTTTATATATGTTAAGAGGGAAGGTTATGATGGAAGTCCATGCAAAAAAATCATATGAAAACTAGATTCTAGGAAACTTTTCGAAATGCAAGTTTCGGTCAAAAAATCTTAATATATTATACAATAGTTTATACTAGTTTCGGTCAAAAATCAAATTAAATCGGGGATTGTTCGAAATGATACGAAACATCTAATATCCTTTATATATTTTACGAGGGAAGGTTATGATGGAATTCCATGCAAAAAATCATTCGAAAATTAAATTCTATGAAACTTTTTGAAATTTAAGTTTTGATCAAAAATCATAGTATATTATACACGAGTTTCTGTCAAAAAAATCAAATTTAATTGGGGATTATTTGAAATGATACGACACTTTTCTAATCATTTATATATGTTAAGAGGGAAGGTTATGATGGAAGTCCATGCAAAAAAATCATCTGAAAACTAGATTCTATGAAACTTTACGAAATGCAAGTTTCAGTCAAAAAATCATAATATATTATACACTAGTTTATACTAGTTTCGGTCAATAATCAAATTAAATCGGGGACTGTTCAAAATGATACGAAACTTCTAATATCATTTATATAATTTACGAGGGAAGGTCATGATGGAAGTCTATGCAAAAAATCATATGAAAATTATATTCTATGAAACTTTTCGAAATGCAATTTTCGGTCAAAAATCATAGTATATTATACACTAGTTTCGGTCCAAAAAATCAAATTTAATTGGGGATTATTTAAAATGCTAGATACTTTTCAGATCATTTATATATGTTAAGAGGAAAGGTTATGATGGAAGTCAATGCAAAAAAAATCATATGAAAACTAGATTCTAGGAAACTTTTCGAAATGCAAGTTTCGGTCAAAAAATCTTAATATATATATTATACACTAGTTTATACTAGTTTCGGTCAAAAATCAAATTAAATCGGGGACTGTTCGAAATGATACGAAACATCTAATATCATTTATATATTTTACGAGGGAAGGTTATGATGGAATTCCATGCAAAAAATCATCCGAAAATTAAATTCTATGAAACTTTTCGAAATTTAAGTTTCGGTTAAAAATCATAGTATATACACGAGTTTCGGTAAAAAAAATCAATTTAATTGGGGATTATTTGAAATGATACGAGACTTTTCTGATCATTTATATATGTTAAGAGGGAAGGTTATGATGGAAGTCCATGCAAAAAAATCATATGAAAACTAGATTCTATGAAACTTTTCGAAATGCAAGTTTCGGTCAAAATCTTTATATATTATACACTAGTTTATACTAGTTTCGGTCAAAAATCAAATTAAATCAGGGACTGTTCTAAATGATACGAAACATCTAATATCATTTATATATTTTACGAGGGAAGGTTATGATGCAATCCCATGCAAAAATTCAAAAATTAGATTCTATGAAACTTAAGTTTCGGTTAAAAATCATAGTATATTATACACAAGTTTCGGTCAAAAATATCAAATTTAATTGGGGATTATTTGAAATGATACGAGACTTTTCTGATCATTTATATATGTTAAGAGGGAAGGTTATGATGGAAGTCCATGCAAAAAAATCATCTGAAAACTAGATTCTATAAAATTTTACGAAATGCAAGTTTCAGTCAAAAAATCATAATATATTATACACTAGTTTAATCTATTTTCGGTCAATAATCAAATTAAATCGGGGACTGTTCAAAATGATACGAAACTTCTAATATCATTTATATAATTTACGAGGGAAGGTCATGATGGAAGTCCATGCAAATAATCATATGAAAATTATATTCAATGAAACTTTTCGAAATGCAATTTTCGGTCAAAAATCATAGTATATTATACACTAGTTTCGGTCCACAAAATCATATTTAATTGGGGATTATTTGAAATGCTAGATACTTTTCAGATCCTTTATATATGTTAAGAGGGAAGGTTATGATGGAAGTCCATGCAAAAAAATCATATGAAAACTAGATTCTAGGAAACTTTTCGAAATGCAAGTTTCGGTCAAAAAATCTTAATATATTATACAATAGTTTATACTAGTTTCGGTCAAAAATCAAATTAAATCGGGGATTGTTCGAAATGATACGAAACATCTAATATCCTTTATATATTTTACGAGGGAAGGTTATGATGGAATTCCATGCAAAAAATCATTCGAAAATTAAATTCTATGAAACTTTTTGAAATTTAAGTTTTGATCAAAAATCATAGTATATTATACACGAGTTTCTGTCAAAAAAATCAAATTTAATTGGGGATTATTTGAAATGATACGACACTTTTCTAATCATTTATATATGTTAAGAGGGAAGGTTATGATGGAAGTCCATGCAAAAAAATCATCTGAAAACTAGATTCTATGAAACTTTACGAAATGCAAGTTTCAGTCAAAAAATCATAATATATTATACACTAGTTTATACTAGTTTCGGTCAATAATCAAATTAAATCGGGGACTGTTCAAAATGATACGAAACTTCTAATATCATTTATATAATTTACGAGGGAAGGTCATGATGGAAGTCTATGCAAAAATTCATATGAAAATTATATTCTATGAAACTTTTCGAAATGCAATTTTCGGTCAAAAATCATAGTATATTATACACTAGTTTCGGTCCAAAAAATCAAATTTAATTGGGGATTATTTGAAATGCTAGATACTTTTCAGATCATTTATATATGTTAAGAGGAAAGGTTATGATGGAAGTCAATGCAAAAAAAATCATATGAAAACTAGATTCTAGGAAACTTTTCGAAATGCAAGTTTCGGTCAAAAAATCTTAATATATATATTATACACTAGTTTATACTAGTTTCGGTCAAAAATCAAATTAAATCGGGGACTGTTCGAAATGATATGAAACATCTAATATCATTTATATATTTTACGAGGGAAGGTTATGATGGAATTCCATGCAAAAAATCATCCGAAAATTAAATTCTATGAAACTTTTCGAAATTTAAGTTTCGGTTAAAAATCATAGTATATACACGAGTTTCGGTAAAAAAAATCAATTTAATTGGGGATTATTTGAAATGATACGAGACTTTTATGATCATTTATATATGTTAAGAGGGAAGGTTATGATGGAAGTCCATGCAAAAAAATCATATGAAAACTAGATTCTATGAAACTTTTCGAAATGCAAGTTTCGGTCAAAATCTTTATATATTATACACTAGTTTATACTAGTTTCGGTCAAAAATCAAATTAAATCAGGGACTGTTCTAAATGATACGAAACATCTAATATCATTTATATATTTTACGAGGGAAGGTTATGATGCAATCCCATGCAAAAATTCAAAAATTAGATTCTATGAAACTTAAGTTTCGGTTAAAAATCATAGTATATTATACACAAGTTTCGGTCAAAAATATCAAATTTAATTGGGGATTATTTGAAATGATATGAGACTTTTCTGATCATTTATATATGTTAAGAGGGAAGGTTATGATGGAAGTCCATGCAAAAAAATCATCTGAAAACTAGATTCTATAAAATTTTACGAAATGCAAGTTTCAGTCAAAAAATCATAATATATTATACACTAGTTTAATCTATTTTCGGTCAATAATCAAATTAAATCGGGGACTGTTCAAAATGATACGAAACTTCTAATATCATTTATATAATTTACGAGGGAAGGTCATGATGGAAGTCCATGCAAATAATCATATGAAAATTATATTCAATGAAACTTTTCGAAATGCAATTTTCGGTCAAAAATCATAGTATATTATACACTAGTTTCGGTCCACAAAATCATATTTAATTGGGGATTATTTGAAATGCTAGATACTTTTCAGATCCTTTATATATGTTAAGAGGGAAGGTTATGATGGAAGTCCATGCAAAAAAATCATATGAAAACTAGATTCTAGGAAACTTTTCGAAATGCAAGTTTCGGTCAAAAAATCTTAATATATTATACAATAGTTTATACTAGTTTCGGTCAAAAATCAAATTAAATCGGGGATTGTTCGAAATGATACGAAACATCTAATATCCTTTATATATTTTACGAGGGAAGGTTATGATGGAATTCCATGCAAAAAATCATTCGAAAATTAAATTCTATGAAACTTTTTGAAATTTAAGTTTTGATCAAAAATCATAGTATATTATACACGAGTTTCTGTTAAAAAAATCAAATTTAATTGGGGATTATTTGAAATGATACGACACTTTTCTAATCATTTATATATGTTAAGAGGGAAGGTTATGATGGAAGTCCATGCAAAAAAATCATCTGAAAACTAGATTCTATGAAACTTTACGAAATGCAAGTTTCAGTCAAAAAATCATAATATATTATACACTAGTTTATACTAGTTTCGGTCAATAATCAAATTAAATCGGGGACTGTTCAAAATGATACGAAACTTCTAATATCATTTATATAATTTACGAGGGAAGGTCATGATGGAAGTCTATGCAAAAAATCATATGAAAATTATATTCTATGAAACTTTTCGAAATGCAATTTTCGGTCAAAAATCATAGTATATTATACACTAGTTTCGGTCCAAAAAATCAAATTTAATTGGGGATTATTTGAAATGCTAGATACTTTTCAGATCATTTATATATGTTAAGAGGAAAGGTTATGATGGAAGTCAATGCAAAAAAAATCATATGAAAACTAGATTCTAGGAAACTTTTCGAAATGCAAGTTTCGGTCAAAAAATCTTAATATATATATTATACACTAGTTTATACTAGTTTCGGTCAAAAATCAAATTAAATCGGGGACTGTTCGAAATGATACGAAACATCTAATATCATTTATATATTTTACGAGGGAAGGTTATGATGGAATTCCATGCAAAAAATCATCCGAAAATTAAATTCTATGAAACTTTTCGAAATTTAAGTTTCGGTTAAAAATCATAGTATATACACGAGTTTCGGTAAAAAAAATCAATTTAATTGGGGATTATTTGAAATGATACGAGACTTTTCTGATCATTTATATATGTTAAGAGGGAAGGTTATGATGGAAGTCCATGCAAAAAAATCATATGAAAACTAGATTCTATGAAACTTTTCGAAATGCAAGTTTCGGTCAAAATCTTTATATATTATACACTAGTTTATACTAGTTTCGGTCAAAAATCAAATTAAATCAGGGACTGTTCTAAATGATACGAAACATCTAATATCATTTATATATTTTACGAGGGAAGGTTATGATGCAATCCCATGCAAAAATTCAAAAATTAGATTCTATGAAACTTAAGTTTCGGTTAAAAATCATAGTATATTATACACAAGTTTCGGTCAAAAATATCAAATTTAATTGGGGATTATTTGAAATGATACGAGACTTTTCTGATCATTTATATATGTTAAGAGGGAAGGTTATGATGGAAGTCCATGCAAAAAAATCATCTGAAAACTAGATTCTATAAAATTTTACGAAATGCAAGTTTCAGTCAAAAAATCATAATATATTATACACTAGTTTAATCTATTTTCGGTCAATAATCAAATTAAATCGGGGACTGTTCAAAATGATACGAAACTTCTAATATCATTTATATAATTTACGAGGGAAGGTCATGATGGAAGTCCATGCAAATAATCATATGAAAATTATATTCAATGAAACTTTTCGAAATGCAATTTTCGGTCAAAAATCATAGTATATTATACACTAGTTTCGGTCCACAAAATCATATTTAATTGGGGATTATTTGAAATGCTAGATACTTTTCAGATCCTTTATATATGTTAAGAGGGAAGGTTATGATGGAAGTCCATGCAAAAAAATCATATGAAAACTAGATTCTAGGAAACTTTTCGAAATGCAAGTTTCGGTCAAAAAATCTTAATATATTATACAATAGTTTATACTAGTTTCGGTCAAAAATCAAATTAAATCGGGGATTGTTCGAAATGATACGAAACATCTAATATCCTTTATATATTTTACGAGGGAAGGTTATGATGGAATTCCATGCAAAAAATCATTCGAAAATTAAATTCTATGAAACTTTTTGAAATTTAAGTTTTGATCAAAAATCATAGTATATTATACACGAGTTTCTGTCAAAAAAATCAAATTTAATTGGGGATTATTTGAAATGATACGACACTTTTCTAATCATTTATATATGTTAAGAGGGAAGGTTATGATGGAAGTCCATGCAAAAAAATCATCTGAAAACTAGATTCTATGAAACTTTACGAAATGCAAGTTTCAGTCAAAAAATCATAATATATTATACACTAGTTTATACTAGTTTCGGTCAATAATCAAATTAAATCGGGGACTGTTCAAAATGATACGAAACTTCTAATATCATTTATATAATTTACGAGGGAAGGTCATGATGGAAGTCTATGCAAAAAATCATATGAAAATTATATTCTATGAAACTTTTCGAAATGCAATTTTCGGTCAAAAATCATAGTATATTATACACTAGTTTCGGTCCAAAAAATCAAATTTAATTGGGGATTATTTGAAATGCTAGATACTTTTCAGATCATTTATATATGTTAAGAGGAAAGGTTATGATGGAAGTCAATGCAAAAAAAATCATATGAAAACTAGATTCTAGGAAACTTTTCGAAATGCAAGTTTCGGTCAAAAAATCTTAATATATATATTATACACTAGTTTATACTAGTTTCGGTCAAAAATCAAATTAAATCGGGGACTGTTCGAAATGATACGAAACATCTAATATCATTTATATATTTTACGAGGGAAGGTTATGATGGAATTCCATGCAAAAAATCATCCGAAAATTAAATTCTATGAAACTTTTCGAAATTTAAGTTCGGTTAAAAATCATAGTATATACACGAGTTTCGGTAAAAAAAATCAATTTAATTGGGGATTATTTGAAATGATACGAGACTTTTCTGATCATTTATATATGTTAAGAGGGAAGGTTATGATGGAAGTCCATGCAAAAAAATCATATGAAAACTAGATTCTATGAAACTTTTCGAAATGCAAGTTTCGGTCAAAATCTTTATATATTATACACTAGTTTATACTAGTTTCGGTCAAAAATCAAATTAAATCAGGGACTGTTCTAAATGATACGAAACATCTAATATCATTTATATATTTTACGAGGGAAGGTTATGATGCAATCCCATGCAAAAATTCAAAAATTAGATTCTATGAAACTTAAGTTTCGGTTAAAAATCATAGTATATTATACACAAGTTTCGGTCAAAAATATCAAATTTAATTGGGGATTATTTGAAATGATACGAGACTTTTCTGATCATTTATATATGTTAAGAGGGAAGGTTATGATGGAAGTCCATGCAAAAAAATCATCTGAAAACTAGATTCTATAAAATTTTACGAAATGCAAGTTTCAGTCAAAAAATCATAATATATTATACACTAGTTTAATCTATTTTCGGTCAATAATCAAATTAAATCGGGGACTGTTCAAAATGATACGAAACTTCTAATATCATTTATATAATTTACGAGGGAAGGTCATGATGGAAGTCCATGCAAATAATCATATGAAAATTATATTCAATGAAACTTTTCGAAATGCAATTTTCGGTCAAAAATCATAGTATATTATACACTAGTTTCGGTCCACAAAATCATATTTAATTGGGGATTATTTGAAATGCTAGATACTTTTCAGATCCTTTATATATGTTAAGAGGGAAGGTTATGATGGAAGTCCATGCAAAAAAATCATATGAAAACTAGATTCTAGGAAACTTTTCGAAATGCAAGTTTCGGTCAAAAAATCTTAATATATATATTATACACTAGTTTATACTAGTTTCGGTCAAAAATCAAATTAAATCGGGGACTGTTCGAAATGATATGAAACATCTAATATCATTTATATATTTTACGAGGGAAGGTTATGATGGAATTCCATGCAAAAAATCATCCGAAAATTAAATTCTATGAAACTTTTCGAAATTTAAGTTTCGGTTAAAAATCATAGTATATACACGAGTTTCGGTAAAAAAAATCAATTTAATTGGGGATTATTTGAAATGATACGAGACTTTGATGATCATTTATATATGTTAAGAGGGAAGGTTATGATGGAAGTCCATGCAAAAAAATCATATGAAAACTAGATTCTATGAAACTTTTCGAAATGCAAGTTTCGGTCAAAATCTTTATATATTATACACTAGTTTATACTAGTTTCGGTCAAAAATCAAATTAAATCAGGGACTGTTCTAAATGATACGAAACATCTAATATCATTTATATATTTTACGAGGGAAGGTTATGATGCAATCCCATGCAAAAATTCAAAAATTAGATTCTATGAAACTTAAGTTTCGGTTAAAAATCATAGTATATTATACACAAGTTTCGGTCAAAAATATCAAATTTAATTGGGGATTATTTGAAATGATATGAGACTTTTCTGATCATTTATATATGTTAAGAGGGAAGGTTATGATGGAAGTCCATGCAAAAAAATCATCTGAAAACTAGATTCTATAAAATTTTACGAAATGCAAGTTTCAGTCAAAAAATCATAATATATTATACACTAGTTTAATCTATTTTCGGTCAATAATCAAATTAAATTGGGGACTGTTCAAAATGATACGAAACTTCTAATATCATTTATATAATTTACGAGGGAAGGTCATGATGGAAGTCCATGCAAATAATCATATGAAAATTATATTCAATGAAACTTTTCGAAATGCAATTTTCGGTCAAAAATCATAGTATATTATACACTAGTTTCGGTCCACAAAATCATATTTAATTGGGGATTATTTGAAATGCTAGATACTTTTCAGATCCTTTATATATGTTAAGAGGGAAGGTTATGATGGAAGTCCATGCAAAAAAATCATATGAAAACTAGATTCTAGGAAACTTTTCGAAATGCAAGTTTCGGTCAAAAAATCTTAATATATTATACAATAGTTTATACTAGTTTCGGTCAAAAATCAAATTAAATCGGGGATTGTTCGAAATGATACGAAACATCTAATATCCTTTATATATTTTACGAGGGAAGGTTATGATGGAATTCCATGCAAAAAATCATTCGAAAATTAAATTCTATGAAACTTTTTGAAATTTAAGTTTTGATCAAAAATCATAGTATATTATACACGAGTTTCTGTCAAAAAAATCAAATTTAATTGGGGATTATTTGAAATGATACGACACTTTTCTAATCATTTATATATGTTAAGAGGGAAGGTTATGATGGAAGTCCATGCAAAAAAATCATCTGAAAACTAGATTCTATGAAACTTTACGAAATGCAAGTTTCAGTCAAAAAATCATAATATATTATACACTAGTTTATACTAGTTTCGGTCAATAATCAAATTAAATCGGGGACTGTTCAAAATGATACGAAACTTCTAATATCATTTATATAATTTACGAGGGAAGGTCATGATGGAAGTCTATGCAAAAAATCATATGAAAATTATATTCTATGAAACTTTTCGAAATGCAATTTTCGGTCAAAAATCATAGTATATTATACACTAGTTTCGGTCCAAAAAATCAAATTTAATTGGGGATTATTTGAAATGCTAGATACTTTTCAGATCATTTATATATGTTAAGAGGAAAGGTTATGATGGAAGTCAATGCAAAAAAAATCATATGAAAACTAGATTCTAGGAAACTTTTCGAAATGCAAGTTTCGGTCAAAAAATCTTAATATATATATTATACACTAGTTTATACTAGTTTCGGTCAAAAATCAAATTAAATCGGGGACTGTTCGAAATGATACGAAACATCTAATATCATTTATATATTTTACGAGGGAAGGTTATGATGGAATTCCATGCAAAAAATCATCCGAAAATTAAATTCTATGAAACTTTTCGAAATTTAAGTTTCGGTTAAAAATCATAGTATATACACGAGTTTCGGTAAAAAAAATCAATTTAATTGGGGATTATTTGAAATGATACGAGACTTTTCTGATCATTTATATATGTTAAGAGGGAAGGTTATGATGGAAGTCCATGCAAAAAAATCATATGAAAACTAGATTCTATGAAACTTTTCGAAATGCAAGTTTCGGTCAAAATCTTTATATATTATACACTAGTTTATACTAGTTTCGGTCAAAAATCAAATTAAATCAGGGACTGTTCTAAATGATACGAAACATCTAATATCATTTATATATTTTACGAGGGAAGGTTATGATGCAATCCCATGCAAAAATTCAAAAATTAGATTCTATGAAACTTAAGTTTCGGTTAAAAATCATAGTATATTATACACAAGTTTCGGTCAAAAATATCAAATTTAATTGGGGATTATTTGAAATGATACGAGACTTTTCTGATCATTTATATATGTTAAGAGGGAAGGTTATGATGGAAGTCCATGCAAAAAAATCATCTGAAAACTAGATTCTATAAAATTTTACGAAATGCAAGTTTCAGTCAAAAAATCATAATATATTATACACTAGTTTAATCTATTTTCGGTCAATAATCAAATTAAATCGGGGACTGTTCAAAATGATACGAAACTTCTAATATCATTTATATAATTTACGAGGGAAGGTCATGATGGAAGTCCATGCAAATAATCATATGAAAATTATATTCAATGAAACTTTTCGAAATGCAATTTTCGGTCAAAAATCATAGTATATTATACACTAGTTTCGGTCCACAAAATCATATTTAATTGGGGATTATTTGAAATGCTAGATACTTTTCAGATCCTTTATATATGTTAAGAGGGAAGGTTATGATGGAAGTCCATGCAAAAAAATCATATGAAAACTAGATTCTAGGAAACTTTTCGAAATGCAAGTTTCGGTCAAAAAATCTTAATATATTATACAATAGTTTATACTAGTTTCGGTCAAAAATCAAATTAAATCGGGGATTGTTCGAAATGATACGAAACATCTAATATCCTTTATATATTTTACGAGGGAAGGTTATGATGGAATTCCATGCAAAAAATCATTCGAAAATTAAATTCTATGAAACTTTTTGAAATTTAAGTTTTGATCAAAAATCATAGTATATTATACACGAGTTTCTGTCAAAAAAATCAAATTTAATTGGGGATTATTTGAAATGATACGACACTTTTCTAATCATTTATATATGTTAAGAGGGAAGGTTATGATGGAAGTCCATGCAAAAAAATCATCTGAAAACTAGATTCTATGAAACTTTACGAAATGCAAGTTTCAGTCAAAAAATCATAATATATTATACACTAGTTTATACTAGTTTCGGTCAATAATCAAATTAAATCGGGGACTGTTCAAAATGATACGAAACTTCTAATATCATTTATATAATTTACGAGGGAAGGTCATGATGGAAGTCTATGCAAAAAATCATATGAAAATTATATTCTATGAAACTTTTCGAAATGCAATTTTCGGTCAAAAATCATAGTATATTATACACTAGTTTCGGTCCAAAAAATCAAATTTAATTGGGGATTATTTGAAATGCTAGATACTTTTCAGATCATTTATATATGTTAAGAGGAAAGGTTATGATGGAAGTCAATGCAAAAAAAATCATATGAAAACTAGATTCTAGGAAACTTTTCGAAATGCAAGTTTCGGTCAAAAAATCTTAATATATATATTATACACTAGTTTATACTAGTTTCGGTCAAAAATCAAATTAAATCGGGGACTGTTCGAAATGATACGAAACATCTAATATCATTTATATATTTTACGAGGGAAGGTTATGATGGAATTCCATGCAAAAAATCATCCGAAAATTAAATTCTATGAAACTTTTCGAAATTTAAGTTTCGGTTAAAAATCATAGTATATACACGAGTTTCGGTAAAAAAAATCAATTTAATTGGGGATTATTTGAAATGATACGAGACTTTTCTGATCATTTATATATGTTAAGAGGGAAGGTTATGATGGAAGTCCATGCAAAAAAATCATATGAAAACTAGATTCTATGAAACTTTTCGAAATGCAAGTTTCGGTCAAAATCTTTATATATTATACACTAGTTTATACTAGTTTCGGTCAAAAATCAAATTAAATCAGGGACTGTTCTAAATGATACGAAACATCTAATATCATTTATATATTTTACGAGGGAAGGTTATGATGCAATCCCATGCAAAAATTCAAAAATTAGATTCTATGAAACTTAAGTTTCGGTTAAAAATCATAGTATATTATACACAAGTTTCGGTCAAAAATATCAAATTTAATTGGGGATTATTTGAAATGATACGAGACTTTTCTGATCATTTATATATGTTAAGAGGGAAGGTTATGATGGAAGTCCATGCAAAAAAATCATCTGAAAACTAGATTCTATAAAATTTTACGAAATGCAAGTTTCAGTCAAAAAATCATAATATATTATACACTAGTTTAATCTATTTTCGGTCAATAATCAAATTAAATCGGGGACTGTTCAAAATGATACGAAACTTCTAATATCATTTATATAATTTACGAGGGAAGGTCATGATGGAAGTCCATGCAAATAATCATATGAAAATTATATTCAATGAAACTTTTCGAAATGCAATTTTCGGTCAAAAATCATAGTATATTATACACTAGTTTCGGTCCACAAAATCATATTTAATTGGGGATTATTTGAAATGCTAGATACTTTTCAGATCCTTTATATATGTTAAGAGGGAAGGTTATGATGGAAGTCCATGCAAAAAAATCATATGAAAACTAGATTCTAGGAAACTTTTCGAAATGCAAGTTTCGGTCAAAAAATCTTAATATATATATTATACACTAGTTTATACTAGTTTCGGTCAAAAATCAAATTAAATCGGGGACTGTTCGAAATGATATGAAACATCTAATATCATTTATATATTTTACGAGGGAAGGTTATGATGGAATTCCATGCAAAAAATCATCCGAAAATTAAATTCTATGAAACTTTTCGAAATTTAAGTTTCGGTTAAAAATCATAGTATATACACGAGTTTCGGTAAAAAAAATCAATTTAATTGGGGATTATTTGAAATGATACGAGACTTTTATGATCATTTATATATGTTAAGAGGGAAGGTTATGATGGAAGTCCATGCAAAAAAATCATATGAAAACTAGATTCTATGAAACTTTTCGAAATGCAAGTTTCGGTCAAAATCTTTATATATTATACACTAGTTTATACTAGTTTCGGTCAAAAATCAAATTAAATCAGGGACTGTTCTAAATGATACGAAACATCTAATATCATTTATATATTTTACGAGGGAAGGTTATGATGCAATCCCATGCAAAAATTCAAAAATTAGATTCTATGAAACTTAAGTTTCGGTTAAAAATCATAGTATATTATACACAAGTTTCGGTCAAAAATATCAAATTTAATTGGGGATTATTTGAAATGATATGAGACTTTTCTGATCATTTATATATGTTAAGAGGGAAGGTTATGATGGAAGTCCATGCAAAAAAATCATCTGAAAACTAGATTCTATAAAATTTTACGAAATGCAAGTTTCAGTCAAAAAATCATAATATATTATACACTAGTTTAATCTATTTTCGGTCAATAATCAAATTAAATCGGGGACTGTTCAAAATGATACGAAACTTCTAATATCATTTATATAATTTACGAGGGAAGGTCATGATGGAAGTCCATGCAAATAATCATATGAAAATTATATTCAATGAAACTTTTCGAAATGCAATTTTCGGTCAAAAATCATAGTATATTATACACTAGTTTCGGTCCACAAAATCATATTTAATTGGGGATTATTTGAAATGCTAGATACTTTTCAGATCCTTTATATATGTTAAGAGGGAAGGTTATGATGGAAGTCCATGCAAAAAAATCATATGAAAACTAGATTCTAGGAAACTTTTCGAAATGCAAGTTTCGGTCAAAAAATCTTAATATATTATACAATAGTTTATACTAGTTTCGGTCAAAAATCAAATTAAATCGGGGATTGTTCGAAATGATACGAAACATCTAATATCCTTTATATATTTTACGAGGGAAGGTTATGATGGAATTCCATGCAAAAAATCATTCGAAAATTAAATTCTATGAAACTTTTTGAAATTTAAGTTTTGATCAAAAATCATAGTATATTATACACGAGTTTCTGTCAAAAAAATCAAATTTAATTGGGGATTATTTGAAATGATACGACACTTTTCTAATCATTTATATATTTTAAGAGGGAAGGTTATGATGGAAGTCCATGCAAAAAAATCATCTGAAAACTAGATTCTATGAAACTTTACGAAATGCAAGTTTCAGTCAAAAAATCATAATATATTATACACTAGTTTATACTAGTTTCGGTCAATAATCAAATTAAATCGGGGACTGTTCAAAATGATACGAAACTTCTAATATCATTTATATAATTTACGAGGGAAGGTCATGATGGAAGTCTATGCAAAAAATCATATGAAAATTATATTCTATGAAACTTTTCGAAATGCAATTTTCGGTCAAAAATCATAGTATATTATACACTAGTTTCGGTCCAAAAAATCAAATTTAATTGGGGATTATTTGAAATGCTAGATACTTTTCAGATCATTTATATATGTTAAGAGGAAAGGTTATGATGGAAGTCAATGCAAAAAAAATCATATGAAAACTAGATTCTAGGAAACTTTTCGAAATGCAAGTTTCGGTCAAAAAATCTTAATATATATATTATACACTAGTTTATACTAGTTTCGGTCAAAAATCAAATTAAATCGGGGACTGTTCGAAATGATACGAAACATCTAATATCATTTATATATTTTACGAGGGAAGGTTATGATGGAATTCCATGCAAAAAATCATCCGAAAATTAAATTCTATGAAACTTTTCGAAATTTAAGTTTCGGTTAAAAATCATAGTATATACACGAGTTTCGGTAAAAAAAATCAATTTAATTGGGGATTATTTGAAATGATACGAGACTTTTCTGATCATTTATATATGTTAAGAGGGAAGGTTATGATGGAAGTCCATGCAAAAAAATCATATGAAAACTAGATTCTATGAAACTTTTCGAAATGCAAGTTTCGGTCAAAATCTTTATATATTATACACTAGTTTATACTAGTTTCGGTCAAAAATCAAATTAAATCAGGGACTGTTCTAAATGATACGAAACATCTAATATCATTTATATATTTTACGAGGGAAGGTTATGATGCAATCCCATGCAAAAATTCAAAAATTAGATTCTATGAAACTTAAGTTTCGGTTAAAAATCATAGTATATTATACACAAGTTTCGGTCAAAAATATCAAATTTAATTGGGGATTATTTGAAATGATACGAGACTTTTCTGATCATTTATATATGTTAAGAGGGAAGGTTATGATGGAAGTCCATGCAAAAAAATCATCTGAAAACTAGATTCTATAAAATTTTACGAAATGCAAGTTTCAGTCAAAAAATCATAATATATTATACACTAGTTTAATCTATTTTCGGTCAATAATCAAATTAAATCGGGGACTGTTCAAAATGATACGAAACTTCTAATATCATTTATATAATTTACGAGGGAAGGTCATGATGGAAGTCCATGCAAATAATCATATGAAAATTATATTCAATGAAACTTTTCGAAATGCAATTTTCGGTCAAAAATCATAGTATATTATACACTAGTTTCGGTCCACAAAATCATATTTAATTGGGGATTATTTGAAATGCTAGATACTTTTCAGATCCTTTATATATGTTAAGAGGGAAGGTTATGATGGAAGTCCATGACAAAAAATCATATGAAAACTAGATTCTAGGAAACTTTTCGAAATGCAAGTTTCGGTCAAAAAATCTTAATATATTATACAATAGTTTATACTAGTTTCGGTCAAAAATCAAATTAAATCGGGGATTGTTCGAAATGATACGAAACATCTAATATCCTTTATATATTTTACGAGGGAAGGTTATGATGGAATTCCATGCAAAAAATCATTCGAAAATTAAATTCTATGAAACTTTTTGAAATTTAAGTTTTGATCAAAAATCATAGTATATTATACACGAGTTTCTGTCAAAAAAATCAAATTTAATTGGGGATTATTTGAAATGATACGACACTTTTCTAATCATTTATATATGTTAAGAGGGAAGGTTATGATGGAAGTCCATGCAAAAAAATCATCTGAAAACTAGATTCTATGAAACTTTACGAAATGCAAGTTTCAGTCAAAAAATCATAATATATTATACACTAGTTTATACTAGTTTCGGTCAATAATCAAATTAAATCGGGGACTGTTCAAAATGATACGAAACTTCTAATATCATTTATATAATTTACGAGGGAAGGTCATGATGGAAGTCTATGCAAAAAATCATATGAAAATTATATTCTATGAAACTTTTCGAAATGCAATTTTCGGTCAAAAATCATAGTATATTATACACTAGTTTCGGTCCAAAAAATCAAATTTAATTGGGGATTATTTGAAATGCTAGATACTTTTCAGATCATTTATATATGTTAAGAGGAAAGGTTATGATGGAAGTCAATGCAAAAAAAAATCATATGAAAACTAGATTCTAGGAAACTTTTCGAAATGCAAGTTTCGGTCAAAAAATCTTAATATATATATTATACACTAGTTTATACTAGTTTCGGTCAAAAATCAAATTAAATCGGGGACTGTTCGAAATGATACGAAACATCTAATATCATTTATATATTTTACGAGGGAAGGTCATGATGGAATTCCATGCAAAAAATCATCCGAAAATTAAATTCTATGAAACTTTTCGAAATTTAAGTTTCGGTTAAAAATCATAGTATATACACGAGTTTCGGTAAAAAAAATCAATTTAATTGGGGATTATTTGAAATGATACGAGACTTTTCTGATCATTTATATATGTTAAGAGGGAAGGTTATGATGGAAGTCCATGCAAAAAAATCATATGAAAACTAGATTCTATGAAACTTTTCGAAATGCAAGTTTCGGTCAAAATCTTTATATATTATACACTAGTTTATACTAGTTTCGGTCAAAAATCAAATTAAATCAGGGACTGTTCTAAATGATACGAAACATCTAATATCATTTATATATTTTACGAGGGAAGGTTATGATGCAATCCCATGCAAAAATTCAAAAATTAGATTCTATGAAACTTAAGTTTCGGTTAAAAATCATAGTATATTATACACAAGTTTCGGTCAAAAATATCAAATTTAATTGGGGATTATTTGAAATGATACGAGACTTTTCTGATCATTTATATATGTTAAGAGGGAAGGTTATGATGGAAGTCCATGCAAAAAAATCATCTGAAAACTAGATTCTATAAAATTTTACGAAATGCAAGTTTCAGTCAAAAAATCATAATATATTATACACTAGTTTAATCTATTTTCGGTCAATAATCAAATTAAATCGGGGACTGTTCAAAATGATACGAAACTTCTAATATCATTTATATAATTTACGAGGGAAGGTCATGATGGAAGTCCATGCAAATAATCATATGAAAATTATATTCAATGAAACTTTTCGAAATGCAATTTTCGGTCAAAAATCATAGTATATTATACACTAGTTTCGGTCCACAAAATCATATTTAATTGGGGATTATTTGAAATGCTAGATACTTTTCAGATCCTTTATATATGTTAAGAGGGAAGGTTATGATGGAAGTCCATGCAAAAAAATCATATGAAAACTAGATTCTAGGAAACTTTTCGAAATGCAAGTTTCGGTCAAAAAATCTTAATATATATATTATACACTAGTTTATACTAGTTACGGTCAAAAATCAAATTAAATCGGGGACTGTTCGAAATGATACGAAACTTCTAATATCATTTATATATTTTACGAGGGAAGGTTATGATGGAATTCCATGCAAAAAATCCTCCGAAAATTAAATTCTATGAAACTTTTCGAAATTTAAGTTTCGGTTAAAAATCATAGTATATACACGAGTTTCGGTAAAAAAAATCAATTTAATTGGGGATTATTTGAAATGATACGAGACTTTTATGATCATTTATATATGTTAAGAGGGAAGGTTATGATGGAAGTCCATGCAAAAAAATCATATGAAAACTAGATTCTATGAAACTTTTCGAAATGCAAGTTTCGGTCAAAATCTTTATATATTATACACTAGTTTATACTAGTTTCGGTCAAAAATCAAATTAAATCAGGGACTGTTCTAAATGATACGAAACATCTAATATCATTTATATATTTTACGAGGGAAGGTTATGATGCAATCCCATGCAAAAATTCAAAAATTAGATTCTATGAAACTTAAGTTTCGGTTAAAAATCATAGTATATTATACACAAGTTTCGGTCAAAAATATCAAATTTAATTGGGGATTATTTGAAATGATACGAGACTTTTCTGATCATTTATATATGTTAAGAGGGAAGGTTATGATGGAAGTCCATGCAAAAAAATCATCTGAAAACTAGATTCTATAAAAGTTTACGAAATGCAAGTTTCAGTCAAAAAATCATAATATATTATACACTAGTTTAATCTATTTTCGGTCAATAATCAAATTAAATCGGGGACTGTTCAAAATGATACGAAACTTCTAATATCATTTATATAATTTACGAGGGAAGGTCATGATGGAAGTCCATGCAAATAATCATATGAAAATTATATTCAATGAAACTTTTCGAAATGCAATTTTAGGTCAAAAATCATAGTATATTATACACTAGTTTCGGTCCAAAAATCATATTTAATTGGGGATTATTTGAAATGCTAGATACTTTTCAGATCCTTTATATATGTTAAGAGGGAAGGTTATGATGGAAGTCCATGCAAACAAATCATATGAAAACTAGATTCTAGGAAACTTTTCGAAATGCAAGTTTCGGTCAAAAAATCTTAATATATTATACAATAGTTTATACTAGTTTCGGTCAAAAATCAAATTAAATCGGGGATTGTTCGAAATGATACGAAACATCTAATATCCTTTATATATTTTACGAGGGAAGGTTATGATGGAATTCCATGCAAAAAATCATTCGAAAATTAAATTCTATGAAACTTTTTGAAATTTAAGTTTTGATCAAAAATCATAGTATATTATACACGAGTTTCTGTCAAAAAAATCAAATTTAATTGGGGATTATTTGAAATGATACGACACTTTTCTAATCATTTATATATGTTAAGAGGGAAGGTTATGATGGAAGTCCATGCAAAAAAATCATCTGAAAACTAGATTCTATGAAACTTTACGAAATGCAAGTTTCAGTCAAAAAATCATAATATATTATACACTAGTTTATACTAGTTTCGGTCAATAATCAAATTAAATCGGGGACTGTTCAAAATGATACGAAACTTCTAATATCATTTATATAATTTACGAGGGAAGGTCATGATGGAAGTCTATGCAAAAAATCATATGAAAATTATATTCTATGAAACTTTTCGAAATGCAATTTTCGGTCAAAAATCATAGTATATTATACACTAGTTTCGGTCCAAAAAATCAAATTTAATTGGGGATTATTTGAAATGCTAGATACTTTTCAGATCATTTATATATGTTAAGAGGAAAGGTTATGATGGAAGTCAATGCAAAAAAAATCATATGAAAACTAGATTCTAGGAAACTTTTCGAAATGCAAGTTTCGGTCAAAAAATCTTAATATATATATTATACACTAGTTTATACTAGTTTCGGTCAAAAATCAAATTAAATCGGGGACTGTTCGAAATGATACGAAACATCTAATATCATTTATATATTTTACGAGGGAAGGTTATGATGGAATTCCATGCAAAAAATCATCCGAAAATTAAATTCTATGAAACTTTTCGAAATTTAAGTTTCGGTTAAAAATCATAGTATATACACGAGTTTCGGTAAAAAAAATCAATTTAATTGGGGATTATTTGAAATGATACGAGACTTTTCTGATCATTTATATATGTTAAGAGGGAAGGTTATGATGGAAGTCCATGCAAAAAAATCATATGAAAACTAGATTCTATGAAACTTTTCGAAATGCAAGTTTCGGTCAAAATCTTTATATATTATACACTAGTTTATACTAGTTTCGGTCAAAAATCAAATTAAATCAGGGACTGTTCTAAATGATACGAAACATCTAATATCATTTATATATTTTACGAGGGAAGGTTATGATGCAATCCAATGCAAAAATTCAAAAATTAGATTCTATGAAACTTAAGTTTCGGTTAAAAATCATAGTATATTATACACAAGTTTCGGTCAAAAATATCAAATTTAATTGGGGATTATTTGAAATGATACGAGACTTTTCTGATCATTTATATATGTTAAGAGGGAAGGTTATGATGGAAGTCCATGCAAAAAAATCATCTGAAAACTAGATTCTATAAAATTTTACGAAATGCAAGTTTCAGTCAAAAAATCATAATATATTATACACTAGTTTAATCTATTTTCGGTCAATAATCAAATTAAATCGGGGACTGTTCAAAATGATACGAAACTTCTAATATCATTTATATAATTTACGAGGGAAGGTCATGATGGAAGTCCATGCAAATAATCATATGAAAATTATATTCAATGAAACTTTTCGAAATGCAATTTTCGGTCAAAAATCATAGTATATTATACACTAGTTTCGGTCCACAAAATCATATTTAATTGGGGATTATTTGAAATGCTAGATACTTTTCAGATCCTTTATATATGTTAAGAGGGAAGGTTATGATGGAAGTCCATGCAAAAAAATCATATGAAAACTAGATTCTAGGAAACTTTTCGAAATGCAAGTTTCGGTCAAAAAATCTTAATATATTATACAATAGTTTATACTAGTTTCGGTCAAAAATCAAATTAAATCGGGGATTGTTCGAAATGATACGAAACATCTAATATCCTTTATATATTTTACGAGGGAAGGTTATGATGGAATTCCATGCAAAAAATCATTCGAAAATGAAATTCTATGAAACTTTTTGAAATTTAAGTTTTGATCAAAAATCATAGTATATTATACACGAGTTTCTGTCAAAAAAATCAAATTTAATTGGGGATTATTTGAAATGATACGACACTTTTCTAATCATTTATATATGTTAAGAGGGATGGTTATGATGGAAGTCCATGCAAAAAAATCATCTGAAAACTAGATTCTATGAAACTTTACGAAATGCAAGTTTCAGTCAAAAAATCATAATATATTATACACTAGTTTATACTAGTTTCGGTCAATAATCAAATTAAATCGGGGACTGTTCAAAATGATACGAAACTTCTAATATCATTTATATAATTTACGAGGGAAGGTCATGATGGAAGTCTATGCAAAAAATCATATGAAAATTATATTCTATGAAACTTTTCGAAATGCAATTTTCGGTCAAAAATCATAGTATATTATACACTAGTTTCGGTCCAAAAAATCAAATTTAATTGGGGATTATTTGAAATGCTAGATACTTTTCAGATCATTTATATATGTTAAGAGGAAAGGTTATGATGGAAGTCAATGCAAAAAAAATCATATGAAAACTAGATTCTAGGAAACTTTTCGAAATGCAAGTTTCGGTCAAAAAATCTTAATATATATATTATACACTAGTTTATACTAGTTTCGGTCAAAAATCAAATTAAATCGGGGACTGTTCGAAATGATACGAAACATCTAATATCATTTATATATTTTACGAGGGAAGGTTATGATGGAATTCCATGCAAAAAATCATCCGAAAATTAAATTCTATGAAACTTTTCGAAATTTAAGTTTCGGTTAAAAATCATAGTATATACACGAGTTTCGGTAAAAAAAATCAATTTAATTGGGGATTATTTGAAATGATACGAGACTTTTCTGATCATTTATATATGTTAAGAGGGAAGGTTATGATGGAAGTCCATGCAAAAAAATCATATGAAAACTAGATTCTATGAAACTTTTCGAAATGCAAGTTTCGGTCAAAATATCTTTATATATTATACACTAGTTTATACTAGTTTCGGTCAAAAATCAAATTAAATCAGGGACTGTTCTAAATGATACGAAACATCTAATATCATTTATATATTTTACGAGGGAAGGTTATGATGCAATCCCATGCAAAAATTCAAAAATTAGATTCTATGAAACTTAAGTTTCGGTTAAAAATCATAGTATATTATACACAAGTTTCGGTCAAAAATATCAAATTTAATTGGGGATTATTTGAAATGATACGAGACTTTTCTGATCATTTATATATGTTAAGAGGGAAGGTTATGATGGAAGTCCATGCAAAAAAATCATCTGAAAACTAGATTCTATAAAATTTTACGAAATGCAAGTTTCAGTCAAAAAATCATAATATATTATACACTACTTTATACTATTTTCGGTCAATAATCAAATTAAATCGGGGACTGTTCAAAATGATACGAAACTTCTTATATCATTTATATAATTTACGAGGGAAGGTCATGATGGAAGTCCATGCAAATAATCATATGAAAATTATATTCAATGAAACTTTTCGAAATGCAATTTTTGGTCAAAAATCATAGTATATTATACACTAGTTTCGGTTCACAAAATCATATTTAATTGGGGATTATTTGAAATGCTAGATACTTTTCAGATCCTTTATATATGTTAAGAGGGAAGGTTATGATGGAAGTCCATGCAAAAAAATCATATGAAAACAAGATTCTAGGAAACTTTTCGAAATGCAAGTTTCGGTCAAAAAATCTTAATATATTATACAATAGTTTATACTAGTTTCGGTCAAAAATCAAATTAAATCGGGGATTGTTCGAAATGATACGAAACATCTAATATCCTTTATATATTTTACGAGGGAAGGTTATGATGGAATTCCATGCAAAAAATCAATCGAAAATTAAATTCTATGAAACTTTTTGAAATTTAAGTTTTGATCAAAAATCATAGTATATTATACACGAGTTTCTGTCAAAAAAATCAAATTTAATTGGGGATTATTTGAAATGATACGACACTTTTCTAATCATTTATATATGTTAAGAGGGAAGGTTATGATGGAAGTCCATGCAAAAAAATCATCTGAAAACTAGATTCTATGAAACTTTACGAAATGCAAGTTTCAGTCAAAAAATCATAATATATTATACACTAGTTTATACTAGTTTCGGTCATTAATCAAATTAAATCGGGGACTGTTCAAAATGATACGAAACTTCTAATATCATTTATATAATTTACGAGGGAAGGTCATGATGGAAGTCCATGCAAAAAATCATATGAAAATTATATTCTATGAAACTTTTCGAAATGCAATTTTCGATCAAAAATCATAGTATATTATACACAAGTTTCGGTACAAAAAATCAAATTTAATTGGTGATTATTTGAAATGCTACGATACTTTTCAGATCTTTTATATATGTTAAGTGGGAAGGTTATGATGGAAGTCCATGCAAAAAAATCATATGAAAACTAGATTCTATGAAACTTTTCGAAATGCAAGTTTCAGTCAAAATATCTTTATATATTATACACTAGTTCAACTAGTTTCGGTCAAAAATCAAATTAAATCGGGGACTATTCGAAATGATACGAAACATCTAATATCATTTATATATTTTACGAGGGAAGGTTATGATGGAATTCCATGCAAAAAATCATCCGAAAAATAGATTCTATGAAACTTTTCGAAATTTAAGTTTCGGTTAAAAATCATAGTATATTATACACAAGTTTCGGTCAAAAATATCAAATTTAATTGGGGATTATTTGAAATGATACGAGACTTTTCTGATCATTTATATATGTTAAGAGGGAAGGTTATGATGGAAGTCCATGCAAAAAAATCATCTGAAAACTAGATTCTATAAAATTTTACGAAATGCAAGTTTCAGTCAAAAAATCATAATATATTAAACACTAGTTTATACTAGTTTCGGTCAATAATCAAATTAAATCGGGGACTTTCAAAATGATACGAAACTTCTAATATCATTTATATAATTTACGAGGGAAGGTCATGATGGAAGTCCATGCAAAAAATCATATGAAAATTATATTCTATGAAACTTTTCGAAATGCAAATTTCGGTCAAAAGTCATAGTATATTATACACTAGTTTCGGTCCAAAAAATCAAATTTAATTGGGGATTATTTGAAATGCTAGATACTTTTCAGATCATTTATATATGTTAAGAGGGAAGGTTATGATGGAAGTCCATGCAAAAAAATCATATGAAAACTAGATTCTAGGAAACTTTTCGAAATGCAAGTTTCGGTCAAAAAATCTTAATATATTATACACTAGTTTATACTAGTTTCGGTCAAAAATCAAATTAAATCGGGGACTGTTCGAAATGATACGAAACATCTAATATCATTTATATATTTTACGAGGGAAGGTTATGATGGAATTCCATAAAAAAAATCATCCGAAAATTAAATTCTATGAAACTTTTCGAAATTTAAGTTTCAGTTAAAAATCATAGTATATTATACACGGGTTTCGGTCAAAAAAATAAATTTTAATTGGGGATTATTTGAAATGATACGAGACTTTACTGATCATTTATATATGTTAAAAGGGAAGGTTATGATGGAAGTCCATGCAAAAAAATCATTTGTAAACTAGATTCTATGAAACTTTACGAAATGCAAGTTTCGGTCAAAAAATCATAATATATTATACACTAGTTTATACTAGTTTCGGTCAATAATCAAATTAAATCGGGGACTGTTCAAAATGATACGAAACTTCTAATATCATTTATATAATTTACGAGGGAAGGTCATGATGGAAGTCTATGCAAAAAATCATATGAAAATTATATTCTATGAAACTTTTCGAAATGCAATTTTCGGTCAAAAATCATAGTATATTATACACTAGTTTCGGTACAAAAAATCAAATTTAATTGGTGATTATTTGAAATGCTAGATACTTTTCAGATCTTTTATATATGTTAAGAGGGAAGGTTATGATGGAAGTCCATGCAAAAAAAATCATATGAAAACTAGATTCTATGAACCTTTCGAAATGCAAGTTTCGGTCAAAATATCTTTATATATTATACACTAGTTTATACTAGTTTCGGTCAAAAATCATATTAAATCGGGGACTGTTCGAAATGATACGAAACATCTAATATCATTTATACATTTTACGAGGGAAGGTTATGATGGAATTCCATGCAAAAAATCATCCGAAAAAAAGATTCTATGAAACTTTTCGAAATTTAAGTTTCGGTTAAAAATCATAGTATATTATACACAAGTTTCGGTCAAAAATATCAAATTTAATTGGGGATTATTTGAAATGATACGAGACTTTTCTGATCATTTATATATGTTAAGAAGGAAGGTTATGATGGAAGTCCATGCAAAAAAATCATCTGAAAACTAGATTCTATAAAATTTTACGAAATGGAAGTTTCAGTCAAAAAATCATAATATATTATACACTAGTTTATACTAGTTTCGGTCAATAATTAAATTAAATCGGGGACTGTTCAAAATGATACGAAACTTCTAATATCATTTATATAATTTACGAGGGAAGGTCATGATGGAAGTCCATTCAAAAAATCATATGAAAATTATATTCAATGAAACTTTTCGAAATGCAATTTTCGGTCAAAAATCATAGTATATTATACACTAGTTTCGGTCCAAAAAATCAAATTTAATTGGGGATTATTTGAAATGCTAGATACTTTTCAGATCATTTATATATGTTAAGAGGGAAGGTTATGATGGAAGTCCATGCAAAAAAATCATATGAAAACTAGATTCTAGGAAACTTTTCGAAATGCAAGTTTCGGTCAAAAAATCATAATATATTATACACTAGTTTATACTAGTTTCGGTCAATAATCAAATTAAATCGGGGACTGTTCAAAATGATACGAAACTTCTAATATCATTTATATAATTTACGAGGGAAGGTCATGATGAAAGTCCATGCAAAAAATCATATGAAAATTATATTCTATGAAACTTTTCGAAATGCAATTTTCGATAGAAAATCATACTATATTATTATACACTAGTTTCGGTCCAAAAAATCAAATTTAATTGGTGATTATTTGAAATGCTACGATACTTTTCAGATCATTAATATATGTTAAGAGGGAAGGTTATGATGGAATACCATGCAAAAAAATCATATGAAAACTAGATTCTATGAAACTTTTCGAAATGCAAGTTTCGGTCAAAATATCTTTATATATTATACACTAGTTTATACTAGTTTCGGTCAAAAATCAAATTAAATAGGGGACTGTTCGAAATGATACGAAACATCTAATATCATTTATATATTTTACGAGGGAAGGTTATGATGGAATTCCATGCATAAAATCATCCAAAAAATAGATTCTAGGAAACTTTTCGAAATTTAAGTTTCGGTCAAAAATTATAGTATATTATACACGAGTTTCGGTCAAAAAAATTTAATTTAATTGGGGATTATTTGAAATGATACGAGACTTTTCTGATCATTTATATATGTTAAGAGGGAATGTTATGATGGAAGTCCATGCAAAAAAATCATCTGAAAACTAGATTTTATGAAACTTTACGAAATGCAAGTTTCAGTCAAAAAATCATAATATATTATACACTAGTTTATACTAGTTTCGGTCAATAATCAAATTAAATCGGGGACTTTCAAAATGATACGAAACTTCTAATATCATTTATATAATTTACGAGGGAAGGTCATGATGGAAGTCCATGCAAAAAATCATATGAAAATTATATTCTATGAAACTTTTCGAAATGCAATTTTCGGTCAAAAATCATAGTATATTATACACTAGTTTCGGTCCAAAAAATCAAATTTAATTGGGGATTATTTGAAATGCTAGATACTTTTCAGATCCTTTATATATGTTAAGAGGGAAGGTTATGATGGTAGTCCATGCAAAAAAATCATATGAAAACTAGATTCTAGGAAACTTTTCGAAATGCAAGTTTCGGTCAAAAAATCTTAATATATTATACACTAGTTTATACTAGTTTCGGTTAAAAATCAAATTAAATCGGGGACTGTTCGAAATGATACGAAAAATCTAATATCATTTATATATTTTACGAGGGAAGGTTATGATGGAATTCCATGCAAAAAATCATCCGAAAAATAGATTCTATGAAACTTTTCGAAATTTAAGTTTCGGTTAAAAATCATAGTATATTATACACAAGTTTCGGTCAAAAATATCAAATTTAATTGGGGATTATTTGAAATGATACGAGACTTTTCTGATCATTTATATATGTTAAGAGGGAAGGTTATGATGGAAGTCCATGCAAAAAAATCATCTGAAAACTAGATTCTATAAAATTTTACGAAATGCAAGTTTCAGTCAAAAAATCATAATATATTATACACTAGTTTATACTAGTTTCGGTCAATAATCAAATTAAATCGGGGACTGTTCAAAATGATACGAAACTTCTAATATCATTTATATAATTTACGAGGGAAGGTCATGATGAAAGTCCATGCAAAAAATCATATGAAAATTATATTCTATGAAACTTTTCGAAATGCAATTTTCGATAGAAAATCATACTATATTATTATACACTAGTTTCGGTCCAAAAAATCAAATTTAATTGGTGATTATTTGAAATGCTACGATACTTTTCAGATCATTAATATATGTTAAGAGGGAAGGTTATGATGGAATACCATATAAAAAAATCATATGAAAACTAGATTCTATGAAACTTTTCGAAATGCAAGTTTCGGTCAAAATATCTTTATATATTATACACTAGTTTTTACTAGTTTCGGTCAAAAATCAAATTAAATAGGGGACTGTTCGAAATGATACGAAACATCTAATATCATTTATATATTTTACGAGGGAAGGTTATGATGGAATTCCATGCATAAAATCATCCAAAAAATAGATTCTAGGAAACTTTTCGAAATTTAAGTTTCGGTCAAAAATCATAGTATATTATACACGAGTTTCGGTCAAAAAAATTTAATTTAATTGGGGATTATTTGAAATGATACGAGACTTTTCTGATCATTTATATATGTTAAGAGGGAATGTTATGATGGAAGTCCATGCAAAAAAATCATCTGAAAACTAGATTTTATGAAACTTTACGAAATGCAAGTTTCAGTCAAAAAATCATAATATATTATACACTAGTTTATACTAGTTTCGGTCAATAATCAAATTAAATCGGGGACTTTCAAAATGATACGAAACTTCTAATATCATTTATATAATTAAACGAGGGAAGGTCATGATGGAAGTCCATGCAAAAAATCATATGAAAATTATATTCTATGAAACTTTTCGAAATGCAATTTTCGGTCAAAAATCATAGTATATTATACACTAGTTTCGGTCCAAAAAATCAAATTTAATTGGGGATTATTTGAAATGCTAGATACTTTTCAGATCATTTATATATGTTAAGAGGGAAGTTTATGATGGAAGTCAATGCAAAAAAAATCATATGAAAACTAGATTCTAGGAACCTTTTCGAAATGCAAGTTTCGGTCAAAAAATCTTAATATATTATACACTTGTTTATACTAGTTTCGGTCAAAAATCAAATTAAATCGGGGACTGTTCGAAATGATACGAAACATCTATTATCATTTATATATTTTACGAGGGAAGGTTATGATGGAATTCCATGCAAAAAATCATCCGAAAATTAAATTCTATGATACATTTCGAAATTTAAGTTTCGAATAAAAATCATAGTATATTATACACGAGTTTCGGTCAAAAAAATCAAATTTAATTGGGGATTATTTGAAATGATACGAGACTTTTCTGATCATTTATATATGTTAAGAGGGAAGGTTATGATGGAAGTCCATGCAAAAAAATCATATGAAAACTAGATTCTATGAAACTTTTCGAAATGCAAGTTTCGGTCAAAATATATTTATATATTATACACTAGTTTATACTAGTTTCGGTCAAAAATCAAATTAAATCAGGGTCTGTTCTAAATGATACGAAACATCTAATAACATTTATATATTTTACGTGGGAAGGTTATGATGCAATCCCATGCAAAAATTCAAAAATTAGATTCTATGAAACTTCTCGAAATTTAAGTTTCGATCAAAAATCATAGTATATTATTATACACGAGTTTCGGTCAAAAAAATCAAATTTAATTGGGGATTATTTGAAATGATAAGAGACTCTTCTGATCATTTATATATGGTAAGAGGGAAGGTTATGATGGAAGTGCATGCAAAAAAAATCATATGAAAACTAGATTCTATGAAACTTTTCGAAATGCATGTTTCGGTCAAAATATCTTTATATATTATACACTAGTTTATACTAGTTTCGGTCAATAATCAAATTAAATCGGGGACTGTTCGAAATGATATGAAACATCTAATATCATTTATATATTTTACGAGGGAAGGTTATGATGGAATTCCAAGCAAAAAATCATCTGAAAAATAGATTCTATGAAACTTTTCGAAATTTATGTTTCGGTCAAAAATCATAGTATATTATACACGAGTTTCAGTCAAAAAAATCAAATTTAATTGGGGATTATTTGAAATGATACGAGACTTTTCTGATCATTTATATATGTTAAAGGGAAGGTTATGATGGAAGTCCATGAAAAAAAATCAAATGAAAACTAGATTCTAAGAAACTTTTCGAAATGCAAGTTTCGGTTAAAATATCTTTATATATTATACACTAGTTTATACTAGTTTCGGTCAAAAATCAAATTAAATCGGGGACTGTTTGAAATGATACGAAACATCTAATATCATTTATATATTTTACGTGGGAAGGTTATGATGGACTTCCATGCAAAAAATCATCTGAAAAATAGAGTCTATGAAACTTTTCGAAATTTAAGTTTCGGTCAACAATCATGGTATATTATACACGAGTTTCGGTCAAAAAAATCAAATTTAATTGGGAATTATTTGAAATGATACGAGGCTTTTCTGATCATTTATATATGTTAAGAGAGAAGGTTATGATGGAAGTCCATGCAAAAAAATCATCTGAAAACTAGATTCTATAAAATTTTACGAAATGCAATTTTCAGTAAAAAAATCGTAATATATTATACACTAGTTTATACTATTTTCGGTAAATAATCAAATTAAATCGGGGACTGTTCAAAATGATACGAAACTTCTAATATCATTTATATAATTTACGAGGGAAGGTCATGATGGAAGTCCATGCAAAAAATCATATGAAAATTATATTCTATGAAACTTTTCAAAATGCAATTTTCGGTCAAAAATCATAGTATATTATACACTAGTTTCGGTCCAAAAAATCAAATTTAATTGGGGATTATTTGAAATGCTAGATACTTTTCAGATCCTTTATATATGTTAAGAGGGAAGGTTATGATGGAAGTCCATGCAAAAAAATCATATGAAAACTAGATTCTAGAAAACTTTCGAAATGCAAGTTTCGATCAAAAAATCTTAATATATTATACAATAGTTTATACTAGTTTCGGTCAAAAATCAAATTAAATCGGGGACTGTTCGAAATGATACGAAACATCTAATATTCTTTATATATTTTACGAGGGAAGGTTATGATGGAATTCCATGCAAAAAATCATTCGAAAATTAAATTCTATGAAACTTTTTGAAATTTAAGTTTTGATCAAAAATCATAGTATATTATACACGAGTTTCTGTCAAAAAAATCAAATTGAATTGGGTATTATTTGAAATGATACGAGACTTTTCTAATCATTTATATATGTTAAGAGGGAAGGTATGATGGAAGTCCATGCAAAAAAATCATATGAAAACTAGATTCTATGAAACTTTACGAAATGCAAGTTTTAGTCAAAAAATCATAATATATTATACACAAGTTTATACTAGTTTCGGTCAATAATCAAATTAAATCGGGGACTGTTCAAAAAGATACGAAACTTCTAATATCATTTATATAATTTACGAGGGAAGGTCATGATGGAAGTCCATGAAAAAAATCATATGAAAATTATATTCTATGAAACTTTTCGAAATGCAATTTTCGGTCAAAAATCATAATATTTTAAACACTAGTTTCGGTCCAAAAAATCAAATTTAATTGGGGATTATTTGAAATGCTAGATACTTTTCAGATCATTTATATATGTTAAGAGGGAAGGTTATGATGGAAGTCCATGCAAAAAAATCATATGAAAACTAGATTCTAGGAAACTTTTCGAAATGCAAGTTTCGGTCAAAAAATCTTAATATATTATACACTAGTTTATACTAGTTTCGGTCAAAAATCAAATTAAATCGGGTACTGTTCGAAATGATACGAAACATCTATTATCATTTATATATTTTACGAGGGAAGGTTATGATGGAATTCCATGCAAAAAATCATCCGAAAATTAAATTCTATGATACATTTCGAAATTTAAGTTTCGGTTAAAAATCATAGTATATTATACACGAGTTTCGGTCAAAAAAATCAAATTTAATTGGGGATTATTTGAAATGATACGAGACTTTTCTGATCATTTATATATGTTAAGAGGGAAGGTTATGATGGAAGTCCATGCAAAAAAATCATATGAAAACTAGATTCTATGAAACTTTTCGAAATGCAAGTTTCGGTCAAAATATCTTTATACATTATACCCTAGTTTATACTAGTTTCGGTCAATAATCAAATTAAATCGGGGACTGTTCAAAATGATACGAAACTGCTAATATCATTTATATAATTTACGGGGGAAGGTCATGATGAAAGTCCATGCAAAAAATCATATGAAAATTATATTCTATGAAACTTTTCGAAATGCAATTTTCGATAGAAAATCATACTATATTATTATACACTAGTTTCGGTCCAAAAAATCAAATTTAATTGGTGATTATTTGAAATGCTACGATACTTTTCAGATCATTAATATATGTTAAGAGGGAAGGTTATGATGGAATACCATGCATAAAAATCATATGAAAACTAGATTCTATGAAACTTTTTGAAATGCAAGTTTCGGTCAAAATATCTTTATATATTATACACTAGTTTATACTAGTTTCGGTCAAAAAGCAAATTAATTAGGGGACTGTTCGAAATGATACGAAACATCTAATATCATTTTTATATTTTTCGAGGGAAGGTTATGATGGAATTCCATGCATAAAATCATCCAAAAAATAGATTCTAGGAAACTTCTCGAAATTTAAGTTTCGATCAAAAATCATAGTATATTATTATACACGAGTTTCGGTCAAAAAAATCAAATTTAATTGGGGATTATTTGAAATGATAAGAGACTCTTCTGATCATTTATATACGGTAAGAGGGAAGGTTATGATGGAAGTGCATGCAAAAAAAATCATATGAAAACTAGATTCTATGAAACTTTTCGAAATGCAAGTTTCGGTCAAAATATCTTTATATATTATACACTAGTTTATACTAGTTTCGGTCAATAATCAAATTAAATCGGGGACTGTTCGAAATGATATGAAACATCTAATATCATTTATATATTTTACGAGGGAAGGTTATGATGGAATTCCAAGCAAAAAATCATCCGAAAAATAGATTCTATGAAACTTTTCGAAATTTATGTTTCGGTCAAAAATCATAGTATATTATACACGATTTTCGGTCAAAAAAATCAAATTTAATTGGGGATTATTTGAAATGATACGAGACTTTTCTGATCATTTATATATGTTAAAGGGAAGGTTATGATGGAAGTCCATGAAAAAAAATCAAATGAAAACTAGATTCTAAGAAACTTTTCGAAATGCATGTTTCGGTTAAAATATCTTTATATATTATACACTAGTTTATACTAGTTTCGGTCAAAAATCAAATTAAATCGGGGACTGTTTGAAATGATACGAAACATCTAATATCATTTATATATTTTACGTGGGAAGGTTATGATGGACTTCCATGCAAAAAATCATCTGAAAAATAGAGTCTATGAAACTTTTCGAAATTTAAGTTTCGGTCAACAATCATGGTATATTATACACGAGTTTCGGTCAAAAAAATCAAATTTAATTGGGAATTATTTGAAATGATACGAGACTTTTCTGATCATTTATATATGTTAAGAGAGAAGGTTATGATGGAAGTCCATGCAAAAAAATCATCTGAAAACTAGATTCTATAAAATTTTACGAAATGCAATTTTCAGTAAAAAAATCGTAATATATTATACACTAGTTTATACTATTTTCGGTAAATAATCAAATTAAATCGGGGACTGTTCAAAATGATACGAAACTTCTAATATCATTTATATAATTTACGAGGGAAGGTCATGATGGAAGTCCATGCAAAAAATCATATGAAAATTATATTCTATGAAACTTTTCAAAATGCAATTTTCGGTCAAAAATCATAGTATATTATACACTAGTTTCGGTCCAAAAAATCAAATTTAATTGGGGATTATTTGAAATGCTAGATACTTTTCAGATCCTTTATATATGTTAAGAGGGAAGGTTATGATGGAAGTCCATGCAAAAAAATCATATGAAAACTAGATTCTAGAAAACTTTCGAAATGCAAGTTTCGATCAAAAAATCTTAATATATTATACAATAGTTTATACTAGTTTCGGTCAAAAATCAAATTAAATCGGGGACTGTTCGAAATGATACGAAACATCTAATATTCTTTATATATTTTACGAGGGAAGGTTATGATGGAATTCCATGCAAAAAATCATTCGAAAATTAAATTCTATGAAACTTTTTGAAATTTAAGTTTTGATCAAAAATCATAGTATATTATACACGAGTTTCTGTCAAAAAAATCAAATTGAATTGGGTATTATTTGAAATGATACGAGACTTTTCTAATCATTTATATATGTTAAGAGGGAAGGTATGATGGAAGTCCATGCAAAAAAATCATATGAAAACTAGATTCTATGAAACTTTACGAAATGCAAGTTTTAGTCAAAAAATCATAATATATTATACACAAGTTTATACTAGTTTCGGTCAATAATCAAATTAAATCGGGGACTGTTCAAAAAGATACGAAACTTCTAATATCATTTATATAATTTACGAGGGAAGGTCATGATGGAAGTCCATGAAAAAAATCATATGAAAATTATATTCTATGAAACTTTTCGAAATGCAATTTTCGGTCAAAAATCATAATATTTTAAACACTAGTTTCGGTCCAAAAAATCAAATTTAATTGGGGATTATTTGAAATGCTAGATACTTTTCAGATCATTTATATATGTTAAGAGGGAAGGTTATGATGGAAGTCCATGCAAAAAAATCATATGAAAACTAGATTCTAGGAAACTTTTCGAAATGCAAGTTTCGGTCAAAAAATCTTAATATATTATACACTAGTTTATACTAGTTTCGGTCAAAAATCAAATTAAATCGGGTACTGTTCGAAATGATACGAAACATCTATTATCATTTATATATTTTACGAGGGAAGGTTATGATGGAATTCCATGCAAAAAATCATCCGAAAATTAAATTCTATGATACATTTCGAAATTTAAGTTTCGGTTAAAAATCATAGTATATTATACACGAGTTTCGGTCAAAAAAATCAAATTTAATTGGGGATTATTTGAAATGATACGAGACTTTTCTGATCATTTATATATGTTAAGAGGGAAGGTTATGATGGAAGTCCATGCAAAAAAATCATATGAAAACTAGATTCTATGAAACTTTTCGAAATGCAAGTTTCGGTCAAAATATCTTTATACATTATACCCTAGTTTATACTAGTTTCGGTCAATAATCAAATTAAATCGGGGACTGTTCAAAATGATACGAAACTGCTAATATCATTTATATAATTTACGGGGGAAGGTCATGATGAAAGTCCATGCAAAAAATCATATGAAAATTATATTCTATGAAACTTTTCGAAATGCAATTTTCGATAGAAAATCATACTATATTATTATACACTAGTTTCGGTCCAAAAAATCAAATTTAATTGGTGATTATTTGAAATGCTACGATACTTTTCAGATCATTAATATATGTTAAGAGGGAAGGTTATGATGGAATACCATGCATAAAAATCATATGAAAACTAGATTCTATGAAACTTTTTGAAATGCAAGTTTCGGTCAAAATATCTTTATATATTATACACTAGTTTATACTAGTTTCGGTCAAAAAGCAAATTAAATAGGGGACTGTTCGAAATGATACGAAACATCTAATATCATTTTTATATTTTTCGAGGGAAGGTTATGATGGAATTCCATGCATAAAATCATCCAAAAAATAGATTCTAGGAAACTTTTCGAAATTTAAGTTTCGGTCAAAAATCATAGTATATTATACACGAGTTTCGGTCAAAAAAATTTAATTTAATTGGGGATTATTTGAAATTATACGAGACTTTTCTGATCATTTATATATGTTAAGAGGGAATGTTATGATGGAAGTCCATGCAAAAAAATCATCTGAAAACTAGATTTTATGAAACTTTACGAAATGCAAGTTTCAGTCAAAAAATCATAATATATTATACACTAGTTTATACTAGTTTCGGTCAATAATCAAATTAAATCGGGGAATTTCAAAATGATACGAAACATCTAATATCATTTATATAATTTACGAGGGAAGGTCATGATGGAAGTCCATGCAAAAAATCATATGAAAATTATATTCTATGAAACTTTTCGAAATGCAATTTTCGGTCAAAAATCATAGTATATTATACACTAGTTTCGGTCCAAAAAATCAAATTTAATTGGGGATTATTTGAAATGCTAGATACTTTTCAGATCATTTATATATGTTAAGAGGGAAGGTTATGATGGAAGTCCATACAAAAAAATCATATGAAAACTAGATTCTTGGAAACTTTTCGAAATGCAAGTTTCGGTCAAAAAATCTTAATATATTATACACTAGTTTATACTAGTTTCGGTCAAAAATCAAATTAAATCGGGGACTGTTCGAAATGATACGAAACATCTAATATTCTTTATATATTTTACGAGGGAAGGTTATGATGGAATTCCATGCAAAAAATCATCCGAAAATTAAATTCTATGATACTTTTCGAAATTTAAGTTTCGGTTAAAAATCATAGTATATTATACACGAGTTTCTGTCAAAAAAATCAAATTTAATTGGGGATTATTTGAAATGATACGAGACTTTTCTGAACATTTATATATGTTAAGAGGGAAGGTTATGATGGAAGTCCATGCAAAAAAATCATATGAAAACTAGATTCTATGAAACTTTTCGAAATGCAAGTTTCGGTCAAAATATCTTTATATATTATACCCTAGTTTATACTAGTTTCGGTCAATAATCAAATTAAATCGGGGACTGTTCAAAATGATACGAAACTTCTAATATCATTTATATAATTTACGAGGGAAGGTCATGATGAAAGTCCATGCAAAAAATCATATGAAAATTATATTTTATGAAACTTTTCGAAATGCAATTTTCGATAGAAAATCATACTATATTATTATACACTAGTTTCGGTCCAAAAAATCAAATTTAATTGGTGATTATTTGAAATGCTACGATACTTTTCAGATCATTAATATATGTTAAGAGGGAAGGTTATGATGGAATACCATGCAAAAAAATCATATGAAAACTAGATTCTATGAAACTTTTCGAAATGCAAGTTTCGGTCAAAATATCTTTATATATTATACACTAGTTTATACTAGTTTCGGTCAAAAAGCAAATTAAATAGGGGACTGTTCGAAATGATACGAAACATCTAATATCATTTATATATTTTACGAGGGAAGGTTATGATGGAATTCCATGCATAAAATCATCCAAAAAATAGATTCTAGGAAACTTTTCGAAATTTAAGTTTCGGTCAAAAATCATAGTATATTATACACGAGTTTCGGTCAAAAAAATTTAATTTAATTGGGGATTATTTGAAATGATACGAGACTTTTCTGATCATTTATATATGTTAAGAGGGAATGTTATGATGGAAGTCCATGCAAAAAAATCATCTGAAAACTAGATTTTATGAAACTTTACGAAATGCAAGTTTCAGTCAAAAAATCATAATATATTATACACTAGTTTATACTAGTTTCGGTCAATAATCAAATTAAATCGGGGACTTTCAAAATGATACGAAACTTCTAAATCATTTATATAATTTACGATGGAAGGTCATGATGGAAGTCCAAGCAAAAAATCATATGAAAATTATATTCTATGAAACTTTTCGAAATGCAATTTTCGGTCAAAAATCATAGTATATTATACACTAGTTTCGGTCCAAAAAATCAAATTTAATTGGGGATTATTTGAAATGCTAGATACTTTTCAGATCATTTATATATGTTAAGAGGGAAGGTTATGATGGAAGTCCATGCAAAAAAATCATATGAAAACTAGATTCTAGGAAACTTTTCGAAATGCAAGTTTCGGTCAAAAAATCTTAATATATTATACACTAGTTTATACTAGTTTCGGTCAAAAATCAAATTAAATCGGGGACTGTTCGAAATGCTACGAAACATCTAATATCATTCATATATTTTACGAGGGAAGGATATGATGGAATTCCATGCAAAAAATAATCCGAAAATTAAATTCTATGAAACTTTTCGAAATTTAAGTTTCGGTCAAAAATAAAAAGAATATTATACACGAGTTTCGGTCAAAAAAATCAAATTTAATTGGGGATTATTTGATATGATACGAGACTTTTCTGATCATTTATATATGTTAAGAGGGAAGGTTATGATGAAAGTCCATGCAAAAACTTCATCTGAAATCTAGATTCTATGAAACTTTACGAAATGAAAGTTTCAGTCAAAAAACCATAATATGTTATACACTAGTTTATACTAGTTTCTGTCAATAATCAAATTAAATCGGGGACTGTACAAAATGATACGAAACTTCTAATATCATTTATATAATTTACGAGGGAAGGTCATGATGTAAGTCCATGCAAAAAATCATATGAAAATTATATTCAATGAAACTTTTCCAAATGCAATTTTCGGTCAAAAATTATAGTATATTATACACTAGTTTCGGTCAAAAAATCAAATTTAATTGGGGATTATTTGAAATGCTAGATACTTTTCAGATCCTTTATATATGTTAAGAGGGAAGGTTATGATGGAAGTCCATGCAAAAAAATCATATGAAAACTAGATTCTAGGAAACTTTTCGAAATGCAAGTTTCGGTCAAAAAATCTTAATATATTATACAATAGTTTATACTAGTTTCGGTCAAAAATCAAATTAAATCGGGGACTGTTCGAAATGCTACGAAACATCTAATATCATTTATATATTTTACGAGGGAAGGTTATGATGGAATTCCATGCAAAAAATCATCTGAAAATTAAATTCTATGAAACTTTTCGAAATTTAAGTTTCGGTAAAAAATTAAAGTATATTATACACGAGTTTCGGTCAAAAAAATCAAATTTAATTGGGGATTATTTGAAATGATACGAGACTTTTCTGATCATTTATATATGTTAAGAGGGAAGGTTATTATGGAAGTCCATGCAAAAAAATCATCTGAAAACTAGATTCTATAAAATTTTACGAAATGCAAGTTTCAGTCAAAAAATCATAATATATTATACACTAGTTTATACTATTTTCGGTCAATAATCAAATTAAATCGGGGACTGTTCAAAATGATACGAAACTTCTAATATCATTTATATAATTTACGAGGGAAGGTCATGATGGAAGTCCATGCAAAAAATCATATGAAAATTATATTCAATGAAACTTTTCAAAATGCAATTTTCGGTCAAAAATCATAGTATATTATACACTAGTTTCGGTCAAAAAATCAAATTTAATTGGGGATTATTTGAAATGCTAGATACTTTTCAGATCCTTTATATATGTTAAGAGGGAAGGTTATGATGGAAGTCCATGCAAAAAAATCATATGAAAACTAGATTCTAGGAAACTTTTCGAAATGCAAGTTTCGGTCAAAAAATCTTAATATATTATACAATAGTTTATACTAGTTTCGGTCAAAAATCAAATTAAATCGGGGACTGTTCGAAATGCTACGAAACATCTAATATCATTTATATATTTTACGAGGGAAGGTTATGATGGAATTCCATGCAAAAAATCATCTGAAAATTAAATTCTATGAAACTTTTCGAAATTTAAGTTTCGGTAAAAAATTAAAGTATATTATACACGAGTTTCGGTCAAAAAAATCAAATTTAATTGGGGATTATTTGAAATGATACGAGAATTTTCTAATCATTTATATATGTTAAGAGGGAAGGTTATGATGGAAGTCCATGCAAAAAAATCATCTGAAAACTAGATTCTATAAAATTTTACGAAATGCAAGTTTCAGTCAAAAAATCATAATATATTATACACTAGTTTATACTATTTTCGGTCAATAATCAAATTAAATCGGGGACTGTTCAAAATGATACGAAACTTCTAATATCATTTATATAATTTACGAGGGAAGGTCATGATGGAAGTCCTTGCAAAAAATCATATGAAAATTATATTCAATGAAACTTTTCCAAATGCAATTTTCGGTCAAAAATCATAGTATATTATACACTAGTTTCGGTCAAAAAATCAAATTTAATTGGGGATTATTTGAAATGCTAGATACTTTTCAGATCCTTTATATATGTTAAGAGGGAAGGTTATGATGGAAGTCCATGCAAAAAAATCATATGAAAACTAGATTCTAGGAAACTTTTCGAAATGCAAGTTTCGGTCAAAAAATCTTAATATATTATACAATAGTTTATAATAGTTTCGGTCAAAAATCAAATTAAATCGGGGACTGTTCGAAATGCTACGAAACATCTAATATCATTTATATATTTTACGAGGGAAGGTTATGATGGAATTCCATGCAAAAAATCATCCGAAAATTAAATTCTATGAAACTTTTCGAAATTTAAGTTTCGGTAAAAAATTAAAGTATATTATACACGAGTTTCGGTCAAAAAAATCAAATTTAATTGGGGATTATTTGAAATGATACGAGAATTTTCTAATCATTTATATATGTTAAGAGGGAAGGTTATGATGGAAGTCCATGCAAAAAAATCATCTGAAAACTAGATTCTATAAAATTTTACGAAATGCAAGTTTCAGTCAAAAAATCATAATATATTATACACTAGTTTATACTATTTTCGGTCAATAATCAAATTAAATCGGGGACTGTTCAAAATGATACGAAACTTCTAATATCATTTATATAATTTACGAGGGAAGGTCATGATGGAAGTCCATGCAAAAAATCATATGAAAATTATATTCAATGAAACTTTTCAAAATGCAATTTTCGGTCAAAAATCATAGTATATTATACACTAGTTTCGGTCAAAAAATCAAATTTAATTGGGGATTATTTGAAATGCTAGATACTTTTCAGATCCTTTATATATGTTAAGAGGGAAGGTTATGATGGAAGTCCATGCAAAAAAATCATATGAAAACTAGATTCTAGGAAACTTTTCGAAATGCAAGTTTCGGTCAAAAAATCTTAATATATTATACAATAGTTTATACTAGTTTCGGTCAAAAATCAAATTAAATCGGGGACTGTTCGAAATGCTACGAAACATCTAATATCATTTATATATTTTACGAGGGAAGGTTATGATGGAATTCCATGCAAAAAATCATCTGAAAATTAAATTCTATGAAACTTTTCGAAATTTAAGTTTCGGTAAAAAATTAAAGTATATTATACACGAGTTTCGGTCAAAAAAATCAAATTTAATTGGGGATTATTTGAAATGATACGAGACTTTTATGATCATTTATATATGTTAAGAGGGAAGGTTATGATGGAAGTCCATGCAAAAAAATCATCTGAAAACTAGATTCTATAAAATTTTACGAAATGCAAGTTTCAGTCAAAAAATCATAATATATTATACACTAGTTTATACTATTTTCGGTCAATAATCAAATTAAATCGGGGACTGTTCAAAATGATACGAAACTTCTAATATCATTTATATAATTTACGAGGGAAGGTCATGATGGAAGTCCATGCAAAAAATCATATGAAAATTATATTCAATGAAACTTTTCAAAATGCAATTTTCGGTCAAAAATCATAGTATATTATACACTAGTTTCGGTCAAAAAATCAAATTTAATTGGGGATTATTTGAAATGCTAGATACTTTTCAGATCCTTTATATATGTTAAGAGGGAAGGTTATGATGGAAGTCCATGCAAAAAAATCATATGAAAACTAGATTCTAGGAAACTTTTCGAAATGCAAGTTTCGGTCAAAAAATCTTAATATATTATACAATAGTTTATACTAGTTTCGGTCAAAAATCAAATTAAATCGGGGACTGTTCGAAATGCTACGAAACATCTAATATCATTTATATATTTTACGAGGGAAGGTTATGATGGAATTCCATGCAAAAAATCATCTGAAAATTAAATTCTATGAAACTTTTCGAAATTTAAGTTTCGGTAAAAAATTAAAGTATATTATACACGAGTTTCGGTCAAAAAAATCAAATTTAATTGGGGATTATTTGAAATGATACGAGACTTTTCTGATCATTTATATATGTTAAGAGGGAAGGTTATGATGGAAGTCCATGCAAAAAAATCATCTGAAAACTAGATTCTATAAAATTTTACGAAATGCAAGTTTCAGTCAAAAAATCATAATATATTATACACTAGTTTATACTATTTTCGGTCAATAATCAAATTAAATCGGGGACTGTTCAAAATGATACGAAACTTCTAATATCATTTATATAATTTACGAGGGAAGGTCATGATGGAAGTCCATGCAAAAAATCATATGAAAATTATATTCAATGAAACTTTTCCAAATGCAATTTTCGGTCAAAAATCATAGTATATTATACACTAGTTTCGGTCAAAAAATCAAATTTAATTGGGGATTATTTGAAATGCTAGATACTTTTCAGATCCTTTATATATGTTAAGAGGGAAGGTTATGATGGAAGTCCATGCAAAAAAATCATATGAAAACTAGATTCTAGGAAACTTTTCGAAATGCAAGTTTCGGTCAAAAAATCTTAATATATTATACAATAGTTTATACTAGTTTCGGTCAAAAATCAAATTAAATCGGGGACTGTTCGAAATGCTACGAAACATCTAATATCATTTATATATTTTACGAGGGAAGGTTATGATGGAATTCCATGCAAAAAATCATCCGAAAATTAAATTCTATGAAACTTTTCGAAATTTAAGTTTCGGTAAAAAATTAAAGTATATTATACACGAGTTTCGGTCAAAAAAATCAAATTTAATTGGGGATTATTTTAAATGATACGAGACTTTTCTGATCATTTATATATGTTAAGAGGGAAGGTTATGATGGAAGTCCATGCAAAAAAATCATCTGAAAACTAGATTCTATAAAATTTTACGAAATGCAAGTTTCAGTCAAAAAATCATAATATATTATACACTAGTTTATGCTATTTTCGGTCAATAATCAAATTAAATCGGGGACTGTTCAAAATGATACGAAACTTCTAATATCATTTATATAATTTACGAGGGAAGGTCATGATGGAAGTCCATGCGAAAAATCATATGAAAATTATATTCAATGAAACTTTTCCAAATGCAATTTTCGGTCAAAAATCATAGTATATTATACACTAGTTTCGGTCAAAAAATCAAATTTAATTGGGGATTATTTGAAATGCTAGATACTTTTCAGATCCTTTATATATGTTAAGAGGGAAGGTTATGATGGAAGTCCATGCAAAAAAATCATATGAAAACTAGATTCTAGGAAACTTTTCGAAATGCAAGTTTCGGTCAAAAAATCTTAATATATTATACAATAGTTTATAATAGTTTCAGTCAAAAATCAAATAAGATCGGGGACTGTTCGAAATGCTACGAAACATCTAATATCATTTATATATTTTACGAGGGAAGGTTATGATGGAATTCCATGCAAAAAATCATCCGAAAATTAAATTCTATGAAACTTTTCGAAATTTAAGTTTCGGTAAAAAATTAAAGTATATTATACACGAGTTTCGGTCAAAAAAATCAAATTTAATTGGGGATTATTTGAAATGATACGAGAATTTTCTGATCATTTATATATGTTAAGAGGGAAGGTTATGATGGAAGTCCATGCAAAAAAATCATCTGAAAACTAGATTCTATAAAATTTTACGAAATGCAAGTTTCAGTCAAAAAATCATAATATATTATACACTAGTTTATACTATTTTCGGTCAATAATCAAATTAAATCGGGGACTGTTCAAAATGATACGAAACTTCTAATATCATTTATATAATTTACGAGGGAAGGTCATGATGGAAGTCCTTGCAAAAAATCATATGAAAATTATATTCAATGAAACTTTTCCAAATGCAATTTTCGGTCAAAAATCATAGTATATTATACACTAGTTTCGGTCAAAAAATCAAATTTAATTGGGGATTATTTGAAATGCTAGATACTTTTCAGATCCTTTATATATGTTAAGAGGGAAGGTTATGATGGAAGTCCATGCAAAAAAATCATATGAAAACTAGATTCTAGGAAACTTTTCGAAATGCAAGTTTCGGTCAAAAAATCTTAATATATTATACAATAGTTTATAATAGTTTCGGTCAAAAATCAAATTAGATCGGGGACTGTTCGAAATGCTACGAAACATCTAATATCATTTATATATTTTACGAGGGAAGGTTATGATGGAATTCCATGCAAAAAATCATCCGAAAATTAAATTCTATGAAACTTTTCGAAATTTAAGTTTCGGTAAAAAATTAAAGTATATTATACACGAGTTTCGGTCAAAAAAATCAAATTTAATTGGGGATTATTTGAAATGATACGAGAATTTTCTAATCATTTATATATGTTAAGAGGGAAGGTTATGATGGAAGTCCATGCAAAAAAATCATCTGAAAACTAGATTCTATAAAATTTTACGAAATGCAAGTTTCAGTCAAAAAATCATAATATATTATACACTAGTTTATACTATTTTCGGTCAATAATCAAATTAAATCGGGGACTGTTCAAAATGATACGAAACTTCTAATATCATTTATATAATTTACGAGGGAAGGTCATGATGGAAGTCCATGCAAAAAATCATATGAAAATTATATTCAATGAAACTTTTAAAAATGCAATTTTCGGTCAAAAATCATAGTATATTATACACTAGTTTCGGTCAAAAAATCAAATTTAATTGGGGATTATTTGAAATGCTAGATACTTTTCAGATCCTTTATATATGTTAAGAGGGAAGGTTATGATGGAAGTCCATGCAAAAAAATCATATGAAAACTAGATTCTAGGAAACTTTTCGAAATGCAAGTTTCGGTCAAAAAATCTTAATATATTATACAATAGTTTATACTAGTTTCGGTCAAAAATCAAATTAAATCGGGGACTGTTCGAAATGCTACGAAACATCTAATATCATTTATATATTTTACGAGGGAAGGTTATGATGGAATTCCATGCAAAAAATCATCTGAAAATTAAATTCTATGAAACTTTTCGAAATTTAAGTTTCGGTAAAAAATTAAAGTATATTATACACGAGTTTCGGTCAAAAAAATCAAATTTAATTGGGGATTATTTGAAATGATACGAGACTTTTATGATCATTTATATATGTTAAGAGGGAAGGTTATGATGGAAGTCCATGCAAAAAAATCATCTGAAAACTAGATTCTATAAAATTTTACGAAATGCAAGTTTCAGTCAAAAAATCATAATATATTATACACTAGTTTATACTATTTTCGGTCAATAATCAAATTAAATCGGGGACTGTTCAAAATGATACGAAACTTCTAATATCATTTATATAATTTACGAGGGAAGGTCATGATGGAAGTCCATGCAAAAAATCATATGAAAATTATATTCAATGAAACTTTTCAAAATGCAATTTTCGGTCAAAAATCATAGTATATTATACACTAGTTTCGGTCAAAAAATCAAATTTAATTGGGGATTATTTGAAATGCTAGATACTTTTCAGATCCTTTATATATGTTAAGAGGGAAGGTTATGATGGAAGTCCATGCAAAAAAATCATATGAAAACTAGATTCTAGGAAACTTTTCGAAATGCAAGTTTCGGTCAAAAAATCTTAATATATTATACAATAGTTTATACTAGTTTCGGTCAAAAATCAAATTAAATCGGGGACTGTTCGAAATGCTACGAAACATCTAATATCATTTATATATTTTACGAGGGAAGGTTATGATGGAATTCCATGCAAAAAATCATCTGAAAATTAAATTCTATGAAACTTTTCGAAATTTAAGTTTCGGTAAAAAATTAAAGTATATTATACACGAGTTTCGGTCAAAAAAATCAAATTTAATTGGGGATTATTTGAAATGATATGAGACTTTTCTGATCATTTATATATGTTAAGAGGGAAGGTTATGATGGAAGTCCATGCAAAAAAATCATCTGAAAACTAGATTCTATAAAATTTTACGAAATGCAAGTTTCAGTCAAAAAATCATAATATATTATACACTAGTTTATACTATTTTCGGTCAATAATCAAATTAAATCGGGGACTGTTCAAAATGATACGAAACTTCTAATATCATTTATATAATTTACGAGGGAAGGTCATGATGGAAGTCCATGCAAAAAATCATATGAAAATTATATTCAATGAAACTTTTCAAAATGCAATTTTCGGTCAAAAATCATAGTATATTATACACTAGTTTCGGTCAAAAAATCAAATTTAATTGGGGATTATTTGAAATGCTAGATACTTTTCAGATCCTTTATATATGTTAAGAGGGAAGGTTATGATGGAAGTCCATGCAAAAAAATCATATGAAAACTAGATTCTAGGAAACTTTTCGAAATGCAAGTTTCGGTCAAAAAATCTTAATATATTATACAATAGTTTATACTAGTTTCAGTCAAAAATCAAATTAAATCGGGGACTGTTCGAAATGCTACGAAACATCTAATATCATTTATATATTTTACGAGGGAAGGTTATGATGGAATTCCATGCAAAAAATCATCTGAAAATTAAATTCTATGAAACTTTTCGAAATTTAAGTTTCGGTAAAAAATTAAAGTATATTATACACGAGTTTCGGTCAAAAAAATCAAATTTAATTGGGGATTATTTGAAATGATACGAGACTTTTCTGATCATTTATATATGTTAAGAGGGAAGGTTATGATGGAAGTCCATGCAAAAAAATCATCTGAAAACTAGATTCTATAAAATTTTACGAAATGCAAGTTTCAGTCAAAAAATCATAATATATTATACACTAGTTTATGCTATTTTCGGTCAATAATCAAATTAAATCGGGGACTGTTCAAAATGATACGAAACTTCTAATATCATTTATATAATTTACGAGGGAAGGTCATGATGGAAGTCCATGCGAAAAATCATATGAAAATTATATTCAATGAAACTTTTCCAAATGCAATTTTCGGTCAAAAATCATAGTATATTATACACTAGTTTCGGTCAAAAAATCAAATTTAATTGGGGATTATTTGAAATGCTAGATACTTTTCAGATCCTTTATATATGTTAAGAGGGAAGGTTATGATGGAAGTCCATGCAAAAAAATCATATGAAAACTAGATTCTAGGAAACTTTTCGAAATGCAAGTTTCGGTCAAAAAATCTTAATATATTATACAATAGTTTATAATAGTTTCAGTCAAAAATCAAATTAGATCGGGGACTGTTCGAAATGCTACGAAACATCTAATATCATTTATATATTTTACGAGGGAAGGTTATGATGGAATTCCATGCAAAAAATCATCCGAAAATTAAATTCTATGAAACTTTTCGAAATTTAAGTTTCGGTAAAAAATTAAAGTATATTATACACGAGTTTCGGTCAAAAAAATCAAATTTAATTGGGGATTATTTGAAATGATACGAGACTTTTCTGATCATTTATATATGTTAAGAGGGAAGGTTATGATGGAAGTCCATGCAAAAAAATCATCTGAAAACTAGATTCTATAAAATTTTACGAAATGCAAGTTTCAGTCAAAAAATCATAATATATTATACACTAGTTTATACTATTTTCGGTCAATAATCAAATTAAATCGGGGACTGTTCAAAATGATACGAAACTTCTAATATCATTTATATAATTTACGAGGGAAGGTCATGATGGAAGTCCATGCAAAAAATCATATGAAAATTATATTCAATGAAACTTTTCAAAATGCAATTTTCGGTCAAAAATCATAGTATATTATACACTAGTTTCGGTCAAAAAATCAAATTTAATTGGGGATTATTTGAAATGCTAGATACTTTTCAGATCCTTTATATATGTTAAGAGGGAAGGTTATGATGGAAGTCCATGCAAAAAAATCATATGAAAACTAGATTCTAGGAAACTTTTCGAAATGCAAGTTTCGGTCAAAAAATCTTAATATATTATACAATAGTTTATACTAGTTTCGGTCAAAAATCAAATTAAATCGGGGACTGTTCGAAATGCTACGAAACATCTAATATCATTTATATATTTTACGAGGGAAGGTTATGATGGAATTCCATGCAAAAAATCATCTGAAAATTAAATTCTATGAAACTTTTCGAAATTTAAGTTTCGGTAAAAAATTAAAGTATATTATACACGAGTTTCGGTCAAAAAAATCAAATTTAATTGGGGATTATTTGAAATGATACGAGACTTTTCTGATCATTTATATATGTTAAGAGGGAAGGTTATGATGGAAGTCCATGCAAAAAAATCATCTGAAAACTAGATTCTATAAAATTTTACGAAATGCAAGTTTCAGTCAAAAAATCATAATATATTATACACTAGTTTATGCTATTTTCGGTCAATAATCAAATTAAATCGGGGACTGTTCAAAATGATACGAAACTTCTAATATCATTATATAATTTACGAGGGAAGGTCATGATGGAAGTCCATGCGAAAAATCATATGAAAATTATATTCAATGAAACTTTTCCAAATGCAATTTTCGGTCAAAAATCATAGTATATTATACACTAGTTTCGGTCAAAAAATCAAATTTAATTGGGGATTATTTGAAATGCTAGATACTTTTCAGATCCTTTATATATGTTAAGAGGGAAGGTTATGATGGAAGTCCATGCAAAAAAATCATATGAAAACTAGATTCTAGGAAACTTTTCGAAATGCAAGTTTCGGTCAAAAAATCTTAATATATTATACAATAGTTTATAATAGTTTCGGTCAAAAATCAAATTAGATCGGGGACTGTTCGAAATGCTACGAAACATCTAATATCATTTATATATTTTACGAGGGAAGGTTATGATGGAATTCCATGCAAAAAATCATCCGAAAATTAAATTCTATGAAACTTTTCGAAATTTAAGTTTCGGTAAAAAATTAAAGTATACTATACACGAGTTTCGGTCAAAAAAATCAAATTTAATTGGGGATTATTTGAAATGATACGAGACTTTTCTGATCATTTATATATGTTAAGAGGGAAGGTTATGATGGAAGTCCATGCAAAAAAATCATCTGAAAACTAGATTCTATAAAATTTTACGAAATGCAAGTTTCAGTCAAAAAATCATAATATATTATACACTAGTTTATGCTATTTTCGGTCAATAATCAAATTAAATCGGGGACTGTTCAAAATGATACGAAACTTCTAATATCATTTATATAATTTACGAGGGAAGGTCATGATGGAAGTCCATGCGAAAAATCATATGAAAATTATATTCAATGAAACTTTTCCAAATGCAATTTTCGGTCAAAAATCATAGTATATTATACACTAGTTTCGGTCAAAAAATCAAATTTAATTGGGGATTATTTGAAATGCTAGATACTTTTCAGATCCTTTATATATGTTAAGAGGGAAGGTTATGATGGAAGTCCATGCAAAAAAATCATATGAAAACTAGATTCTAGGAAACTTTTCGAAATGCAAGTTTCGGTCAAAAAATCTTAATATATTATACAATAGTTTATAATAGTTTCGGTCAAAAATCAAATTAGATCGGGGACTGTTCGAAATGCTACGAAACATCTAATATCATTTATATATTTTACGAGGGAAGGTTATGATGGAATTCCATGCAAAAAATCATCCGAAAATTAAATTCTATGAAACTTTTCGAAATTTAAGTTTCGGTAAAAAATTAAAGTATATTATACACGAGTTTCGGTCAAAAAAATCAAATTTAATTGGGGATTATTTGAAATGATACGAGACTTTTATGATCATTTATATATGTTAAGAGGGAAGGTTATGATGGAAGTCCATGCAAAAAAATCATCTGAAAACTAGATTCTATAAAATTTTACGAAATGCAAGTTTCAGTCAAAAAATCATAATATATTATACACTAGTTTATACTATTTTCGGTCAATAATCAAATTAAATCGGGGACTGTTCAAAATGATACGAAACTTCTAATATCATTTATATAATTTACGAGGGAAGGTCATGATGGAAGTCCATGCAAAAAATCATATGAAAATTATATTCAATGAAACTTTTCAAAATGCAATTTTCGGTCAAAAATCATAGTATATTATACACTAGTTTCGGTCAAAAAATCAAATTTAATTGGGGATTATTTGAAATGCTAGATACTTTTCAGATCCTTTATATATGTTAAGAGGGAAGGTTATGATGGAAGTCCATGCAAAAAAATCATATGAAAACTAGATTCAAGGAAACTTTTCGAAATGCAAGTTTCGGTCAAAAAATCTTAATATATTATACAATAGTTTATACTAGTTTCGGTCAAAAATCAAATTAAATCGGGGACTGTTCGAAATGCTACGAAACATCTAATATCATTTATATATTTTACGAGGGAAGGTTATGATGGAATTCCATGCAAAAAATCATCTGAAAATTAAATTCTATGAAACTTTTCGAAATTTAAGTTTCGGTAAAAAATTAAAGTATATTATACACGAGTTTCGGTCAAAAAAATCAAATTTAATTGGGGATTATTTGAAATGATACGAGACTTTTATGATCATTTATATATGTTAAGAGGGAAGGTTATGATGGAAGTCCATGCAAAAAAATCATCTGAAAACTAGATTCTATAAAATTTTACGAAATGCAAGTTTCAGTCAAAAAATCATAATATATTATACACTAGTTTATACTATTTTCGGTCAATAATCAAATTAAATCGGGGACTGTTCAAAATGATACGAAACTTCTAATATCATTTATATAATTTACGAGGGAAGGTCATGATGGAAGTCCATGCAAAAAATCATATGAAAATTATATTCAATGAAACTTTTCAAAATGCAATTTTCGGTCAAAAATCATAGTATATTATACACTAGTTTCGGTCAAAAAATCAAATTTAATTGGGGATTATTTGAAATGCTAGATACTTTTCAGATCCTTTATATATGTTAAGAGGGAAGGTTATGATGGAAGTCCATGCAAAAAAATCATATGAAAACTAGATTCTAGGAAACTTTTCGAAATGCAAGTTTCGGTCAAAAAATCTTAATATATTATACAATAGTTTATACTAGTTTCGGTCAAAAATCAAATTAAATCGGGGACTGTTCGAAATGCTACGAAACATCTAATATCATTTATATATTTTACGAGGGAAGGTTATGATGGAATTCCATGCAAAAAATCATCTGAAAATTAAATTCTATGAAACTTTTCGAAATTTAAGTTTCGGTAAAAAATTAAAGTATATTATACACGAGTTTCGGTCAAAAAAATCAAATTTAATTGGGGATTATTTGAAATGATACGAGACTTTTCTGATCATTTATATATGTTAAGAGGGAAGGTTATGATGGAAGTCCATGCAAAAAAATCATCTGAAAACTAGATTCTATAAAATTTTACGAAATGCAAGTTTCAGTCAAAAAATCATAATATATTATACACTAGTTTATGCTATTTTCGGTCAATAATCAAATTAAATCGGGGACTGTTCAAAATGATACGAAACTTCTAATATCATTTATATAATTTACGAGGGAAGGTCATGATGGAAGTCCATGCGAAAAATCATATGAAAATTATATTCAATGAAACTTTTCCAAATGCAATTTTCGGTCAAAAATCATAGTATATTATACACTAGTTTCGGTCAAAAAATCAAATTTAATTGGGGATTATTTGAAATGCTAGATACTTTTCAGATCCTTTATATATGTTAAGAGGGAAGGTTATGATGGAAGTCCATGCAAAAAAATCATATGAAAACTAGATTCTAGGAAACTTTTCGAAATGCAAGTTTCGGTCAAAAAATCTTAATATATTATACAATAGTTTATAATAGTTTCGGTCAAAAATCAAATTAGATCGGGGACTGTTCGAAATGCTACGAAACATCTAATATCATTTATATATTTTACGAGGGAAGGTTATGATGGAATTCCATGCAAAAAATCATCCGAAAATTAAATTCTATGAAACTTTTCGAAATTTAAGTTTCGGTAAAAAATTAAAGTATATTATACACGAGTTTCGGTCAAAAAAATCAAATTTAATTGGGGATTATTTGAAATGATACGAGACTTTTCTGATCATTTATATATGTTAAGAGGGAAGGTTATGATGGAAGTCCATGCAAAAAAATCATCTGAAAACTAGATTCTATAAAATTTTACGAAATGCAAGTTTCAGTCAAAAAATCATAATATATTATACACTAGTTTATACTATTTTCGGTCAATAATCAAATTAAATCGGGGACTGTTCAAAATGATACGAAACTTCTAATATCATTTATATAATTTACGAGGGAAGGTCATGATGGAAGTCCATGCAAAAAATCATATGAAAATTATATTCAATGAAACTTTTCAAAATGCAATTTTCGGTCAAAAATCATAGTATATTATACACTAGTTTCGGTCAAAAAATCAAATTTAATTGGGGATTATTTGAAATGCTAGATACTTTTCAGATCCTTTATATATGTTAAGAGGGAAGGTTATGATGGAAGTCCATGCAAAAAAATCATATGAAAACTAGATTCTAGGAAACTTTTCGAAATGCAAGTTTCGGTCAAAAAATCTTAATATATTATACAATAGTTTATAATAGTTTCGGTCAAAAATCAAATTAGATCGGGGACTGTTCGAAATGCTACGAAACATCTAATATCATTTATATATTTTACGAGGGAAGGTTATGATGGAATTCCATGCAAAAAATCATCCGAAAATTAAATTCTATGAAACTTTTCGAAATTTAAGTTTCGGTAAAAAATTAAAGTATATTATACACGAGTTTCGGTCAAAAAAATCAAATTTAATTGGGGATTATTTGAAATGATACGAGACTTTTCTGATCATTTATATATGTTAAGAGGGAAGGTTATGATGGAAGTCCATGCAAAAAAATCATCTGAAAACTAGATTCTATAAAATTTTACGAAATGCAAGTTTCAGTCAAAAAATCATAATATATTATACACTAGTTTATACTATTTTCGGTCAATAATCAAATTAAATCGGGGACTGTTCAAAATGATACGAAACTTCTAATATCATTTATATAATTTACGAGGGAAGGTCATGATGGAAGTCCATGCAAAAAATCATATGAAAATTATATTCAATGAAACTTTTCAAAATGCAATTTTCGGTCAAAAATCATAGTATATTATACACTAGTTTCGGTCAAAAAATCAAATTTAATTGGGGATTATTTGAAATGCTAGATACTTTTCAGATCCTTTATATATGTTAAGAGGGAAGGTTATGATGGAAGTCCATGCAAAAAAATCATATGAAAACTAGATTCTAGGAAACTTTTCGAAATGCAAGTTTCGGTCAAAAAATCTTAATATATTATACAATAGTTTATACTAGTTTCGGTCAAAAATCAAATTAAATCGGGGACTGTTCGAAATGCTACGAAACATCTAATATCATCTATATATTTTACGAGGGAAGGTTATGATGGAATTCCATGCAAAAAATCATCTGAAAATTAAATTCTATGAAACTTTTCGAAATTTAAGTTTCGGTAAAAAATTAAAGTATATTATACACGAGTTTCGGTCAAAAAAATCAAATTTAATTGGGGATTATTTGAAATGATACGAGACTTTTATGATCATTTATATATGTTAAGAGGGAAGGTTATGATGGAAGTCCATGCAAAAAAATCATCTGAAAACTAGATTCTATAAAATTTTACGAAATGCAAGTTTCAGTCAAAAAATCATAATATATTATACACTAGTTTATACTATTTTCGGTCAATAATCAAATTAAATCGGGGACTGTTCAAAATGATACGAAACTTCTAATATCATTTATATAATTTACGAGGGAAGGTCATGATGGAAGTCCATGCAAAAAATCATATGAAAATTATATTCAATGAAACTTTTCAAAATGCAATTTTCGGTCAAAAATCATAGTATATTATACACTAGTTTCGGTCAAAAAATCAAATTTAATTGGGGATTATTTGAAATGCTAGATACTTTTCAGATCCTTTATATATGTTAAGAGGGAAGGTTATGATGGAAGTCCATGCAAAAAAATCATATGAAAACTAGATTCTAGGAAACTTTTCGAAATGCAAGTTTCGGTCAAAAAATCTTAATATATTATACAATAGTTTATAATAGTTTCGGTCAAAAATTAAATTAGATCGGGGACTGTTCGAAATGCTACGAAACATCTAATATCATTTATATATTTTACGAGGGAAGGTTATGATGGAATTCCATGCAAAAAATCATCCGAAAATTAAATTCTATGAAACTTTTCGAAATTTAAGTTTCGGTGAAAAATTAAAGTATATTATACACGAGTTTCGGTCAAAAAAATCAAATTTAATTGGGGATTATTTGAAATGATACGAGAATTTTCTAATCATTTATATATGTTAAGAGGGAAGGTTATGATGGAAGTCCATGCAAAAAAATCATCTGAAAACTAGATTCTATAAAATTTTACGAAATGCAAGTTTCAGTAAAAAAATCATAATATATTATACACTAGTTTATACTATTTTCGGTCAATAATCAAATTAAATCGGGGAATGTTCAAAATGATACGAAACTACTAATATCATTTATATAATTTACGAGGGAAGGTCATGATGGAAGTCCATGCAAAAAATCATATGAAAATTATATTCAATGAAACTTTTCAAAATGCAATTTTCGGTCAAAAATCATAGTATATTATACACTAGTTTCGGTCAAAAAATCAAATTTAATTGGGGATTATTTGAAATGCTAGATACTTTTCAGATCCTTTATATATGTTAAGAGGGAAGGTTATGATGGAAGTCCATGCAAAAAAATCATATGAAAACTAGATTCTAGGAAACTTTTCGAAATGCAAGTTTCGGTCAAAAAATCTTAATATATTATACAATAGTTTATAATAGTTTCGGTCAAAAATCAAATTAAATCGGGGACTGTTCGAAATGCTACGAAACATCTAATATCATTTATATATTTTACGAGGGAAGGTTATGATGGAATTCCATGCAAAAAATCATCTGAAAATTAAATTCTATGAAACTTTTCGAAATTTAAGTTTCAGTAAAAAATTAAAGTATATTATACACGAGTTTCGGTCAAAAAAATCAAATTTAATTGGGGATTATTTGAAATGATACGAGACTTTTCTGATCATTTATATATGTTAAGAGGGAAGGTTATTATGGAAGTCCATGCAAAAAAATCATCTGAAAACTAGATTCTATAAAATTTTACTAAATGCAAGTTTCAGTCAAAAAATCATAATATATTATACACTAGTTTATACTATTTTCGGTCAATAATCAAATTAAAACGGGGACTGTTCAAAATGATACGAAACTTCTAATATCATTTATATAATTTACGAGGGAAGGTCATGATGGAAGTCCATGCAAAAAATCATATGAAAATTATATTCAATGAAACTTTTCAAATTGCAATTTTCGGTATAAATCATAGTATATTATACACTAGTTTCGGTCAAAAAATCAAATTTAATTGGGGATTATTTGAAATGCTAGATACTTTTCAGATCCTTTATATATGTTAAGAGGGAAGGTTATGATGGAAGTCCATGCAAAAAAATCATATGAAAACTAGATTCTAGGAAACTTTTCGAAATGCAAGTTTCGGTCAAAAAATCTTAATATATTATACAATAGTTTATACTAGTTTCGGTCAAAAATTAAATTAAATCGGGGACTGTTCGAAATGCTACGAAACATCTAATATCATTTATATATTTTACGAGGGAAGGTTATGATGGAATTCCATGCAAAAAATCATCTGAAAATTAAATTCTATGAAACTTTTCGAAATTTAAGTTTCGGTAAAAAATTAAAGTATATTATACACGAGTTTCAGTCAAAAAAATCAAATTTAATTGGGGATTATTTGAAATGATACGAGACTTTTCTGATCATTTATATATGTTAAGAGGGAAGGTTATGATGGAAGTCCATGCAAAAAAATCATCTGAAAACTAGATTCTATAAAATTTTACGAAATGCAAGTTTCAGTCAAAAAATCATAATATATTATACACTAGTTTATACTATTTTCGGTCAATAATCAAATTAAATCGGGGACTGTTCAAAATGATACGAAACTTCTAATATCATTTATATAATTTATGAGGGAAGGTCATGATGGAAGTCCATGCAAAAAATCATATGAAAATTATATTCAATGAAACTTTTCCAAATGCAATTTTCGGTAAAAAATTATAGTATATTATACACTAGTTTCGGTCAAAAAATCAAATTTAATTGGGGATTATTTGAAATGCTAGATACTTTTCAGATCCTTTATATATGTTAAGAGGGAAGGTTATGATGGAAGTCCATGCAAAAAAATCATATGAAAACTAGATTCTAGGAAACTTTTCGAAATGCAAGTTTCGGTCAAAAAATCTTAATATATTATACAATAGTTTATACTAGTTTCGGTCAAAAATCAAATTAGATCGGGGACTGTTCGAAATGCTACGAAACATCTAATATCATTTATATATTTTACGAGGGAAGGTTATGATGGAATTCCATGCAAAAAATCATCTGAAAATTAAATTCTATGAAACTTTTCGAAATTTAAGTTTCGGTAAAAAATTAAAGTATATTATACACGAGTTTCGGTCAAAAAAATCAAATTTAATTGGGGATTATTTGAAATGATACGAGACTTTTCAGATCATTTATATATGTTAAGAGGGAAGGTTATGATGGAAGTCCATGCAAAAAAATAATCTGAAAACTAGATTCTATAAAATTTTACGAAATGCAAGTTTCAGTCAAAAAATCATAATATATTATACACTAGTTTATACTATTTTCGGTCAATAATCAAATTAAATCGGGGACTGTTCAAAATGATACGAAACTTCTAATATCATTTATATAATTTACGAGGGAAGGTCATGATGGAAGTCCATGCAAAAAATCATATGAAAATTATATTCAATGAAACTTTTCAAAATGCAATTTTCGGTCAAAAATCATAGTATATTATACACTAGTTTCGGTCAAAAAATCAAATTTAATTGGGGATTATTTGAAATGCTAGATACTTTTCAGATCCTTTATATATGTTAAGAGGGAAGGTTATGATGGAAGTCCATGCAAAAAAATCATACGAAAACTAGATTCTAGGAAACTTTTCGAAATGCAAGTTTCGGATAAAAAATCTTAATATATTATACAATAGTTTATACTAGTTTCGGTCAAAAATCAAATTAAATCGAGGACTGTTCGAAATACTACGAAACATCTAATATCATTTATATATTTTACGAGGGAAGGTTATGATGGAATTCCATGCAAAAAATCATCCGAAAATTAAATTCTATGAAACTTTTCGAAATTTAAGTTTCGGTAAAAAATTAAAGTATATTATACACGAGTTTCGGTGAAAAAAATCAAATTTAATTGGGGATTATTTGAAATGATACGAGAATTTTCTAATCATTTATATATGTTAAGAGGGAAGGTTATGATGGAAGTCCATGCAAAAAATTCATCTGAAAACTAGATTCTATGAAACTTTACGAAATGAAAGTTTCAGTCAAAAAACCATAAAATGTTATACACTAGTTTATACTAGTTTCGGTCAATAATCAAATTAAATCGGGGACTGTAAAAAATGATACGAAACTTCTAATATCATTTAGATATTTTACGAGGGAAAGTCATGATGGAAGTCCATGCAAAAAATCATATGAAAATTATATTCTATGAAACTTTTCGAAATGCAATTTTTGATCAAAAATCATAGTATATTATACACTAGTTTCGGTCCAAAAAATCAAATTTAATTGGGGATTATTTGAAATGCTAGATACTTTTCAGATCCTTTATATATGTTAAGAGGGAAGGTTATGATGGAAGTCCATGCAAAAATATCATATGAAAACTAGATTCTAGGAAACTTTTCGAAATGCAAGTTTCGGTCAAAAAATCATAATATATTATACAATAGTTTATACTAGTTTCGGTCAAAAATCAAATTAAATCGGGGACTGTTCGAAATGCTACGAAACATCTAATATCATTTATATATTTTACGAGGGAAGGTTATGATGGAATTCCATGCAAAAAATCATCTGAAAATTAAATTCTATGAAACTTTTCGAAATTTAAGTTTCGGTAAAAAATTAAAGTATATTATACACGAGTTTCGGTCAAAAAAATCAAATTTAATTGGGGATTATTTGAAATGATACGAGACTTTTCTGATTATTTACATATGTTAAGAGGGAAGGTTATGATGGAAGTCCATGCAAAAAAATCATCTGAAAACTAGATTCTATAAAATTTTACGAAATGCAAGTTTCAGTCAAAAAATCATAATATATTATACACTAGTTTATACTATTTTCGGTCAATAATCAAATTAAATCGGGGACTGTTCAAAATGATACGAAACTTGTAATAACATTTATATAATTTACGAGGGAAGGTCATGATGGAAGTCCATGCAAAAAATCATATGAAAATTATATTCAATGAAACTTTTCAAAATGCAATTTTCGGTTAAAAATCATAGTATATCATACACTAGTTTCGGTCCAAAAAATCAAATTTAATTGGGGATTATTTGAAATGCTAGATACTTTTCTGATCCTTTATATATGTTAAGAGGGAAGGTTATGATGGAAGTCCATGCAAAAAAATCATACGAAAACTAGATTCTAGGAAACTTTTCGAAATGCAAGTTTCGGATAAAAAATCTTAATATATTATACAATAGTTTATACTAGTTTCGGTCAAAAATCAAATTAAATCGGGGACTCTTCGAAATGCTACGAAACATCTAATATCATTTATATATTTTACGAGGGAAGGTTATGATGGAATTCCATGCAAAAAATCATCCGAAAATTAAATTCTATGAAACTTTTCGAAATTTAAGTTTCGGTAAAAAATTAAAGTATATTATACACGAGTTTCGGTCAAAAAAATCAAATTTAATTGGGTATTATTTGAAATGATACGAGAATTTTCTAATCATTTATATATATTAAGAGGGAAGGTTATGATGGAAGTCCATGCAAAAAATTCATCTGAAAACTAGATTCTATGAAACTTTACGAAATGAAAGTTTCAGTCAAAAAACCATAAAATGTTATACACTAGTTTATACTAGTTTCGGTCAATAATCAAATTAAATCGGGGACTGTAAAAAATGATACGAAACTTCTAATATCATTTAGATATTTTACGAGGGAAAGTCATAATGGAAGTCCATGCAAAAAATCATATGAAAATTATATTCTATGAAACTTTTCGAAATGCAATTTTCGAACAAAAATCATAGTATATTATACACTAGTTTCGGTCCAAAAAATCAAATTTAATTGGGGATTATTTGAAATGCTAGATACTTTTCAGATCCTTTATATATGTTAAGAGGGAAGGTTATGATGGAAGTCCATGCAAAAATATCATATGAAAACTAGATTCTATGAAACTTTTCGAAATGCAAGTTTCGGTCAAAAAATCTTAATATATTATACAATAGTTTATACTAGTTTCGGTCAAAAATCAAATTAAATCGGGGACTGTTCGAAATGCTACGAAACATCTAATATCATTTATATATTTTACGAGGGAAGGTTATGATGGAATTCCATGCAAAAAATCATCCGAAAATTAAATTCTATGAAACTTTTCGAAATTTAAGTTTCGGTAAAAAATTAAAGTATATTATACACGAGTTTCGGTCAAAAAAATAAAATTTAATTGGGTATTATTTGAAATGATACGAGAATTTTCTAATCATTTATATATGTTAAGAGGGAAGGTTATGATGGAAGTCCATGCAAAAAATTCATCTGAAAACTAGATTCTATGAAACTTTACGAAATGAAAGTTTCAGTCAAAAAACCATAAAATGTTATACACTAGTTTATACTAGTTTCGGTCAATAATCAAATTAAATCGGGGACTGTAAAAAATGATACGAAACATCTAATATCATTTAGATATTTTACGAGGGAAAGTCATGATGGAAGTCCATGCAAAAAATCATATGAAAATTATATTCTATGAAACTTTTTGAAATGCAATTTTCGGTCAAAAATCATAGTATATTATACAATAGTTTCGGTCCAAAAAATCAAATTTAATTGGGGATTATTTGAAATGCTAGATACTTTTCAGATCCTTTATATATGTTAAGAGGGAAGGTTATGATGGAAGTCCATGCAAAAAAATCATATGAAAACTAGATTCTAGGAAACTTTTCGAAATGCAAGTTTCGGTCAAAAAATCTTAATATATTATACAATAGTTTATACTAGTTTCGGTCAAAAATCAAATTAAATTGGGGACTGTTCGAAATGCTACGAAACATCTAATATCATTTATATATTTTACGAGGGAAGGTTATGATGGAATTCCATGCAAAAAATCATCTGAAAATTAAATTCTATGAAACTTTTCGAAATTTAAGTTTCGGTAAAAAATTAAAGTATATTATACACGAGTTTCGGTAAAAAAAATCAAATTTAATTGGGGATTATTTGAAATGATACGAGACTTTTCTGATCATTTATATATTTTAAGAGCGAATGTTATGATGGAAGTCCATGCAAAAAAATCATCTGAAAACTAGATTCTATAAAATTTTACGAAATGCAAGTTTCAGTCAAAAAATCATAATATATTATACACTAGTTTATACTATTTTCGGTCAATAATCAAATTAAATCGGGGACTGTTCAAAATGATACGAAACTTATAATATCATTTATATAATTTACGAAGGAAGGTCATGATGGAAGTCCATGCAAAAAATGATAGGAAAATTATATTCAATGAAACTTTTCAAAATGCAATTTTCGGTCAAAAATCATAGTATATTATACACTAGTTTCGGTCCAAAAAATCAAATTTAATTGGGGATTATTTGAAATGCTAGATACTTTTCAGATCCTTTATATATGTTAGGAGGGAAGGTTATGATGGAAGTCCATGCAAAAATATCATATGAAAACTAGATTCTAGGAAACTTTTCGAAATGCAAGTTTCGGTAAAAAAATCTTAATATATTATACAATAGTTTATACTAGTTTCGGTCAAAAATCAAATTAAATCGGGGACTGTTCGAAATGCTACGAAACATCTAATATCATTTATATATTTTACGAGGGAAGGTTATGATGGAATTCCATGCAAAAAATCATCCGAAAATTAAATTCTATGAAACTTTTCGAAATTTAAGTTTCGGTAAAAAATTAAAGTATATTATACACGAGTTTCGGTCAAAAAAATCAAATTTAATTGGGTATTATTTGAAATGATACGAGAATTTTCTAATCATTTATATATATTAAGAGGGAAGGTTATGATGGAAGTCCATGCAAAAAATTCATCTGAAAACTAGATTCTATGAAACTTTACGAAATGAAAGTTTCAGTCAAAAAACCATAAAATGTTATACACTAGTTTATACTAGTTTCGGTCAATAATCAAATTAAATCGGGGACTGTAAAAAATGATACGAAACTTCTAATATCATTTAGATATTTTACGAGGGAAAGTCATAATGGAAGTCCATGCAAAAAATCATATGAAAATTATATTCTATGAAACTTTTCGAAATGCAATTTTCGAACAAAAATCATAGTATATTATACACTAGTTTCGGTCCAAAAAATCAAATTTAATTGGGGATTATTTGAAATGCTAGATACTTTTCAGATCCTTTATATATGTTAAGAGGGAAGGTTATGATGGAAGTCCATGCAAAAATATCATATGAAAACTAGATTCTATGAAACTTTTCGAAATGCAAGTTTCGGTCAAAAAATCTTAATATATTATACAATAGTTTATACTAGTTTCGGTCAAAAATCAAATTAAATCGGGGACTGTTCGAAATGCTACGAAACATCTAATATCATTTATATATTTTACGAGGGAAGGTTATGATGGAATTCCATGCAAAAAATCATCCGAAAATTAAATTCTATGAAACTTTTCGAAATTTAAGTTTCGGTAAAAAATTAAAGTATATTATACACGAGTTTCGGTCAAAAAAATAAAATTTAATTGGGTATTATTTGAAATGATACGAGAATTTTCTAATCATTTATATATGTTAAGAGGGAAGGTTATGATGGAAGTCCATGCAAAAAATTCATCTGAAAACTAGATTCTATGAAACTTTACGAAATGAAAGTTTCAGTCAAAAAACCATAAAATGTTATACACTAGTTTATACTAGTTTCGGTCAATAATCAAATTAAATCGGGGACTGTAAAAAATGATACGAAACATCTAATATCATTTAGATATTTTACGAGGGAAAGTCATGATGGAAGTCCATGCAAAAAATCATATGAAAATTATATTCTATGAAACTTTTTGAAATGCAATTTTCGGTCAAAAATCATAGTATATTATACAATAGTTTCGGTCCAAAAAATCAAATTTAATTGGGGATTATTTGAAATGCTAGATACTTTTCAGATCCTTTATATATGTTAAGAGGGAAGGTTATGATGGAAGTCCATGCAAAAAAATCATATGAAAACTAGATTCTAGGAAACTTTTCGAAATGCAAGTTTCGGTCAAAAAATCTTAATATATTATACAATAGTTTATACTAGTTTCGGTCAAAAATCAAATTAAATTGGGGACTGTTCGAAATGCTACGAAACATCTAATATCATTTATATATTTTACGAGGGAAGGTTATGATGGAATTCCATGCAAAAAATCATCTGAAAATTAAATTCTATGAAACTTTTCGAAATTTAAGTTTCGGTAAAAAATTAAAGTATATTATACACGAGTTTCGGTAAAAAAAATCAAATTTAATTGGGGATTATTTGAAATGATACGAGACTTTTCTGATCATTTATATATTTTAAGAGCGAATGTTATGATGGAAGTCCATGCAAAAAAATCATCTGAAAACTAGATTCTATAAAATTTTACGAAATGCAAGTTTCAGTCAAAAAATCATAATATATTATACACTAGTTTATACTATTTTCGGTCAATAATCAAATTAAATCGGGGACTGTTCAAAATGATACGAAACTTATAATATCATTTATATAATTTACGAAGGAAGGTCATGATGGAAGTCCATGCAAAAAATGATAGGAAAATTATATTCAATGAAACTTTTCAAAATGCAATTTTCGGTCAAAAATCATAGTATATTATACACTAGTTTCGGTCCAAAAAATCAAATTTAATTGGGGATTATTTGAAATGCTAGATACTTTTCAGATCCTTTATATATGTTAGGAGGGAAGGTTATGATGGAAGTCCATGCAAAAATATCATATGAAAACTAGATTCTAGGAAACTTTTCGAAATGCAAGTTTCGGTAAAAAAATCTTAATATATTATACAATAGTTTATACTAGTTTCGGTCAAAAATCAAATTAAATCGGGGACTGTTCGAAATGCTACGAAACATCTAATATCATTTATATATTTTACGAGGGAAGGTTATGATGGAATTCCATGCAAAAAATCATCCGAAAATTAAATTCTATGAAACTTTTCGAAATTTAAGTTTCGGTAAAAAATTAAAGTATATTATACACGAGTTTCGGTCAAAAAAATCAAATTTAATTGGGTATTATTTGAAATGATACGAGAATTTTCTAATCATTTATATATGTTAAGAGGGAAGGTTATGATGGAAGTCCATGCAAAAAATTCATCTGAAAACTAGATTCTATGAAACTTTACGAAATGAAAGTTTCAGTCAAAAAACCATAAAATGTTATACACTAGTTTATACTAGTTTCGGTCAATAATCAAATTAAATCGGGGACTGTAAAAAATGATACGAAACTTCTAATATCATTTAGATATTTTACGAGGGAAAGTCATGATGGAAGTCCATGCAAAAAATCATATGAAAATTATATTCTATGAAACTTTTTGAAATGCAATTTTCGGTCAAAAATCATAGTATATTATACACTAGTTTCGGTCCAAAAAATCAAATTTAATTGGGGATTATTTGAAATGCTAGATACTTTTCAGATCCTTTATATATGTTAAGAGGGAAGGTTATGATGGAAGTCCATGCAAAAAAATCATATGAAAACTAGATTCTAGGAAACTTTTCGAAATGCAAGTTTCGGTCAAAAAATCTTAATATATTATACAATAGTTTATACTAGTTTCGGTCAAAAATCAAATTAAATCGGGGACTGTTCGAAATGCTACGAAACATCTAATATCATTTATATATTTTACGAGGGAAGGTTATGATGGAATTCCATGCAAAAAATCATCCGAAAATTAAATTCTATGAAACTTTTCGAAATTTAAGTTTCGGTAAAAAATTAAAGTATATTATACACGAGTTTAGGTCAAAAAAATCAAATTTAATTGGGGATTATTTGAAATGATACGAGACTTTTCTGATCATTTATATATTTTAAGAGCGAATGTTATGATGGAAGTCCATGCAAAAAAATCATCTGAAAACTAGATTCTATAAAATTTTACGAAATGCAAGTTTCAGTCAAAAAATCATAATATATTATACACTAGTTTATACTATTTTCGGTCAATAATCAAATTAAATCGGGGACTGTTCAAAATGATACGAAACTTATAATATCATTTATATAATTTACGAAGGAAGGTCATGATGGAAGTCCATGCAAAAAATGATAGGAAAATTATATTCAATGAAACTTTTCAAAATGCAATTTTCGGTCAAAAATCATAGTATATTATACACTAGTTTCGGTCCAAAAAATCAAATTTAATTGGGGATTATTTGAAATGCTAGATACTTTTCAGATCCTTTATATATGTTAAGAGGGAAGGTTATGATGGAAGTCCATGCAAAAATATCATATGAAAACTAGATTCTAGGAAACTTTTCGAAATGCAAGTTTCGGTCAAAAAATCTTAATATATTATACAATAGTTTATACTAGTTTCGGTCAAAAATCAAATTAAATCGGGGACTGTTCGAAATGCTACGAAACATCTAATATCATTTATATATTTTACGAGGGAAGGTTATGATGGAATTCCATGCAAAAAATCATCCGAAAATTAAATTCTATGAAACTTTTCGAAATTTAAGTTTCGGTAAAAAATTAAAGTATATTATACACGAGTTTCGGTCAAAAAAATCAAATTTAATTGGGTATTATTTGAAATGATACGAGAATTTTCTAATCATTTATATATGTTAAGAGGGAAGGTTATGATGGAAGTCCATGCAAAAAATTCATCTGAAAACTAGATTCTATGAAACTTTACGAAATGAAAGTTTCAGTCAAAAAACCATAAAATGTTATACACTAGTTTATACTAGTTTCGGTCAATAATCAAATTAAATCGGGGACTGTAAAAAATGATACGAAACTTCTAATATCATTTAGATATTTTACGAGGGAAAGTCATGATGGAAGTCCATGCAAAAAATCATATGAAAATTATATTCTATGAAACTTCTTGAAATGCAATTTTCGGTCAAAAATCATAGTATATTATACACTAGTTTCGGTCCAAAAAATCAAATTTAATTGGGGATTATTTGAAATGCTAGATACTTTTCAGATCCTTTATATATGTTAAGAGGGAAGGTTATGATGGAAGTCCATGCAAAAAAATCATATGAAAACTAGATTCTAGGAAACTTTTCGAAATGCAAGTTTCGGTCAAAAAATCTTAATATATTATACAATAGTTTATACTAGTTTCGGTCAAAAATCAAATTAAATCGGGGACTGTTCGAAATGCTACGAAACATCTAATATCATTTATATATTTTACGAGGGAAGGTTATGATGGAATTCCATGCAAAAAATCATCCGAAAATTAAATTCTATGAAACTTTTCGAAATTTAAGTTTCGGTAAAAAATTAAAGTATATTATACACGAGTTTAGGTCAAAAAAATCAAATTTAATTGGGGATTATTTGAAATGATACGAGACTTTTCTGATCATTTATATATTTTAAGAGCGAATGTTATGATGGAAGTCCATGCAAAAAAATCATCTGAAAACTAGATTCTATAAAATTTTACGAAATGCAAGTTTCAGTAAAAAAATCATAATATATTATACACTAGTTTATACTATTTTCGGTCAATAATCAAATTAAATCGGGGACTGTTCAAAATGATACGAAACTTGTAATATCATTTATATAATTTACGAAGGAAGGTCATGATGGAAGTCCATGCAAAAAATGATAGGAAAATTATATTCAATGAAACTTTTCAAAATGCAATTTTCGGTCAAAAATCATAGTATATTATACACTAGTTTCGGTCCAAAAAATCAAATTTAATTGGGGATTATTTGAAATGCTAGATACTTTTCAGATCCTTTATATATGTTAAGAGGGAAGGTTATGATGGAAGTCCATGCAAAAAAATCATATGAAAACTAGATTCTAGGAAACTTTTCGAAATGCAAGTTTCGGTCAAAAAATCTTAATATATTATACAATAGTTTATACTAGTTTCGGTCAAAAATCAAATTAAATCGGGGACTGTTCGAAATGATACGAAACATCTAATATCATTTATATATTTTACGAGGGAAGGTTATGATGGAATTCCATGCAAAAAATCATCCGAAAATTAAATTCTATGAAACTTTTCGAAATTTAAGTTTCGGTAAAAAATTAAAGTATATTATACACGAGTTTAGGTCAAAAAAATCAAATTTAATTGGGGATTATTTGAAATGATACGAGACTTTTCTGATCATTTATATATTTTAAGAGCGAATGTTATGATGGAAGTCCATGCAAAAAAATCATCTGAAAACTAGATTCTATAAAATTTTACGAAATGCAAGTTTCAGTAAAAAAATCATAATATATTATACACTAGTTTATACTATTTTCGGTCAATAATCAAATTAAATCGGGGACTGTTCAAAATGATACGAAACTTATAATATCATTTATATAATTTACAAAGGAAGGTCATGATGGAAGTCCATGCAAAAAATGACAGGAAAATTATATTCAATGAAACTTTTCAAAATGCAATTTTCGGTCAAAAATCATAGTATATTATACACTAGTTTCGGTCCAAAAAATCAAATTTAATTGGGGATTATTTGAAATGCTAGATACTTTTCAGATCCTTTATATATGTTAAGAGGGAAGGTTATGATGGAAGTCCATCCAAAAAATCATATGAAAACTAGATTCTAGGAAACTTTTTGAAATGCAAGTTTCGGTCAAAAAATCTTAATATATTATACAATAGTTTATACTAGTTTCGGTCAAAAATCAAATTAAATCGGGGACTGTTCGAAATGATACGAAACATCTAATATCATTTATATATTTTACGAGGGAAGGTTATGATGGAATTCCATGCAAAAAAACATCCGAAAATTAAATTCTATGAAACTTTTCGAAATTTAAGTTTCGGTAAAAAATTAAAGTATATTATACACGAGTTTAGGTCAAAAAAATCAAATTTAATTGGGGATTATTTGAAATGATACGAGACTTTTCTGATCATTTATATATTTTAAGAGCGAATGTTATGATGGAAGTCCATGCAAAAAAATCATCTGAAAACTAGATTCTATAAAATTTTACGAAATGCAAGTTTCAGTAAAAAAATCATAATATATTATACACTAGTTTATACTATTTTCGGTCAATAATCAAATTAAATCGGGGACTGTTCAAAATGATACGAAACTTATAATATCATTTATATAATTTACAAAGGAAGGTCATGATGGAAGTCCATGCAAAAAATGACAGGAAAATTATATTCAATGAAACTTTTCAAAATGCAATTTTCGGTCAAAAATCATAGTATATTATACACTAGTTTCGGTCCAAAAAATCAAATTTAATTGGGGATTATTTGAAATGCTAGATACTTTTCAGATCCTTTATATATGTTAAGAGGGAAGGTTATGATGGAAGTCCATCCAAAAAATCATATGAAAACTAGATTCTAGGAAACTTTTTGAAATGCAAGTTTCGGTCAAAAAATCTTAATATATTATACAATAGTTTATACTAGTTTCGGTCAAAAATCAAATTAAATCGGGGACTGTTCGAAATGATACGAAACATCTAATATCATTTATATATTTTACGAGGGAAGGTTATGATGGAATTCCATGCAAAAAAACATCCGAAAATTAAATTCTATGAAACTTTTCGAAATTTAAGTTTCGGTAAAAAATTAAAGTATATTATACACGAGTTTCGGTCAAAAAAATCAAATTTAATTGGGGATTATTTGAAATGATACGAGACTTTTCTGATCATTTATATATGTTAAGAGGGAATGTTATGATGGAAGTCCATGCAAAAAAATCATCTGAAAACTAGATTCTATAAAATTTTACGAAATGCAAGTTTCAGTCAAAAAATCATAATATATTATACACGAGTTTCGGTCAAAAAAATCAAATTTAATTGGTGATTATTTGAAATGCTACGATACTTTTAAGATCATTTATATATGTTAAGAGGGAAGGTTATGATGGAATACCATGCAAAAAAATCATATGAAAACTAGATTCTATGAAATGATATTAGAAGTTTCGGTCAAAATATCTTTATATATTATACACTAGTTTATACTAGTTTCGGTTAAAAATCAAATTAAATCGGGGACTGTTCGAAATGATATTAAACATCTAATATCATTTATATATTTTACGAGAGAAGGTTATGATGGAATTCCATGCAAAAAAATCATCCAACAAAAAGGTTCTAGGAAACTTTTCGAAATTTAAGTTTCGGTCAAAAATCATAGTATATTATACAAGAGTTTCGGTAAAAAAAATTTAATTTAATTGGGGATTATTTGAAATGATACGAGACTTTTCTGATCATTTATATATGTTAAGAGGGAATGTTATGATGGAAGTCCATGCAAAAAAATCATCTGAAAACTAGATTCTATGAAACTTTACGAAATGCAAGTTTCAGTCAAAAAATCATAATATATAATACACTTGTTTATACGAGTTCCGGTCAATAATCAAATTAAATCGGAGACTTTCAAAATGATACGAAACTTCTAATATCATTTATGTAATTTACGAGGGAAGATCATGATGGAAGTCCATGCAAAAAATCATATGAAAATTATAGTCTATGAAACTTTTCGAAATGCAATTTTCGGTCAAAAATCATAGTTTATTATACACTAGTTTCGGTCCAATAAATCAAATTTATTTGGGGATTATTTGAAATGCTAGATACTTTTCAGATCATTTATATATGTTAAGAGGGAAGGTTATGATGGAAGTCCATGCAAGAAAATCATATGAAAACTAGATTCTAGGAAACTATTCGAAATGCAAGTTTCGGTCAAAAAATCTTAATATATTATACACTAGTTTATACTAGTTTCGGTCAAAAATCAAATTAAATCGGGGACTGTTCAAAATGATACGAAACATCTAATATCATTTATATATTTTACGAGGGAAGGTTATGATGAAATTCCATGTAAAAAATCATCCGAAAATTAAATTCTATGAAACTTTTCGAAATTTAAGTTTCGGTTAAAAATCATATTATATGATACACGAGTTTCGGTCAAAAAAATCAAATTTAATTGGGGATTATTTGAAATGATACGAGACTTTTCTGATCATTTATATATGTTAAGGGGGAAGGTTATGATGGAAATCCATGCAAAAAATCATATGAAAACTAGATTCTATGAAACTTTTCGAAATGCAAGTTTCAGTCAAAAAATCATAATATATTATACACTAGTTTATACTAGTTTCGGTCAATAATCAAATTAAATCAGGGACTGTTCAAAATGATACGAAACTTTTAATATCATTTATATAATTTACGAGGGTAGGTTATGATGGAAGTCCATGCAAAAAATCATCCGAAAATTAGATTCTATGAAACTTTTTGAAATGCAATTTTCGGTCAAAAATCATAGTACATTATACACGAGTTTCGGTCAAAAAAATCAAATTTATTTGGGGATTATTTGAAATGATACGATACTTTTCAGATCATTTATATATGTTAAGAGGGAAGGTTATGATGGAAATCCAGGCAAAAAAATCATCTGAAAACTAGATTCTATAAAATTTTACGAAATGCAAGTTTCAGTCAAAAAATCATAATATATTATACACTAGTTTATACTAGTTTCGGTCAATAATCAAATTAAATCGGGGATTGTTCAAAATGATACGAAACTTCTAATATCATTTATATAATTTACGAGGGAAGGTCATGATGGAAGTCCTTGAAAAAAATCATATGAAAATTATATTCTATGAAACTTTTCTAAATGCAATTTTCGGTCAAAAATCATAGTATTTTAAACACTATTTTCGGTCCAAAAAATCAAATTTAATTGGTGATTATTTGAAATGCTACGATACTTTTAAGATCATTTATATATGTTAAGAGGGAAGGTTATGATGGAATACCATGCAAAAAAATCATATGAAAACTAGATTCTATGAAATGATATTAGAAGTTTCGGTCAAAATATCTTTATATATTATACACTAGTTTATACTAGTTTCGGTTAAAAATCAAATTAAATCGGGGACTGTTCGAAATGATATTAAACATCTAATATCATTTATATATTTTACGAGGGAAGGTTATGATGGAATTCCATGCAAAAAAATCATCCAACAAAAAGGTTCTAGGAAACTTTTCGAAATTTAAGTTTCGGTCAAAAATCATAGTATATTATACAAGAGTTTCGGTAAAAAAAATTTAATTTAATTGGGGATTATTTGAAATGATACGAGACTTTTCTGATCATTTATATATGTTAAGAGGGAATGTTATGATGGAAGTCCATGCAAAAAAATCATCTGAAAACTAGATTCTATGAAACTTTACGAAATGCAAGTTTCAGTCAAAAAATCATAATATATAATACACTTGTTTATACGAGTTCCGGTCAATAATCAAATTAAATCGGAGACTTTCAAAATGATACGAAACTTCTAATATCATTTATATAATTTACGAGGGAAGATCATGATGGAAGTCCATGCAAAAAATCATATGAAAATTATAGTCTATGAAACTTTTCGAAATGAAATTTTCGGTCAAAAATCATAGTTTATTATACACTAGTTTCGGTCCAATAAATCAAATTTATTTGGGGATTATTTGAAATGCTAGATACTTTTCAGATCATTTATATATGTTAAGAGGGAAGGTTATGATGGAATTCCATGCAAGAAAATCATATGAAAACTAGATTCTAGGAAACTATTCGAAATGCAAGTTTCGGTCAAAAAATCTTAATATATTATACACTAGTTTATACTAGTTTCGGTCAAAAATCAAATTAAATCGGGGACTGTTCAAAATGATACGAAACATCTAATATCATTTATATATTTTACGAGGGAAGGTTATGATGAAATTCCATGTAAAAAATCATCCGAAAATTAAATTCTATGAAACTTTTCGAAATTTAAGTTTCGGTTAAAAATCATATTATATGATACACGAGTTTCGGTCAAAAAAATCAAATTTAATTGGGGATTATTTGAAATGATACGAGACTTTTCTGATCATTTATATATGTTAAGGGGGAAGGTTATGATGGAAATCCATGCAAAAAATCATATGAAAACTAGATTCTATGAAACTTTTCGAAATGCAAGTTTCAGTCAAAAAATCATAATATATTATACACTAGTTTATACTAGTTTCGGTCAATAATCAAATTAAATCAGGGACTGTTCAAAATGATACGAAACTTTTAATATCATTTATATAATTTACGAGGGTAGGTTATGATGGAAGTCCATGCAAAAAATCATCCGAAAATTAGATTCTATGAAACTTTTTGAAATGCAATTTTCGGTCAAAAATCATAGTACATTATACACGAGTTTCGGTCAAAAAAATCAAATTTATTTGGGGATTATTTGAAATGATACGATACTTTTCAGATCATTTATATATGTTAAGAGGGAAGGTTATGATGGAAATCCAGGCAAAAAAATCATCTGAAAACTAGATTCTATGAAACTTTACGAAATGCAAGTTTCAGTCAAAAAATCATAATATATTATACACTAGTTTATACTAGTTTCGGACAATAATCAAATTAAATCGGGGTCTGTTCAAAATGATACGAAACTTCTAATATCATTTATATAATTTACGAGGGAAGGTCATGATGGAAGTCCATGCAAAAAATCATATGAAAATTATATTCTATGAAACTTTTCGAAATGCAATTTTCGGTCAAAAATCATAGTTTATTATACACTAGTTTCGGTCCAATAAATCAAATTTATTTGGGGATTATTTGAAATGCTAGATACTTTTCAGATCATTTATATATGTTAAGAGGGAAGGTTATGATGGAAGTCCATGCAAGAAAATCATATGAAAACTAGATTCTAGGAAACTATTCGAAATGCAAGTTTCGGTCAAAAAATCTTAATATATTATACACTAGTTTATACTAGTTTCGGTCAAAAATCAAATTAAATCGGGGACTGTTCAAAATGATACGAAACATCTAATATCATTTATATATTTTACGAGGGAAGGTTATGATGAAATTCCATGTAAAAAATCATCCGAAAATTAAATTCTATGAAACTTTTCGAAATTTAAGTTTCGGTTAAAAATCATATTATATGATACACGAGTTTCGGTCAAAAAAATCAAATTTAATTGGGGATTATTTGAAATGATACGAGACTTTTCTGATCATTTATATATGTTAAGGGGGAAGGTTATGATGGAAATCCATGCAAAAAATCATATGAAAACTAGATTCTATGAAACTTTTCGAAATGCAAGTTTCAGTCAAAAAATCATAATATATTATACACTAGTTTATACTAGTTTCGGTCAATAATCAAATTAAATCAGGGACTGTTCAAAATGATACGAAACTTTTAATATCATTTATATAATTTACGAGGGTAGGTTATGATGGAAGTCCATGCAAAAAATCATCCGAAAATTAGATTCTATGAAACTTTTTGAAATGCAATTTTCAGTCAAAAATCATAGTACATTATACACGAGTTTCGGTCAAAAAAATCAAATTTATTTGGGGATTATTTGAAATGATACGATACTTTTCAGATCATTTATATATGTTAAGAGGGAAGGTTATGATGGAAATCCAGGCAAAAAAATCATCTGAAAACTAGATTCTATGAAACTTTACGAAATGCAAGTTTCAGTCAAAAAATCATAATATATTATACACTAGTTTATACTAGTTTCGGACAATAATCAAATTAAATCGGGGTCTGTTCAAAATGATACGAAACTTCTAATATCATTTATATAATTTACGAGGGAAGGTCATGATGGAAGTCCATGCAAAAAATCATATGAAAATTATATTCTATGAAACTTTTCGAAATGCAATTTTCGATAAAACATCATAGTATATTATACACTAGTTTCGGTCAAAAAAATCAAATTTAATTGGGGATTATTTGAAATGATACGAGACTTTTCTGATCATTTATATATGCTAAGAGGGAAGGTTATGATGGAAATCCATGCAAAAAAATCATCTGAAAACTAGATTCTATGAAACTTTACGAAATGCAAGTTTCAGTCAAAAAATCATAATATATTATACACTAGTTTATACTAGTTTCGGTCAATAATCAAATTAAATCGGGGACTGTTCAAAATGATACGAAACTTCTAATATCATTTATATAATTTACGAGGGAAGGTCATGATGGATGTCCATGCAAAAAATCATATGAAAATTATATTCTATGAAACTTTTCGAAATGCAATTTTCGATAAAAAATCATAGTATATAATACACTAGTTTCGGTCCAAAAAATCAAATTTAATTAGTGATTATTTGAAATGCTACGATACTTTTCAGATCATTTATATATGTTAAGAGGGAAGGTTATGATGGAATACCATGCAAAAAAATCATATGAAAACTAGGTTCTATGAAACTTTTCGAAATGCAAGTTTCGGTCAAAATATCTTTATATATTATACACTAGTTTATACTAGTTTCGGTCAAAAATCAAATTAAATCGGGGACTGTTCAAAATGATACGAATAATCTAATATCATTTATATATTTTATGAGGGAAGGTTATGATGGAATTTCTTGCAAAAAATCATCCGAAAATTAGATTCAATGAAACTTTTTGAAAATTAAGTTTCGGTCAAAAATCATAGTATATTATACAGGAGTTTCGGTCAAAAAAATCAAATTTAATTGGGGATTATTTGAAATGATACGAGACTTTTCTGATCATTTATATATGTTAAGAGGGAAGGTTATGATGGAAGTCCATGCAAAAAAATCATATGAAAACTATATTCTATGAAACTTTTCGAAATGCAAGTTTCGGTCAAAATATCTTTATATATTATACCCTAGTTTATACTAGTTTCGGTCTATAATCAAATTAAATCGGGGACTGTTCAAAATGATACGAAAGTTCTAATATCATTTATATAATTTACGAGGGAAGGTCATGATGGAAGTCCATGAAAAAATCATTTGAAAATTATATTCTATTAAACTTTTCGAAATGCAATTTTCGATAAAAAATCATAGTATATTATACACTAGTTTCGGTCCAAAAAATCAAATTTAATTGGTGATTATTTGAAATGCTACGATAGTTTTCAGATCATTTATATATGTTAAGAGGGAAGGTTATGATGGAATACCATGCAAAAAAATCATATGAAAACTAGATTCTATGAAACTTTTCGAAATGCAAGTTTCGGTCAAAATATCTTTATATATTATACCCTAGTTTATACTAGTTTCGGACAATAATCAAATTAAATCGGGGTCTGTTCAAAATGATACGAAACTTCTAATATCATATATATAATTTACGAGGGAAGGTCATGATGGAAGTCCATGCAAAAAATCATATGAAAATTATATTCTATGAAACTTTTCGAAATGCAATTTTCGATAAAAAAATCATAGTATATTATACACTAGTTTCGGTCCAAAAAATCAAATTTAATTGGTGATTATTTGAAATGCTACGATACTTTTCAGATCATTTATATATGTTAAGAGGGAAGGTTATGATGGAATACCATGCAAAAAAATCATATGAAAACTAGGTTCTATGAAACTTTTCGAAATGCAAGTTTCGTTCAAAATATCTTTATATATTATACACTAGTTTATACTAGTTTTGGTCAAAAATCAAATTAAATCGGGGACTGTTCGAAATGATAAGAATAATCTAATATCATTTATATATTTTATGAGGGAAGGTTATGATGGAATTCCATGCAAAAAATCATCCGAAAATTAGATTCTATGAAACTTTTTGAAATTTAAGTTTCGGTCAAAAATCATAGTATATTATACAGGAGTTTCGGTCAAAAAAATCAAATTTAATTGGGGATTATTTGAAATGATACGAGACTTTTCTGATCATTTATATATGTTAAGAGGGAAGGTTATGATGGAAGTCCATGCAAAAAAATCATATGTAATATAGATTCTATGAAACTTTACGAAATGCAAGTTTCAGTCAAAAAATCATAATATATTATACAATAGTTTATACTAGTTTCGGACAATAATCAAATTAAATCGGGGTCTGTTCAAAATGATACGAAACTTCTAATATCATTTATATAATTTACGAGGGAAGGTCATGATGGAAGTCCATGCAAAAAATCATATGAAAATTATATTCTATGAAACTTTTCGAAATGCAATTTTCGATAAAAAATCATAGTATATAATACACTAGTTTCAGTCCAAAAAATCAAATTTAATTGGTGATTATTTGAAATGCTACGATACTTTTCAGATCATTTATATATGTTAAGAGGGAAGGTTAAGATGGAATACCATGCAAAAAAATCATATGAAAACTAGGTTCTATGAAACTTTTCGAAATGCAAGTTTCGGTCAAAATATCTTTATATATTATACACTAGTTTATACTAGTTTCGGTCAAAAATCAAATTAAATCGGGGACTGTTCAAAATGATACGAATAATCTAATATCATTTATATATTTTATGAGGGAAGGTTATGATGGAATTCCATGCAAAAAATCATCCGAAAATTAGATTCTATGAAACTTTTGGAAATTTAAGTTTCGGTCAAAAATCATAGTATATTATACACGAGTTTCGGTCAAAAAAATCAAATTTAATTGGGGATTATTTGAAATGATACGAGACTTTTCTGATCATTTATATATGTTAAGAGGGAAGGTTATGATGGAAGTCCATGCAAAAAAATCATATGAAAACTATATTCTATGAAACTTTTCGAAATGCAAGTTTCGGTCAAAAGATCTTTATATATTATACCCTAGTTTATACTAGTTTCGGTCAATAATCAAATTAAATCGGGGACTGTTCAAAATGATACGAAAGTTCTAATATCATTTATATAATTTACGAGGGAAGGTCATGATGGAAGTCCATGAAAAAATCATTTGAAAATTATATTCTATTAAACTTTTCGAAATGCAATTTTCGATAAAAAATCATAGTATATTATACACTAGTTTCGGTCCAAAAAATCAAATTTAATTGGTGATTATTTGAAATGCTACGATACTTTTCAGATCATTTATATATGTTAAGAGGGAAGGTTATGATGGAATACCATGCAAAAAAATCATATGAAAACTAGATTCTATGAAACTTTTCGAAATGCAAGTTTCGGTCAAAATATCTTTATATATTATACCCTAGTTTATACTAGTTTCGGACAATAATCAAATTAAATCGGGGTCTGTTCAAAATGATACGAAACTTCTAATATCATTTATATAATTTACGAGGGAAGGTCATGATGGAAGTCCATGCAAAAAATCATATGAAAATTATATTCTATGAAACTTTTCGAAATGCAATTTTCGATAAAAAATCATAGTATATTATACACTAGTTTCGGTCCAAAAAATCAAATTTAATTGGTGATTATTTGAAATGCTACGATACTTTTCAGATCATTTATATATGTTAAGAGGGAAGGTTATGATAGAATACCATGCAAAAAAATCATATGAAAACTAGGTTCTATGAAACTTTTCGAAATGCAAGTTTCGTTCAAAATATCTTTATATATTATACACTAGTTTATACTAGTTTCGGTCAAAAATCAAATTAAATCGGGGACTGTTCGAAATGATAAGAATAATCTAATATCATTTATATATTTTATGAGGGAAGGTTATGATGGAATTCCATGCAAAAAATCATCCGAAAATTAGATTCTATGAAACTTTTTGAAATTTAAGTTTCGGTCAAAAATCATAGTATATTATACAGGAGTTTCGTTCAAAAAAATCAAATTTAATTGGGGATTATTTGAAATGATACGAGACTTTTCTGATCATTTATATATGTTAAGAGGGAAGGTTATGATGGAAGTCCATGCAAAAAAATCATATGAAAAATAGATTCTATGAAACTTTACGAAATGCAAGTTTCAGTCAAAAAATCATAATATATTATACAATAGTTTATACTAGTTTCGGACAATAATCAAATTAAATCGGGGTCTGTTCAAAATGATACGAAACTTCTAATATCATTTATATAATTTACGAGGGAAGGTCATGATGGAAGTCCATGCAAAAAATCATATGAAAATTATATTCTATGAAACTTTTCGAAATGCAATTTTCGATAAAAAATCATAGTATATAATACACTAGTTTCAGTCCAAAAAATCAAATTTAATTGGTGATTATTTGAAATGCTACGATACTTTTCAGATCATTTATATATGTTAAGAGGGAAGGTTAAGATGGAATACCATGCAAAAAAATCATATGAAAACTAGGTTCTATGAAACTTTTCGAAATGCAAGTTTCGGTCAAAATATCTTTATATATTATACACTAGTTTATACTAGTTTCGGTCAAAAATCAAATTAAATCGGGGACTGTTCAAAATGATACGAATAATCTAATATCATTTATATATTTTATGAGGGAAGGTTATGATGGAATTCCATGCAAAAAATCATCCGAAAATTAGATTCTATGAAACTTTTGGAAATTTAAGTTTCGGTCAAAAATCATAGTATATTATACACGAGTTTCGGTCAAAAAAATCAAATTTAATTGGGGATTATTTGAAATGATACGAGACTTTTCTGATCATTTATATATGTTAAGAGGGAAGGTTATGATGGAAGTCCATGCAAAAAAATCATATGAAAACTATATTCTATGAAACTTTTCGAAATGCAAGTTTCGGTCAAAATATCTTTATATATTATACCCTAGTTTATACTAGTTTCGGTCAATAATCAAATTAAATCGGGGACTGTTCAAAATGATACGAAAGTTCTAATATCATTTATATAATTTACGAGGGAAGGTCATGATGGAAGTCCATGAAAAAATCATTTGAAAATTATATTCTATTAAACTTTTCGAAATGCAATTTTCGATAAAAAATCATAGTATATTATACACTAGTTTCGGTCCAAAAAATCAAATTTAATTGGTGATTATTTGAAATGCTACGATACTTTTCAGATCATTTATATATGTTAAGAGGGAAGGTTATGATGGAATACCATGCAAAAAAATCATATGAAAACTAGATTCTATGAAACTTTTCGAAATGCAAGTTTCGGTCAAAATATCTTTATATATTATACCCTAGTTTATACTAGTTTCGGACAATAATCAAATTAAATCGGGGTCTGTTCAAAATGATACGAAACTTCTAATATCATTTATATAATTTACGAGGGAAGGTCATGATGGAAGTCCATGCAAAAAATCATATGAAAATTATATTCTATGAAACTTTTCGAAATGCAATTTTCGATAAAAAATCATAGTATATTATACACTAGTTTCGGTCCAAAAAATCAAATTTAATTGGTGATTATTTGAAATGCTACGATACTTTTCAGATCATTTATATATGTTAAGAGGGAAGGTTATGATGGAATACCATGCAAAAAAATCATATGAAAACTAGGTTCTATGAAACTTTTCGAAATGCAAGTTTCGTTCAAAATATCTTTATATATTATAAACTAGTTTATACTAGTTTCGGTCAAAAATCAAATTAAATCGGGGACTGTTCGAAATGATAAGAATAATCTAATATCATTTATATATTTTATGAGGGAAGGTTATGATGGAATTCCATGCAAAAAATCATCCGAAAATTAGATTCTATGAAACTTTTTGAAATTTAAGTTTCGGTCAAAAATCATAGTATATTATACAGGAGTTTCGGTCAAAAAAATCAAATTTAATTGGGGATTATTTGAAATGATACGAGACTTTTCTGATCATTTATATATGTTAAGAGGGAAGGTTATGATGGAAGTCCATGCAAAAAAATCATATGAAAAATAGATTCTATGAAACTTTACGAAATGCAAGTTTCAGTCAAAAAATCATAATATATTATACAATAGTTTATACTAGTTTCGGACAATAATCAAATTAAATCGGGGTCTGTTCAAAATGATACGAAACTTCTAATATCATTTATATAATTTACGAGGGAAGGTCATGATGGAAGTCCATGCAAAAAATCATATGAAAATTATATTCTATGAAACTTTTCGAAATGCAATTTTCGATAAAAAATCATAGTATATAATACACTAGGTTCAGTCCAAAAAATCAAATTTAATTGGTGATTATTTGAAATGCTACGATACTTTTCAGATCATTTATATATGTTAAGAGGGAAGGCTAAGATGGAATACCATGCAAAAAAATCATATGAAAACTAGGTTCTATGAAACTTTTCGAAATGCAAGTTTCGGTCAAAATATCTTTATATATTATACACTAGTTTATACTAGTTTCGGTCAAAAATCAAATTAAATCGGGGACTGTTCAAAATGATACGAATAATCTAATATCATTTATATATTTTATGAGGGAAGGTTATGATGGAATTCCATGCAAAAAATCATCCGAAAATTAGATTCTATGAAACTTTTGGAAATTTAAGTTTCGGTCAAAAATCATAGTATATTATACACGAGTTTCGGTCAAAAAAATCAAATTTAATTGGGGATTATTTGAAATGATACGAGACTTTTCTGATCATTTATATATGTTAAGAGGGAAGGTTATGATGGAAGTCCATGCAAAAAAATCATATGAAAACTATATTCTATGAAACTTTTCGAAATGCATGTTTCGGTCAAAATATCTTTATATATTATACCCTAGTTTATACTAGTTTCGGTCAATAATCAAATTAAATCGGGGACTGTTCAAAATGATACGAAAGTTCTAATATCATTTATATAATTTACGAGGGAAGGTCATGATGGAAGTCCATGAAAAAATCATTTGAAAATTATATTCTATTAAACTTTTCGAAATGCAATTTTCGATAAAAAATCATAGTATATTATACACTAGTTTCGGTCCAAAAAATCAAATTTAATTGGTGATTATTTGAAATGCTACGATACTTTTCAGATCATTTATATATGTTAAGAGGGAAGGTTATGATGGAATACCATGCAAAAAAATCATATGAAAACTAGATTCTATGAAACTTTTCGAAATGCAAGTTTCGGTCAAAATATCTTTATATATTATACCCTAGTTTATACTAGTTTCGGACAATAATCAAATTAAATCGGGGTCTGTTCAAAATGATACGAAACTTCTAATATCATTTATATAATTTACGAGGGAAGGTCATGATGGAAGTCCATGCAAAAAATCATATGAAAATTATATTCTATGAAACTTTTCGAAATGCAATTTTCGATAAAAAATCATAGTATATTATACACTAGTTTCGGTCCAAAAAATCAAATTTAATTGGTGATTATTTGAAATGCTACGATACTTTTCAGATCATTTATATATGTTAAGAGGGAAGGTTATGATGGAATACCATGCAAAAAAATCATATGAAAACTAGGTTCTATGAAACTTTTCGAAATGCAAGTTTCGTTCAAAATATCTTTATATATTATACACTAGTTTATACTAGTTTCGGTCAAAAATCAAATTAAATCGGGGACTGTTCGAAATGATAAGAATAATCTAATATCATTTATATATTTTATGAGGGAAGGTTATGATGGAATTCCATGCAAAAAATCATCCGAAAATTAGATTCTATGAATCTTTTTGAAATTTAAGTTTCGGTCAAAAATCATAGTATATTATACAGGAGTTTCGGTCAAAAAAATCAAATTTAATTGGGGATTATTTGAAATGATACGAGACTTTTCTGATCATTTATATATGTTAAGAGGGAAGGTTATGATGGAAGTCCATGCAAAAAAATCATATGAAAAATAGATTCTATGAAACTTTACGAAATGCAAGTTTCAGTCAAAAAATCATAATATATTATACAATAGTTTATACTAGTTTCGGACAATAATCAAATTAAATCGGGGTCTGTTCAAAATGATACGAAACTTCTAATATCATTTATATAATTTACGAGGGAAGGTCATGATGGAAGTCCATGCAAAAAATCATATGAAAATTATATTCTATGAAACTTTTCGAAATGCAATTTTCGATAAAAAATCATAGTATATAATACACTAGGTTCAGTCCAAAAAATCAAATTTAATTGGTGATTATTTGAAATGCTACGATACTTTTCAGATCATTTATATATGTTAAGAGGGAAGGTTAAGATGGAATACCATGCAAAAAAATCATATGAAAACTAGGTTCTATGAAACTTTTCGAAATGCAAGTTTCGGTCAAAATATCTTTATATATTATACACTAGTTTATACTAGTTTCGGTCAAAAATCAAATTAAATCGGGGACTGTTCAAAATGATACGAATAATCTAATATCATTTATATATTTTATGAGGGAAGGTTATGATGGAATTCCATGCAAAAAATCATCCGAAAATTAGATTCTATGAAACTTTTGGAAATTTAAGTTTCGGTCAAAAATCATAGTATATTATACACTAGTTTCGGTCAAAAAAATCAAATTTAATTGGGGATTATTTGAAATGATACGAGACTTTTCTGATCATTTATATATGTTAAGAGGGAAGGTTATGATGGAAGTCCATGCAAAAAAATCATATGAAAACTATATTCTATGAAACTTTTCGAAATGCAAGTTTCGGTCAAAATATCTTTATATATTATACCCTAGTTTATACTAGTTTCGGTTAATAATCAAATTAAATCGGGGACTGTTCAAAATGATACGAAAGTTCTAATATCATTTATATAATTTACGAGGGAAGGTCATGATGGAAGTCCATGAAAAAATCATTTGAAAATTTTATTCTATTAAACTTTTCGAAATGCAATTTTCGATAAAAAATCATAGTATATTATACACTAGTTTCGGTCCAAAAAATCAAATTTAATTGGTGATTATTTGAAATGCTACGATACTTTTCAGATCATTTATATATGTTAAGAGGGAAGGTTATGATGGAATACCATGCAAAAAAATCATATGAAAACTAGATTCTATGAAACTTTTCGAAATGCAAGTTTCGGTCAAAATATCTTTATATATTATACCCTAGTTTATACTAGTTTCGGACAATAATCAAATTAAATCGGGGTCTGTTCAAAATGATACGAAACTTCTAATATCATTTATATAATTTACGAGGGAAGGTCATGATGGAAGTCCATGCAAAAAATCATATGAAAATTATATTCTATGAAACTTTTCGAAATGCAATTTTCGATAAAAAATCATAGTATATTATACACTAGTTTCGGTCCAAAAAATCAAATTTAATTGGTGATTATTTGAAATGCTACGATACTTTTCAGATCATTTATATATGTTAAGAGGGAAGGTTATGATGGAATACCATGCAAAAAAATCATATGAAAACTAGGTTCTATGAAACTTTTCGAAATGCAAGTTTCGTTCAAAATATCTTTATATATTATACACTAGTTTATACTAGTTTCTGTCAAAAATCAAATTAAATCGGGGACTGTTCGAAATGATAAGAATAATCTAATATCATTTATATATTTTATGAGGGAAGGTTATGATGGAATTCCATGCAAAAAATCATCCGAAAATTAGATTCTATGAAACTTTTTGAAATTTAAGTTTCGGTCAAAAATCATAGTATATTATACAGGAGTTTCGGTCAAAAAAATCAAATTTAATTGGGGATTATTTGAAATGATACGAGACTTTTCTGATCATTTATATATGTTAAGAGGGAAGGTTATGATGGAAGTCCATGCAAAAAAATCATATGAAAAATAGATTCTATGAAACTTTACGAAATGCAAGTTTCAGTCAAAAAATCATAATATATTATACAATAGTTTATACTAGTTTCGGACAATAATCAAATTAAATCGGGGTCTGTTCAAAATGATACGAAACTTCTAATATCATTTATATAATTTACGAGGGAAGGTCATGATGGAAGTCCATGCAAAAAATCATATGAAAATTATATTCTATGAAACTTTTCGAAATGCAATTTTCGATAAAATATCATAGTATATAATACACTAGTTTCAGTCCAAAAAATCAAATTTAATTGGTGATTATTTGAAATGCTACGATACTTTTCAGATCATTTATATATGTTAAGAGGGAAGGTTAAGATGGAATACCATGCAAAAAAATCATATGAAAACTAGGTTCTATGAAACTTTTCGAAATGCAAGTTTCGGTCAAAATATCTTTATATATTATACACTAGTTTATACTAGTTTCGGTCAAAAATCAAATTAAATCGGGGACTGTTCAAAATGATACGAATAATCTAATATCATTTATATATTTTATGAGGGAAGGTTATGATGGAATTCCATGCAAAAAATCATCCGAAAATTAGATTCTATGAAACTTTTGGAAATTTAAGTTTCGGTCAAAAATCATAGTATATTATACACTAGTTTCGGTCAAAAAAATCAAATTTAATTGGGGATTATTTGAAATGATACGAGACTTTTCTGATCATTTATATATGTTAAGAGGGAAGGTTATGATGGAAGTCCATGCAAAAAAATCATATGAAAACTATATTCTATGAAACTTTTCGAAATGCAAGTTTCGGTCAAAATATCTTTATATATTATACCCTAGTTTATACTAGTTTCGGTCAATAATCAAATTAAATCGGGGACTGTTCAAAATGATACGAAAGTTCTAATATCATTTATATAATTTACGAGGGAAGGTCATGATGGAAGTCCATGAAAAAATCATTTGAAAATTATATTCTATTAAACTTTTCGAAATGCAATTTTCGATAAAAAATCATAGTATATTATACACTAGTTTCGGTCCAAAAAATCAAATTTAATTGGTGATTATTTGAAATGCTACGATACTTTTCAGATCATTTATATATGTTAAGAGGGAAGGTTATGATGGAATACCATGCAAAAAAATCATATGAAAACTAGATTCTATGAAACTTTTCGAAATGCAAGTTTCGGTCAAAATATCTTTATATATTATACCCTAGTTTATACTAGTTTCGGACAATAATCAAATTAAATCGGGGTCTGTTCAAAATGATACGAAACTTCTAATATCATTTATATAATTTACGAGGGAAGGTCATGATGGAAGTCCATGCAAAAAATCATATGAAAATTATATTCTATGAAACTTTTCGAAATGCAATTTTCGATAAAAAATCATAGTATATTATACACTAGTTTCGGTCCAAAAAATCAAATTTAATTGGTGATTATTTGAAATGCTACGATACTTTTCAGATCATTTATATATGTTAAGAGGGAAGGTTATGATAGAATACCATGCAAAAAAATCATATGAAAACTAGGTTCTATGAAACTTTTCGAAATGCAAGTTTCGTTCAAAATATCTTTATATATTATACACTAGTTTATACTAGTTTCGGTCAAAAATCAAATTAAATCGGGGACTGTTCGAAATGATAAGAATAATCTAATATCATTTATATATTTTATGAGGGAAGGTTATGATGGAATTCCATGCAAAAAATCATCCGAAAATTAGATTCTATGAAACTTTTTGAAATTTAAGTTTCGGTCAAAAATCATAGTATATTATACAGGAGTTTCGTTCAAAAAAATCAAATTTAATTGGGGATTATTTGAAATGATACGAGACTTTTCTGATCATTTATATATGTTAAGAGGGAAGGTTATGATGGAAGTCCATGCAAAAAAATCATATGAAAAATAGATTCTATGAAACTTTACGAAATGCAAGTTTCAGTCAAAAAATCATAATATATTATACAATAGTTTATACTAGTTTCGGACAATAATCAAATTAAATCGGGGTCTGTTCAAAATGATACGAAACTTCTAATATCATTTATATAATTTACGAGGGAAGGTCATGATGGAAGTCCATGCAAAAAATCATATGAAAATTATATTCTATGAAACTTTTCGAAATGCAATTTTCGATAAAAAATCATAGTATATAATACACTAGTTTCAGTCCAAAAAATCAAATTTAATTGGTGATTATTTGAAATGCTACGATACTTTTCAGATCATTTATATATGTTAAGAGGGAAGGTTAAGATGGAATACCATGCAAAAAAATCATATGAAAACTAGGTTCTATGAAACTTTTCGAAATGCAAGTTTCGGTCAAAATATCTTTATATATTATACACTAGTTTATACTAGTTTCGGTCAAAAATCAAATTAAATCGGGGACTGTTCAAAATGATACGAATAATCTAATATCATTTATATATTTTATGAGGGAAGGTTATGATGGAATTCCATGCAAAAAATCATCCGAAAATTAGATTCTATGAAACTTTTGGAAATTTAAGTTTCGGTCAAAAATCATAGTATATTATACACGAGTTTCGGTCAAAAAAATCAAATTTAATTGGGGATTATTTGAAATGATACGAGACTTTTCTGATCATTTATATATGTTAAGAGGGAAGGTTATGATGGAAGTCCATGCAAAAAAATCATATGAAAACTATATTCTATGAAACTTTTCGAAATGCAAGTTTCGGTCAAAATATCTTTATATATTATACCCTAGTTTATACTAGTTTCGGTCAATAATCAAATTAAATCGGGGACTGTTCAAAATGATACGAAAGTTCTAATATCATTTATATAATTTACGAGGGAAGGTCATGATGGAAGTCCATGAAAAAATCATTTGAAAATTATATTCTATTAAACTTTTCGAAATGCAATTTTCGATAAAAAATCATAGTATATTATACACTAGTTTCGGTCCAAAAAATCAAATTTAATTGGTGATTATTTGAAATGCTACGATACTTTTCAGATCATTTATATATGTTAAGAGGGAAGGTTATGATGGAATACCATGCAAAAAAATCATATGAAAACTAGATTCTATGAAACTTTTCGAAATGCAAGTTTCGGTCAAAATATCTTTATATATTATACCCTAGTTTATACTAGTTTCGGACAATAATCAAATTAAATCGGGGTCTGTTCAAAATGATACGAAACTTCTAATATCATTTATATAATTTACGAGGGAAGGTCATGATGGAAGTCCATGCAAAAAATCATATGAAAATTATATTCTATGAAACTTTTCGAAATGCAATTTTCGATAAAAAATCATAGTATATTATACACTAGTTTCGGTCCAAAAAATCAAATTTAATTGGTGATTATTTGAAATGCTACGATACTTTTCAGATCATTTATATATGTTAAGAGGGAAGGTTATGATGGAATACCATGCAAAAAAATCATATGAAAACTAGGTTCTATGAAACTTTTCGAAATGCAAGTTTCGTTCAAAATATCTTTATATATTATACACTAGTTTATACTAGTTTCGGTCAAAAATCAAATTAAATCGGGGACTGTTCGAAATGATAAGAATAATCTAATATCATTTATATATTTTATGAGGGAAGGTTATGATGGAATTCCATGCAAAAAATCATCCGAAAATTAGATTCTATGAAACTTTTTGAAATTTAAGTTTCGGTCAAAAATCATAGTATATTATACAGGAGTTTCGTTCAAAAAAATCAAATTTAATTGGGGATTATTTGAAATGATACGAGACTTTTCTGATCATTTATATATGTTAAGAGGGAAGGTTATGATGGAAGTCCATGCAAAAAAATCATATGAAAAATAGATTCTATGAAACTTTACGAAATGCAAGTTTCAGTCAAAAAATCATAATATATTATACAATAGTTTATACTAGTTTCGGACAATAATCAAATTAAATCGGGGTCTGTTCAAAATGATACGAAACTTCTAATATCATTTATATAATTTACGAGGGAAGGTCATGATGGAAGTCCATGCAAAAAATCATATGAAAATTATATTCTATGAAACTTTTCGAAATGCAATTTTCGATAAAAAATCATAGTATATAATACACTAGTTTCAGTCCAAAAAATCAAATTTAATTGGTGATTATTTGAAATGCTACGATACTTTTCAGATCATTTATATATGTTAAGAGGGAAGGTTATGATGGAATACCATGCAAAAAAATCATATGAAAACTAGGTTCTATGAAACTTTTCGAAATGCAAGTTTCGTTCAAAATATCTTTATATATTATACACTAGTTTATACTAGTTTCGGTCAAAAATCAAATTAAATCGGGGACTGTTCGAAATGATAAGAATAATCTAATATCATTTATATATTTTATGAGGGAAGGTTATGATGGAATTCCATGCAAAAAATCATCCGAAAATTAGATTCTATGAATCTTTTTGAAATTTAAGTTTCGGTCAAAAATCATAGTATATTATACAGGAGTTTCGGTCAAAAAAATCAAATTTAATTGGGGATTATTTGAAATGATACGAGACTTTTCTGATCATTTATATATGTTAAGAGGGAAGGTTATGATGGAAGTCCATGCAAAAAAATCATATGAAAAATAGATTCTATGAAACTTTACGAAATGCAAGTTTCAGTCAAAAAATCATAATATATTATACAATAGTTTATACTAGTTTCGGACAATAATCAAATTAAATCGGGGTCTGTTCAAAATGATACGAAACTTCTAATATCATTTATATAATTTACGAGGGAAGGTCATGATGGAAGTCCATGCAAAAAATCATATGAAAATTATATTCTATGAAACTTTTCGAAATGCAATTTTCGATAAAAAATCATAGTATATAATACACTAGGTTCAGTCCAAAAAATCAAATTTAATTGGTGATTATTTGAAATGCTACGATACTTTTCAGATCATTTATATATGTTAAGAGGGAAGGTTAAGATGGAATACCATGCAAAAAAATCATATGAAAACTAGGTTCTATGAAACTTTTCGAAATGCAAGTTTCGGTCAAAATATCTTTATATATTATACCCTAGTTTATACTAGTTTCGGACAATAATCAAATTAAATCGGGGTCTGTTCAAAATGATACGAAACTTCTAATATCATTTATATAATTTACGAGGGAAGGTCATGATGGAAGTCCATGCAAAAAATCATATGAAAATTATATTCTATGAAACTTTTCGAAATGCAATTTTCGATAAAAAATCATAGTATATTATACACTAGTTTCGGTCCAAAAAATCAAATTTAATTGGTGATTATTTGAAATGCTACGATACTTTTCAGATCATTTATATATGTTAAGAGGGAAGGTTATGATGGAATACCATGCAAAAAAATCATATGAAAACTAGGTTCTATGAAACTTTTCGAAATGCAAGTTTCGTTCAAAATATCTTTATATATTATAAACTAGTTTATACTAGTTTCGGTCAAAAATCAAATTAAATCGGGGACTGTTCGAAATGATAAGAATAATCTAATATCATTTATATATTTTATGAGGGAAGGTTATGATGGAATTCCATGCAAAAAATCATCCGAAAATTAGATTCTATGAAACTTTTTGAAATTTAAGTTTCGGTCAAAAATCATAGTATATTATACAGGAGTTTCGGTCAAAAAAATCAAATTTAATTGGGGATTATTTGAAATGATACGAGACTTTTCTGATCATTTATATATGTTAAGAGGGAAGGTTATGATGGAAGTCCATGCAAAAAAATCATATGAAAAATAGATTCTATGAAACTTTACGAAATGCAAGTTTCAGTCAAAAAATCATAATATATTATACAATAGTTTATACTAGTTTCGGACAATAATCAAATTAAATCGGGGTCTGTTCAAAATGATACGAAACTTCTAATATCATTTATATAATTTACGAGGGAAGGTCATGATGGAAGTCCATGCAAAAAATCATATGAAAATTATATTCTATGAAACTTTTCGAAATGCAATTTTCGATAAAAAATCATAGTATATAATACACTAGGTTCAGTCCAAAAAATCAAATTTAATTGGTGATTATTTGAAATGCTACGATACTTTTCAGATCATTTATATATGTTAAGAGGGAAGGTTAAGATGGAATACCATGCAAAAAAATCATATGAAAACTAGGTTCTATGAAACTTTTCGAAATGCAAGTTTCGGTCAAAATATCTTTATATATTATACACTAGTTTATACTAGTTTCGGTCAAAAATCAAATTAAATCGGGGACTGTTCAAAATGATACGAATAATCTAATATCATTTATATATTTTATGAGGGAAGGTTATGATGGAATTCCATGCAAAAAATCATCCGAAAATTAGATTCTATGAAACTTTTGGAAATTTAAGTTTCGGTCAAAAATCATAGTATATTATACACGAGTTTCGGTCAAAAAAATCAAATTTAATTGGGGATTATTTGAAATGATACGAGACTTTTCTGATCATTTATATATGTTAAGAGGGAAGGTTATGATGGAAGTCCATGCAAAAAAATCATATGAAAACTATATTCTATGAAACTTTTCGAAATGCATGTTTCGGTCAAAATATCTTTATATATTATACCCTAGTTTATACTAGTTTCGGTCAATAATCAAATTAAATCGGGGACTGTTCAAAATGATACGAAAGTTCTAATATCATTTATATAATTTACGAGGGAAGGTCATGATGGAAGTCCATGAAAAAATCATTTGAAAATTATATTCTATTAAACTTTTCGAAATGCAATTTTCGATAAAAAATCATAGTATATTATACACTAGTTTCGGTCCAAAAAATCAAATTTAATTGGTGATTATTTGAAATGCTACGATACTTTTCAGATCATTTATATATGTTAAGAGGGAAGGTTATGATGGAATACCATGCAAAAAAATCATATGAAAACTAGATTCTATGAAACTTTTCGAAATGCAAGTTTCGGTCAAAATATCTTTATATATTATACCCTAGTTTATACTAGTTTCGGACAATAATCAAATTAAATCGGGGTCTGTTCAAAATGATACGAAACTTCTAATATCATTTATATAATTTACGAGGGAAGGTCATGATGGAAGTCCATGCAAAAAATCATATGAAAATTATATTCTATGAAACTTTTCGAAATGCAATTTTCGATAAAAAATCATAGTATATTATACACTAGTTTCGGTCCAAAAAATCAAATTTAATTGGTGATTATTTGAAATGCTACGATACTTTTCAGATCATTTATATATGTTAAGAGGGAAGGTTATGATGGAATACCATGCAAAAAAATCATATGAAAACTAGGTTCTATGAAACTTTTCGAAATGCAAGTTTCGTTCAAAATATCTTTATATATTATACACTAGTTTATACTAGTTTCGGTCAAAAATCAAATTAAATCGGGGACTGTTCGAAATGATAAGAATAATCTAATATCATTTATATATTTTATGAGGGAAGGTTATGATGGAATTCCATGCAAAAAATCATCCGAAAATTAGATTCTATGAATCTTTTTGAAATTTAAGTTTCGGTCAAAAATCATAGTATATTATACAGGAGTTTCGGTCAAAAAAATCAAATTTAATTGGGGATTATTTGAAATGATACGAGACTTTTCTGATCATTTATATATGTTAAGAGGGAAGGTTATGATGGAAGTCCATGCAAAAAAATCATATGAAAAATAGATTCTATGAAACTTTACGAAATGCAAGTTTCAGTCAAAAAATCATAATATATTATACAATAGTTTATACTAGTTTCGGACAATAATCAAATTAAATCGGGGTCTGTTCAAAATGATACGAAACTTCTAATATCATTTATATAATTTACGAGGGAAGGTCATGATGGAAGTCCATGCAAAAAATCATATGAAAATTATATTCTATGAAACTTTTCGAAATGCAATTTTCGATAAAAAATCATAGTATATAATACACTAGGTTCAGTCCAAAAAATCAAATTTAATTGGTGATTATTTGAAATGCTACGATACTTTTCAGATCATTTATATATGTTAAGAGGGAAGGTTAAGATGGAATACCATGCAAAAAAATCATATGAAAACTAGGTTCTATGAAACTTTTCGAAATGCAAGTTTCGGTCAAAATATCTTTATATATTATACACTAGTTTATACTAGTTTCGGTCAAAAATCAAATTAAATCGGGGACTGTTCAAAATGATACGAATAATCTAATATCATTTATATATTTTATGAGGGAAGGTTATGATGGAATTCCATGCAAAAAATCATCCGAAAATTAGATTCTATGAAACTTTTGGAAATTTAAGTTTCGGTCAAAAATCATAGTATATTATACACTAGTTTCGGTCAAAAAAATCAAATTTAATTGGGGATTATTTGAAATGATACGAGACTTTTCTGATCATTTATATATGTTAAGAGGGAAGGTTATGATGGAAGTCCATGCAAAAAAATCATATGAAAACTATATTCTATGAAACTTTTCGAAATGCAAGTTTCGGTCAAAATATCTTTATATATTATACCCTAGTTTATACTAGTTTCGGTTAATAATCAAATTAAATCGGGGACTGTTCAAAATGATACGAAAGTTCTAATATCATTTATATAATTTACGAGGGAAGGTCATGATGGAAGTCCATGAAAAAATCATTTGAAAATTTTATTCTATTAAACTTTTCGAAATGCAATTTTCGATAAAAAATCATAGTATATTATACACTAGTTTCGGTCCAAAAAATCAAATTTAATTGGTGATTATTTGAAATGCTACGATACTTTTCAGATCATTTATATATGTTAAGAGGGAAGGTTATGATGGAATACCATGCAAAAAAATCATATGAAAACTAGATTCTATGAAACTTTTCGAAATGCAAGTTTCGGTCAAAATATCTTTATATATTATACCCTAGTTTATACTAGTTTCGGACAATAATCAAATTAAATCGGGGTCTGTTCAAAATGATACGAAACTTCTAATATCATTTATATAATTTACGAGGGAAGGTCATGATGGAAGTCCATGCAAAAAATCATATGAAAATTATATTCTATGAAACTTTTCGAAATGCAATTTTCGATAAAAAATCATAGTATATTATACACTAGTTTCGGTCCAAAAAATCAAATTTAATTGGTGATTATTTGAAATGCTACGATACTTTTCAGATCATTTATATATGTTAAGAGGGAAGGTTATGATGGAATACCATGCAAAAAAATCATATGAAAACTAGGTTCTATGAAACTTTTCGAAATGCAAGTTTCGTTCAAAATATCTTTATATATTATACACTAGTTTATACTAGTTTCTGTCAAAAATCAAATTAAATCGGGGACTGTTCGAAATGATAAGAATAATCTAATATCATTTATATATTTTATGAGGGAAGGTTATGATGGAATTCCATGCAAAAAATCATCCGAAAATTAGATTCTATGAAACTTTTTGAAATTTAAGTTTCGGTCAAAAATCATAGTATATTATACAGGAGTTTCGGTCAAAAAAATCAAATTTAATTGGGGATTATTTGAAATGATACGAGACTTTTCTGATCATTTATATATGTTAAGAGGGAAGGTTATGATGGAAGTCCATGCAAAAAAATCATATGAAAAATAGATTCTATGAAACTTTACGAAATGCAAGTTTCAGTCAAAAAATCATAATATATTATACAATAGTTTATACTAGTTTCGGACAATAATCAAATTAAATCGGGGTCTGTTCAAAATGATACGAAACTTCTAATATCATTTATATAATTTACGAGGGAAGGTCATGATGGAAGTCCATGCAAAAAATCATATGAAAATTATATTCTATGAAACTTTTCGAAATGCAATTTTCGATAAAATATCATAGTATATAATACACTAGTTTCAGTCCAAAAAATCAAATTTAATTGGTGATTATTTGAAATGCTACGATACTTTTCAGATCATTTATATATGTTAAGAGGGAAGGTTAAGATGGAATACCATGCAAAAAAATCATATGAAAACTAGGTTCTATGAAACTTTTCGAAATGCAAGTTTCGGTCAAAATATCTTTATATATTATACACTAGTTTATACTAGTTTCGGTCAAAAATCAAATTAAATCGGGGACTGTTCAAAATGATACGAATAATCTAATATCATTTATATATTTTATGAGGGAAGGTTATGATGGAATTCCATGCAAAAAATCATCCGAAAATTAGATTCTATGAAACTTTTGGAAATTTAAGTTTCGGTCAAAAATCATAGTATATTATACACTAGTTTCGGTCAAAAAAATCAAATTTAATTGGGGATTATTTGAAATGATACGAGACTTTTCTGATCATTTATATATGTTAAGAGGGAAGGTTATGATGGAAGTCCATGCAAAAAAATCATATGAAAACTATATTCTATGAAACTTTTCGAAATGCAAGTTTCGGTCAAAATATCTTTATATATTATACCCTAGTTTATACTAGTTTCGGTCAATAATCAAATTAAATCGGGGACTGTTCAAAATGATACGAAAGTTCTAATATCATTTATATAATTTACGAGGGAAGGTCATGATGGAAGTCCATGAAAAAATCATTTGAAAATTATATTCTATTAAACTTTTCGAAATGCAATTTTCGATAAAAAATCATAGTATATTATACACTAGTTTCGGTCCAAAAAATCAAATTTAATTGGTGATTATTTGAAATGCTACGATACTTTTCAGATCATTTATATATGTTAAGAGGGAAGGTTATGATGGAATACCATGCAAAAAAATCATATGAAAACTAGATTCTATGAAACTTTTCGAAATGCAAGTTTCGGTCAAAATATCTTTATATATTATACCCTAGTTTATACTAGTTTCGGACAATAATCAAATTAAATCGGGGTCTGTTGAAAATGATACGAAACTTCTAATATCATTTATATAATTTACGAGGGAAGGTCATGATGGAAGTCCATGCAAAAAATCATATGAAAATTATATTCTATGAAACTTTTCGAAATGCAATTTTCGATAAAAAATCATAGTATATTATACACTAGTTTCGGTCCAAAAAATCAAATTTAATTGGTGATTATTTGAAATGCTACGATACTTTTCAGATCATTTATATATGTTAAGAGGGAAGGTTATGATGGAATACCATGCAAAAAAATCATATGAAAACTAGGTTCTATGAAACTTTTCGAAATGCAAGTTTCGTTCAAAATATCTTTATATATTATACACTAGTTTATACTAGTTTCTGTCAAAAATCAAATTAAATCGGGGACTGTTCGAAATGATAAGAATAATCTAATATCATTTATATATTTTATGAGGGAAGGTTATGATGGAATTCCATGCAAAAAATCATCCGAAAATTAGATTCTATGAAACTTTTTGAAATTTAAGTTTCGGTCAAAAATCATAGTATATTATACACGAGTTTCGATCAAAAAAATCAAATTTAATTGGGGATTATTTGAAATGATACGAGACTTTTCTGATCATTTATATATGTTAAGAGGGAAGGTTATGATGGAAGTCCATGCAAAAAAATCATATGAAAAATAGATTCTATGAAACTTTACGAAATGCAAGTTTCAGTCAAAAAATCATAATATATTATACAATAGTTTATACTAGTTTCGGACAATAATCAAATTAAATCGGGGTCTGTTCAAAATGATACGAAACTTCTAATATCATTTATATAATTTACGAGGGAAGGTCATGATGGAAGTCAATGCAAAAAATCATATGAAAATTATATTCTATGAAACTTTTCGAAATGCAATTTTCGATAAAATATCATAGTATATAATACACTAGTTTCAGTCCAAAAAATCAAATTTAATTGGTGATTATTTGAAATGCTACGTTACTTTTCAGATCATTTATATATGTTAAGAGGGAAGGTTAAGATGGAATACCATGCAAAAAAACCATATGAAAACTAGGTTCTATGAAACTTTTCGAAATGCAAGTTTCGGTCAAAATATCTTTAGATATTATACACTAGTTTATACTAGTTTCGGTCAAAAATCAAATTAAATCGGGGACTGTTCAAAATGATACGAATAATCTAATATCATTTATATATTTTATGAGGGAAGGTTATGATGGAATTCCATGCAAAAAATCATCCGAAAATTAGATTCTATGAAACTTTTGGAAATTAAAGTTTCGGTCAAAAATCATAGTATATTATACACGAGTTTCGGTCAAAAAAATCAAATTTAATTGGGGATTATTTGAAATGATACGAGACTTTTCTGATCATTTATATATGTTAAGAGGGAAGGTTATGATGGAAATCCATGCAAAAAATCATATGAAAACTAGATTCTATGAAACTTTTCGAAATGCAAGTTTCAGTCAAAAAATCATAATATATTATACACTAGTTTATACTAGTTTCGGTCAATAATCAAATTAAATCGGGGACTGTTCAAAATGATACGAAACTTTTAATATCATTTATATAATTTACGAGGGAAGGTTATGATGGAAGTCCATGCAAAAAATCATCCGAAAATTAGATTCTATGAAACTTTTTGAAATGCAATTTTCGGTCAAAAATCATAGTATATTATACACGAGTTTCGGTCAAAAAAATCAAATTTATTTGGGGATTATTTGAAATGATACGATACTTTTCAGATCATTTATATATGTTAAGAGGGAAGGTTATGATGGAAATCCAGGCAAAAAAATCATCTGAAAACTAGATTCTATGAAACTTTACGAAATGCAAGTTTCAGTCTAAAAATCATAATATATTATACACTAGTTTATACTAGTTTCGGACAATAATCAAATTAAATCGGGGTCTGTTCAAAATGATACGAAACTTCTAATATCATTTATATAATTTACGAGGGAAGGTCATGATGGAAGTCCATGCAAAAAATCATATGAAAATTATATTCTATGAAACTTTTCGAAATGCAATTTTCGATAAAACATCATAGTATATTATACACTAGTTTCGGTCAAAAAAATCAAATTTAATTGGGGATTATTTGAAATGATACGATACTTTTCTGATCATTTATATATGTTAAGAGGGAAGGTTATGATGGAAATCCATGCAAAAAAATCATCTGAAAACTAGATTCTATGAAACTTTACGAAATGCAAGTTTCAGTCAAAAAATCATAATATATTATACACTAGTTTATACTAGTTTCGGTCAATAATCAAATTAAATCGGGGACTGTTCAAAATGATACGAAACTTCTAATATCATTTATATAATTTACGAGGGAAGGTCATGATGGAAGTCCATGCAAAAAATCATATGAAAATTATATTCTATGAAACTTTTCGAAATGCAATTTTCGATAAAAAATCATAGTATATAATACACTAGTTTCGGTCCAAAAAATCAAATTTAATTGGTGATTATTTGAAATGCTACGATACTTTTCAGATCATTTATATATGTTAAGAGGGAAGGTTATGATGGAATACCATGCAAAAAAATCATATGAAAACTAGGTTCTATGAAACTTTTCGAAATGCAAGTTTCGGTCAAAATATCTTTATATATTATACACTAGTTTATACTAGTTTCGGTCAAAAATCAAATTAAATCGGGGACTATTCAAAATGATACGAATAATCTAATATCATTTATATATTTTATGAGGGAAGGTTATGATGGAATTTCTTGCAAAAAATCATCCGAAAATTAGATTCAATGAAACTTTTTGAAAATTAAGTTTCGGTCAAAAATCATAGTATATTATACACGAGTTTCGGTCAAAAAAATCAAATTTAATTGGGGATTATTTGAAATGATACGAGACTTTTCTGATCATTTATATATGTTAAGAGGGAAGGTTATGATGGAAGTCCATGCAAAAAAATCATATGAGAACTATATTCTATGAAACTTTTCGAAATGCAAGTTTCGGTCAAAATATCTTTATATATTATACCCTAGTTTATACTAGTTTCGGTCAATAATCAAATTAAATCGGGGACTGTTCAAAATGATACGAAAGTTCTAATATCATTTATATAATTTACGAGGGAAGGTCATGATGGAAGTCCATGAAAAAATCATTTGAAAATTATATTCTATTAAACTTTTCGAAATGCAATTTTCGATAAAAAATCATAGTATATTATACACTAGTTTCGGTCCAAAAAATCAAATTTAATTGGTGATGATTTGAAATGCTACGATACTTTTCAGATCATTTATATATGTTAAGAGGGAAGGTTATGATGGAATACCATGCAAAAAAATCATATGAAAACTAGATTCTATGAAACTTTTCGAAATGCAAGTTTCGGTCAAAATATCTTTATATATTATACACTAGTTTATACTAGTTTCGGTCAAAAATCAAATTAAATCAGGGACTATTCGAAATGATACGAATAATCTAATATCATTTATATATTTTATGAGGGAAGGTTATGATGGAATTCCATGCAAAAAATCATCCGAAAATTAGATTCTATGAAACTTTTTGAAATTTAAGTTTCGGTCAAAAATCATAGTATATTATACACGAGTTTCGGTCAAAAAAATGAAATTTAATTGGGGATTATTTGAAATGATACGAGACTTTTCTGATCATTTATATATGTTAAGAGGGAAGGTTATGATGGAAATCCAGGCAAAAAAATAATCTGAAAACTAGATTCTATGAAACTTTACGAAATGCAAGTTTCAGTCTAAAAATCATAATATATTATACACTAGTTTATACTAGTTTCGGACAATAATCAAATTAAATCGGGGTCTGTTCAAAATGATACGAAACTTCTAATATCATTTATATAATTTACGAGGGAAGGTCATGATGGAAGTCCATGCAAAAAATCATATGAAAATTATATTCTATGAAACTTTTCGAAAAGCAATTTTCGATAAAACATCATAGTATATTATACACTAGTTTCGGTCAAAAAAATCAAATTTAATTGGGGATTATTTGAAATGATACGAGACTTTTCTGATCATTTATATATGTTAAGAGGGAAGGTTATGATGGAATACCATGCAAAAAAATCATATGAAAACTAGGTTCTATGAAACTTTTCGAAATGCAAGTTTCGTTCAAAATATCTTTATATATTATACACTAGTTTATACTAGTTTCGGTCAAAAATCAAATTAAATCGGGGACTGTTCAAAATGATAAGAATAATCTAATATCATTTATATATTTTATGAGGGAAGTTTATGATGGAATTCCATGCAAAAAATCATCCGAAAATTAGATTCTATGAAACTTTTTGAAATTTAAGTTTCGGTATAAAATCATAGTATATTATACAGGAGTTTCGGTCAAAAAAATCAAATTTAATTGGGGATTATTTGAAATGATACGAGACTTTTCTGATCATTTATATATGTTAAGAGGGAAGGTTATGATGGAAGTCCATGCAAAAAAATCATCTGAAAACTAGATTCTAGGAAACTTTACGAAATGCAAGTTTCAGTCAAAAAATCATAATATATTATACACTAGTTTATACTAGTTTCGGACAATAATCAAATTAAATCGGGGACTGTTCAAAATGATACGAAACTTCTAATATCATTTATATAATTTACGAGGGAAGGTCATGATGGAAGTCCATGCAAAAAATCATATGAAAATTATATTCTATGAAACTTTTCGAAATGCAATTTTCGATAAAAAATCATAGTATATAATACACTAGTTTCGGTCAAAAAAATAAAATTTAATTGGTGATTATTTGAAATGCTACGATACTTTTCAGATCATTTATATATGTTAAGAGGGAAGGTTATGATGGAATACCATGCAAAAAAATCATATGAAAACTAGGTTCTATGAAACTTTTCGAAATGCAAGTTTCGTTCAAAATATCTTTATATATTATACACTAGTTTATACTAGTTTCGGTCAAAAATCAAATTAAATCGGGGACTGTTCAAAATGATACGAATAATCTAATATCATTTATATATTTTATGAGGGAAGGTTATGATGGATTTCCATGCAAAAAATCATCCGAAAATTAGATTCAATGAAACTTTTTGAAATTTAAGTTTCGGTCAAAAATCATAGTATATTATACACGAGTTTCGGTCAAAAAATCAAATTTAATTGGGGATTATTTGAAATGATACGAGACTTTTCTGATCATTTATATATGATAAGAGGGAAGGTTATGATGGAAATCCATGCAAAAAAATCATATGAAAACTAGATTCTATGAAACTTTACGAAATGCAAGTTTCAGTCAAAAAATCATAATATATTATACACTAGTTTATACTAATTTCGGTCAATAATCAAATTAAATCGGGGACTGTTCAAAATGATACGAAACTTCTAATATCATTTATATAATTTACGAGGGAAGGTCATGATGGAAGTCCATGCAAAAAATCATATGAAAATTATATTCTATGAAACTTTTCGAAAAGCAATTTTCGATCAAAAATCATAGTATATAATACACTAGTTTCGGTCCAAAAAATCAAATTTAATTGGTGATTATTTGAAATTCTACGATACTTTTCAGATCATTTATATATGTTAAGAGGGAAGGTTATGATGGAATACCATGCAAAAAAAGCATATGAAAACTAGGTACTATGAAACTTTTCGAAATGCAAGTTTCGTTCAAAATATCTTTATATATTATACACTAGTTTATACTAGTTTCGGTCAAAAATCAAATTAAATCGGGGACTGTTCGAAATGATAAGAATAATCTAATATTATTTATATATTTTATGAGGGAAGGTTATGATGGAATTCCATGCAAAAAATCATCCGAAAATTAGATTCTATGAAACTTTTTGAAATTTAAGTTTCGGTCAAAAATCATAGTATATTATACACGAGTTTCGGTCAAAAAAATGAAATTTAATTGGGGATTATTTGAAATGATACGAGACTTTTCTGATCATTTATATATGTTAAGAGGGAAGGTTATGATGGAAGTCCATGCAAAAAAATCATCTGAAAACTAGATTCTATGAAACTTTACGAAATGCAAGTTTCAGTCAAAAAATCATAATATATTATACACTAGTTTATACTAGTTTCGGTCAATAATCAAATTAAATCGGGGACTGTTCAAAATGATACGAAACTTCTAATATCATTTATATAATTTACGAGGGAAGGTCATGATGGAAGTCCATGCAAAAAATCATATGAAAATTATATTCTATGAAACTTTTCGAAATGCAATTTTCGATAAAAAATCATAGTATATAATACACTAGTTTCGGTCAAAAAAATAAAATTTAATTGGTGATTATTTGAAATGCTACGATACTTTTCAGATCATTTATATATGTTAAGAGGGAAGGTTATGATGGAATACCATGCAAAAAAATCATATGAAAACTAGGTTCTATGAAACTTTTCGAAATGCAAGTTTCGTTCAAAATATCTTTATATATTATACACTAGTTTATACTAGTTTCGGTCAAAAATCAAATTAAATCGGGGACTGTTCAAAATGATAAGAATAATCTAATATCATTTATATATTTTATGAGGGAAGGTTATGATGGAATTCCATGCAAAAAATCATCCGAAAATTAGATTCTATGAAACTTTTTGAAATTTAAGTTTCGGTCAAAAATCATAGTATATTATACACGATCTTCGATCAAAAAAATCAAATTTAATTGGGGATTATTTGAAATGATACGAGACTTTTCTGATCATTTATATATGTTAAGAGGGAAGGTTATGATGGAAATCCATGCAAAAAAATCATCTGAAAACTAGATTCTATGAAACTTTACGAAATGCAAGTTTCAGTCAAAAAATCATAATATATTATACACTAGTTTATACTAGTTTCGGTCAATAATCAAATTAAATCGGGGACTGTTCAAAATGATACGAAACTTCTAATATCATTTATGAAATTTACGAGGGAAGGTCATGATGGTAGTCCATGCAAAAAATTATATGAAAATTATATTCTATGAAACTTTTCGAAATGCAATTTTCGATCAAAAATCATAGTATATAATACACTAGTTTCGGTCCAAAAAATCAAATTTAATTGGTGATTATTTGAAATGCTACGATACTTTTCAGATCATTTATATATGTTAAGAGGGAAGGTTATGATGGAATACCATGCAAAAAAATCATATGAAAACTAGGTACTATGAAACTTTTCGAAATGCAAGTTTCGTTCAAAATATCTTTATATATTATACACTAGTTTATACTAGTTTCGGTCAAAAATCAAATTAAATCGGGGACTGTTCGAAATGATAAGAATAATCTAATATCATTTATATATTTTATGAGGGAAGGTTATGATGGAATTCCATGCAAAAAATCATCCGAAAATTAGATTCTATGAAACTTTTTGAAATTTAAGTTTCGGTCAAAAATCATAGTATATTATACACGATCTTCGGTCAAAAAAATCAAATTTAATTGGGGATTATTTGAAATGATACGAGACTTTTCTGATCATTTATATATGTTAAGAGGGAAGGTTATGATGGAAATCCATGCAAAAAAATCATCTGAAAACTAGATTCTATGAAACTTTACGAAATGCAAGTTTCAGTCAAAAAATCATAATATATTATACACTAGTTTATACTAGTTTCGGTCAATAATCAAATTAAATCGGGGACTGTTCAAAATGATACGAAACTTCTAATATCATTTATATAATTTACGAGGGAAGGTCATGATGGAAGTCCATGCAAAAAATCATATGAAAATTATATTCTATGAAACTTTTCGAAATGCAATTTTCGATAAAAAATCATAGTATATAATACACTAGTTTCGGTCAAAAAAATAAAATTTAATTGGTGATTATTTGAAATGCTACGATACTTTTCAGATCATTTATATATGTTAAGAGGGAAGGTTATGATGGAATACCATGCAAAAAAATCATATGAAAACTAGGTTCTATGAAACTTTTCGAAATGCAAGTTTCGTTCAAAATATCTTTATATATTATACACTAGTTTATACTAGTTTCGGTCAAAAATCAAATTAAATCGGGGACTGTTCAAAATGATAAGAATAATCTAATATCATTTATATATTTTATGAGGGAAGGTTATGATGGAATTCCATGCAAAAAATCATCCGAAAATTAGATTCTATGAAACTTTTTGAAATTTAAGTTTCGGTCAAAAATCATAGTATATTATACACGATCTTCGATCAAAAAAATCAAATTTAATTGGGGATTATTTGAAATGATACGAGACTTTTCTGATCATTTATATATGTTAAGAGGGAAGGTTATGATGGAAATCCATGCAAAAAAATCATCTGAAAACTAGATTCTATGAAACTTTACGAAATGCAAGTTTCAGTCAAAAAATCATAATATATTATACACTAGTTTATACTAGTTTCGGTCAATAATCAAATTAAATCGGGGACTGTTCAAAATGATACGAAACTTCTAATATCATTTATGAAATTTACGAGGGAAGGTCATGATGGTAGTCCATGCAAAAAATTATATGAAAATTATATTCTATGAAACTTTTCGAAATGCAATTTTCGATCAAAAATCATAGTATATAATACACTAGTTTCGGTCCAAAAAATCAAATTTAATTGGTGATTATTTGAAATGCTACGATACTTTTCAGATCATTTATATATGTTAAGAGGGAAGGTTATGATGGAATACCATGCAAAAAAATCATATGAAAACTAGGTACTATGAAACTTTTCGAAATGCAAGTTTCGTTCAAAATATCTTTATATATTATACACTAGTTTATACTAGTTTCGGTCAAAAATCAAATTAAATCGGGGACTGTTCGAAATGATAAGAATAATCTAATATCATTTATATATTTTATGAGGGAAGGTTATGATGGAATTCCATGCAAAAAATCATCCGAAAATTAGATTCTATGAAACTTTTTGAAATTTAAGTTTCGGTCAAAAATCATAGTATATTATACACGATCTTCGGTCAAAAAAATCAAATTTAATTGGGGATTATTTGAAATGATACGAGACTTTTCTGATCATTTATATATGTTAAGAGGGAAGGTTATGATGGAAATCCATGCAAAAAAATCATCTGAAAACTAGATTCTATGAAACTTTACGAAATGCAAGTTTCAGTCAAAAAATCATAATATATTATACACTAGTTTATACTAGTTTCGGTCAATAATCAAATTAAATCGGGGACTGTTCAAAATGATACGAAACTTCTAATATCATTTATATAATTTACGAGGGAAGGTCATGATGGAAGTCCATGCAAAAAATCATATGAAAATTATATTCTATGAAACTTTTCGAAATGCAATTTTCGATAAAAAATCATAGTATATAATACACTAGTTTCGATCAAAAAAATCAAATTTAATTGGTGATTATTTGAAATGCTACGATACTTTTCAGATCATTTATATATGTTAAGAGGGAAGGTTATGATGGAATACCATGCAAAAAAATCATATGAAAACTAGGTTCTATGAAACTTTTCGAAATGCAAGTTTCGGTCAAAATATCTTTATATATTATACACTAGTTTATACTAGTTTCGGTCAAAAATCAAATTAAATCGGGGACTGTTCAAAATGATACGAATAATCTAATATCATTTATATATTTTATGAGGGAAGGTTATGATGGAATTCCATGCAAAAAATCATCCGAAAATTAGATTCTATGAAACTTTTTGAAATTTAAGTTTCGGTCAAAAATCATAGTATATTATACACGAGTTTCGGTCAAAAAAATGAAATTTAATTGGGGATTATTTGAAATGATACGAGACTTTTCTGATCATTTATATATGTTAAGAGGGAAGGTTATGATGGAAGTCCATGCAAAAAAATCATATGAAAACTAGATTCTATGAAACTTTTTGAAATGCAAGTTTCGGTCAAAATATCTTTATATATTATACCCTAGTTTATACTAGTTTCGGTCAATAATCAAATTAAATCGGGGTCTGTTCAAAATGATACGAAACTTCTAATATCATTTATATAATTTACGAGGGAAGGTCATGATGGAAGTCCATGAAAAAAATCATATGAAAATTATATTCTATGAAACTTTTCGAAATGCAATTTTCGATCAAAAATCATAGTATATTATACACTAGTTTCGGTCCAAATAATCAAATTTAATTGGTGATTATTTGAAATGCTACGATACTTTTCAGATCATTTATATATGTTAAGATGGAAGGTTATGATGGAATACCATGCAAAAAAATCATATGAAAACTAGGTTCTATGAAACTTTTCGAAATGCAAGTTTCGTTCAAAATATCTTTATATATTATACACTAGTTTATACTAGTTTCGGGCAAAAATCAAATTAAATCGGGGACTGTTCGAAATGATAAGAATAATCTAATATCATTTATATATTTTATGAGGGAAGGTTATGATGGAATTCCATGCAAAAAATCATCCGAAAATTAGATTCTATGAAACTTTTTGAAATTTAAGTTTCGGTCAAAAATCATAGTATATTATACACAAGTTTCGGTCAAAAAAATCAAATTTAATTGGGGATTATTTGAAATGATAAGAGACTTTTCTGCTCATTTATAGATGTTAAGAGGGAAGGTTATGTTGGAAATCCATGCAAAAAAATCATCTGAAAACTAGATTCTATGAAACTTTACGAAATGCAAGTTTCAGTCAAAAAATCATAATATATTATACACTAGTTTATACTAGTTTCGGTCAATAATCAAATTAAATCGGGGACTGTTCAAAATAATACGAAACTTCTAATATCATTTATATAATTTACGAGGGAAGGTCATGATGGAAGTCCATGCAAAAAATCATATGAAAATTATATTCTATGAAACTTTTCGAAATGCAATTTTCGATAAAAAATCATAGTATATAATACACTAGTTTCGGTCCAAAAAATCAAATTTAATTGGTGATTATTTGAAAAGATACGATACTTTTCAGATCATTTATATATGTTAAGAGGGAAGGTTAAGATGGAATACCATGCAAAAAAATCATATGAAAACTAGGTTCTATGAAACTTTTCGAAATGCATGTTTCGGTCAAAATATCTTTATATATTATACACTAGTTTATACTAGTTTCGGTCAAAAATCAAATTAAATCGGGGACTGTTTAAAATGATACGAATAATCTAATATCATTTATATATTTTATGAGGGAAGGTTATGATGGAATTCCATGCAAAAAATCATCCGAAAATTAGATTCTATGAAACTTTTTGAAATTTAAGTTTCGGTCAAAAATCATAGTATATTATACACGAGTTTCGGTCAAAAATATCAAATTTAATTGGGGATTATTTGAAATGATACGAGACTTTTCTGATCATTTATATATGTTAAGAGGGAAGGTTATGATGGAATACCATGCAAAAAAATCATATGAAAACTAGGTTCTATGAAACTTTTCGAAATGCAAGTTTCGTTCAAAATATCTTTATATATTATACACTAGTTTATACTAGTTTCGGGCAAAAATCAAATTAAATCGGGGACTGTTCGAAATGATAAGAATAATCTAATATCATTTATATATTTTATGAGGGAAGGTTATGATGGAATTCCATGCAAAAAATCATCCGAAAATTAGATTCTATGAAACTTTTTGAAATTTAAGTTTCGGTCAAAAATCATAGTATATTATACACAAGTTTCGGTCAAAAAAATCAAATTTAATTGGGGATTATTTGAAATGATAAGAGACTTTTCTGCTCATTTATAGATGTTAAGAGGGAAGGTTATGTTGGAAATCCATGCAAAAAAATCATCTGAAAACTAGATTCTATGAAACTTTACGAAATGCAAGTTTCAGTCAAAAAATCATAATATATTATACACTAGTTTATACTAGTTTCGGTCAATAATCAAATTAAATCGGGGACTGTTCAAAATAATACGAAACTTCTAATATCATTTATATAATTTACGAGGGAAGGTCATGATGGAAGTCCATGCAAAAAATCATATGAAAATTATATTCTATGAAACTTTTCGAAATGCAATTTTCGATAAAAAATCATAGTATATAATACACTAGTTTCGGTCCAAAAAATCAAATTTAATTGGTGATTATTTGAAAAGATACGATACTTTTCAGATCATTTATATATGTTAAGAGGGAAGGTTAAGATGGAATACCATGCAAAAAAATCATATGAAAACTAGGTTCTATGAAACTTTTCGAAATGCATGTTTCGGTCAAAATATCTTTATATATTATACACTAGTTTATACTAGTTTCGGTCAAAAATCAAATTAAATCGGGGACTGTTTAAAATGATACGAATAATCTAATATCATTTATATATTTTATGAGGGAAGGTTATGATGGAATTCCATGCAAAAAATCATCCGAAAATTAGATTCTATGAAACTTTTTGAAATTTAAGTTTCGGTCAAAAATCATAGTATATTATACACGAGTTTCGGTCAAAAATATCAAATTTAATTGGGGATTATTTGAAATGATACGAGACTTTTCTGATCATTTATATATGTTAAGAGGGAAGGTTATGTTGGAAATCCATGCAAAAAAATCATCCGAAAACTAGATTCTATGAAACTTTACGAAATGCAAGTTTCAGTCAAAAAATCATAATATATTATACACTAGTTTATACTAGTTTCGGTCAATAATCAAATTAAATCGGGGACTGTTCAAAATGATACGAAACTTCTAATATCATTTATATAATTTACGAGGGAAGGTCATGATGGAAGTCCATGCAAAAAATCATATGAAAATTATATTCTATGAAACTTTTCGAAATGCAATTTTCGATAAAAAATCATAGTATATAATACACTAGTTTCGGTCCAAAAAATCAAATTTAATTGGTGATTATTTGAAATGATACGATACTTTTCAGATCATTTATATATGTTAAGAGGGAAGGTTAAGATGGAATACCATGCAAAAAAATCATATGAAAACTAGGTTCTATGAAACTTTTCGAAATGCAAGTTTCGGTCAAAATATCTTTATATATTATACACTAGTTTATACTAGTTTCGGTCAAAAAACAAATTAAATCGGGGACTGTTCAAAATGATACGAATAATCAAATATCATTTATATATTTTATGAGGGATGGTTATGATGGAATTCCATGCAAAAAATCATCCGAAAATTAGATTCTATGAAACTTTTTGAAATTTAAGTTTCGGTCAAAAATCATAGTATATTATACACGAGTTTCGGTCCAAAAAATCAAATTTAATTGGGGATTATTTGAAATGATACGAGACTTTTCTGATCATTTATATATGTTAATAGGGAAGGTTAAGATGGAAATCCATGCAAAAAAATCATCTGAAAACTAGATTCTATGAAACTTTACGAAATGCAAGTTTCAGTCAAAAAATCATAATATATTATACACTAGTTTATACTAGTTTCGGTCAATAATCAAATTAAATCGGGGATTGTTCAAAATGATACGAAACTTCTAATATCATTTATATAATTTACGAGGGAAGGTCATGATGGAAGTCCATGAAAAAAATCATATGAAAATTATATTCTATGAAACTTTTCGAAATGCAATTTTCGATAAAAAATCATAGTATATAATACACTAGTTTCGGTCCAAAATATCAAATTTAATTGGGGATTATTTGAAATGATACGAGACTTTTCAGATCATTTATATATGTTAAGAGGGAAGGTTATGTTGGAAATCCATGCAAAAAAATCATCCGAAAACTAGATTCTATGAAACTTTACGAAATGCAAGTTTCGGTCAAAAAATCATAATATATTATACATTAGTTTATACTAGTTTCGGTCAATAATCAAATTAAATCGGGGACTGTTCAAAATGATACGAAACTTCTAATATCATTTATATAATTTACGAGGGAAGGTCATGATGGAAGTCCATACAAAAAATCATATGAAAATTATATTCTATGAAACTTTTCGAAATGCAATTTTCGATAAAAAATCATAGTATATTATACACTAGTTTCGGTCCAAAAAATCAAATTTAATTGGTGATTATTTGAAATGCTACGATACTTTTCTGATCATTTATATATGTTAAGAGGGAAGGTTATGATGGAATACCATGCAAAAAAATTATATGAAAACTAGATTCTGTGAAACTTTTCGAAATGCAAGTTTCGGTCAAAATATCTTTATATATTATACACTAGTTTATACTAGTTTCGGTCAAAAATCAAATTAAATCGGGGACTGTTCGAAATGATACGAATAATCTAATATCATTTATATATTTTATGAGGGAAGGTTATGATGGAATTCCATGCAAAAAATCATCCGAAAATTAGATTCAATGAAACTTTTTGAAATTTAAGTTTCGGTCAAAAATCATAGTATATTTATACACGAGTTTCGGTCAAAAAAATCAAATTTAATTGGGGATTATTTGAAATGATACGAGACTTTTCTGATCATTTATATATGTTAAGAGGGAAGGTTATGATGGAAATCCATGCAAAAAAATCATCTGAAAACTAGATTCTATGAAACTTTACGAAATGCAAGTTTCAATCAAAATATCTTTATATATTATACCCTAGTTTATACTAGTTTCGGTCAATAATCAAATTAAATCGGGGACTGTTCAAAATGATACGAAACTTCTAATATCATTTATATAATTTACGAGGGAAGGTCATGATGGAAGTCCATGCAAAAAATCATATGAAAATTATATTCTATGAAACTTTTCGAAATGCAATTTTTGAAAAAAAATCATAGTATATAATACACTAGTTTCGGTCCAAAAAATCAAATTTAATTGGTGATTATTTGAAATGCTACGATACTTTTCATATCATTTATATATGTTAAGAGGGAAGGTTATGATGGAATACCATGCAAAAAAATCATATGAAAACTAGGTTCTATGAAACTTTTCGAAATGCAAGTTTCGGTCAAAATATCTTTATATATTATACACTAGTTTATACTAGTTTCGGTCAAAAATCAAATTAAATCGGGGACTGTTCAAAATGATACGAATAATCTAATATCATTTATATATTTTATGAGGGAAGGTTATGATGGAATTCCATGCAAAAAATCATCCGAAAATTAGATTCTATGAAAATTTTTGAAATTTAAGTTTCGGTCAAAAATCATAGTATATTATACACGAGTTTCGGTCCAAAAAATCAAATTTAATTGGGGATTATTTGAAATGATACGAGACTTTTCTGATCATTTATATATGTTAATAGGGAAGGTTATGATGGAAATCCATGCAAAAAAATCATCTGAAAACTAGATTCTATGAAACTTTACGAAATGCAAGTTTCAGTCAAAAAATCATAATATATTATACACTAGTTTATACTAGTTTCGGTCAATAATCAAATTAAATCGGGGACTGTTCAAAATGATACGAAACTTCTAATATCATTTATATAATTTACGAGGGAAGGTCATGATGGAAGTCCATGCAAAAAATCATATGAAAATTATATTCTATGAAACTTTTCGAAATGCAATTTTCGATAAAAAATCATAGTATATAATACACTAGTTTCGGTCCAAAAAATCAAATTTAATTGGTGATTATTTGAAATGCTATGATACTTTTCAGATCATTTATATATGTTAAGAGGGAAGGTTATGATGGAATACCATGCAAAAAAATCATATGAAAACTAGGTTCTATGAAACTTTTCGAAATGCAAGTTTCGGTCAAAATATCTTTATATATTATACACTAGTTTATACTAGTTTCGGTCAAAAATCAAATTAAATCGGGGACTGTTCGAAATGATACGAATAATCAAAAATCATTTATATATTTTATGAGGGAAGGTTATGATGGAATTCCATGCAAAAAATCATCCGAAAATTAGATTCTATGAAACTTTTTGAAATTTAAGTTTCGGTCAAAAATCATAGTATATTATATACGAGTTTCGGTCAAAAAAATGAAATTTAATTGGGGATTATTTGAAATGATACGAGACTTTTCTGATCATTTATATATGTTAAGAGGGAAGGTTATGATGGAAGTCCATGCAAAAAAATCATATGAAAACTAGATTCTGTGAAACTTTTCGAAATGCATGTTTCGGTCAAAATATCTTAATATATTATACACTAGTTTATACTAGTTTCGGTCAAAAATCAAATTAAATCGGGGACTGTTCGAAATGATACGAATAATCTAATATCATTTATATATTTTATGAGGGAAGGTTATGATGTAATTCCATGCAAAAAATCATCCGAAAATTAGATTCTATGAAACTTTTTGAAATTTAAGTTTCGGTCAAAAATCATAGTATATTATACACGAGTTTCGGTCAAAAAAATCAAATTTAATTGGGGATTATTTGAAATGATACGAGACTTTTCTGATCATTTATATATTTTAAGAGGGAAGGTTATGATGGAAATCCATGCAAAAAAATCATCTGAAAACTAGATTCTATGAAACTTTACGAAATGCAAGTTTCAGTCAAAAAATCATAATATATTATACACTAGTTTATACTAGTTTCGGTCAATAATCAAATTAAATCGGGGACTGTTCAAAATGATACGAAACTTCTAATATCATTTATATAATTTACGAGGGAAGGTCATGATGGAAGTCCATGCAAAAAATCATATGAAAATTATATTCTATGAAACTTTTCGAAATGCAATTTTCGAAAAAAAATCATAGTATATAATACACTAGTTTCGGTCCAAAAAATCAAATTTAATTGGTGATTATTTGAAATGCTACGATAATTTTCATATCATTTATATATGTTAAGAGGGAAGGTTATGATGGAATACCATGCAAAAAAATCATATGAAAACTAGGTTCTATGAAACTTTTTGAAATGCAAGTTTCGGTCAAAATATCTTTATATATTATACACTAGTTTATACTAGTTTCGGTCAAAAATCAAATTAAATCGGGGATTGTTCAAAATGATACGAATAATCTAATATCATTTATATATTTTATGAGGGAAGGTTATGATGGAATTCCATGCAAAAAATCATCCGAAAATTAGATTCATGAAACTTTTTGAAATTTAAGTTTCGGTCAAAAATCATAGTATATTATACACGAGTTTCGGTCAAAAAAATGAAATTTAATTGGGGATTATTTGAAATGATATGAGACTTTTATGATCATTTATATATGTTAAGAGGGAAGGTTATGATGGAAGTCCATGCAAAAAAATCATATGAAAACTAGATTCTATGAAACTTTTCGAAGTGCAAGTTTCGGTCAAAATATCTTTATATATTATACACTAGTTTATACTAGTTTCGGTCAATAATCTAATTAAATCGGGGACTGTTCAAAATGATACGAAACTTCTAATATCATTTATATAATTTACGAGGGAAGGTCATGATGGAAGTCCATGCAAAAAATCATATGAAAATTATATTTTATGAAACTTTTCGAAATGCAATTTTCGATAAAAAATCATAGTATATAATACACTAGTTTCGGTCCAAAAAATCAAATTTAATTGGTGATTATTTGAAATGCTACGATACTTTTCAGATCATTTATATATGTTAAGAGGGAAGGTTATGATTGAATACCATGCAAAAAAAATCATATGAAAACTAGATTCTATGAAACTTTTCGAAATGCAAGTTTCGGTCAAAATATCTTTATATATTATACACTAGTTTATACTAGTTTCGGTCAAAAATCAAATTAAATCAGGGACTGTTCGAAATGATACGAATAATCTAATATCATTTATATATTTTATGAGGGAAGGTTATGATGGAATTCCATGCAAAAAATCATCCGAAAATTAGATTCTATGAAACTTTTTGAAATTTAAGTTTCGGTCAAAAATCATAGTATATTATACACGAGTTTCGGTCATAAAAATGAAATTTAATTGGGGATTATTTGAAATGATACGAGACTTTTATGATCATTTATATATGTTAAGAGGGAAGGTTATGATGGAAGTCCATGCAAAAAAATCATATGAAAACTAGATTCTATGAAACTTTTCGAAATGCAAGTTTCGGTCAAAATATCTTTATATATTATACACTAGTTTATACTTGTTTCGGACAATAATCTAATTAAATCGGGGACTGTTCAAAATGATACGAAACTTCTAATATCATTTATATAATTTACAAGGGAAGGTCATGATGGAAGTCCATGCAAAAAATCATATGAAAATTATATTTTATGAAACTTTTCGAAATGCAATTTTCGATAAAAAATCATAGTATATAATACACTAGTTTCGGTCCAAAAAATCAAATTTAATTGGTGATTATTTGAAATGCTACGATACTTTTCAGATCATTTATATATGTTAAGAGGGAAGGTTATGATTGAATACCATGCAAAAAAAATCATATGAAAACTAGATTCTATGAAACTTTTCGAAATGCAAGTTTCGGTCAAAATATCTTTATATATTATACACTAGTTTATACTAGTTTTGGTCAAAAATCAAATTAAATCGGGGACTGTTCGAAATGAAAAGAATAATCTAATATCATTTATATATTTTATGAGGGAAGGTTATGATGGAATTCCATGCAAAAAATCATCCGAAAATTAGATTCTATGAAACTTTTTGAAATTTAAGTTTCGGTCAAAAATCATAGTATATTATACACGAGTTTCGGTCAAAAAAATGAAATTTAATTGGGGATTATTGGAAATGATACGAGACTTTTATGATCATTTATATATATTAAGAGGGAAGGTTATGATGGAAGTCCATGCAAAAAAATCATATGAAAACTAGATTCTATGAAACTTTTCGAAATGCAAGTTTCGGTCAAAATATCTTTATATATTATACCCTAGTTTATACTAGTTTCGGTCAATAATCAAATTAAATCGGGGACTGTTCAAAATGATACGAAACATCTAATATCATTTATATAATTTACAAGGGAAGGTCATGATGGAAGTCCATGCAAAAAATCATATGAAAATTATATTCTATGAAACTTTTCGAAATGCAATTTTCGATCAAAAATCATAGTATATTATACACTAGTTTCGGTCCAAAAAATCAAATTTAATTGGTGATTCTTTGAAATGCTACGATACTTTTCAGATCATTTATATATGTTAAGAGGGAAGGTTATGATGGAAGTCCATGCAAAAAAATCATATGAAAACTAGATTCTATGAAACTTTTCGAAATGCAAGTTTCGGTCAAAATATCTTTATATATTATACACTAGTTTATACTAGTTTCGGTCAATAATCTAATTAAATCGGGGACTGTTCAAAATGATACGAAACTTCTAATATCATTTATATAATTTACGAGGGAAGGTCATGATGGAAGTCCATGCAAAAAATCATATGAAAATTATATTTTATGAAACTTTTCGAAATGCAATTTTCGATAAAAAATCATAGTATATAATACACTAGTTTCGGTCCAAAAAATCAAATTTAATTGGTGATTATTTGAAATGCTACGATACTTTTCAGATCATTTATATATGTTAAGAGGGAATGTTATGATTGAATACCATGCAAAAAAAATCATATGAAAACTAGATTCTATGAAGCTTTTCGAAATGCAAGTTTCGGTCAAAATATCTTTATATATTATACACTAGTTTATACTAGTTTCGGTCAAAAATCAAATTAAATCAGGGACTGTTCGAAATGATACGAATAATCTAATATCATTTATATATTTTATGAGGGAAGGTTATGATGGAATTCCATGCAAAAAATCATCCGAAAATTAGATTCTATGAAACTTTTTGAAATTTAAGTTTCGGTCAAAAATCATAGTATATTATACACGAGTTTCGGTCATAAAAATGAAATTTAATTGGGGATTATTTGAAATGATACGAGACTTTTATGATCATTTATATATGTTAAGAGGGAAGGTTATGATGGAAGTCCATGCAAAAAAATCATATGAAAACTAGATTCTATGAAACTTTTCGAAATGCAAGTTTCGGTCAAAATATCTTTATATATTATACACTAGTTTATACTTGTTTCGGACAATAATCTAATTAAATCGGGGACTGTTCAAAATGATACGAAACTTCTAATATCATTTATATAATTTACGAGGGAAGGTCATGATGGAAGTCCATGCAAAAAATCATATGAAAATTATATTTTATGAAACTTTTCGAAATGCAATTTTCGATAAAAAATCATAGTATATAATACACTAGTTTCGGTCCAAAAAATCAAATTTAATTGGTGATTATTTGAAATGCTACGATACTTTTCAGATCATTTATATATGTTAAGAGGGAAGGTTATGATTGAATACCATGCAAAAAAAATCATATGAAAACTAGATTCTATGAAACTTTTCGAAATGCAAGTTTCGGTCAAAATATCTTTATATATTATACACTAGTTTATACTAGTTTTGGTCAAAAATCAAATTAAATCGGGGACTGTTCGAAATGAAAAGAATAATCTAATATCATTTATATATTTTATGAGGGAAGGTTATGATGGAATTCCATGCAAAAAATCATCCGAAAATTAGATTCTATGAAACTTTTTGAAATTTAAGTTTCGGTCAAAAATCATAGTATATTATACACGAGTTTCGGTCAAAAAAATGAAATTTAATTGGGGATTATTGGAAATGATACGAGACTTTTATGATCATTTATATATATTAAGAGGGAAGGTTATGATGGAAGTCCATGCAAAAAAATCATATGAAAACTAGATTCTATGAAACTTTTCGAAATGCAAGTTTCGGTCAAAATATCTTTATATATTATACCCTAGTTTATACTAGTTTCGGTCAATAATCAAATTAAATCGGGGACTGTTCAAAATGATACGAAACATCTAATATCATTTATATAATTTACGAGGGAAGGTCATGATGGAAGTCCATGCAAAAAATCATATGAAAATTATATTCTATGAAACTTTTCGAAATGCAATTTTCGATCAAAAATCATAGTATATTATACACTAGTTTCGGTCCAAAAAATCAAATTTAATTGGTGATTCTTTGAAATGCTACGATACTTTTCAGATCATTTATATATGTTAAGAGGGAAGGTTATGATGGAAGTCCATGCAAAAAAATCATATGAAAACTAGATTCTATGAAACTTTTCGAAATGCAAGTTTCGGTCAAAATATCTTTATATATTATACACTAGTTTATACTAGTTTCGGTCAATAATCTAATTAAATCGGGGACTGTTCAAAATGATACGAAACTTCTAATATCATTTATATAATTTACGAGGGAAGGTCATGATGGAAGTCCATGCAAAAAATCATATGAAAATTATATTTTATGAAACTTTTCGAAATGCAATTTTCGATAAAAAATCATAGTATATAATACACTAGTTTCGGTCCAAAAAATCAAATTTAATTGGTGATTATTTGAAATGCTACGATACTTTTCAGATCATTTATATATGTTAAGAGGGAAGGTTATGATTGAATACCATGCAAAAAAAATCATATGAAAACTAGATTCTATGAAGCTTTTCGAAATGCAAGTTTCGGTCAAAATATCTTTATATATTATACACTAGTTTATACTAGTTTCGGTCAAAAATCAAATTAAATCAGGGACTGTTCGAAATGATACGAATAATCTAATATCATTTATATATTTTATGAGGGAAGGTTATGATGGAATTCCATGCAAAAAATCATCCGAAAATTAGATTCTATGAAACTTTTTGAAATTTAAGTTTCGGTCAAAAATCATAGTATATTATACACGAGTTTCGGTCATAAAAATGAAATTTAATTGGGGATTATTTGAAATGATACGAGACTTTTATGATCATTTATATATGTTAAGAGGGAAGGTTATGATGGAAGTCCATGCAAAAAAATCATATGAAAACTAGATTCTATGAAACTTTTCGAAATGCAAGTTTCGGTCAAAATATCTTTATATATTATACACTAGTTTATACTTGTTTCGGACAATAATCTAATTAAATCGGGGACTGTTCAAAATGATACGAAACTTCTAATATCATTTATATAATTTACGAGGGAAGGTCATGATGGAAGTCCATGCAAAAAATCATATGAAAATTATATTTTATGAAACTTTTCGAAATGCAATTTTCGATAAAAAATCATAGTATATAATACACTAGTTTCAGTCCAAAAAATCAAATTTAATTGGTGATTATTTGAAATGCTACGATACTTTTCAGATCATTTATATATGTTAAGAGGGAAGGTTATGATTGAATACCATGCAAAAAAAATCATATGAAAACTAGATTCTATGAAAATTTTCGAAATGCAAGTTTCGGTCAAAATATCTTTATATATTATACCCTAGTTTATACTAGTTTCGGTCAATAATCAATTAAATCGGGGACTGTTCAAAATGATACGAAACATCTAATATCATTTATTTAATTTACGAGGGAAGGTCATGATGGAAGTCCATGCAAAAAATCATATGAAAATTATATTCTATGAAACTTTTCGAAATGCAATTTTCGATCAAAAATCATAGTATATTATACACTAGTTTCGGTCCAAAAAATCAAATTTAATTGGTGATTATTTGAAATGCTACGATACTTTTCAGATCATTTATATATGTTAAGAGGGAAGGTTATGATGGAATACCATGCAAAAAAAATCATATGAAAACTAGATTCTATGAAACTTTTCGAAATGCAAGTTTCGGTCAAAATATCTTAATATATTATACACTAGTTTATACTAGTTTCGGTCAATAATCAAATTAAATAGGGGACTGTTCAAAATGATACGAAACTTCTAATATCATTTATATAATTTACGAGGGAAGGTCATGATGGAAGTCCATGCAAAAAATCATATGAAAATTATATTCTATGAAACTTTTCGAAATGCAATTTTCGATAAAAAAATCATAGTATATAATACACTAGTTTCGGTCCAAAAAATCAAATTTAATTGGTGATTATTTGAAATGCTACGATACTTTTCAGATCATTTATATATGTTAAGAGGGAAGGTTATGATTGAATACCATGCAAAAAAAATCATATGAAAACTAGATTCTATGAAACTTTTCGAAATGCAAGTTTCGGTCAAAATATCTTTATATATTATACACTAGTTTATACTAGTTTTGGTCAAAAATCAAATTAAATCGGGGACTGTTCGAAATGAAAAGAATAATCTAATATCATTTATATATTTTATGAGGGAAGGTTATGATGGAATTCCATGCAAAAAATCATCCGAAAATTAGATTCTATGAAACTTTTTGAAATTTAAGTTTCGGTCAAAAATCATAGTATATTATACACGAGTTTCGATCAAAAAAATGAAATTTAATTGGGGATTATTGGAAATGATACGAGACTTTTATGATCATTTATATATATTAAGAGGGAAGGTTATGATGGAAGTCCATGCAAAAAAATCATATGAAAACTAGATTCTATGAAACTTTTCGAAATGCAAGTTTCGGTCAAAATATCTTTATATATTATACCCTAGTTTATACTAGTTTCGGTCAATAATCAAATTAAATCAGGGACTGTTCAAAATGATACGAAACTTCTAATATCATTTATATAATTTACGAGGGAAGGTCATGATGGAAGTCCATGCAAAAAATCATATGAAAATTATATTCTATGAAACTTTTCGAAATGCAATTTTCGATCAAAAATCATAGTATATTATACACTTGTTTCGGTCCAAAAAATCAAATTTAATTGGTAATTATTTGAAATGCTACGATACTTTTCAGATCATTTATATATGTTAAGAGGGAAGGTTATGATGGAATACCATGCAAAAAAAATCATATGAAAACTGGATTCTATGAAACTTTTCGAAATGCAAGTTTCGGTCAAAATATCTTAATATATTATACACTAGTTTATACTAGTTTCGGTCAATAATCAAATTAAATCGGGGACTGTTCAAAATGATACGAAACTTCTAATATCATTTATATAATTTACGAGGGAAGGTCATGATGGAAGTCCATGTAAAAAATCATATGAAAATTATATTCTATGAAACTTTTCGAAATGCAATTTTCGATAAAAAAATCATAGTATATAATACACTAGTTTCGGTCCAAAAAATCAAATTTAATTGGTGATTATTTGAAATGCTACGATACTTTTCAGATCATTTATATATGTTAAGAGGGAAGGTTATGATGGAATACCAAGCAAAAAAAATCATATGAAAACTAGATTATATGAAACTTTTCGAAATGCAAGTTTCGGTCAAAATATCTTTATATATTATACACTAGTTTATACTAGTTTCGGTCAAAAATCAAATTAAATCGGGGACTATTCTAAATGATACGAATAATCTAATATCATTTATATATTTTATGAGGGAAGGTTATGATGGAATTCCATGCAAAAAATCATCCGAAAATTAGATTCTATGAAACTTTTTGAAATTTAAGTTTCGGTCAAAAATCATAGTATATTATACACGAGTTTCGGTCAAAAAAATGAAATTTAATTAGGGATTATTTGAAATGATACGAGACTTTTATGATCATTTATATATGTTAAGAGGGAAGGTTATGATGGAAGTCCATGCAAATAAATCATATGAAAACTAGATTCTATGAAACTTTTCGAAATGCAAGTTTCGGTCAAAATATCTTTATATATTATACACTAGTTTATACTAGTTTCGGTCAATAATCTAATTAAATCGGGGACTGTTCAAAATGATACGAAACTTCTAATATCATTTATATAATTTACGAGGGAAGGTCATGATGGAAGTCCATGCAAAAAATCATATGAAAATTATATTTTATGAAACTTTTCGAAATGCAATTTTCGATAAAAAATCATAGTATATAATACACTAGTTTCGGTCCAAAAAATCTAATTTAATTGGTGATTATTTGAAATGCTACGATACTTTTCAGATCATTTATATATGTTAAGAGGGAAGGTTATGATTGAATACCATGTAAAAAAAATCATATGAAAACTAGATTCTATGAAGCTTTTCGAAATGCAAGTTTCGGTCAAAATATCTTTATATATTATACACTAGTTTATACTAGTTTCGGTCAAAAATCAAATTAAATCGGGGACTGTTCGAAATGATACGAATAATCTAATATCATTTATATATTTTATGAGGGAAGGTTATGATGGAATTCTATGCAAAAAATCATCCGAAAATTAGATTCTACGAAACTTTTTGAAATTTAAGTTTCGGTCAAAAATCATAGTATATTATACACGAGTTTCGGTCAAAAAAATGAAATTTAATTGGGGATTATTGGAAATGATACGAGACTTTTCTGATCATTTATATATATTAAGAGGGAAGGTTATGATGGAAGTCCATGCAAAATAATCATATGAAAATTAGATTCTATGAAACTTTTCGAAATGCAAGTTTCGGTCAAAATATCTTTATATATTATACCCTAGTTTATACTAGTTTCGTTCAATAATCAAATTAAATCGGGGACTGTTCAAAATGATACGAAACTTCTAATATCATTTATATAATTTACGAGGGAAGGTCATGATGGAAGTCCATGCAAAAAATCATATGAAAATTATATTCTATGAAACTTTTCGAAATGCAATTTTCGATCAAAAATCATAGTATATTATACACTAGTTTCGGTCCAAAAAATCAAATTTAATTGGTGATTATTTGAAATGCTACGATACTTTTCAGATCATTTATAAATTTTAGGAGGGAAGGTTATAATGGAATACCATGCAAAAAAATCATATAAAAACTAGATTCTATGAAACTTTTCGAAATGCAAGTTTCGGTCAAAATATCTTTATATATTATACTCTAGTTTATACTAGTTTCGGTCAAAAATCAAATTAAATCGGGGACTGTTCGAAATGATACGAATAATCTAATATCATTTATATATTTTATGAGGGAAGGTTATGATGGAATTCCATGCAAAATATCATCCGAAAATTAGATTCTATGAAACTTTTTGAAATTTAAGTTTCGGTCAAAAATCATAGTATATTATACACGAGTTTCGGTCATAAAAATGAAATTTAATTGGGGATTATTTGAAATGATACGAGACTTTTATGATCATTTATATATGTTAAGAGCAAAGGTTATGATGGAAGTCCATGCAAAAAAATCATATGAAAACTAGATTCTATGAAACTTTTCGAAATGCAAGTTTCGGTCAAAATATCTTAATATATTATACACTAGTTTATACTAGTTTCGGTCAATAATCAAATTAAATCGGGGACTGTTCAAAATGATACGAAACTTCTAATATCATTTATATAATTTACGAGGGAAGGTCATGATGGAAGTCCATGCAAAAAATCATATGAAAATTATATTCTATGAAACTTTTCTAAATGCAATTTTCGATAAAAAATCATAGTATATTATACACTAGTTTCGGTCCAAAAAATCAAAATTAATTGGTGATTATTTGAAATGCTACGATACTTTTCAGATCATTTATATATGTTAAGAGGGAAGGTTATGATGGAATACCATGCAAAAAAAATCATATGAAAACTAGATTCTATGAAACTTTTCGAAATGCAAGTTTCGGTCAAAATATCTTTATATATTATACACTAGTTTATACTAGTTTCGGTCAAAAATCAAATTAAATCGGAGACTGTTCGAAATAATACGAATAATCTAATATCATTTATATATTTTATGAGGGAAGGTTATGATGGAATTCCATGCAAAAAATCATCCGAAAATTAGATTCTATGAAACTTTTTGAAATTTAAGTTTCGGTCAAAAATCATAGTATATTATACACGAGTTTCGGTCAAAAAAATGAAATTTAATTGGGGATTATTTGAAATGATACGAGACTTTTCTGATCATTTATATATGTTAAGAGGGAAGGTTATGATGGAAGTCCATGCAAAAAAATCATATGAAAACTAGATTCTATGAAACTTTTCGAAATGCAAGTTTCGGTCAAAATATCTTAATATATTATACACTAGTTTATACTAGTTTCGGTCAATAATCAAATTAAATCGGGGACTGTTCAAAATGATACGAAACTTCTAATATCATTTATATAATTTACGAGGGAAGGTCATGATGGAAGTCCATGCAAAAAATCATATGAAAATTATATTCTATGAAACTTTTCGAAATGCAATTTTCGAAAAAAAATCATAGTATATAATACACTAGTTTCGGTCCAAAAAATCAAATTTAATTAGTGATTATTTGAAATGCTACGATACTTTTCAAATCATTTATATATGTTAAGAGGGAAGGTTATGATGGAATACCATGCAAAAAAATCATATGAAAACTAGGTTCTATGAAACTTTTCGAAATGCAAGTTTCGGTCAAAATATCTTTATATATTATACACTAGTTTATACTAGTTTCGGTCAAAAATCAAATTAAATCGGGGACTGTTCAAAATGATACGAATAATCTAATATCATTTATATATTTTATGAGGGAAGGTTATGATGGAATTCCATCCAAAAAATCATCCGAAAATTAGATTCATGAAACTTTTTAAAATTTAAGTTTTGGTCAAAAATCATAGTATATTATACACGAGTTTCGGTCAAAAAAATGAAATTTAATTGGGGATTATTTGAAATGATACGAGACTTTTCTGATCATTTATATATGTTAAGAGGGAAGGTTATGATGGAAGTCCATGCAAAAAAATCATATGAAAACTAGATTCTATGAAACTTTTCGAAATGCAAGTTTCGGTCAAAATATCTTTATATATTATACCCTAGTTTATACTAGTTTCGGTCAATAATCAAATTAAATCGAGGACTGTTCAAAGTGATACGAAACTTCTAATATCATTTATATAATTTACGAGGGAAGGTCATGATGGAAGTCCATGCAAAAAATCATATGAAAATTATATTCTATGAAACTTTTCGAAATGCAATTTTCGATAAAAAAATCATAGTATATAATACACTAGTTTCGGTCCAAAAAATCAAATTTAATTGGTGATTATTTGAAATGCTACGATACTTTTCAGATCATTTATATATTTTAAGAGGGAAGGTTATGATGGAATACCATGCAAAAAAATCATATGAAAACTGGATTCTATGAAACTTTTCGAAATGCAAGTTTCGGTCAAAATATCTTTATATATTATACACTAGTTTATACTAGTTTCGGTCAAAAATCAAATTAAATCTGGGACTGTTCAAAATGATACAAATAATCTAATATCATTTATATATTTTATGAGGGAAGGTTATGATGGAATTCCATGCAAAAAATCATCCGAAAATTAGATTCATGAAACTTTTTGAAATTTAAGTTTCGGTCAAAAATCATAGTATATTATACACGAGTTTCGGTCAAAAATATGAAATTTAATTGGGGATTATTTGAAATGATACGAGACTTTTCTGATCATTTATATATGTTAAGAGGGAAGGTTATGATGGAAATCCATGCAAAAAAATCATCTGAAAACTAGATTCTATGAAACTTTACGAAATGCAAGTTTCAGTCAAAAAATCATAATATATTATACACTAGTTTATACTAGTTTCGGTCAATAATCAAATTAAATCGGGTACTATTCAAAATGATACGAAACTTCTAATATCATTTATATAATTTACGAGGGAAGGTCATGATGGAAGTCCATGCAAAAAATCATATGAAAATTATATTCTATGAAACTTTTCGAAATGCAATTTTCGAAAAAAATCATAGTATATAATACACTAGTTTCGGTCCAAAAAATCAAATTTAATTAGTGATTATTTGAAATGCTACGATACTTTTCAGATCATTTATATATGTTAAGAGGGAAGGTTATGATGGAATACCATGCAAAAAAATCATATGAAAACTAGGTTCTATGAAACTTTTCGAAATGCAAGTTTCGGTCAAAATATCTTTATATATTATACACTAGTTTATACTAGTTTCGGTCAAAAATCAAATTAAATCGGGGACTGTTCAAAATGATACGAATAATCTAATATCATTTATATATTTTATGAGGGAAGGTTATGATGGAATTCCATGCAAAAAATCATCCGAAAATTAGATTCATGAAACTTTTTGAAATTTAATTTTCGGTCAAAAATCATAGTATATTATACACGAGTTTCTGTCAAAAAAATGAAATTTAATTGGGGATTATTTGAAATGATACGAGACTTTTCTGATCATTTATATATGTTAATAGGGAAGGTTATGATGGAAGTCCATGCAAAAAAATCATATGAAAACTAGATTCTATGAAACTTTTCGAAATGCAAGTTTCGGTCAAAATATATTTATATATTATACCCTAGTTTATACTAGTTTCGGTCAATAATTAAATTAAATCGGGGACTGTTCAAAATGATACGAAACTTCTAATATCATTTATATAATTTACGAGGGAAGGTCATGATGGAAGTCCATGCAAAAAATCATATGAAAATTATATTCTATGAAACTTTTCGAAATGCAATTTTCGATAAAAAAATCATAGTATATAATACACTAGTTTCGGTTCAAAAAATCAAATTTAATTGGTGATTATTTGAAATGCTACGATACTTTTCAGATCATTTATATATGTTAAGAGGGAAGGTTATGATGGAATACCATGCAAAAAAATCATATGAAAACTAGGTTCTATGAAACTTTTCGAAATGCAAGTTTCGGTCAAAATATCTTTATATATTATACACTAGTTTATACTAGTTTCGGTCAAAAATCAAATTAAATCGGGGACTGTTCAAAATGATACGAATAATCTAATATCATTTATATATTTTATGAGGGAAGGTTATGATGGAATTCCATGCAAAAAATCATCCGAAAATTAGATTCATGAAACTTTTTGAAATTTAAGTTTCGGTCAAAAATCATAGTATATTATACACGAGTTTCGGTCAAAAAAATGAAATTTAATTGGGGATTATTTGAAATGATACGAGACTTTTCTGATCATTTATATATGTTAAGAGGGAAGGTTATGATGGAAATCCATGCAAAAAAATCATCTGAAAACTAGATTCTATGAAACTTTACGAAATGCAAGTTTCAGTCAAAAAATCATAATATATTATACACTAGTTTATACTAGTTTCGGTCAATAATCAAATTAAATCGGGTACTGTTCAAAATGATACGAAACTTCTAATATCATTTATATAATTTACGAGGGAAGGTCATGATGGAAGTCCATGCAAAAATCATATGAAAATTATATTCTATGAAACTTTTCGAAATGCAATTTTCGAAAAAAATCATAGTATATAATACACTAGTTTCGGTCCAAAAAATCAAATTTAATTAGTGATTATTTGAAATGCTACGATACTTTTCAGATCATTTATATATGTTAAGAGGGAAGGTTATGATGGAATACCATGCAAAAAAATCATATGAAAACTAGGTTCTATGAAACTTTTCGAAATGCAAGTTTCGGTCAAAATATCTTTATATATTATACACTAGTTTATACTAGTTTCGGTCAAAAATCAAATTAAATCGGGGACTGTTCAAAATGATACGAATAATCTAATATCATTTATATATTTTATGAGGGAAGGTTATGATGGAATTCCATGCAAAAAATCATCCGAAAATTAGATTCATGAAACTTTTTGAAATTTAAGTTTCGGTCAAAAATCATAGTATATTATACACGAGTTTCTGTCAAAAAAATGAAATTTAATTGGGGATTATTTGAAATGATACGAGACTTTTCTGATCATTTATATATGTTAAGAGGGAAGGTTATGATGGAAGTCCATGCAAAAAAATCATATGAAAACTAGATTCTATGAAACTTTTCGAAATGCAAGTTTCGGTCAAAATATCTTTATATATTATACCCTAGTTTATACTAGTTTCGGTCAATAATTAAATTAAATCGGGGACTGTTCAAAATGATACGAAACTTCTAATATCATTTATATAATTTACGAGGGAAGGTCATGATGGAAGTCCATGCAAAAAATCATATGAAAATTATATTCTATGAAACTTTTCGAAATGCAATTTTCGATAAAAAAATCATAGTATATAATACACTAGTTTCGGTCCAAAAAATCAAATTTAATTGGTGATTATTTGAAATGCTACGATACTTTTCAGATCATTTATATATGTTAAGAGGGAAGGTTATGATGGAATACCATGCAAAAAAATCATATGAAAACTAGGTTCTATGAAACTTTTCGAAATGCAAGTTTCGGTCAAAATATCTTTATATATTATACACTAGTTTATACTAGTTTCGGTCAAAAATCAAATTAAATCGGGGACTGTTCAAAATGATACAAATAATCTAATATCATTTATATATTTTATGAGGGAAGGTTATGATGGAATTCCATGCAAAAAATCATCCGAAAATTAGATTCATGAAACTTTTTGAAATTTAAGTTTTGGTTAAAAATCACAGTATATTATAAACGAGTTTCGGTCAAAAAAATGAAATTTAATTGGGGATTATTTGAAATGATACGAGACTTTTCTGATCATTTATATATGTTAAGAGGGAAGGTTATGATGGAAGTCCATGCAAAAAAATCATATGAAAACTAGATTCTATGAAACTTTTCGAAATGCAAGTTTCGGTCAAAATATCTTTATATATTATACCCTAGTTTATACTAGTTTCGGTCAATAATCAAATTAAATCGGGGACTGTTCAAAATGATACGAAACTTCTAATATCATTTATATAATTTACGAGGGAAGGTCATGATGGAAGTCCATGCAAAAAATCATATGAAAATTATATTCTATGAAATTTTTCGAAATGCAATTTTCGATAAAAAAAATCAGAGTATATAATACACTAGTTTCGGTCCAAAAAATCAAATTTAATTGGTGATTATTTGAAATGCTACGATACTTTTCAGATCATTTATATATGTTAAGAGGGAAGGTTATGATGGTATACCATGCAAAAAAAATCATATGAAAACTAGATTCAATGAAACTTTTCGAAATGCAAGTTTCGGTCAAAATATCTTTATATATTAGACACTAGTTTATACTAGTTTCGGTCAAAAATCAAATTAAATCGGGGACTGTTCGAAATGATACGAATAATCTAATATCATTTATATATTTTATGAGGGAAGGTTATGATGGAATTCCATGCAAAAAATCATCCGAAAATTAGATTCTATGAAACTTTTTGAAATTTAAGTTTCGGTCAAAAATCATAGTATATTATACACGAGTTTCGGTCAAAAAAATGAAATTTAATTGGGGATTATTGAAATGATACGAGACTTTTCTGATCATTTATATATGTTAAGAGGGAAGGTTATGATGGAAGTCCATGCAAAAAAATCATATGAAAACTAGATTCTATGAAACTTTTCGAAATGCAAGTTTCGGTCAAAATATCTTTATATATTATACCCTAGTTTATACTAGTTTCGGTCAATAATTAAATTAAATCGGGGACTGTTCAAAATGATACGAAACTTCTAATATCATTTATATAATTTACGAGGGAAGGTCATGATGGAAGTCCATGCAAAAAATCATATGAAAATTATATTCTATGAAACTTTTCGAAATGCAATTTTCGATAAAAAAATCATAGTATATAATACACTAGTTTCGGTCCAAAAAATCAAATTTAATTGGTGATTATTTGAAATGCTACGATACTTTTCAGATCATTTATATATGTTAAGAGGGAAGGTTATGATGGAATACCATGCAAAAAAATCATATGAAAACTAGGTTCTATGAAACTTTTCGAAATGCAAGTTTCGGTCAAAATATCTTTATATATTATACACTAGTTTATACTAGTTTCGGTCAAAAATCAAATTAAATCGGGGACTGTTCAAAATGATACAAATAATCTAATATCATTTATATATTTTATGAGGGAAGGTTATGATGGAATTCCATGCAAAAAATCATCCGAAAATTAGATTCATGAAACTTTTTGAAATTTAAGTTTTGGTTAAAAATCATAGTATATTATACACGAGTTTCGGTCAAAAAAATGAAATTTAATTGGGGATTATTTGAAATGATACGAGACTTTTCTGATCATTTATATATGTTAAGAGGGAAGGTTATGATGGAAGTCCATGCAAAAAAATCATATGAAAACTAGATTCTATGAAACTTTTCGAAATGCAAGTTTCGGTCAAAATATCTTTATATATTATACCCTAGTTTATACTAGTTTCGGTCAATAATCAAATTAAATCGGGGACTGTTCATAATGATACGAAACTTCTAATATCATTTATATAATTTACGAGGGAAGGTCATGATGGAAGTCCATGCAAAAAATCATATGAAAATTATATTCTATGAAACTTTTCGAAATGCAATTTTCGATAAAAAAATCATAGTATATAATACACTAGTTTCGGTCCAAAAAATCATATTTAATTGGTGATTATTTGAAATGCTACGATACTTTTCAGATCATTTATATATGTTAAGAGGGAAGGTTATGATGGAATACCATGCAAAAAAAATCATATGAAAACTAGATTCAATGAAACTTTTCGAAATGCAAGTTTCGGTCAAAATATCTTTATATATTAGACACTAGTTTATACTAGTTTCGGTCAAAAATCAAATTAAATCGGGGACTGTTCGAAATGATACGAATAATCTAATATCATTTATATATTTTATGAGGGAAGGTTATGATGGAATTCCATGCAAAAAATCATCCGAAAATTAGATTCTATGAAACTTTTTGAAATTTAAGTTTCGGTCAAAAATCATAGTATATTATACACGAGTTTCGGTCAAAAAAATCAAATTTAATTGGGGATTATTGAAATGATACGAGACTTTTCTGATCATTTATATATGTTAAGAGGGAAGGTTATGATGGAAGTCCATGCAAAAAAATCATATGAAAACTAGATTCTATGAAACTTTTCGAAATGCAAGTTTCGGTCAAAATATCTTTATATATTATACACTAGTTTATACTAGCTTCGGTCAATAATCAAATTAAATCGGGGACTGTTCAAAATGATACGAAACTTCTAATATCATTTATATAATTTACGAGGGAAGGTCATGATGGAAGTCCATGCAAAAAATCATATGAAAATTATATTTTATGAAACTTTTCGAAATGCAATTTTCGATAAAAAATCATAGTATATAATACACTAGTTTCGGTCCAAAAAATCAAATTTAATTGGTGATTATTTGAAATGCTACGATACTTTTCAGATCATTTATATATGTTAAGAGGGAAGGTTAGGATTGAATACCATGCAAAAAAAATCATATGAAAACTAGATTCTATGAAACTTTTCGAAATGCAAGTTTCGGTCAAAATATCTTTATATATTATACACTAGTTTATACTAGTTTTGGTCAAAAATCAAATTAAATCGGGGACTGTTCAAAATGATACAAATAATCTAATATCATTTATATATTTTATGAGGGAAGGTTATGATGGAATTCCATGCAAAAAATCATCCGAAAATTAGATTCATGAAACTTTTTGAAATTTAAGTTTTGGTTAAAAATCATAGTATATTATACACGAGTTTCGGTCAAAAAAATGAAATTTAATTGGGGATTATTCGAAATGATACGAGACTTTTCTGATCATTTATATATGTTAAGAGGGAAGGTTATGATGGAAGTCCATGCAAAAAAATCATATGAAAACTAGATTCTATGAAACTTTTCGAAATGCAAGTTTCTGTCAAAATATCTTTATATATTATACCCTAGTTTATACTAGTTTCGGTCAATAATCAAATTAAATCGGGGACTGTTCAAAATGATACGAAACTTCAAATATCATTTATATAATTTACGAGGGAAGGTAATGATGGAAGTCCATGCAAAAAATCATATGAAAATTATATTCTATGAAACTTTTCGAAATGCAATTTTCGATAAAAAAAATCATAGTATATAATACACTAGTTTCGGTCCAAAAAATCAAATTTAATTGGTGATTATTTGAAATGCTACGATACTTTTCAGATCATTTATATATGTTAAGAGGGAAGGTTATGATGGAATACCATGCAAAAAAAATCATATGAAAACTAGATTCAATGAAACTTTTCGAAATGCAAGTTTCGGTCAAAATATCTTTATATATTAGACACTAGTTTATACTAGTTTCGGTCAAAAATCAAATTAAATCGGGGACTGTTCGAAATGATACGAATAATCTAATATCATTTATATATTTTATGAGGGAAGGTTATGATGGAATTCCATGCAAAAAATCATCCGAAAATTAGATTCTATGAAACTTTTTGAAATTTAAGTTTCGGTCAAAAATCATAGTATATTATACACGAGTTTCGGTCAAAAAAATAAAATTTAATTGGGGATTATTGAAATGATACGAGACTTTTCTGATCATTTATATATGTTAAGAGGGAAGGTTATGATGGAAGTCCATGCAAAAAAATCATATGAAAACTAGATTCTATGAAACTTTTCGAAATGCAAGTTTCGGTCAAAATATCTTTATATATTATACCCTAGTTTATACTAGTTTCGGTCAATAATTAAATTAAATCGGGGACTGTTCAAAATGATACGAAACTTCTAATATCATTTATATAATTTACGAGGGAAGGTCATGATGGAAGTACATGCAAAAAATCATATGAAAATTATATTCTATGAAACTTTTCGAAATGCAATTTTCGATAAAAAAATCATAGTATATAATACACTAGTTTCGGTCCAAAAAATCAAATTTAATTGGTGATTATTTGAAATGCTACGATACTTTTCAGATCATTTATATATGTTAAGAGGGAAGGTTATGATGGAATACCATGCAAAAAAATCATATGAAAACTAGGTTCTATGAAACTTTTCGAAATGCAAGTTTCGGTCAAAATATCTTTATATATTATACACTAGTTTATACTAGTTTCGGTCAAAAATCAAATTAAATCGGGGACTGTTCAAAATGATACAAATAATCTAATATCATTTATATATTTTATGAGGGAAGGTTATGATGGAATTCCATGCAAAAAATCATCCGAAAATTAGATTCATGAAACTTTTTGAAATTTAAGTTTTGGTTAAAAATCATAGTATATTATACACGAGTTTCGGTCAAAAAAATGAAATTTAATTGGGGATTATTTGAAATGATACGAGACTTTTCTGATCATTTATATATGTTAAGAGGGAAGGTTATGATGGAAGTCCATGCAAAAAAATCATATGAAAACTAGATTCTATGAAACTTTTCGAAATGCAAGTTTCGGTCAAAATATCTTTATATATTATACCCTAGTTTATACTAGTTTCGGTCAATAATCAAATTAAATCGGGGACTGTTCAAAATGATACGAAACTTCTAATATCATTTATATAATTTACGAGGGAAGGTCATGATGGAAGTCCATGCAAAAAATCATATGAAAATTATATTCTATGAAACTTTTCGAAATGCAATTTTCGATAAAAAAATCATAGTATATAATACACTAGTTTCGGTCCAAAAAATCAAATTTAATTGGTGATTATTTGAAATGCTACGATACTTTTCAGATCATTTATATATGTTAAGAGGGAAGGTTATGATGGAATACCATGCAAAAAAAATCATATGAAAACTAGATTCAATGAAACTTTTCGAAATGCAAGTTTCGGTCAAAATATCTTTATATATTAGACACTAGTTTATACTAGTTTTGGTCAAAAATCAAATTAAATCGGGGACTGTTCGAAATGATACGAATAATCTAATATCATTTATATATTTTATGAGGGAAGGTTATGATGGAATTCCATGCAAAAAATCATCCGAAAATTAGATTCTATGAAACTTTTTGAAATTTAAGTTTCGGTCAAAAATCATAGTATATTATACACGAGTTTCGGTCAAAAAAATGAAATTTAATTGGGGATTATTGAAATGATACGAGACTTTTCTGATCATTTATATATGTTAAGAGGGAAGGTTATGATGGAAGTCCATGCAAAAAAATCATATGAAAACTAGATTCTATGAAACTTTTCGAAATGCAAGTTTCGGTCAAAATATCTTTATATATTAGACACTAGTTTATACTAGTTTCGGTCAAAAATCAAATTAAATCGGGGACTGTTCGAAATGATACGAATAATCTAATATCATTTATATATTTTATGAGGAAAGGTTATGATGGAATTCCATGCAAAAAATCATCCGAAAATTAGATTCTATGAAACTTTTTGAAATTTAAGTTTCGGTCAAAAATCATAGTATATTATACACGAGTTTCGGTCAAAAAAATGAAATTTAATTGGGGATTATTTGAAATGATACGAGACTTTTCTGATCATTTATATATGTTAAGAGGGAAGGTTATGATGGAAATCCATGCAAAAAAATCATCTGAAAACTAGATTCTATGAAACTTTACGAAATGCAAGTTTCATTCAAAAAATCATAATATATTATACACTAGTTTATACTAGTTTCGGTCAATAATCAAATTAAATCGGGTACTGTTCAAAATGATACGAAACTTCTAATATCATTTATATAATTTACGAGGGAAGGTCATGATGGAAGTCCATGCAAAAAATCATATGAAAATTATATTATATGAAACTTTTCGAAATGCAATTTTCGATAAAAAAATCATAGTATATAATACACTAGTTTCGGTCCAAAAAATCAAATTTAATTGGTGATTATTTGAAATGCTACGATACTTTCAGATCATTTATATATGTTAAGAGGGAAGGTTATTATGGAATACCATGCAAAAAAAATCATATGAAAACTAGATTCTATGAAACTTTTCGAAATGCAAGTTTCGGTCAAAATATCTTTATATATTAGACACTAGTTTATACTAGTTTCGGTCAAAAATCAAATTAAATCGGGGACTGTTCGAAATGATACGAATAATCTAATATCATTTATATATTTTATGAGGGAAGGTTATGATGGAATTCCATGCAAAAAATCATCCGAAAATTAGATTCTATGAAACTTTTTGAAATTTAAGTTTCGGTCAAAAATCATAGTATATTATACACGAGTTTCGGTCAACAAAATGAAATTTAATTGGGGATTATTTGAAATGATACGAGACATTTATGATCATTTATATATGTTAAGAGGGAAGGTTATGATGGAAGTCCATGCAAAAAAATCATATGAAAACTAGATTCTATGAAACTTTTCGAAATGCAAGTTTCGGTCAAAATATCTTTATATATTATACACTAGTTTATACTAGTTTCGGTCAATAATCAAATTAAATCGGGTACTGTTCAAAATGATACGAAACTTCTAATATCATTTATATAATTTACGAGGGAAGGTCATGATGGAAGTCCATGCAAAAAATCATATGAAAATTATATTTTATGAAACTTTTCGAAATGCAATTTTAGATAAAAAATCATAGTATATAATACACTAGTTTCGGTCCAAAAAATCAAATTTAATTGGTGATTATTTGAAATGCTACGATACTTTTCAGATCATTTATATATGTTAAGAGGGAAGGTTATGATTGAATACCATGCAAAAAAAATCATATGAAAACTAGATTCTATGAAACTTTTCGAAATGCAAGTTTCGGTCAAAATATCTTTATATATTAGACACTAGTTTATACTAGTTTCGGTCAAAAATCAAATTAAATCGGGGACTGTTCGAAATGATACGAATAATCTAATATCATTTATATATTTTATGAGGGAAGGTTATGATGGAATTCCATGCAAAAAATCATCCGAAAATTAGATTCTATGAAACTTTTTGAAATTTAAGTTTCGGTCAAAAATCATAGTATATTATACACGAGTTTCGGTCAAAAAAATGAAATTTAATTGGGGATTATTTGAAATGATACGAGACATTTATGATCATTTATATATGTTAAGAGGGAAGGTTATGATGGAAGTCCATGCAAAAAAATCATATGAAAACTAGATTCTATGAAACTTTTCGAAATGCAAGTTTCGGTCAAAATATCTTTATATATTATACACTAGTTTATACTAGCTTCGGTCAATAATCAAATTAAATCGGGGACTGTTCAAAATGATACGAAACTTCTAATATCATTTATATAATTTATGAGGGAAGGTCATGATGGAAGTCCATGCAAAAAATCATATGAAAATTATATTTTATGAAACTTTTCGAAATGCAATTTTCGATAAAAAATCATAGTATATAATACACTAGTTTCGGTCCAAAAAATCAAATTTAATTGGTGATTATTTGAAATGCTACGATACTTTTCAGATCATTTATATATGTTAAGAGGGAAGGTTATGATTGAATACCATGCAAAAAAAATCATATGAAAACTAGATTCTATGAAATCTTTCGAAATGCAAGTTTCGGTCAAAATATCTTTATATATTATACACTAGTTTATACTAGTTTCGGTCAAAAATCAAATTAAATCGGGGACTGTTCGAAATGATACGAATAATCTAATATCATTTATATATTTTAAGAGGGAAGGTTATGAAGGAATTCCATGCAAAAAATTATCCGAAAATTAGATTCTATGAAACTTTTTGAAATTTAAGTTTCGGTCAAAAATCATAGTATATTATACACGAGTTTCGGTCAAAAAAATGAAATTTAATTGGGGATTATTGGAAATGATACGAGACTTTTCTGATCATTTATATATATTAAGTGGGAAGGTTATGATGGAAGTCCATGCAAAAAAATCATATGTAAACTAGATTCTATGAAACTTTTCGAAATGCAAGTTTCGGTCAAAATATCTTTATATATTATACCCTAGTTTATACTAGTTTCGGTCAATAATCAAATTAAATCGGGGACTGTTCAAAATGATACGAAACTTCTAATATCATTTATATAATTTACGAGGGAAGGTCATGATGGAAGTCCATGCAAAAAATCATATGAAAATTATATACTATGAAACTTTTCGAAATGCAATTTTCGATCAAAAATCATAGTATATTATACACTAGTTTCGGTCCAAAAAATCAAATTTAATTGGTGATTATTTGAAATGCTACGATACTTTTCAGATCATTTATATATGTTAAGAGGGAAGGTTATGATGGAATACCATGCAAAAAAATCATATGAAAACTAGATTCTATGAAACTTTTCGAAATGCAAGTTTCGGTCAAAATATCTTTATATATTAGACACTAGTTTATACTAGTTTCGGTCAAAAATCAAATTAAATCGGGGACTGTTCGAAATGATACGAATAATCTAATATCATTTATATATTTTATGAGGGAAGGTTATGATGGAATTCCATGCAAAAAATCATCCGAAAATTAGATTCTATGAAACTTTTTGAAATTTAAGTTTCGGTCAAAAATCATAGTATATTATACACGAGTTTCGGTCAAAAAAATAAAATTTAATTGGGGATTATTTGAAATGATACGAGACTTTTCTGATCATTTATATATGTTAAGAGGGAAGGTTATGATGGAAATCCATGCAAAAAAATCATCTGAAAACTAGATTCTATGAAACTTTACGAAATGCAAGTTTCAGTCAAAAAATCATAATATATTATACACTAGTTTATACTAGTTTCGGTCAATAATCAAATTAAATCGGGTACTGTTCAAAATGATACGAAACTTCTAATATCATTTATATAATTTACGAGGGAAGGTCATGATGGAAGTCCATGCAAAAAATCATATGAAAATTATATTCTATGAAACTTTTCGAAATGCAATTTTCGATAAAAAAAATCGTAGTATATAATACACTAGTTTCGGTCCAAAAAATCAAATTTAATTGGTGATTATTTGAAATGCTCCGATACTTTCAGATCATTTATATATGTTAAGAGGGAAGGTAATTATGGAATACCATGCAAAAAAAATCATATGAAAACTAGATTCTATGAAACTTTTCGAAATGCAAGTTTCGGTCAAAATATCTTTATATATTAGACACTAGTTTATACTAGTTTCGGTCAAAAATCAAATTAAATCGGGGACTGTTCGAAATGATACGAATAATCTAATATCATTTATATATTTTATGAGGGAAGGTTATGATGGAATTCCATGCAAAAAATCATCCGAAAATTAGATTCTATGAAACTTTTTGAAATTTAAGTTTCGGTCAAAAATCATAGTATATTATACACGAGTTTCGGTCAAAAAAATGAAATTTAATTGGGGATTATTTGAAATGATACGAGACTTTTATGATCATTTATATATGTTAAGAGGGAAGGTTATGATGGAAGTCCATGCAAAAAAATCATATGAAAACTAGATTCTATGAAACTTTTCGAAATGCAAGTTTCGGTCAAAATATCTTTATATATTATACACTAGTTTATACTAGCTTCGGTCAATAATCAAATTAAATCGGGGACTGTTCAAAATGATACGAAACTTCTAATATCATTTATATAATTTACGAGGGAAGGTCATGATGGAAGTCCATGCAAAAAATCATATGAAAATTATATTTTGGGAAACTTTTCGAAATGCAATTTTCGATAAAAAATCATAGTATATAATACACTAGTTTCGGTCCAAAAAATCAAATTTAATTGGTGATTATTTGAAATGCTACGATACTTTTCAGATCATTTATATATGTTAAGAGGGAAGGTTATGATTGAATACCATGCAAAAAAAATCATATGAAAACTAGATTCTATGAAACTTTTCGAAATGCAAGTTTCGGTCAAAATATCTTTATATATTATACACTAGTTTATACTAGTTTCGGTCAAAAATCAAATTAAATCGGGGACTGTTCGAAATGATACGAATAATCTAATATCATTTATATATTTTATGAGGGAAGGTTATGAAGGAATTCCATGCAAAAAATTATCCGAAAATTAGATTCTATGAAACTTTTTGAAATTTAAGTTTCGGTCAAAAATCATAGTATATTATACACGAGTTTCGGTCAAAAAAATGAAATTTAATTGGGGATTATTGGAAATGATACGAGACTTTTCTGATCATTTATATATATTAAGTGGGAAGGTTATGATGGAAGTCCATGCAAAAAAATCATATGTAAACTAGATTTTATGAAACTTTTCGAAATGCAAGTTTCGGTCAAAATATCTTTATATATTATACCCTAGTTTATACTAGTTTCGGTCAATAATCAAATTAAATCGGGGACTGTTCAAAATGATACGAAACTTCTAATATCATTTATATAATTTACGAGGGAAGGTCATGATGGAAGTCCATGCAAAAAATCATATGAAAATTATATTCTATGAAACTTTTCGAAATGCAATTTTCGATCAAAAATCATAGTATATTATACACTAGTTTCGGTCCAAAAAATCAAATTTAATTGGTGATTATTTGAAATGCTACGATACTTTTCAGATCATTTATATATGTTAAGAGGGAAGGTTATGATGGAATACCATGCAAAAAAAATCATATGAAAACTAGATTCTATGAAACTTTTCGAAATGCAAGTTTCGGTCAAAATATCTTTATATATTAGACACTAGTTTATACTAGTTTCGGTCAAAAATCAAATTAAATCGGGGACTGTTCGAAATGATACGAATAATCTAATATCATTTATATATTTTATGAGGGAAGGTTATGATGGAATTCCATGCAAAAAATCATCCGAAAATTAGATTCTATGAAACTTTTTGAAATTTAAGTTTCGGTCAAAAATCATAGTATATTATACACGAGTTTCGGTCAAAAAAATGAAATTTAATTGGGGATTATTTGAAATGATACGAGACTTTTATGATCATTTATATATGTTAAGAGGGAAGGTTATGATGGAAGTCCATGCAAAAAAATCATATGAAAACTAGATTCTATGAAACTTTTCGAAATGCAAGTTTCGGTCAAAATATCTTTATATATTATACACTAGTTTATACTAGCTTCGGTCAATAATCAAATTAAATCGGGGACTGTTCAAAATGATACGAAACTTCTAATATCATTTATATAATTTACGAGGGAAGGTCATGATGGAAGTCCATGCAAAAAATCATATGAAAATTATATTTTATGAAACTTTTCGAAATGCAATTTTCGATAAAAAATCATAGTATATAATACACTAGTTTCGGTCCAAAAAATCAAATTTAATTGGTGATTATTTGAAATGCTACGATACTTTTCAGATCATTTATATATGTTAAGAGGGAAGGTTATGATTGAATACCATGCAAAAAAAATCATATGAAAACTAGATTCTATGAAACTTTTCGAAATGCAAGTTTCGGTCAAAATATCTTTATATATTATACACTAGTTTATACTAGTTTCGGTCAAAAATCAAATTAAATCGGGGACTGTTCGAAATGATACGAATAATCTAATATCATTTATATATTTTATGAGGGAAGGTTATGAAGGAATTCCATGCAAAAAATTATCCGAAAATTAGATTCTATGAAACTTTTTGAAATTTAAGTTTCGGTCAAAAATCATAGTATATTATACACGAGTTTCGGTCAAAAAAATGAAATTTAATTGGGGATTATTGGAAATGATACGAGACTTTTCTGATCATTTATATATATTAAGTGGGAAGGTTATGATGGAAGTCCATGCAAAAAAATCATATGTAAACTAGATTCTATGAAACTTTTCGAAATGCAAGTTTCGGTCAAAATATCTTTATATATTATACCCTAGTTTATACTAGTTTCGGTCAATAATCAAATTAAATCGGGGACTGTTCAAAATGATACGAAACTTCTAATATCATTTATATAATTTACGAGGGAAGGTCATGATGGAAGTCCATGCAAAAAATCATATGAAAATTATATTTTATGAAACTTTTCGAAATGCAATTTTCGATAAAAAATCATAGTATATTAAAAAACTAGTTTCGGTCCAAAAAATCAAATTTAATTGGTGATTATTTGAAATGCTACGATACTTTTCAGATCATTTATATATGTTAAGAGGGAAGGTTATGATGGAATACCATGCAAAAAAATCATATGAAAACTAGATTCTATGAAACTTTTCGAAATGCAAGTTTCGGTCAAAATATCTTTATATATTAGACACTAGTTTATACTAGTTTCGGTCAAAAATCAAATTAAATCGGGGACTGTTCGAAATGATACGAATAATCTAATATCATTTATATATTTTATGAGGGAAGGTTATGATGGAATTCCATGCAAAAAATCATCCGAAAATTAGATTCTATGAAACTTTTTGAAATTTAAGTTTCGGTCAAAAATCATAGTATATTATACACGAGTTTCGGTCAAAAAAATAAAATTTAATTGGGGATTATTTGAAATGATACGAGACTTTTCTGATCATTTATATATGTTAAGAGGGAAGGTTATGATGGAAATCCATGCAAAAAAATCATCTGAAAACTAGATTCTATGAAACTTTACGAAATGCAAGTTTCAGTCAAAAAATCATAATATATTATACACTAGTTTATACTAGTTTCGGTCAATAATCAAATTAAATCGGGTACTGTTCAAAATGATACGAAACTTCTAATATCATTTATATAATTTACGAGGGAAGGTCATGATGGAAGTCCATGCAAAAAATCATATGAAAATTATATTCTATGAAACTTTTCGAAATGCAATTTTCGATAAAAAAATCGTAGTATATAATACACTAGTTTCGGTCCAAAAAATCAAATTTAATTGGTGATTATTTGAAATGCTACGATACTTTCAGATCATTTATATATGTTAAGAGGGAAGGTTATTATGGAATACCATGCAAAAAAAATCATATGAAAACTAGATTCTATGAAACTTTTCGAAATGCAAGTTTCGGTCAAAATATCTTTATATATTAGACACTAGTTTATACTAGTTTCGGTCAAAAATCAAATTAAATTGGGGACTGTTCGAAATGATACGAATAATCTAATATCATTTATATATTTTATGAGGGAAGGTTATGATGGAATTCCATGCAAAAAGTCATCCGAAAATTAGATTCTATGAAACTTTTTGAAATTTAAGTTTCGGTCAAAAATCATAGTATATTATACACGAGTTTCGGTCAAAAAAATGAAATTTAATTGGGGATTATTTGAAATGATACGAGACTTTTATGATCATTTATATATGTTAAGAGGGAAGGTTATGATGGAAGTCCATGCAAAAAAATCATATGAAAACTAGATTCTATGAAACTTTTCGAAATGCAAGTTTCGGTCAAAATATCTTTATATATTATACACTAGTTTATACTAGCTTCGGTCAATAATCAAATTAAATCGGGGACTGTTCAAAATGATACGAAACTTCTAATATCATTTATATAATTTACGAGGGAAGGTCATGATGGAAGTCCATGCAAAAAATCATATGAAAATTATATTTTATGAAACTTTTCGAAATGCAATTTTCGATAAAAAATCATAGTATATAATACACTAGTTTCGGTCCAAAAAATCAAATTTAATTGGTGATTATTTGAAATGCTACGATACTTTTCAGATCATTTATATATGTTAAGAGGGAAGGTTATGATTGAATACCATGCAAAAAAAATCATATGAAAACTAGATTCTATGAAACTTTTCGAAATGCAAGTTTCGGTCAAAATATCTTTATATATTATACACTAGTTTATACTAGTTTCGGTCAAAAATCAAATTAAATCGGGGACTGTTCGAAATGATACGAATAATCTAATATCATTTATATATTTTATGAGGGAAGGTTATGAAGGAATTCCATGCAAAAAATTATCCGAAAATTAGATTCTATGAAACTTTTTGAAATTTAAGTTTCGGTCAAAAATCATAGTATATTATACACGAGTTTCGGTCAAAAAAATGAAATTTAATTGGGGATTATTGGAAATGATACGAGACTTTTCTGATCATTTATATATATTAAGTGGGAAGGTTATGATGGAAGTCCATGCAAAAAAATCATATGTAAACTAGATTTTATGAAACTTTTCGAAATGCAAGTTTCGGTCAAAATATCTTTATATATTATACCCTAGTTTATACTAGTTTCGGTCAATAATCAAATTAAATCGGGGACTGTTCAAAATGATACGAAACTTCTAATATCATTTATATAATTTACGAGGGAAGGTCATGATGGAAGTCCATGCAAAAAATCATATGAAAATTATATTCTATGAAACTTTTCGAAATGCAATTTTCGATCAAAAATCATAGTATATTATACACTAGTTTCGGTCCAAAAAATCAAATTTAATTGGTGATTATTTGAAATGCTACGATACTTTTCAGATCATTTATATATGTTAAGAGGGAAGGTTATGATGGAATACCATGCAAAAAAAATCATATGAAAACTAGATTCTATGAAACTTTTCGAAATGCAAGTTTCGGTCAAAATATCTTTATATATTAAACACTAGTTTATACTAGTTTCGGTCAAAAATCAAATTAAATCGGGGACTGTTCGAAATGATACGAATAATCTAATATCATTTATATATTTTATGAGGGAAGGTTATGATGGAATTCCATGCAAAAAATCATCCGAAAATTAGATTCTATGAAACTTTTTGAAATTTAAGTTTCGGTCAAAAATCATAGTATATTATACACGAGTTTCGGTCAAAAAAATGAAATTTAATTGGGGATTATTTGAAATGATACGAGACTTTTATGATCATTTATATATGTTAAGAGGGAAGGTTATGATGGAAGTCCATGCAAAAAAATCATATGAAAACTAGATTCTATGAAACTTTTCGAAATGCAAGTTTCGGTCAAAATATCTTTATATATTATACACTAGTTTATACTAGCTTCGGTCAATAATCAAATTAAATCGGGGACTGTTCAAAATGATACGAAACTTCTAATATCATTTATATAATTTACGAGGGAAGGTCATGATGGAAGTCCATGCAAAAAATCATATGAAAATTATATTTTATGAAACTTTTCGAAATGCAATTTTCGATAAAAAATCATAGTATATAATACACTAGTTTCGGTCCAAAAAATCAAATTTAATTGGTGATTATTTGAAATGCTACGATACTTTTCAGATCATTTATATATGTTAAGAGGGAAGGTTATGATTGAATACCATGCAAAAAAAATCATATGAAAACTAGATTCTATGAAACTTTTCGAAATGCAAGTTTCGGTCAAAATATCTTTATATATTATACACTAGTTTATACTAGTTTCGGTCAAAAATCAAATTAAATCGGGGACTGTTCGAAATGATACGAATAATCTAATATCATTTATATATTTTATGAGGGAAGGTTATGAAGGAATTCCATGCAAAAAATTATCCGAAAATTAGATTCTATGAAACTTTTTGAAATTTAAGTTTCGGTCAAAAATCATAGTATATTATACACGAGTTTCGGTCAAAAAAATGAAATTTAATTGGGGATTATTGGAAATGATACGAGACTTTTCTGATCATTTATATATATTAAGTGGGAAGGTTATGATGGAAGTCCATGCAAAAAAATCATATGTAAACTAGATTCTATGAAACTTTTCGAAATGCAAGTTTCGGTCAAAATATCTTTATATATTATACCCTAGTTTATACTAGTTTCGGTCAATAATCAAATTAAATCGGGGACTGTTCAAAATGATACGAAACTTCTAATATCATTTATATAATTTACGAGGGAAGGTCATGATGGAAGTCCATGCAAAAAATCATATGAAAATTATATTTTATGAAACTTTTCGAAATGCAATTTTCGATAAAAAATCATAGTATATTAAAAAACTAGTTTCGGTCCAAAAAATCAAATTTAATTGGTGATTATTTGAAATGCTACGATACTTTTCAGATCATTTATATATGTTAAGAGGGAAGGTTATGATGGAATACCATGCAAAAAAATCATATGAAAACTAGATTCTATGAAACTTTTCGAAATGCAAGTTTCGGTCAAAATATCTTTATATATTAGACACTAGTTTATACTAGTTTCGGTCAAAAATCAAATTAAATCGGGGACTGTTCGAAATGATACGAATAATCTAATATCATTTATATATTTTATGAGGGAAGGTTATGATGGAATTCCATGCAAAAAATCATCCGAAAATTAGATTCTATGAAACTTTTTGAAATTTAAGTTTCGGTCAAAAATCATAGTATATTATACACGAGTTTCGGTCAAAAAAATAAAATTTAATTGGGGATTATTTGAAATGATACGAGACTTTTCTTATCATTTATATATGTTAAGAGGGAAGGTTATGATGGAAGTCCATGCAAAAAAATCATCTGAAAACTAGATTCTATGAAACTTTACGAAATGCAAGTTTCAGTCAAAAAATCATAATATATTATACACTAGTTTATACTAGTTTCGGTCAATAATCAAATTAAATCGGGTACTGTTCAAAATGATACGAAACTTCTAATATCATTTATATAATTTACGAGGGAAGGTCATGATGGAAGTCCATGCAAAAAATCATATGAAAATTATATTCTATGAAACTTTTCGAAATGCAATTTTCGATAAAAAAATCATAGTATATTATACACTAGTTTCGGTCCAAAAAATCAAATTTAATTGGTGATTATTTGAAATGCTACGATACTTTCAGATCATTTATATATGTTAAGAGGGAAGGTTATTATGGAATACCATGCAAAAAAAATCATATGAAAACTAGATTCTATGAAACTTTTCGTAATGAAAGAGTCGGTCAAAATATATTTATATATTAGACACTAGTTTATACTAGTTTCGGTCAAAAATCAAATTAAATTGGGGACTGTTCGAAATGATACGAATAATCTAATATCATTTATATATTTTATGAGGGAAGGTTATGATGGAATTCCATGCAAAAAATCATCCGAAAATTAGATTCTATGAAACTTTTTGAAATTTAAGTTTCGGTCAAAAATCATAGTATATTATACACGAGTTTCGGTCAAAAAAATGAAATTTAATTGGGGATTATTTGAAATGATACGAGACTTTTATGATCATTTATATATGTTAAGAGGGAAGGTTATGATGGAAGTCCATGCAAAAAAATCATATGAAAACTAGATTCTATGAAACTTTTCGAAATGCAAGTTTCGGTCAAAATATCTTTATATATTATACACTAGTTTATACTAGTTTCGGTCAAAAATCAAATTAAATCGGGGACTGTTCGAAATGATACGAATAATCTAATATCATTTATATATTTTATGAGGGAAGGTTATGAAGGAATTCCATGCAAAAAATTATCCGAAAATTAGATTCTATGAAACTTTTTGAAATTTAAGTTTCGGTCAAAAATCATAGTATATTATACACGAGTTTCGGTCAAAAAAATGAAATTTAATTGGGGATTATTGGAAATGATACGAGACTTTTCTGATCATTTATATATATTAAGTGGGAAGGTTATGATGGAAGTCCATGCAAAAAAATCATATGTAAACTAGATTCTATGAAACTTTTCGAAATGCAAGTTTCGGTCAAAATATCTTTATATATTATACCCTAGTTTATACTAGTTTCGGTCAATAATCAAATTAAATCGGGGACTGTTCAAAATGATACGAAACTTCTAATATCATTTATATAATTTACGAGGGAAGGTCATGATGGAAGTCCATGCAAAAAATCATATGAAAATTATATTCTATGAAACTTTTCGAAATGCAATTTTCGATCAAAAATCATAGTATATTATACACTAGTTTCGGTCCAAAAAATCAAATTTAATTGGTGATTATTTGAAATGCTACGATACTTTTCAGATCATTTATATATGTTAAGAGGGAAGGTTATGATGGAATACCATGCAAAAAAAATCATATGAAAACTAGATTCTATGAAACTTTTCGAAATGCAAGTTTCGGTCAAAATATCTTTATATATTAGACACTAGTTTATACTAGTTTCGGTCAAAAATCAAATTAAATCGGGGACTGTTCGAAATGATACGAATAATCTAATATCATTTATATATTTTATGAGGGAAGGTTATGATGGAATTCCATGCAAAAAATCATCCGAAAATTAGATTCTATGAAACTTTTTGAAATTTAAGTTTCGGTCAAAAATCATAGTATATTATACACGAGTTTCGGTCAAAAAAATGAAATTTAATTGGGGATTATTTGAAATGATACGAGACTTTTATGATCATTTATATATGTTAAGAGGGAAGGTTATGATGGAAGTCCATGCAAAAAAATCATATGAAAACTAGATTCTATGAAACTTTTCGAAATGCAAGTTTCGGTCAAAATATCTTTATATATTATACACTAGTTTATACTAGCTTCGGTCAATAATCAAATTAAATCGGGGACTGTTCAAAATGATACGAAACTTCTAATATCATTTATATAATTTACGAGGGAAGGTCATGATGGAAGTCCATGCAAAAAATCATATGAAAATTATATTTTATGAAACTTTTCGAAATGCAATTTTCGATAAAAAATCATAGTATATAATACACTAGTTTCGGTCCAAAAAATCAAATTTAATTGGTGATTATTTGAAATGCTACGATACTTTTCAGATCATTTATATATGTTAAGAGGGAAGGTTATGATTGAATACCATGCAAAAAAAATCATATGAAAACTAGATTCTATGAAACTTTTCGAAATGCAAGTTTCGGTCAAAATATCTTTATATATTATACACTAGTTTATACTAGTTTCGGTCAAAAATCAAATTAAATCGGGGACTGTTCGAAATGATACGAATAATCTAATATCATTTATATATTTTATGAGGGAAGGTTATGAAGGAATTCCATGCAAAAAATTATCCGAAAATTAGATTCTATGAAACTTTTTGAAATTTAAGTTTCGGTCAAAAATCATAGTATATTATACACGAGTTTCGGTCAAAAAAATGAAATTTAATTGGGGATTATTGGAAATGATACGAGACTTTTCTGATCATTTATATATATTAAGTGGGAAGGTTATGATGGAAGTCCATGCAAAAAAATCATATGTAAACTAGATTCTATGAAACTTTTCGAAATGCAAGTTTCGGTCAAAATATCTTTATATATTATACCCTAGTTTATACTAGTTTCGGTCAATAATCAAATTAAATCGGGGACTGTTCAAAATGATACGAAACTTCTAATATCATTTATATAATTTACGAGGGAAGGTCATGATGGAAGTCCATGCAAAAAATCATATGAAAATTATATTCTATGAAACTTTTCGAAATGCAATTTTCGATCAAAAATCATAGTATATTATACACTAGTTTCGGTCCAAAAAATCAAATTTAATTGGTGATTATTTGAAATGCTACGATACTTTTCAGATCATTTATATATGTTAAGAGGGAAGGTTATGATGGAATACCATGCAAAAAAAATCATATGAAAACTAGATTCTATGAAACTTTTCGAAATGCAAGTTTCGGTCAAAATATCTTTATATATTAGACACTAGTTTATACTAGTTTCGGTCAAAAATCAAATTAAATCGGGGACTGTTCGAAATGATACGAATAATCTAATATCATTTATATATTTTATGAGGGAAGGTTATGATGGAATTCCATGCAAAAAATCATCCGAAAATTAGATTCTATGAAACTTTTTGAAATTTAAGTTTCGGTCAAAAATCATAGTATATTATACACGAGTTTCGGTCAAAAAAATGAAATTTAATTGGGGATTATTTGAAATGATACGAGACTTTTATGATCATTTATATATGTTAAGAGGGAAGGTTATGATGGAAGTCCATGCAAAAAAATCATATGAAAACTAGATTCTATGAAACTTTTCGAAATGCAAGTTTCGGTCAAAATATCTTTATATATTATACACTAGTTTATACTAGCTTCGGTCAATAATCAAATTAAATCGGGGACTGTTCAAAATGATACGAAACTTCTAATATCATTTATATAATTTACGAGGGAAGGTCATGATGGAAGTCCATGCAAAAAATCATATGAAAATTATATTTTATGAAACTTTTCGAAATGCAATTTTCGATAAAAAATCATAGTGTATAATACACTAGTTTCGGTCCAAAAAATCAAATTTAATTGGTGATTATTTGAAATGCTACGATACTTTTCAGATCATTTATATATGTTAAGAGGGAAGGTTATGATTGAATACCATGCAAAAAAAATCATATGAAAACTAGATTCTATGAAACTTTTCGAAATGCAAGTTTCGGTCAAAATATCTTTATATATTATACACTAGTTTATACTAGTTTCGGTCAAAAATCAAATTAAATCGGGGACTGTTCGAAATGATACGAATAATCTAATATCATTTATATATTTTATGAGGGAAGGTTATGAAGGAATTCCATGCAAAAAATTATCCGAAAATTAGATTCTATGAAACTTTTTGAAATTTAAGTTTCGGTCAAAAATCATAGTATATTATACACGAGTTTCGGTCAAAAAAATGAAATTTAATTGGGGATTATTGGAAATGATACGAGACTTTTCTGATCATTTATATATATTAAGTGGGAAGGTTATGATGGAAGTCCATGCAAAAAAATCATATGTAAACTAGATTCTATGAAACTTTTCGAAATGCAAGTTTCGGTCAAAATATCTTTATATATTTTACCCTAGTTTATACTAGTTTCGGTCAATAATCAAATTAAATCGGGGACTGTTCAAAATGATACGAAACTTCTAATATCATTTATATAATTTACGAGGGAAGGTCATGATGGAAGTCCATGCAAAAAATCATATGAAAATTATATTCTATGAAACTTTTCGAAATGCAATTTTCGATCAAAAATCATAGTATATTATACACTAGTTTCGGTCCAAAAAATCAAATTTAATTGGTGATTATTTGAAATGCTACGATACTTTTCAGATCATTTATATATGTTAAGAGGGAAGGTTATGATGGAATACCATGCAAAAAAAATCATATGAAAACTAGATTCTATGAAACTTTTCGAAATGCAAGTTTCGGTCAAAATATCTTTATATATTAGACACTAGTTTATACTAGTTTCGGTCAAAAATCAAATTAAATCGGGGACTGTTCGAAATGATACGAATAATCTAATATCATTTATATATTTTATGAGGGAAGGTTATGATGGAATTCCATGCAAAAAATCATCCGAAAATTAGATTCTATGAAACTTTTTGAAATTTAAGTTTCGGTCAAAAATCATAGTATATTATACACGAGTTTCGGTCAAAAAAATGAAATTTAATTGGGGATTATTTGAAATGATACGAGACTTTTATGATCATTTATATATGTTAAGAGGGAAGGTTATGATGGAAGTCCATGCAAAAAAATCATATGAAAACTAGATTCTATGAAACTTTTCGAAATGCAAGTTTCGGTCAAAATATCTTTATATATTATACACTAGTTTATACTAGCTTCGGTCAATAATCAAATTAAATCGGGGACTGTTCAAAATGATACGAAACTTCTAATATCATTTATATAATTTACGAGGGAAGGTCATGATGGAAGTCCATGCAAAAAATCATATGAAAATTATATTTTATGAAACTTTTCGAAATGCAATTTTCGATAAAAAATCATAGTATATAATACACTAGTTTCGGTCCAAAAAATCAAATTTAATTGGTGATTATTTGAAATGCTACGATACTTTTCAGATCATTTATATATGTTAAGAGGGAAGGTTATGATTGAATACCATGCAAAAAAAATCATATGAAAACTAGATTCTATGAAACTTTTCGAAATGCAAGTTTCGGTCAAAATATCTTTATATATTATACACTAGTTTATACTAGTTTCGGTCAAAAATCAAATTAAATCGGGGACTGTTCGAAATGATACGAATAATCTAATATCATTTATATATTTTATGAGGGAAGGTTATGAAGGAATTCCATGCAAAAAATTATCCGAAAATTAGATTCTATGAAACTTTTTGAAATTTAAGTTTCGGTCAAAAATCATAGTATATTATACACGAGTTTCGGTCAAAAAAATGAAATTTAATTGGGGATTATTGGAAATGATACGAGACTTTTCTGATCATTTATATATATTAAGTGGGAAGGTTATGATGGAAGTCCATGCAAAAAAATCATATGTAAACTAGATTCTATGAAACTTTTCGAAATGCAAGTTTCGGTCAAAATATCTTTATATATTTTACCCTAGTTTATACTAGTTTCGGTCAATAATCAAATTAAATCGGGGACTGTTCAAAATGATACGAAACTTCTAATATCATTTATATAATTTACGAGGGAAGGTCATGATGGAAGTCCATGCAAAAAATCATATGAAAATTATATTCTATGAAACTTTTCGAAATGCAATTTTCGATCAAAAATCATAGTATATTATACACTAGTTTCGGTCCAAAAAATCAAATTTAATTGGTGATTATTTGAAATGCTACGATACTTTTCAGATCATTTATATATGTTAAGAGGGAAGGTTATGATGGAATACCATGCAAAAAAAATCATATGAAAACTAGATTCTATGAAACTTTTCGAAATGCAAGTTTCGGTCAAAATATCTTTATATATTAGACACTAGTTTATACTAGTTTCGGTCAAAAATCAAATTAAATCGGGGACTGTTCGAAATGATACGAATAATCTAATATCATTTATATATTTTATGAGGGAAGGTTATGATGGAATTCCATGCAAAAAATCATCCGAAAATTAGATTCTATGAAACTTTTTGAAATTTAAGTTTCGGTCAAAAATCATAGTATATTATACACGAGTTTCGGTCAAAAAAATAAAATTTAATTGGGGATTATTTGAAATGATACGAGACTTTTCTGATCATTTATATATGTTAAGAGGGAAGGTTATGATGGAAATCCATGCAAAAAAATCATCTGAAAACTAGATTCTATGAAACTTTACGAAATGCAAGTTTCCGTCAAAAAATCATAATATATTATACACTAGTTTATACTAGTTTCGGTCAATAATCAAATTAAATCGGGTACTGTTCAAAATGATACGAAACTTCTAATATCATTTATATAATTTACGAGGGAAGGTCATGATGGAAGTCCATGCAAAAAATCATATGAAAATTATATTCTATGAAACTTTTCGAAATGCAATTTTCGATAAAAAAAATCATAGTATATAATACACTAGTTTCGGTCCAAAAAATCAAATTTAATTGGTGATTATTTGAAATGCTACGATACTTTTCAGATCATTTATATATGTTAAGAGGGAAGGTTATGATTGAATACCATGCAAAAAAAATCATATGAAAACTAGATTCTATGAAACTTTTCGAAATGCAAGTTTCGGTCAAAATATCTTTATATATTAGACACTAGTTTATACTCGTTTAGGTCAAAAATCAAATTAAATCGGGGACTGTTCGAAATGATACGAATAATCTAATATCATTTATATATTTTATGAGGGAAGGTTATGATGGAATTCCATGCAAAAAATCATCCGAAAATTAGATTCTATGAAACTTTTTGAAATTTAAGTTTCGGTCAAAAATCATAGTATATTATACACGAGTTTCGGTCAAAAAAATGAAATTTAATTGGGGATTATTGGAAATGATACGAGACTTTTATGATCATTTATATATGTTAAGAGGGAAGGTTATGATGGAAGTCCATGCAAAAAAATCATATGTAAACTAGATTCTATGAAACTTTTCGAAATGCAAGTTTCGGTCAAAATATCTTTATATATTTTACCCTAGTTTATACTAGTTTCGGTCAATAATCAAATTAAATCGGGGACTGTTCGAAATGATACGAAACTTCTAATATCATTTATATAATTTACGAGGGAAGGTCATGATGGAAGTCCATGCAAAAAATCATATGAAAATTATATTCTATGAAACTTTTCGAAATTTAAGTTTCGGTCAAAAATCATAGTATATTATACACGAGTTTCGGTCAAAAAAATGAAATTTAATTGGGGATTATTTGAAATGATACGAGACTTTTATGATCATTTATATATGTTAAGAGGGAAGGTTATGATGGAAGTCCATGCAAAAAAATCATATGAAAACTAGATTCTATGAAACTTTTCGAAATGCAAGTTTCGGTCAAAATATCTTTATATATTATACCCTAATTTATACTAGTTTCGGTCAATAATCAAATTAAATCGGGGACTGTTCAAAATGATACGAAACTTCTAATATCATTTATATAATTTACGAGGGAAGGTCATGATGGAAGTCCATGCAAAAAATCATATGAAAATTATATTCTATGAAACTTTTCGAAATGCAATTTTGGATCAAAAATCATAGTATATTATACACTAGTTTCGGTCCAAAAAATCAAATTTAATTGGTGATTATTTGAAATGCTACGATACTTTTCAGATCATTTATATATGTTAAGAGGGAAGGTTATGATGGAATACCATGCAACAAAAATCATATGAAAACTAGATTCTATGAAACTTTTCGAAATGCAAGTTTCGGTCAAAATATCTTTATATATTAGACACTAGTTTATACTAGTTTCGGTCAAAAATCAAATTAAATCAGGGACTGTTCGAAATGATACGAATAATCTAATATCATTTATATATTTTATGAGGGAAGGTTATGATGGAATTCCATGCAAAAAATCATCCGAAAATTAGATTCTATGAAACTTTTTGAAATTTTAGTATCGGTCAAAAATCATAGTATATTATACACGAGTTTCGGTCAAAAAAATGAAATTTAATTGGGGATTATTTGAAATGGTACGTGACTTTTCTGATCATTTATATATGTTAAGAGGGAAGGTTATGATGGAAATCCATGCAAAAAAATCATCTGAAAACTAGATTCTATGAAACTTTACGAAATGCAAGTTTCAGTCAAAAAATCATAATATATTATACACTAGTTTATACTAGTTTCGGTCAATAATCAAATTAAATCGGGTACTGTTCAAAATGATACGAAACTTCTAATATCATTTATATAATTTACGAGGGAAGGTCATGATGGAAGTCCATGCAAAAAATCATATGAAAATTATATTCTATGAAACTTTTTGAAATGCAATTTTCGAAAAAATATCATAGTATATAATACACTAGTTTCGGTCCAAAAAATCAAATTTAATTGGTGATTATTTGAAATGCTACGATACTTTTCAGATCATTTATATATGTTAAGAGGGAAGGTTATGATGGAATACCATGCAAAAAAATTATATGAAAACTAGGTTCTATGAAACTTTTCGAAATGCATGTTTCGGTCAAAATATCTTTATATATTATACACTAGTTTATACTAGTTTCGGTCAAAAATCAAATTAAATCGGGGACTGTTCAAAATGATACGAATAATCTAATATCATTTATATATTTTATGAGGGAAGGTTATGATGGAATTCCATGCAAAAAATCATCCGAAAATTAGATTCATGAAACTTTTTGAAATTTAAGTTTCGGTCAAAAAGCATAGTATATTATACACGAGTTTCGGTCAAAAAAAACGAAATTTAATTGGGGATTATTTGAAATGATACGAGACATTTCTGATCATTTATATATGTTAAGAGGGAAGGTTATGATGGAAGTCCATGCAAAAAAATCATGTGAAAACTAGATTCTATGAAACTTTTCGAAATGCAAGTTTCGGTCAAAATATCTTTATATATTATACCCCAGTTTATACTAGTTTCGGTCAATAATCAAATTAAATCGGGGACTGTTCAAAATGATACGAAACTTCTAATATCATTTATATAATTTACGAGGGAAGGTCATGTTGGAAGTCCATGCAAAAAATCATATGAAAATTATATTCTATGAAACTTTTTGAAATGCAATTTTCGATAAAAAAATCATAGTATATAATACACTAGTTTCGGTCCAAAAAATCAAATTTAATTGGTGATTATTTGAAATGCTACGATACTTTTCAGATCATTTATATATGTTAAGAGGGAAGGTTATGATGGAATACCATGCAAAAAAAATCATATGAAAACTAGATTCTATGAAACTTTTCGAAATGCAAGTTTCGGTCAAAATATCTTTATATATTAAACACTAGTTTATACTAGTTTCGGTCAAAAATCAAATTAAATCGGGGACTGTTCGAAATGATACGAATAATCTAATATTATTTATATATTTTATGAGGGAAGGTTATGATGGAATTCCATGCAAAAAATCATCCGAAAATTAGATTCTATGAAACTTTTTGAAATTTAAGTTTCGGTCAAAAATCATAGTATATTATACACGAGTTTCGGTCAAAAAAATGAAATTTAATTGGGGATTATTTGAAATGATACGAGACTTTTCTGATCATTTATATATATTAAGTGGGAAGGTTATGATGGAAGTCCATGCAAAAAAATCATATGTAAACTAGATTCTATGAAACTTTTCGAAATGCAAGTTTCGGTCAAAATATCTTTATATATTATACCCTAGTTTATACTAGTTTCGGTCAATAATCAAATTAAATCGGGGACTGTTCAAAATGATACGAAACTTCTAATATCATTTATATAATTTACGAGGGAAGGTCATGATGGAAGTCCATGCAAAAAATCATATGAAAATTATATTCTATGAAACTTTTCGAAATGCAATTTTCGATCAAAAATCATAGTATATTATACACTAGTTTCGGTCCAAAAAATCAAATTTAATTGGTGATTATTTGAAATGCTACGATACTTTTCAGATCATTTATATATGTTAAGAGGGAAGGTTATGATGGAATACCATGCAAAAAAAATCATATGAAAACTAGATTCTATGAAACTTTTCGAAATGCAAGTTTCGGTCAAAATATCTTTATATATTAGACACTAGTTTATACTAGTTTCGGTCAAAAATCAAATTAAATCGGGGACTGTTCGAAATGATACGAATAATCTAATATCATTTATATATTTTATGAGGGAATGTTATGATGGAATTCCATGCAAAAAATCATCCGAAAATTAGATTCTATGAAACTTTTTGAAATTTAAGTTTCGGTCAAAAATCATAGTATATTATACACGAGTTTCGGTCAAAAAAATAAAATTTAATTGGGGATTATTTGAAATGATACGAGACTTTTCTGATCATTTATATATGTTAAGAGGGAAGGTTATGATGGAAATCCATGCAAAAAAATCATCTGAAAACTAGATTCTATGAAACTTTACGAAATGCAAGTTTCAGTCAAAAAATCATAATATATTATACACTAGTTTATACTAGTTTCGGTCAATAATCAAATTAAATCGGGTACTGTTCAAAATGATACGAAACTTCTAATATCATTTATATAATTTACGAGGGAAGGTCATGATGGAAGTCCATGCAAAAAATAATATGAAAATTATATTCTATGAAACTTTTCGAAATGCAATTTTCGATAAAAAAAATCATAGTATATAATACACTAGTTTCGGTCCAAAAAATCAAATTTAATTGGTGATTATTTGAAATGCTACGATACTTTTCAGATCATTTATATATGTTAAGAGGGAAGGTTATTATGGAATACCATGAAAAAAAAATCATATGAAAACTAGATTCTATGAAACTTTTCGAAATGCAAGTTTCGGTCAAAATATCTTTATATATTAGACACTAGTTTATACTCGTTTAGGTCAAAAATCAAATTAAATCGGGGACTGTTCGAAATGATACGAATAATCTAATATCATTTATATATTTTATGAGGGAAGGTTATGATGGAATTCCATGCAAAAAATCATCCGAAAATTAGATTCTATGAAACTTTTTGAAATTTAAGTTTCGGTCAAAAATCATAGTATATTATACACGAGTTTCGGTCAAAAAAATGAAATTTAATTGGGGATTATTTGAAATGATACGAGACTTTTATGATCATTTATATATGTTAAGAGGGAAGGTTATGATGGAAGTCCATGCAAAAAAATCATATCAAAACTAGATTCTATGAAACTTTTCGAAATGCAAGTTTCGGTCAAAATATCTTTATATATTAGACACTAGTTTATACTAGTTTCGGTCAAAAATCAAATTAAATCGGGGACTGTTCGAAATGATACGAATAATCTAATATCATTTATATATTTTATGAGGGAAGGTTATGATGGAATTCCATGCAAAAAATCATCCGAAAATTAGATTCTATGAAACTTTTTGAAATTTAAGTTTCGGTCAAAAATCATAGTATATTATACACGAGTTTCGGTCAAAAAAATGAAATTTAATTGGGGATTATTTGAAATGATACGAGACTTTTATGATCATTTATATATGTTAAGAGGGAAGGTTATGATGGAAGTCCATGCAAAAAAATCATATGAAAACTAGATTCTATGAAACTTTTCGAAATGCAAGTTTCGGTCAAAATATCTTTATATATTATACCCTAATTTATACTAGTTTCGGTCAATAATCAAATTAAATCGGGGACTGTTCAAAATGATAAGAAACTTCTAATATCATTTATATAATTTACGAGGGAAGGTCATGATGGAAGTCCATGCAAAAAATCATATGAAAATTATATTCTATGAAACTTTTCGAAATGCAATTTTGGATCAAAAATCATAGTATATTATACACTAGTTTCGGTCCAAAAAATCAAATTTAATTGGTGATTATTTGAAATGCTACGATACTTTTCAGATCATTTATATATGTTAAGAGGGAAGGTTATGATGGAATACCATGCAACAAAAATCATATGAAAACTAGATTCTATGAAACTTTTCGAAATGCAAGTTTCGGTCAAAATATCTTTATATATTAGACACTAGTTTATACTAGTTTCGGTCAAAAATCAAATTAAATCGGGGACTGTTCGAAATGATACGAATAATCTAATATCATTTATATATTTTATGAGGGAATGTTATGATGGAATTCCATGCAAAAAATCATCCGAAAATTAGATTCTATGAAACTTTTTGAAATTTAAGTTTCGGTCAAAAATCATAGTATATTATACACGAGTTTCGGTCAAAAAAATAAAATTTAATTGGGGATTATTTGAAATGATACGAGACTTTTCTGATCATTTATATATGTTAAGAGGGAAGGTTATGATGGAAATCCATGCAAAAAAATCATCTGAAAACTAGATTCTATGAAACTTTACGAAATGCAAGTTTCAGTCAAAAAATCATAATATATTATACACTAGTTTATACTAGTTTCGGTCAATAATCAAATTAAATCGGGTACTGTTCAAAATGATACGAAACTTCTAATATCATTTATATAATTTACGAGGGAAGGTCATGATGGAAGTCCATGCAAAAAATAATATGAAAATTATATTCTATGAAACTTTTCGAAATGCAATTTTCGATAAAAAAAATCATAGTATATAATACACTAGTTTCGGTCCAAAAAATCAAATTTAATTGGTGATTATTTGAAATGCTACGATACTTTTCAGATCATTTATATATGTTAAGAGGGAAGGTTATTATGGAATACCATGAAAAAAAAATCATATGAAAACTAGATTCTATGAAACTTTTCGAAATGCAAGTTTCGGTCAAAATATCTTTATATATTAGACACTAGTTTATACTCGTTTAGGTCAAAAATCAAATTAAATCGGGGACTGTTCGAAATGATACGAATAATCTAATATCATTTATATATTTTATGAGGGAAGGTTATGATGGAATTCCATGCAAAAAATCATCCGAAAATTAGATTCTATGAAACTTTTTGAAATTTAAGTTTCGGTCAAAAATCATAGTATATTATACACGAGTTTCGGTCAAAAAAATGAAATTTAATTGGGGATTATTTGAAATGATACGAGAGTTTTATGATCATTTATATATGTTAAGAGGGAAGGTTATGATGGAAGTCCATGCAAAAAAATCATATCAAAACTAGATTCTATGAAACTTTTCGAAATGCAAGTTTCGGTCAAAATATCTTTATATATTAGACACTAGTTTATACTAGTTTCGGTCAAAAATCAAATTAAATCGGGGACTGTTCGAAATGATACGAATAATCTAATATCATTTATATATTTTATGAGGGAAGGTTATGATGGAATTCCATGCAAAAAATCATCCGAAAATTAGATTCTATGAAACTTTTTGAAATTTAAGTTTCGGTCAAAAATCATAGTATATTATACACGAGTTTCGGTCAAAAAAATGAAATTTAATTGGGGATTATTTGAAATGATACGAGACTTTTATGATCATTTATATATGTTAAGAGGGAAGGTTATGATGGAAGTCCATGCAAAAAAATCATATGAAAACTAGATTCTATGAAACTTTTCGAAATGCAAGTTTCGGTCAAAATATCTTTATATATTATACCCTAATTTATACTAGTTTCGGTCAATAATCAAATTAAATCGGGGACTGTTCAAAATGATAAGAAACTTCTAATATCATTTATATAATTTACGAGGGAAGGTCATGATGGAAGTCCATGCAAAAAATCATATGAAAATTATATTCTATGAAACTTTTCGAAATGCAATTTTGGATCAAAAATCATAGTATATTATACACTAGTTTCGGTCCAAAAAATCAAATTTAATTGGTGATTATTTGAAATGCTACGATACTTTTCAGATCATTTATATATGTTAAGAGGGAAGGTTATGATGGAATACCATGCAACAAAAATCATATGAAAACTAGATTCTATGAAACTTTTCGAAATGCAAGTTTCGGTCAAAATATCTTTATATATTAGACACTAGTTTATACTAGTTTCGGTCAAAAATCAAATTAAATCAGGGACTGTTCGAAATGATACGAATAATCTAATATCATTTATATATTTTATGAGGGAAGGTTATGATGGAATTCCATGCAAAAAATCATCCGAAAATTAGATTCTATGAAACTTTTTGAAATTTTAGTTTCGGTCAAAAATCATAGTATATTATACACGAGTTTCGGTCAAAAAAATGAAATTTAATTGGGGATTATTTGAAATGGTACGTGACTTTTCTGATCATTTATATATGTTAAGAGGGAAGGTTATGATGGAAATCCATGCAAAAAAATCATCTGAAAACTAGATTCTATGAAACTTTACGAAATGCAAGTTTCAGTCAAAAAATCATAATATATTATACACTAGTTTATACTAGTTTCGGTCAATAATCAAATTAAATCGGGTACTGTTCAAAATGATACGAAACTTCTAATATCATTTATATAATTTACGAGGGAAGGTCATGATGGAAGTCCATGCAAAAAATCATATGAAAATTATATTCTATGAAACTTTTCGAAATGCAATTTTCGAAAAAAAAATCATAGTATATAATACACTAGTTTCGGTCCAAAAAATCAAATTTAATTGGTGATTATTTGAAATGCTACGATACTTTTCAGATCATTTATATATGTTAAGAGGGAAGGTTATGATGGAATACCATGCAAAAAAATCATATGAAAACTAGGTTCTATGAAACTTTTCGAAATGCATGTTTCGGTCAAAATATCTTTATATATTATACACTAGTTTATACTAGTTTCGGTCAAAAATCAAATTAAATCGGGGACTGTTCAAAATGATACGAATAATCTAATATCATTTATATATTTTATGAGGGAAGGTTATGATGGAATTCCATGCAAAAAATCATCCGAAAATTAGATTCATGAAACTTTTTGAAATTTAAGTTTCGGTCAAAAAGCATAGTATATTATACACGAGTTTCGGTCAAAAAAAACGAAATTTAATTGGGGATTATTTGAAATGATACGAGACATTTCTGATCATTTATATATGTTAAGAGGGAAGGTTATGATGGAAGTCCATGCAAAAAAATCATGTGAAAACTAGATTCTATGAAACTTTTCGAAATGCAAGTTTCGGTCAAAATATCTTTATATATTATACCCCAGTTTATACTAGTTTCGGTCAATAATCAAATTAAATCGGGGACTGTTCAAAATGATACGAAACTTCTAATATCATTTATATAATTTACGAGGGAAGGTCATGTTGGAAGTCCATGCAAAAAATCATATGAAAATTATATTCTATGAAACTTTTTGAAATGCAATTTTCGATAAAAAAATCATAGTATATAATACACTAGTTTCGGTCCAAAAAATCAAATTTAATTGGTGATTATTTGAAATGCTACGATACTTTTCAGATCATTTATATATGTTAAGAGGGAAGGTTATGATGGAATACCATGCAAAAAAAATCATATGAAAACTAGATTCTATGAAACTTTTCGAAATGCAAGTTTCGGTCAAAATATCTTTATATATTAAACACTAGTTTATACTAGTTTCGGTCAAAAATCAAATTAAATCGGGGACTGTTCGAAATGATACGAATAATCTAATATTATTTATATATTTTATGAGGGAAGGTTATGATGGAATTCCATGCAAAAAATCATCCGAAAATTAGATTCTATGAAACTTTTTGAAATTTAAGTTTCGGTCAAAAATCATAGTATATTATACACGAGTTTCGGTCAAAAAAATGAAATTTAATTGGGGATTATTTGAAATGATACGAGACTTTTATGATCATTTATATATGTTAAGAGGGAAGGTTATGATGGAAGTCCATGCAAAAAAATCATATGAAAACTAGATTCTATGAAACTTTTCGAAATGCAAGTTTCGGTCAAAATATCTTTATATATTATACACTAGTTTATACTAGCTTCGGTCAATAATCAAATTAAATCGGGGACTGTTCAAAATGATACGAAACTTCTAATATCATTTATATAATTTACGAGGGAAGATCATGATGGAAGTCCATGCAAAAAATCATATGAAAATTATATTTTATCAAACTTTTCGAAATGCAATTTTCGATAAAAAATCATAGTATATAATACACTAGTTTCGGTCCAAAAAATCAAATTTAATTGGTGATTATTTGAAATGCTACGATACTTTTCAGATCATTTATATATGTTAAGAGGGAAGGTTATGATTGAATACCATGCAAAAAAAATCATATGAAAACTAGATTCTATGAAACTTTTCGAAATGCAAGTTTCGGTCAAAATATCTTTATATATTATACACTAGTTTATACTAGTTTCGGTCAAAAATCAAATTAAATCGGGGACTGTTCGAAATGATACGAATAATCTAATATCATTTATATATTTTATGAGGGAAGGTTATGATGGAATTCCATGCAAAAAATCATCCGAAAATTAGATTCTATGAAACTTTTTGAAATTTAAGTTTCGGTCAAAAATCATAGTATATTATACACGAGTTTCGGTCAAAAAAAAGAAATTTTATTGGGGATTATCGGAAATGATACGAGACTTTTCTGATCATTTATATATATTAAGAGGGAAGGTTATGATGGAAGTCCATGCAAAAAAATCATATGAAAACTAGATTCTATGAAATTTTCGAAATGCAAGTTTCGGTCAAAACATCTTTATATATTATACCCTAGTTTATACTAGTTTCGGTCAATAATCAAATTAAATCGGGGACTGTTCAAAATGATACGAAACTTCTAATATCATTTATATAATTTACGAGGGAAGGTCATGATGGAAGTCCATGCAAAAAATCATATGAAAATTATATTCTATGAAACTTTTCGAAATGCAATTTTCGATCAAAAATCATTGTATATTATACACTAGTTTCGGTCCAAAAAATCAAATTTAATTGGTGATTATTTGCAATGCTACGATACTTTTCAGATCATTTATATATGTTAAGAGGGAAGGTTATGATGGAATACCATGCAAAAAAAATCATATGAAAACTAGATTCTATGAAACTTTTCGAAATGCAAGTTTCGGTCAAAATATCTTTATATATTAGACACTAGTTTATACTAGTTTCGGTCAAAAATCAAATTAAATCAGGGACTGTTCGAAATGATACGAATAATCTAATATCATTTATATATTTTATGAGGGAAGGTTATGATGGAATTCCATGCAAAAAATCATCCGAAAATTAGATTCTATGAAACTTTTTGAAATTTAAGTTTCGGTCAAAAATCATAGTATATTATACACGAGTTTCGGTCAAAAAAATCAAATTTAATTGGGGATTATTTGAAATGATACGAGACTTTTCTGATCATTTATATATGTTAAGAGGGAAGGTTATGATGGAAGTCCATGCAAAAAAATCATATGAAAACTAGATTCTATGAAACTTTTCGAAATGCAAGTTTCGGTCAAAATATCTTAATATATTATAAACTAGTTTATACTAGTTTCGGTCAAAAATTAAATTAATCGGGGACTGTTCGAAATGATACGAATAATCTAATATCATTTATATATTTTATGAGGGAAGGTTGTGATGGAATTCCATGCAAAAAATCATCCGAAAATTAGATTCTATGAAACTTTTTGAAATTTAAGTTTCGGTCAAAAATCATAGTATATTATACACGAGTTTCGGTCAAAAAAATCAAATTTAATTGGGGATTATTTGAAATTATACGAGACTTTTCTGATCATTTATATATGTTAAGAGGGAAGGTTATGATGGAAGTCCATGCAAAAAAATCATATGAAAACTAGATTCTATGAAACTTTTCGAAATGCAAGTTTCGGTCAAAATATCTTTATATATTATACCCTAGTTTATACTAGTTTCGGTCAATAATCAAATTAAATCGGGGACTGTTCAAAATGATACGAAACTTCTAATATCATTTATATAATTTACGAGGGAAGGTCATGATGGAAGTCCATGCAAAAAATCATATGAAAATTATATTCTATGAAACTTTTCGAAATGCAATTTTCGATGAAAAATCATAGTATATTATACACTAGTTTCGGTCCAAAAAATCAAATTTAATTGGTGATTATTTGAAATGCTACGATACTTTTCAGATCATTTATATATGTTAAGAGGGAAGGTTATGATGGAATACCATGCAAAAAAATCATATGAAAACTAGATTCTATTAAACTTTTCGAAATGCAAGTTTCGGTCAAAATATCTTTATATATTAAACACTAGTTTATACTAGTTTCGGTCAAAAATCAAATTAAATCGGGGACTGTTCGAAATGATACGAATAATCTAATATTATTTATATATTTTATGAGGGAAGGTTATGATGGAATTCCATGCAAAAAATCATCCGAAAATTAGATTCTATGAAACTTTTTGAAATTTAAGTTTCGGTCAAAAATCATAGTATATTATACACGAGTTTCGGTCAAAAAAATGAAATTTAATTGGGGATTATTTGAAATGATACGAGACTTTTATGATCATTTATATATGTTAAGAGGGAAGGTTATGATGGAAGTCCATGCAAAAAAATCATATGAAAACTAGATTCTATGAAACTTTTCGAAATGCAAGTTTCGGTCAAAATATCTTTATATATTATACACTAGTTTATACTAGCTTCGGTCAATAATCAAATTAAATCGGGGACTGTTCAAAATGATACGAAACTTCTAATATCATTTATATAATTTACGAGGGAAGATCATGATGGAAGTCCATGCAAAAAATCATATGAAAATTATATTTTATGAAACTTTTCGAAATGCAATTTTCGATAAAAAATCATAGTATATAATACACTAGTTTCGGTCCAAAAAATCAAATTTAATTGGTGATTATTTGAAATGCTACGATACTTTTCAGATCATTTATATATGTTAAGAGGGAAGGTTATGATTGAATACCATGCAAAAAAAATCATATGAAAACTAGATTCTATGAAACTTTTCGAAATGCAAGTTTCGGTCAAAATATCTTTATATATTATACACTAGTTTATACTAGTTTCGGTCAAAAATCAAATTAAATCGGGGACTGTTCGAAATGATACGAATAATCTAATATCATTTATATATTTTATGAGGGAAGGTTATGATGGAATTCCATGCAAAAAATCATCCGAAAATTAGATTCTATGAAACTTTTTGAAATTTAAGTTTCGGTCAAAAATCATAGTATATTATACACGAGTTTCGGTCAAAAAAAAGAAATTTTATTGGGGATTATCGGAAATGATACGAGACTTTTCTGATCATTTATATATATTAAGAGGGAAGGTTATGATGGAAGTCCATGCAAAAAAATCATATGAAAACTAGATTCTATGAAATTTTCGAAATGCAAGTTTCGGTCAAAACATCTTTATATATTATACCCTAGTTTATACTAGTTTCGGTCAATAATCAAATTAAATCGGGGACTGTTCAAAATGATACGAAACTTCTAATATCATTTATATAATTTACGAGGGAAGGTCATGATGGAAGTCCATGCAAAAAATCATATGAAAATTATATTCTATGAAACTTTTCGAAATGCAATTTTCGATCAAAAATCATTGTATATTATACACTAGTTTCGGTCCAAAAAATCAAATTTAATTGGTGATTATTTGCAATGCTACGATACTTTTCAGATCATTTATATATGTTAAGAGGGAAGGTTATGATGGAATACCATGCAAAAAAAATCATATGAAAACTAGATTCTATGAAACTTTTCGAAATGCAAGTTTCGGTCAAAATATCTTTATATATTAGACACTAGTTTATACTAGTTTCGGTCAAAAATCAAATTAAATCAGGGACTGTTCGAAATGATACGAATAATCTAATATCATTTATATATTTTATGAGGGAAGGTTATGATGGAATTCCATGCAAAAAATCATCCGAAAATTAGATTCTATGAAACTTTTTGAAATTTAAGTTTCGGTCAAAAATCATAGTATATTATACACGAGTTTCGGTCAAAAAAATCAAATTTAATTGGGGATTATTTGAAATGATACGAGACTTTTCTGATCATTTATATATGTTAAGAGGGAAGGTTATGATGGAAGTCCATGCAAAAAAATCATATGAAAACTAGATTCTATGAAACTTTTCGAAATGCAAGTTTCGGTCAAAATATCTTAATATATTATAAACTAGTTTATACTAGTTTCGGTCAAAAATTAAATTAATCGGGGACTGTTCGAAATGATACGAATAATCTAATATCATTTATATATTTTATGAGGGAAGGTTGTGATGGAATTCCATGCAAAAAATCATCCGAAAATTAGATTCTATGAAACTTTTTGAAATTTAAGTTTCGGTCAAAAATCATAGTATATTATACACGAGTTTCGGTCAAAAAAATCAAATTTAATTGGGGATTATTTGAAATTATACGAGACTTTTCTGATCATTTATATATGTTAAGAGGGAAGGTTATGATGGAAGTCCATGCAAAAAAATCATATGAAAACTAGATTCTATGAAACTTTTCGAAATGCAAGTTTCGGTCAAAATATCTTTATATATTATACCCTAGTTTATACTAGTTTCGGTCAATAATCAAATTAAATCGGGGACTGTTCAAAATGATACGAAACTTCTAATATCATTTATATAATTTACGAGGGAAGGTCATGATGGAAGTCCATGCAAAAAATCATATGAAAATTATATTCTATGAAACTTTTCGAAATGCAATTTTCGATGAAAAATCATAGTATATTATACACTAGTTTCGGTCCAAAAAATCAAATTTAATTGGTGATTATTTGAAATGCTACGATACTTTTCAGATCATTTATATATGTTAAGAGGGAAGGTTATGATGGAATACCATGCAAAAAAATCATATGAAAACTAGATTCTATTAAACTTTTCGAAATGCAAGTTTCGGTCAAAATATCTTTATATATTAAACACTAGTTTATACTAGTTTCGGTCAAAAATCAAATTAAATCGGGGACTGTTCGAAATGATACGAATAATCTAATATTATTTATATATTTTATGAGGGAAGGTTATGATGGAATTCCATGCAAAAAATCATCCGAAAATTAGATTCTATGAAACTTTTTGAAATTTAAGTTTCGGTCAAAAATCATAGTATATTATACACGAGTTTCGGTCAAAAAAATGAAATTTAATTGGGGATTATTTGAAATGATACGAGACTTTTATGATCATTTATATATGTTAAGAGGGAAGGTTATGATGGAAGTCCATGCAAAAAAATCATATGAAAACTAGATTCTATGAAACTTTTCGAAATGCAAGTTTCGGTCAAAATATCTTTATATATTATACACTAGTTTATACTAGCTTCGGTCAATAATCAAATTAAATCGGGGACTGTTCAAAATGATACGAAACTTCTAATATCATTTATATAATTTACGAGGGAAGATCATGATGGAAGTCCATGCAAAAAATCATATGAAAATTATATTTTATGAAACTTTTCGAAATGCAATTTTCGATAAAAAATCATAGTATATAATACACTAGTTTCGGTCCAAAAAATCAAATTTAATTGGTGATTATTTGAAATGCTACGATACTTTTCAGATCATTTATATATGTTAAGAGGGAAGGTTATGATTGAATACCATGCAAAAAAAATCATATGAAAACTAGATTCTATGAAACTTTTCGAAATGCAAGTTTCGGTCAAAATATCTTTATATATTATACACTAGTTTATACTAGTTTCGGTCAAAAATCAAATTAAATCGGGGACTGTTCGAAATGATACGAATAATCTAATATCATTTATATATTTTATGAGGGAAGGTTATGATGGAATTCCATGCAAAAAATCATCCGAAAATTAGATTCTATGAAACTTTTTGAAATTTAAGTTTCGGTCAAAAATCATAGTATATTATACACGAGTTTCGGTCAAAAAAAAGAAATTTTATTGGGGATTATCGGAAATGATACGAGACTTTTCTGATCATTTATATATATTAAGAGGGAAGGTTATGATGGAAGTCCATGCAAAAAAATCATATGAAAACTAGATTCTATGAAATTTTCGAAATGCAAGTTTCGGTCAAAACATCTTTATATATTATACCCTAGTTTATACTAGTTTCGGTCAATAATCAAATTAAATCGGGGACTGTTCAAAATGATACGAAACTTCTAATATCATTTATATAATTTACGAGGGAAGGTCATGATGGAAGTCCATGCAAAAAATCATATGAAAATTATATTCTATGAAACTTTTCGAAATGCAATTTTCGATCAAAAATCATTGTATATTATACACTAGTTTCGGTCCAAAAAATCAAATTTAATTGGTGATTATTTGCAATGCTACGATACTTTTCAGATCATTTATATATGTTAAGAGGGAAGGTTATGATGGAATACCATGCAAAAAAAATCATATGAAAACTAGATTCTATGAAACTTTTCGAAATGCAAGTTTCGGTCAAAATATCTTTATATATTAGACACTAGTTTATACTAGTTTCGGTCAAAAATCAAATTAAATCAGGGACTGTTCGAAATGATACGAATAATCTAATATCATTTATATATTTTATGAGGGAAGGTTATGATGGAATTCCATGCAAAAAATCATCCGAAAATTAGATTCTATGAAACTTTTTGAAATTTAAGTTTCGGTCAAAAATCATAGTATATTATACACGAGTTTCGGTCAAAAAAATCAAATTTAATTGGGGATTATTTGAAATGATACGAGACTTTTCTGATCATTTATATATGTTAAGAGGGAAGGTTATGATGGAAGTCCATGCAAAAAAATCATATGAAAACTAGATTCTATGAAACTTTTCGAAATGCAAGTTTCGGTCAAAATATCTTAATATATTATAAACTAGTTTATACTAGTTTCGGTCAAAAATTAAATTAATCGGGGACTGTTCGAAATGATACGAATAATCTAATATCATTTATATATTTTATGAGGGAAGGTTGTGATGGAATTCCATGCAAAAAATCATCCGAAAATTAGATTCTATGAAACTTTTTGAAATTTAAGTTTCGGTCAAAAATCATAGTATATTATACACGAGTTTCGGTCAAAAAAATCAAATTTAATTGGGGATTATTTGAAATTATACGAGACTTTTCTGATCATTTATATATGTTAAGAGGGAAGGTTATGATGGAAGTCCATGCAAAAAAATCATATGAAAACTAGATTCTATGAAACTTTTCGAAATGCAAGTTTCGGTCAAAATATCTTTATATATTATACCCTAGTTTATACTAGTTTCGGTCAATAATCAAATTAAATCGGGGACTGTTCAAAATGATACGAAACTTCTAATATCATTTATATAATTTACGAGGGAAGGTCATGATGGAAGTCCATGCAAAAAATCATATGAAAATTATATTCTATGAAACTTTTCGAAATGCAATTTTCGATGAAAAATCATAGTATATTATACACTAGTTTCGGTCCAAAAAATCAAATTTAATTGGTGATTATTTGAAATGCTACGATACTTTTCAGATCATTTATATATGTTAAGAGGGAAGGTTATGATGGAATACCATGCAAAAAAATCATATGAAAACTAGATTCTATTAAACTTTTCGAAATGCAAGTTTCGGTCAAAATATCTTTATATATTATACACTAGTTTATACTAGTTTCGGTCAAAAATCAAATTAAATCGGGGACTGTTCGAAATGATACGAATAATCTAATATCATTTATATATTTTATTAGGGAAGGTTATGATGGAATTCCATGCAAAAAATCATCCAAAAATTAGATTCTATGAAACTTTTTGAAATTTAAGTTTCGGTCAAAAATCATAGTATATTATACACGAGTTTCGGTCAAAAAAATGAAATTTAATTGGGGATTATTGGAAATGATACGAGACTTTTCTGATCATTTATATATGTTAAGAGGGAAGGTTATGATGGAAGTCCATGCAAAATAATCATATGAAAACTAGATTCTATGAAACTTTTCGAAATGCAAGTTTCGGTCAAAATATCTTTATATATTATACCCTAGTTTATACTAGTTTCGGTCAATAATCAAATTAAATCGGGGACTGTTCAAAATGATACGAAACTTCTAATATCATTTATATAATTTACGAGGGAAGGTCATGATGGAAGTCCATGCAAAAAATCATATGAAAATTATATTCTATGAAACTTTTCGAAATGCAATTTTCGATGAAAAATCATAGTATATTATACACTAGTTTCGGTCCAAAAAATCAAATTTAATTGGTGATTATTTGAAATGCTACGATACTTTTCAGATCATTTATATATGTTAAGAGGGAAGGTTATGATGGAATACCATGCAAAAAAATCATATGAAAACTAGATTCTATGAAACTTTTCGAAATGCAAGTTTCGGTCAAAATATATTTATATATTATACACTAGTTTATACTAGTTTCGGTCAAAAATCAAATTAAATCGGGGACTGTTCGAAATGATACGAATAATCTAATATCATTTATATATTTTATTAGGGAAGGTTATGATGGAATTCCATGCAAAAAATCATCCGAAAATTAGATTCTATGAAACTTTTTGAAATTTAAGTTTCGGTCAAAAATCATAGTATATTATACACGAGTTTCGGTCAAAAAAATGAAATTTAATTGGGGATTATTTGAAATGATACGAGACTTTTATGATCATTTATATATGTTAAGAGGGAAGGTTATGATGGAAGTCCATGCAAAAAAATCATATGAAAACTAGATTCTATGAAACTTTTCGAAATGCAAGTTTCGGTCAAAATATCATTATATATTATACACTAGTTTATACTAGTTTCGGTCAATAATCAAATTAAATCGGGGACTGTTCAAAATGATACGAAACTTCTAATATCATTTATATAATTTACGAGGGAAGGTCATGATGGAAGTCCATGCAAAAAATCATATGAAAATTATATTTTATGAAACTTTTCGAAATGCAATTTTCGATAAAAAATCATAGTATATAATACACTAGTTTCGGTCCAAAAAATCAAATTTAATTGGTGATTATTTGAAATGCTACGATACTTTTCAGATCATTTATATATGTTAAGAGGGAAGTTTATGATTGAATACCATGCAAAAAAAATCATATGAAAACTAGATTCTATGAAACTTTTCGAAATGCAAGTTTCAGTCAAAATATCTTTAGATATTATACACTAGTTTATACTAGTTTCGGTCAAAAATCAAATTAAATCGGTGACTGTTCGAAATGATACGAATAATCTAATATCATTTATATATTTTATGAGGGAAGGTTATGATGGAATTCCATGCAAAAAATCATCCGAAAATTAGATTCTATGAAACTTTTTGAAATTTAAGTTTCGGTCAAAAATCATAGTATATTATACACGAGTTTCGGTCAAAAAAATGAAATTTAATTGGGGATTATTGGAAATGATACGAGACTTTTCTGATCATTTATATATGTTAAGAGGGAAGGTTATGATGGAAGTCCATGCAAAATAATCATATGAAAACTAGATTCTATGAAACTTTTCGAAATGCAAGTTTCGGTCAAAATATCTTTATATATTATACCCTAGTTTATACTAGTTTCGGTCAGTAATCAAATTAAATCGGGGACTGTTCAAAATGATACGAAACTTCTAATATCATTTATATAATTTACGAGGGAAGGTCATGATGGAAGTCCATGCAAAAAATCATATGAAAATTATATTCTATGAAACTTTTCGAAATGCAATTTTCGATGAAAAATCATAGTATATTATACACTAGTTTCGGTCCAAAAAATCAAATTTAATTGGTGATTATTTGAAATGCTACGATACTTTTCAGATCATTTATATATGTTAAGAGGGAAGGTTATGATGGAATACCATGCAAAAAAATCATATGAAAACTAGATTCTATGAAACTTTTCGAAATGCAAGTTTCGGTCAAAATATCTTTATATATTATACACTAGTTTATACTAGTTTCGGTCAAAAATCAAATTAAATCGGGGACTGTTCGAAATGATACGAATAATCTAATATCATTTATATATTTTATTAGGGAAGGTTATGATGGAATTCCATGCAAAAAATCATCCGAAAATTAGATTCTATGAAACTTTTTGAAATTTTAAGTTTCAGTCAAAAATCATAGTATATTATACACGAGTTTCGGTCAAAAAAATGAAATTTAATTGGGGATTATTTGAAATGATATGAGACTTTTTTGATCATTTATAAATGTTAAGAGGGAAGGTTATGATGGAAGTCCATGCAAAAAAAATCATATGAAAACTAGATTCTATGAAACTTTTCGAAATGCAAGTTTCGGTCAAAATATATTTATATATTATACCCTAGTTTATACTAGTTTCGGTCAATAATCAAATTAAATCGGGGACTGTTCAAAATGATACGAAACTTCTATTATCATTTATATAATTTACGAGGGAAGGTCATGATGGAAGTCCATGCAAAAAATCATATGAAAATTATATTCTATGAAACTTTTCATAATGCAATTTTTAATAAAAAATCATAGTATATTATACACTAGTTTCAGTCCAAAAAATCAAATTTAATTGGTGATTATTTGAAATGCTACGATACTTTTCAGATCATTTATATATGTTAAGAGGGAAGGTTATGATGGAAAACCATGCAAAAAAATCATATGAAAACTAGATTCTATGAAACATTTCGAAATGCAAGTTTCGGTCAAAATATCTTTATGTATTATACACTAGTTTATACTAGTTTAGGTCAAAAATCAAATTAAATCGGGGACTGTTCGAAATGATACGAATAATCTAATATCATTTATATATTTTATGAGGGAAGGTTATGATGGAATTCCATGCCAAAAATCATCCGAAAATTAGATTCTATGAAACTTTTTGAAATTTAAGTTTCGGTCAAAAATCATAGTATATTATACACGAGTTTCGGTCAAAAAAATGAAATTTAATTGGGGATTATTTGAAATGATACGAGACTTTTCTGATCATTTATATATGTTAAGAGGGAAGGTTATGATAGAAGTCCATGCAAAAAAATCATATGAAAACTAGATTCTATGAAACTTTTCGAAATGCAAGTTTCGGTCAAAATATCTTTATATATTATACACTAGTTTATACTAGTTTCGGTCAATAATCAAATTAAATCGGGGACTATTCAAAATGATACGAAACTTATAATATCATTTATATAATTTACGAGGGAAGTTCATGATGGAAGTCCATGCAAAAAATCATATGAAAATTATATTCTATGAAACTTTTCGAAATGCAATTTTCGTTCAAAAATCATAGTATATTATACACTAGTTTCGGTCCAAAAAATCAAATTTAATTGGTGATTATTTGAAATGCTACGATACTTTTCAGATCATTTATATATGTTAAGAGGGAAGATTATGATGGAATACCATGCAAAAAAATCATATGAAAACTAGATTCTATGAAACTTTTCGAAATGGAAGTTTCGGTCAAAATATCTTTATATATTATACACTAGTTTATACTAGTTTCGGTCAAAAATCAAATTAAATCGGGGACTGTTCGAAATGATACGAATAATCTAATATCATTTATATATTTTATGAGGGAAGGTTATGATGGAATTCCATGCAAAAAATCATCCGAAAATTAGATTCTATGAAACTTTTTGAAATTTAAGTTTCGGTCAAAAATCATAGTATATTATACACGAGTTTCGGTCAAAAAAATGAAATTTAATTGGGGATTATTTGAAATGATACGAGACTTTTCTGATCATTTATATATGTTAAGAGGGAAGGTTATGATGGAAGTCCATGCAAAAAAATCATATGAAAACTAGATTCTATGAAACTTTTCGAAATGCAAGTTTCGGTCAAAATATCTTTATATATTATACCCTAGTTTATACTAGTTTCGGTCAATAATCAAATTAAATCGGGGACTGTTCAAAATGATACGAAACTTCTAATATCATTTATATAATTTACGAGGGAAGGTCATGATGGAAGTCCATGCAAAAAATCATATGAAAATTATATTCTATGAAACTTTTCGAAATGCAATTTTTGATAAAAAATCATAGTATATTATACACTAGTTTCAGTCCAAAAAATCAAATTTAATTAGTGATTATTTGAAATGCTACGATACTTTTCAGATCATTTATATATGTTAAGAGGGAAGGTTATGATGGAATACCATGCAAAAAAATCATATGAAAACTAGATTCTATGAAATATTTCGAAATGCAAGTTTCGGTCAAAATATCTTTATATATTATACACTAGTTTATACTAGTTTCGGTCAAAAATCAAATTAAATCGGGGACTGTTCGAATTGATACGAAACTTCTAATATCATTTATATAATTTACGAGGGAAGGTCATGATGGAAGTCCATGCAAAAAATCATCCGAAAATTATATTCTATGAAACTTTTCGAAATGCAATTTTCGATAAAAAATCATAGTATATTATACACTAGTTTCGGTCCAAAAAATCAAATTTAATTGGTGATTATTTGAAATGCTACGATACTTTTCAGATCATTTATATATGTTAAGAGGGAAGGTTATGATGGAAGTCCATGCAAAAAAAATCATAGGAAAACTAGATTCTATGAAACTTTTCGAAATGCAAGTTTCGGTCAAAATATCTTTATATATTATACACTAGTTTATACTAGTTTTGGTCAAAAATCAAATTAAATCGGGGACTGTTCGAAATGATACGAATAATCTAATATCATTTATATATTTTATCAGGGAAGGTTATGATGGAATTCCATGCAAAAAATCATCCGAAAATTAGATTCTATGAAACTTTTTGAAATTTAAGTTTCGGTCAAAAATCATAGTATATTTGAAATGATACTAGACTTTTCTGATCATTTATATATGTTAAGAGGGAAGGTTATGATGGAAGTCCATGCAAAAAAATCATATGAAAACTAAATTCTATGAAACTTTTCTAAATGCAAGTTTCGGTCAAAATATCTTAATATATTATACACTAGTTTATACTAGTTTCGGTCAAAAATCAAATTAAATCGGGGACTGTTCGAAATGATACAAATAATCTAATATCATTTATATATTTTATGAGGGAAGGTTATGATGGAATTCCATGCAAAAAATCATCCGAAAATTAGATTCTATGAAACTTTTCGAAATGCAATTTTCGATCAAAAATGATAGTATATTATACACTAGTTTCGGTCCAAAAATTCAAATTTAATTGGTGATTATTTGAAATGCTACGATACTTTTCAGATCATTTATATATGTTAAGAGGGAAGGTTATGATGGAATACCATGCAAAAAAATCATATGAAAACTAGATTCTATGAAACTTTTCGAAATGCAAGTTTCGGTCAAAATATCTTTATATATTATACACTAGTTTATACTAGTTTCAGTCAAAAATCAAATTAAATGACTGTTCGAAATGATACGAATAATCTAATATCATTTATATATTTTATTAGGGAAGGTTATGATGGAATTCCATGCAAAAAATCATCCGAAAATTAGATTCTATGAAACTTTTTGAAATTTAAGTTTCAGTCAAAAATCATAGTATATTATACACGAGTTTCGGTCAAAAAAAACAAAATTTAATTGGGGATTATTTGAAATGATACGAGACTTTTCTGATCATTTATATATGTTAAGAGGGAAGGTTATGATGGAAGTCCATGCAAAAAAATCATATGAAAACTAGATTCTATGAAACTTTTCGAAATGCAAGTTTCGGTCAAAATATATTTATATATTATACCCTAGTTTATACTAGTTTCGGTCAATAATCAAATTAAATCGGGGACTGTTCAAAATGATACGAAACTTCTAATATCATTTATATAATTTACGAGGGAAGGTCATGATGGAAGTCCATGCAAAAAATCATATGAAAATTATATTCTATGAAACTTTTCGAAATGCAATTTTTGATAAAAAATCATAGTATATTATACACTAGTTTCAGTCCAAAAAATCAAATTTAATTAGTGATTATTTGAAATGCTACGATACTTTTCAGATCATTTATATATGTTAAGAGGGAAGGTTATGATGGAATACCATGCAAAAAAATCATATGAAAACTAGATTCTATGAAACATTTCGAAATGCAAGTTTCGGTCAAAATATCTCTATATATTATACACTAGTTTATACTAGTTTCGGTCAAAAATCAAATTAAATCGGGGACTGTTCGAATTGATACGAAACTTCTAATATCATTTATATAATTTACGAGGGAAGGTCATGATGGAAGTCCATGCAAAAAATCATCCGAAAATTATATTCTATGAAACTTTTCGAAATGCAATTTTCGATAAAAAATCATAGTATATTATACACTAGTTTCGGTCCAAAAAATCAAATTTAATTGGTGATTATTTGAAATGCTACGATACTTTTCAGATCATTTATATATGTTAAGAGGGAAGGTTATGATGGAAGTCCATGCAAAAAAAATCATATGAAAACTAGATTCTATGAAACTTTTCTAAATGCAAGTTTCGGTCAAAATATCTTAATATATTATACACTAGTTTATACTAGTTTCGGTCAAAAATCAAATTAAATCGGGGACTGTTCGAAATGATACGAATAATCTAATATCATTTATATATTTTATGAGGGAAGGTTATGATGGAATTCCATGCAAAAAATCATCCGAAAATTAGATTCTATGAAACTTTTTGAAATTTAAGTTTCGGTCAAAAATCATAGTATATTATACACGAGTTTCGGTCAAAAAAATCAAATTTAATTGGGGATTATTTGAAATGATACGAGACTTTTCTGATCATTTATATATGTTAAGAGGGAAGGTTATGATGGAAATCCATGCAAAAAAATCATCTGAAAACTAGATTCTATGAAACTATACGAAATGCAAGTTTCAGTCAAAAAATCATAATATATTATACACTAGTTTATACTAGTTTCGGTCAATAATCAAATTAAATCGGGGACTGTTCAAAATGATACGAAACTTCTAATATCATTTATATAATTTACGAGGGAAGGTCATGATGGAAGTCCATGCAAAAAATCATATGAAAATTATATTCTATGAAACTTTTCGAAATGCAATTTTCGATAAAAAATCATAGTATATAATACACTAGTTTCGGTCCAAAAAATCAAATTTAATTGGTGATTATTTGAAATGCTACGATACTTTTCAGATCATTTATATATGTTAAGAGGGAAGGTTATGATGGAATACCATGCAAAAAAATCATATGAAAACTAGATTCTATGAAACTTTTCGAAATGCAAGTTTCGGTCAAAATATCTTTATATATTATACACTAGTTTATACTAGTTTCGGTCAAAAATCAAATTAAATCGGGGACTGTTCGAAATGATACGAATAATCTAATATCATTTATATAATTTACGAGGGAAGGTCATGATGGAAGTCCATGCAAAAAATAATCCGAAAATTATATTCTATGAAACTTTTCGAAATTTAAGTTTCTGTCAAAAATCATAGTATATTATACACGAGTTTCGGTCAAAAAAATGAAATTTAATAGGGGATTATTTGAAATGATACGAGACTTTTCTGATCATTTATATATGTTAAGAGGGAAGGTTATGATGGAAGTCCATGCAAAAAAATCATATGAAAACTAAATTCTATGAAACTTTTCGAAATGCAAGTTTCGGTCAAAATATCTTTATATATTATACCCTAGTTTATACAAGTTTCGGTCAATAATCAAATTAAATCGGGGACTGTTCAAAATGATACGAAACTTCTAATATCATTTATATAATTTACGAGGGAAGGTCATGATGGAAGTCCATGCAAAAAATCATATGAAAATTATATTCTATGAAACTTTTCGAAATGCAATTTTTGATAAAAACATCATAGTATATTATACACTAGTTTCGGTCCAAAAAATCAAATTTAATTGGTGATTATTTGAAATGATACGATACTTTTCAGATCATTTATATATGTTAAGAGGGAAGGTTATGATGGAATACCATGCAAAAAAATCATAAGGAAACTAGATTCTATGAAACTTTTCGAAATGCAAGTTTCGGTCAAAATATCTTTATATATTATACACTAGTTTATACTAGTTTCGGTCAAAAATCAAATTAAATCGGGGACTGTTTGAAATGATACGAATAATCTAATATCATTTATATATTTTATGAGGGAAGGTTATGATGGAATTCAATGCAAAAAATCATCCGAAAATTAGATTCTATGAAACTTTTTGAAATTTAAGTTTCGGTCAAAAATCATAGTATATTATACACGAGTTTCGGTCAAAAAAATGAAATTTAATTGGGGATTATTTGAAATGATACGAGACTTTTCTGATCATTTATATATGTTAAGAGGGAAGGTTATGATGGAAGTCCATGCAAAAAAATCATATGAAAACTATATTCTATTAAACTTTTCGAAATGCAAGTTTCGGTCAAAATATCTTAATATATTATACACTTGTTTATACTAGTTTCGGTCAATAATCAAATTAAATCGGGGACTGTTCAAATTGATACGAAACTTCTAATATCATTTATATAATTTACGAGGGAAGGTCATGATGGAAGTCCATGCAAAAAATCATATGAAAATTATATTCTATGAAACTTTTCGAAATGCAATTTTCGATAAAAAATCATAGTATATTATACACTAGTTTCGGTCCAAAAAATCAAATTTAATTGGTGATTATTTGAAATGCTACGATACTTTTCAGATCATTTATATATGTTAAGAGGGAAGGTTATGATGGAATACCATGCAAAAAAAATCATAGGAAAACTAGATTCTATGAAACTTTTCGAAATGCAAGTTTCGGTCAAAATATCTTTATATATTATACACTAGTTTATACTAGTTTTGGTCAAAAATCAAATTAAATCGGAGACTGTTCGAAATGATACGAATAATCTAATATCATTTATATATTTTATGAGGGAAGGTTATGATGGAATTCCATGCAAAAAATCATCCGAAAATTAGATTCTATGAAACTTTTTGAAATTTAAGTTTCGGTCAAAAATCATAGTATATTATACACGAGTTTCGGTCAAAAAAATAAAATTTAATTGGGGATTATTTGAAATGTTACGAGACTTTTCTGATCATTTATATATGTTAAGAGGGAAGGTTATGATGGAAGTCCATGCAAAAAAATCATATGAAAACTATATTCTATTAAACTTTTCGAAATGCAAGTTTCGGTCAAAATATCTTTATATATTATACACTAGTTTATACTAGTTTCGGTCAATAATCAAATTAAATCCGGGACTGTTCAAATTTATACGAAACTTCTAATATCATTTATATAATTTACGAGGGAAGGTCATGATGGAAGTCCATTCAAAAAATCATATGAAAATTATATTCTATGAAACTTTTCGAAATGCAATTTTCGATAAAAAATCATAGTATATTATACACTAGTTTCGGTCCAAAAAATCAAATTTAATTGGTGATTATTTGAAATGCTACGATACTTTTCAGATCATTTATATATGTTAAGAGGGAAGGTTATGATGGAATACCATGCAAAAAAAATCATAGGAAAACTAGATTCTATGAAACTTTTCGAAATGCAAGTTTCGGTCAAAATATCTTTATATATTATACACTAGTTTATACTAGTTTTGGTCAAAAATCAAATTAAATCGGAGACTGTTCGAAATGATACGAATAATCTAATATCATTTATATATTTTATGAGGGAAGGTTATGATGGAATTCCATGCAAAAAATCATCCGAAAATTAGATTCTATGAAACTTTTTGAAATTTTTCGGTCAAAAATCATAGTATATTATACACGAGTTTCGGTCAAAAAAATGAAATTTAATTGGGGATTATTTGAAATGATACGAGACTTTTCTGATCATTTATATATGTTAAGAGGGAAGGTTATGATGGAAGTCCATGCAAAAAAATCATATGAAAACTAGATTCTATGAAACTTTTCTAAATGCAAGTTTCGGTCAAAATATCTTAATATATTATACACTAGTTTATACTAGTTTCGGTCAAAAATCAAATTAAATCGGGGACTGTTCGAAATGATACGAATAATCTAATATCATTTATATATTTTATGAGGGAAGGTTATGATGGAATTCCATGCAAAAAATCATCCGAAAATTAGATTCTATGAAACTTTTTGAAATTTAAGTTTCGGCCAAAAATCATAGTATATTATACACGAGTTTCGGTCAAAAAAATCAAATTTAATTGGGGATTATTTGAAATGATACGAGACTTTTCTGATCATTTATATATGTTAAGAGGGAAGGTTATGATGGAAATCCATGCAAAAAAATCATCTGAAAACTAGATTCTATGAAACTATACGAAATGCAAGTTTCAGTCAAAAAATCATAATATATTATACACTAGTTTATACTAGTTTCGGTCAATAATCAAATTAAATCGGGGACTGTTCAAAATGATACGAAACTTCTAATATCATTTATATAATTTACGAGGGAAGGTCATGATGGAAGTCCATGCAAAAAATCATATGAAAATTATATTCTATGAAACTTTTCGAAATGCAATTTTCGAAAAAAAATCATAGTATATAATACACTAGTTTCGGTCAAAAAAATGAAATTTAATTGGGGATTATTTGAAATGATACGAGACTTTTCAGATCATTTATATATGTTAAGAGGGAAGGTTATGATGGAATACCATGCAAAAAAATCATATGAAAACTATATTCTATTAAACTTTTAGAAATGCATGTTTCGGTCAAAATATCTTAATATATTATACACTAGTTTATACTAGTTTCGGTCAATAATCAAATTAAATCGGGGACTGTTCAAATTGATACGAAACTTCTAATATCATTTATATAATTTACGAGGGAAGGTCATGATGGAAGTCCATGCAAAAAATCATATGAAAATTATATTCTATGAAACTTTTCGAAATGCAATTTTCGATAAAAAATCATAGTATATTATACACTAGTTTCGGTCCAAAAAATCAAATTTAATTGGTGATTATTTGAAATGCTACGATACTTTTCATATCATTTATATATGTTAAGAGGGAAGGTTATGATGGAATACCATGCAAAAAAAATCATAGGAAAACTAGATTCTATGAAACTTTTCGAAATGCAAGTTTCGGTCAAAATATCTTTATATATTATACACTAGTTTATACTAGTTTCGGTCAAAAATCAAATTAAATCGGGGACTGTTCGAAATGATACGAATAATCTAATATCATTTATATATTTTATGAGGGAAGGTTATGATGGAATTCCATGCAAAAAATCATCCGAAAATTAGATTCTATGAAACTTTTTGAAATTTAAGTTTCGGTCAAAAATCATAGTATATTATACACGAGTTTCGGTCAAAAAAATGAAATTTAATTGGGGATTATTTGAAATGATACGAGACTTTTCTGATCATTTATATATGTTAAGAGGGAAGGTTATGATGGAAGTCCATGCAAAAAAATCATATGAAAACTAGATTCTATGAAACTTTTCTAAATGCAAGTTTCGGTCAAAATATCTTAATATATTATACACTAGTTTATACTAGTTTCGGTCAAAAATCAAATTAAATCGGGGACTGTTCGAAATGATACGAATAATCTAATATCATTTATATATTTTATGAGGGAAGGTTATGATGGAATTCCATGCAAAAAATCATCCGAAAATTAGATTCTATGAAACTTTTTGAAATTTAAGTTTCGGTCAAAAATCATAGTATATTATACACGAGTTTCGGTCAAAAAAATCAAATTTAATTGGGGATTATTTGAAATGATACGAGACTTTTCTGATCATTTATATATGTTAAGAGGGAAGGTTATGATGGAAATCCATGCAAAAAAATCATCTGAAAACTAGATTCTATGAAACTATACGAAATGCAAGTTTCAGTCAAAAAATCATAATATATTATACACTAGTTTATACTAGTTTCGGTCAATAATCAAATTAAATCGGGGACTGTTCAAAATGATACGAAACTTCTAATATCATTTATATAATTTACGAGGGAAGGTCATGATGGAAGTCCATGCAAAAAATCATATGAAAATTATATTCTATGAAACTTTTCGAAATGCAATTTTCGATAAAAAATCATAGTATATAATACACTAGTTTCGGTCCAAAAAATCAAATTTAATTGGTGATTATTTGAAATGCTACGATACTTTTCAGATCATTTATATATGTTAAGAGGGAAGGTTAAGATGGAATACCATGCAAAAAAATCATATGAAAACTAGGTTCTATGAAACTTTTCGAAATGCAAGTTTCGGTCAAAATATCTTTATATATTATACACTAGTTTATACTAGTTTCGGTCAAAAATCAAATTAAATCGGGGACTGTTCAAAATGATACGAATAATCTAATATCATTTATATATTTTATGAGGGAAGGTTATGATGGAATTCCATGCAAAAAATCATCCGAAAATTAGATTCTATGAAACTTTTTGAAATTTAAGTTTCGGTCAAAAATCATAGTATATTATACACGAGTTTCGGTCAAAAAAAACAAAATTTAATTGGGGATTATTTGAAATGTTACGAGACTTTTCTGATCATTTATATATGTTAAGAGGGAAGGTTATGATGGAAGTCCATGCAAAAAAATCATATGAAAACTATATTCTATTAAACTTTTCGAAATGCAAGTTTCGGTCAAAATATCTTTATATATTATACACTAGTTTATACTAGTTTCGGTCAATAATCAAATTAAATCCGGGACTGTTCAAATTTATACGAAACTTCTAATATCATTTATATAATTTACGAGGGAAGGTCATGATGGAAGTCCATTCAAAAAATCATATGAAAATTATATTCTATGAAACTTTTCGAAATGCAATTTTTGATAAAAAATCATAGTATATTATACACTAGTTTCAGTCCAAAAAATCAAATTTAATTAGTGATTATTTGAAATGCTACGATACTTTTCAGATCATTTATATATGTTAAGAGGGAAGGTTATGATGGAATACCATGCAAAAAAATCATATGAAAACTAGATTCTATGAAACATTTCGAAATGCAAGTTTCGGTCAAAATATCTCTATATATTATACACTAGTTTATACTAGTTTCGGTCAAAAATCAAATTAAATCGGGGACTGTTCGAATTGATACGAAACTTCTAATATCATTTATATAATTTACGAGGGAAGGTCATGATGGAAGTCCATGCAAAAAATCATCCGAAAATTATATTCTATGAAACTTTTCGAAATGCAATTTTCGATAAAAAATCATAGTATATAATACACTAGTTTCGGTCCAAAAAATCAAATTTAATTGGTGATTATTTGAAATGCTACGATACTTTTCAGATCATTTATATATGTTAAGAGGGAAGGTTAAGATGGAATACCATGCAAAAAAATCATATGAAAACTAGGTTCTATGAAACTTTTCGAAATGCAAGTTTCGGTCAAAATATCTTTATATATTATACACTAGTTTATACTAGTTTCGGTCAAAAATCAAATTAAATCGGGGACTGTTCAAAATGATACGAATAATCTAATATCATTTATATATTTTATGAGGGAAGGTTATGATGGAATTCCATGCAAAAAATCATCCGAAAATTAGATTCTATGAAACTTTTTGAAATTTAAGTTTCGGTCAAAAATCATAGTATATTATACACGAGTTTCGGTCAAAAAAAACAAAATTTAATTGGGGATTATTTGAAATGTTACGAGACTTTTCTGATCATTTATATATGTTAAGAGGGAAGGTTATGATGGAAGTCCATGCAAAAAAATCATATGAAAACTATATTCTATTAAACTTTTCGAAATGCAAGTTTCGGTCAAAATATCTTTATATATTATACACTAGTTTATACTAGTTTCGGTCAATAATCAAATTAAATCCGGGACTGTTCAAATTTATACGAAACTTCTAATATCATTTATATAATTTACGAGGGAAGGTCATGATGGAAGTCCATTCAAAAAATCATATGAAAATTATATTCTATGAAACTTTTCGAAATGCAATTTTTGATAAAAAATCATAGTATATTATACACTAGTTTCAGTCCAAAAAATCAAATTTAATTAGTGATTATTTGAAATGCTACGATACTTTTCAGATCATTTATATATGTTAAGAGGGAAGGTTATGATGGAATACCATGCAAAAAAATCATATGAAAACTAGATTCTATGAAACATTTCGAAATGCAAGTTTCGGTCAAAATATCTCTATATATTATACACTAGTTTATACTAGTTTCGGTCAAAAATCAAATTAAATCGGGGACTGTTCGAATTGATACGAAACTTCTAATATCATTTATATAATTTACGAGGGAAGGTCATGATGGAAGTCCATGCAAAAAATCATCCGAAAATTATATTCTATGAAACTTTTCGAAATGCAATTTTCGATAAAAAATCATAGTATATTATACACTAGTTTCGGTCCAAAAAATCAAATTTAATTGGTGATTATTTGAAATGCTACGATACTTTTCAGATCATTTATATATGTTAAGAGGGAAGGTTATGATGGAAGTCCATGCAAAAAAAATCATATGAAAACTAGATTCTATGAAACTTTTCTAAATGCAAGTTTCGGTCAAAATATCTTAATATATTATACACTAGTTTATACTAGTTTCGGTCAAAAATCAAATTAAATCGGGGACTGTTCGAAATGATACGAATAATCTAATATCATTTATATATTTTATGAGGGAAGGTTATGATGGAATTCCATGCAAAAAATCATCCGAAAATTAGATTCTATGAAACTTTTTGAAATTTAAGTTTCGGTCAAAAATCATAGTATATTATACACGAGTTTCGGTCAAAAAAATCAAATTTAATTGGGGATTATTTGAAATGATACGAGACTTTTCTGATCATTTATATATGTTAAGAGGGAAGGTTATGATGGAAATCCATGCAAAAAAATCATCTGAAAACTAGATTCTATGAAACTATACGAAATGCAAGTTTTAGTCAAAAAATCATAATATATTATACACTAGTTTATACTAGTTTCGGTCAATAATCAAATTAAATCGGGGACTGTTCAAAATGATACGAAACTTCTAATATCATTTATATAATTTACGAGGGAAGGTCATGATGGAAGTCCATGCAAAAAATCATATGAAAATTATATTCTATGAAACTTTTCGAAATGCAATTTTCGATAAAAAATCATAGTATATAATACACTAGTTTCGGTCCAAAAAATCAAATTTAATTGGTGATTATTTGAAATGCTACGATACTTTTCAGATCATTTATATATGTTAAGAGGGAAGGTTATGATGGAATACCATGCAAAAAAATCATATGAAAACTAGATTCTATGAAACTTTTCGAAATGCAAGTTTCGGTCAAAATATCTTTATATATTATACACTAGTTTATACTAGTTTCGGTCAAAAATCAAATTAAATCGGGGACTGTTCGAAATGATACGAATAATCTAATATCATTTATATAATTTACGAGGAAAGGTCATGATGGAAGTCCATGCAAAAAATAATCCGAAAATTATATTCTATGAAACTTTTCGAAATTTAAGTTTCTGTCAAAAATCATAGTATATTATACACGAGTTTCGGTCAAAAAAATGAAATTTAATAGGGGATTATTTGAAATGATACGAGACTTTTCTGATCATTTATATATGTTAAGAGGGAAGGTTATGATGGAAGTCCATGCAAAAAAATCATATGAAAACTAAATTCTATGAAACTTTTCGAAATGCAAGTTTCGGTCAAAATATCTTTATATATTATACCCTAGTTTATACTAGTTTCGGTCAATAATCAAATTAAATCGGGGACTGTTCAAAATGATACGAAACTTCTAATATCATTTATATAATTTACGAGGGAAGGTCATGATGGAAGTCCATGCAAAAAATCATATGAAAATTATATTCTATGAAACTTTTCGAAATGCAATTTTTGATAAAAACATCATAGTATATTATACACTAGTTTCGGTCCAAAAAATCAAATTTAATTGGTGATTATTTGAAATGATACGATACTTTTCAGATCATTTATATATGTTAAGAGGGAAGGTTATGATGGAATACCATGCAAAAAAATCATAAGGAAACTAGATTCTATGAAACTTTTCGAAATGCAAGTTTCGGTCAAAATATCTTTATATATTATACACTAGTTTATACTAGTTTCGGTCAAAAATCAAATTAAATCGGGGACTGTTTGAAATGATACGAATAATCTAATATCATTTATATATTTTATGAGGGAAGGTTATGATGGAATTCAATGCAAAAAATCATCCGAAAATTAGATTCTATGAAACTTTTTGAAATTTAAGTTTCGGTCAAAAATCATAGTATATTATACACGAGTTTCGGTCAAAAAAATCAAATTTAATTGGGGATTATTTGAAATGATACGAGACTTTTCTGATCATTTATATATGTTAAGAGGGAAGGTTATGATGGAAGTCCATGCAAAAAAATCATATGAAAACTATATTCTATTAAACTTTTCGAAATGCAAGTTTCGGTCAAAATATCTTAATATATTATACACTTGTTTATACTAGTTTCGGTCAATAATCAAATTAAATCCGGGACTGTTCAAATTGATACGAAACTTCTAATATCATTTATATAATTTACGAGGGAAGGTCATGATGGAAGTCCATGCAAAAAATCATATGAAAATTATATTCTATGAAACTTTTCGAAATGCAATTTTCGATAAAAAATCATAGTATATTATACACTAGTTTCGGTCCAAAAAATCAAATTTAATTGGTGATTATTTGAAATGCTACGATACTTTTCAGATCATTTATATATGTTAAGAGGGAAGGTTATGATGGAATACCATGCAAAAAAAATCATAGGAAAACTAGATTCTATGAAACTTTTCGAAATGCAAGTTTCGGTCAAAATATCTTTATATATTATACACTAGTTTATACTAGTTTTGGTCAAAAATCAAATTAAATCGGAGACTGTTCGAAATGATACGAATAATCTAATATCATTTATATATTTTATGAGGGAAGGTTATGATGGAATTCCATGCAAAAAATCATCCGAAAATTAGATTCTATGAAACTTTTTGAAATTTAAGTTTCGGTCAAAAATCATAGTATATTATACACGAGTTTCGGTCAAAAAAATGAAATTTAATTGGGGATTATTTGAAATGTTACGAGACTTTTCTGATCATTTATATATGTTAAGAGGGAAGGTTATGATGGAAGTCCATGCAAAAAAATCATATGAAAACTATATTCTATTAAACTTTTCGAAATGCAAGTTTCGGTCAAAATATCTTTATATATTATACACTAGTTTATACTAGTTTCGGTCAATAATCAAATTAAATCCGGGACTGTTCAAATTTATACGAAACTTCTAATATCATTTATATAATTTACGAGGGAAGGTCATGATGGAAGTCCATTCAAAAAATCATATGAAAATTATATTCTATGAAACTTTTCGAAATGCAATTTTCGATAAAAAATCATAGTATATTATACACTAGTTTCGGTCCAAAAAATCAAATTTAATTGGTGATTATTTGAAATGCTACGATACTTTTCAGATCATTTATATATGTTAAGAGGGAAGGTTATGATGGAATACCATGCAAAAAAAATCATAGGAAAACTAGATTCTATGAAACTTTTCGAAATGCAAGTTTCGGTCAAAATATCTTTATATATTATACACTAGTTTATACTAGTTTTGGTCAAAAATCAAATTAAATCGGAGACTGTTCGAAATGATACGAATAATCTAATATCATTTATATATTTTATGAGGGAAGGTTATGATGGAATTCCATGCAAAAAATCATCCGAAAATTAGATTCTATGAAACTTTTTGAAATTTAAGTTTCGGTCAAAAATCATAGTATATTATACACGAGTTTCGGTCAAAAAAATGAAATTTAATTGGGGATTATTTGAAATGATACGAGACTTTTCTGATCATTTATATATGTTAAGAGGGAAGGTTATGATGGAAGTCCATGCAAAAAAATCATATGAAAACTAGATTCTATGAAACTTTTCTAAATGCAAGTTTCGGTCAAAATATCTTAATATATTATACACTAGTTTATACTAGTTTCGGTCAAAAATCAAATTAAATCGGGGACTGTTCGAAATGATACGAATAATCTAATATCATTTATATATTTTATGAGGGAAGGTTATGATGGAATTCCATGCAAAAAATCATCCGAAAATTAGATTCTATGAAACTTTTTGAAATTTAAGTTTCGGCCAAAAATCCTAGTATATTATACACGAGTTTCGGTCAAAAAAATCAAATTTAATTGGGGATTATTTAAATGATACGAGACTTTTCTGATCATTTATATATGTTAAGAGGGAAGGTTATGATGGAAATCCATGCAAAAAAATCATCTGAAAACTAGATTCTATGAAACTATACGAAATGCAAGTTTCAGTCAAAAAATCATAATATATTATACACTAGTTTATACTAGTTTCGGTCAATAATCAAATTAAATCGGGGACTGTTCAAAATGATACGAAACTTCTAATATCATTTATATAATTTACGAGGGAAGGTCATGATGGAAGTCCATGCAAAAAATCATATGAAAATTATATTCTATGAAACTTTTCGAAATGCAATTTTCGAAAAAAAATCATAGTATATAATACACTAGTTTCGGTCAAAAAAATGAAATTTAATTGGGGATTATTTGAAATGATACGAGACTTTTCAGATCATTTATATATGTTAAGAGGGAAGGTTATGCTGGAATACCATGCAAAAAAATCATATGAAAACTATATTCTATTAAACTTTTAGAAATGCATGTTTCGGTCAAAATATCTTAATATATCATACACTAGTTTATACTAGTTTCGGTCAATAATCAAATTAAATCGGGGACTGTTCAAATTGATACGAAACTTCTAATATCATTTATATAATTTACGAGGGAAGGTCATGATGGAAGTCCATGCAAAAAATCATATGAAAATTATATTCTATGAAACTTTTCGAAATGCAATTTTCGATAAAAAATCATAGTATATTATACACTAGTTTCGGTCCAAAAAATCAAATTTAATTGGTGATTATTTGAAATGCTACGATACTTTTCAGATCATTTATATATGTTAAGAGGGAAGGTTATGATGGAATACCATGCAAAAAAAATCATAGGAAAACTAGATTCTATGAAACTTTTCGAAATGCAAGTTTCGGTCAAAATATCTTTATATATTATACACTAGTTTATACTAGTTTCGGTCAAAAATCAAATTAAATCGGGGACTGTTCGAAATGATACGAATAATCTAATATCATTTATATATTTTATGAGGGAAGGTTATGATGGAATTCCATGCAAAAAATCATCCGAAAATTAGATTCTATGAAACTTTTTGAAATTTAAGTTTCGGTCAAAAATCATAGTATATTATACACGAGTTTCGGTCAAAAAAATGAAATTTAATTGGGGATTATTTGAAATGATACGAGACTTTTCTGATCATTTATATATGTTAAGAGGGAAGGTTATGATGGAAGTCCATGCAAAAAAATCATATGAAAACTAGATTCTATGAAACTTTTCTAAATGCAAGTTTCGGTCAAAATATCTTAATATATTATACACTAGTTTATACTAGTTTCGGTCAAAAATCAAATTAAATCGGGGACTGTTCGAAATGATACGAATAATCTAATATCATTTATATATTTTATGAGGGAAGGTTATGATGGAATTCCATGCAAAAAATCATCCGAAAATTAGATTCTATGAAACTTTTTGAAATTTAAGTTTCGGTCAAAAATCATAGTATATTATACACGAGTTTCGGTCAAAAAAATCAAATTTAATTGGGGATTATTTGAAATTATACGAGACTTTTCTGATCATTTATATATGTTAAGAGGGAAGGTTATGATGGAAGTCCATGCAAAAAAATCATATGAAAACTATATTCTATTAAACTTTTCGAAATGCAAGTTTCGGTCAAAATATCTTTATATATTATACACTAGTTTATACTAGTTTCGGTCAATAATCAAATTAAATCCGGGACTGTTCAAATTTATACGAAACTTCTAATATCATTTATATAATTTACGAGGGAAGGTCATGATGGAAGTCCATTCAAAAAATCATATGAAAATTATATTCTATGAAACTTTTCGAAATGCAATTTTCGATAAAAAATCATAGTATATTATACACTAGTTTCGGTCCAAAAAATCAAATTTAATTGGTGATTATTTGAAATGCTACGATACTTTTCAGATCATTTATATATGTTAAGAGGGAAGGTTATGATGGAATACCATGCAAAAAAAATCAGAGGAAAACTAGATTCTATGAAACTTTTCGAAATGCAAGTTTCGGTCAAAATATCTTTATATATTATACACTAGTTTATACTAGTTTTGGTCAAAAATCAAATTAAATCGGAGACTGTTCGAAATGATACGAATAATCTAATATCATTTATATATTTTATGAGGGAAGGTTATGATGGAATTCCATGCAAAAAATCATCCGAAAATTAGATTCTATGAAACTTTTTGAAATTTAAGTTTCGGTCAAAAATCATAGTATATTATACACGAGTTTCGGTCAAAAAAATGAAATTTAATTGGGGATTATTTGAAATGATACGAGACTTTTCTGATCATTTATATATGTTAAGAGGGAAGGTTATGATGGAAGTCCATGCAAAAAAATCATATGAAAACTAGATTCTATGAAACTTTTCTAAATGCAAGTTTCGGTCAAAATATCTTAATATATTATACACTAGTTTATACTAGTTTCGGTCAAAAATCAAATTAAATCGGGGACTGTTCGAAATGATACGAATAATCTAATATCATTTATATATTTTATGAGGGAAGGTTATGATGGAATTCCATGCAAAAAATCATCCGAAAATTAGATTCTATGAAACTTTTTGAAATTTAAGTTTCGGCCAAAAATCATAGTATATTATACACGAGTTTCGGTCAAAAAAATCAAATTTAATTGGGGATTATTTGAAATGATACGAGACTTTTCTGATCATTTATATATGTTAAGAGGGAAGGTTATGATGGAAATCCATGCAAAAAAATCATCTGAAAACTAGATTCTATGAAACTATACGAAATGCAAGTTTCAGTCAAAAAATCATAATATATTATACACTAGTTTATACTAGTTTCGGTCAATAATCAAATTAAATCGGGGACTGTTCAAAATGATACGAAACTTCTAATATCATTTATATAATTTACGAGGGAAGGTCATGATGGAAGTCCATGCAAAAAATCATATGAAAATTATATTCTATGAAACTTTTCGAAATGCAATTTTCGAAAAAAAATCATAGTATATAATACACTAGTTTCGGTCAAAAAAATGAAATTTAATTGGGGATTATTTGAAATGATACGAGACTTTTCAGATCATTTATATATGTTAAGAGGGAAGGTTATGATGGAATACCATGCAAAAAAATCATATGAAAACTATATTCTATTAAACTTTTAGAAATGCATGTTTCGGTCAAAATATCTTAATATATTATACACTAGTTTATACTAGTTTCGGTCAATAATCAAATTAAATCGGGGACTGTTCAAATTGATACGAAACTTCTAATATCATTTATATAATTTACGAGGGAAGGTCATGATGGAAGTCCATGCAAAAAATCATATGAAAATTATATTCTATGAAACTTTTCGAAATGCAATTTTCGATAAAAAATCATAGTATATTATACACTAGTTTCGGTCCAAAAAATCAAATTTAATTGGTGATTATTTGAAATGCTACGATACTTTTCAGATCATTTATATATGTTAAGAGGGAAGGTTATGATGGAATACCATGCAAAAAAAATCATAGGAAAACTAGATTCTATGAAACTTTTCGAAATGCAAGTTTCGGTCAAAATATCTTTATATATTATACACTAGTTTATACTAGTTTCGGTCAAAAATCAAATTAAATCGGGGACTGTTCGAAATGATACGAATAATCTAATATCATTTATATATTTTATGAGGGAAGGTTATGATGGAATTCCATGCAAAAAATCATCCGAAAATTAGATTCTATGAAACTTTTTGAAATTTAAGTTTCGGTCAAAAATCATAGTATATTATACACGAGTTTCGGTCAAAAAAATGAAATTTAATTGGGGATTATTTGAAATGATACGAGACTTTTCTGATCATTTATATATGTTAAGAGGGAAGGTTATGATGGAAGTCCATGCAAAAAAATCATATGAAAACTAGATTCTATGAAACTTTTCTAAATGCAAGTTTCGGTCAAAATATCTTAATATATTATACACTAGTTTATACTAGTTTCGGTCAAAAATCAAATTAAATCGGGGACTGTTCGAAATGATACGAATAATCTAATATCATCTATATATTTTATGAGGGAAGGTTATGATGGAATTCCATGCAAAAAATCATCCGAAAATTAGATTCTATGAAACTTTTTGAAATTTAAGTTTCGGTCAAAAATCATAGTATATTATACACGAGTTTCGGTCAAAAAAATCAAATTTAATTGGGGATTATTTGAAATGATACGAGACTTTTCTGATCATTTATATATGTTAAGAGGGAAGGTTATGATGGAAATCCATGCAAAAAAATCATCTGAAAACTAGATTCTATGAAACTATACGAAATGCAAGTTTCAGTCAAAAAATCATAATATATTATACACTAGTTTATACTAGTTTCGGTCAATAATCAAATTAAATCGGGGACTGTTCAAAATGATACGAAACTTCTAATATCATTTATATAATTTACGAGGGAAGGTCATGATGGAAGTCCATGCAAAAAATCATATGAAAATTATATTCTATGAAACTTTTCGAAATGCAATTTTCGATAAAAAATCATAGTATATAATACACTAGTTTCGGTCCAAAAAATCAAATTTAATTGGTGATTATTTGAAATGCTACGATACTTTTCAGATCATTTATATATGTTAAGAGGGAAGGTTAAGATGGAATACCATGCAAAAAAATCATATGAAAACTAGGTTCTATGAAACTTTTCGAAATGCAAGTTTCGGTCAAAATATCTTTATATATTATACACTAGTTTATACTAGTTTCGGTCAAAAATCAAATTAAATCGGGGACTGTTCAAAATGATACGAATAATCTAATATCATTTATATATTTTATGAGGGAAGGTTATGATGGAATTCCATGCAAAAAATCATCCGAAAATTAGATTCTATGAAACTTTTTGAAATTTAAGTTTCGGCCAAAAATCATAGTATATTATACACGAGTTTCGGTCAAAAAAATCAAATTTAATTGGGGATTATTTGAAATGATACGAGACTTTTCTGATCATTTATATATGTTAAGAGGGAAGGTTATGATGGAAATCCATGCAAAAAAATCATCTGAAAACTAGATTCTATGAAACTATACGAAATGCAAGTTTCAGTCAAAAAATCATAATATATTATACACTAGTTTATACTAGTTTCGGTCAATAATCAAATTAAATCGGGGACTGTTCAAAATGATACGAAACTTCTAATATCATTTATATAATTTACGAGGGAAGGTCATGATGGAAGTCCATGCAAAAAATCATATGAAAATTATATTCTATGAAACTTTTCGAAATGCAATTTTCGAAAAAAAATCATAGTATATAATACACTAGTTTCGGTCAAAAAAATGAAATTTAATTGGGGATTATTTGAAATGATACGAGACTTTTCAGATCATTTATATATGTTAAGAGGGAAGGTTATGATGGAATACCATGCAAAAAAATCATATGAAAACTATATTCTATTAAACTTTTAGAAATGCATGTTTCGGTCAAAATATCTTAATATATTATACACTAGTTTATACTAGTTTCGGTCAATAATCAAATTAAATCGGGGACTGTTCAAATTGATACGAAACTTCTAATATCATTTATATAATTTACGAGGGAAGGTCATGATGGAAGTCCATGCAAAAAATCATATGAAAATTATATTCTATGAAACTTTTCGAAATGCAATTTTCGATAAAAAATCATAGTATATTATACACTAGTTTCGGTCCAAAAAATCAAATTTAATTGGTGATTATTTGAAATGCTACGATACTTTTCAGATCATTTATATATGTTAAGAGGGAAGGTTATGATGGAATACCATGCAAAAAAAATCATAGGAAAACTAGATTCTATGAAACTTTTCGAAATGCAAGTTTCGGTCAAAATATCTTTATATATTATACACTAGTTTATACTAGTTTCGGTCAAAAATCAAATTAAATCGGGGACTGTTCGAAATGATACGAATAATCTAATATCATTTATATATTTTATGAGGGAAGGTTATGATGGAATTCCATGCAAAAAATCATCCGAAAATTAGATTCTATGAAACTTTTTGAAATTTAAGTTTCGGTCAAAAATCATAGTATATTATACACGAGTTTCGGTCAAAAAAATCAAATTTAATTGGGGATTATTTGAAATGATACGAGACTTTTCTGATCATTTATATATGTTAAGAGGGAAGGTTATGATGGAAATCCATGCAAAAAAATCATCTGAAAACTAGATTCTATGAAACTATACGAAATGCAAGTTTCAGTCAAAAAATCATAATATATTATACACTAGTTTATACTAGTTTCGGTCAATAATCAAATTAAATCGGGGACTGTTCAAAATGATACGAAACTTCTAATATCATTTATATAATTTACGAGGGAAGGTCATGATGGAAGTCCATGCAAAAAATCATATGAAAATTATATTCTATGAAACTTTTCGAAATGCAATTTTCGAAAAAAAATCATAGTATATAATACACTAGTTTCGGTCAAAAAAATGAAATTTAATTGGGGATTATTTGAAATGATACGAGACTTTTCAGATCATTTATATATGTTAAGAGGGAAGGTTATGATGGAATACCATGCAAAAAAATCATATGAAAACTATATTCTATTAAACTTTTAGAAATGCATGTTTCGGTCAAAATATCTTAATATATTATACACTAGTTTATACTAGTTTCGGTCAATAATCAAATTAAATCGGGGACTGTTCAAATTGATACGAAACTTCTAATATCATTTATATAATTTACGAGGGAAGGTCATGATGGAAGTCCATGCAAAAAATCATATGAAAATTATATTCTATGAAACTTTTCGAAATGCAATTTTCGAAAAAAAATCATAGTATATAATACACTAGTTTCGGTCAAAAAAATGAAATTTAATTGGGGATTATTTGAAATGATACGAGACTTTTCAGATCATTTATATATGTTAAGAGGGAAGGTTATGATGGAATACCATGCAAAAAAATCATATGAAAACTATATTCTATTAAACTTTTAGAAATGCATGTTTCGGTCAAAATATCTTAATATATTATACACTAGTTTATACTAGTTTCGGTCAATAATCAAATTAAATCGGGGACTGTTCAAATTGATACGAAACTTCTAATATCATTTATATAATTTACGAGGGAAGGTCATGATGGAAGTCCATGCAAAAAATCATATGAAAATTATATTCTATGAAACTTTTCGAAATGCAATTTTCGATAAAAAATCATAGTATATTATACACTAGTTTCGGTCCAAAAAATCAAATTTAATTGGTGATTATTTGAAATGCTACGATACTTTTCAGATCATTTATATATGTTAAGAGGGAAGGTTATGATGGAATACCATGCAAAAAAAATCATAGGAAAACTAGATTCTATGAAACTTTTCGAAATGCAAGTTTCGGTCAAAATATCTTTATATATTATACACTAGTTTATACTAGTTTCGGTCAAAAATCAAATTAAATCGGGGACTGTTCGAAATGATACGAATAATCTAATATCATTTATATATTTTATGAGGGAAGGTTATGATGGAATTCCATGCAAAAAATCATCCGAAAATTAGATTCTATGAAACTTTTTGAAATTTAAGTTTCGGTCAAAAATCATAGTATATTATACACGAGTTTCGGTCAAAAAAATCAAATTTAATTGGGGATTATTTGAAATGATACGAGACTTTTCTGATCATTTATATATGTTAAGAGGGAAGGTTATGATGGAAATCCATGCAAAAAAATCATCTGAAAACTAGATTCTATGAAACTATACGAAATGCAAGTTTCAGTCAAAAAATCATAATATATTATACACTAGTTTATACTAGTTTCGGTCAATAATCAAATTAAATCGGGGACTGTTCAAAATGATACGAAACTTCTAATATCATTTATATAATTTACGAGGGAAGGTCATGATGGAAGTCCATGCAAAAAATCATATGAAAATTATATTCTATGAAACTTTTCGAAATGCAATTTTCGAAAAAAAATCATAGTATATAATACACTAGTTTCGGTCAAAAAAATGAAATTTAATTGGGGATTATTTGAAATGATACGAGACTTTTCAGATCATTTATATATGTTAAGAGGGAAGGTTATGATGGAATACCATGCAAAAAAATCATATGAAAACTATATTCTATTAAACTTTTAGAAATGCATGTTTCGGTCAAAATATCTTAATATATTATACACTAGTTTATACTAGTTTCGGTCAATAATCAAATTAAATCGGGGACTGTTCAAATTGATACGAAACTTCTAATATCATTTATATAATTTACGAGGGAAGGTCATGATGGAAGTCCATGCAAAAAATCATATGAAAATTATATTCTATGAAACTTTTCGAAATGCAATTTTCGATAAAAAACATAGTATATTATACACTAGTTTCGGTCCAAAAAATCAAATTTAATTGGTGATTATTTGAAATGCTACGATACTTTTCAGATCATTTATATATGTTAAGAGGGAAGGTTATGATGGAATACCATGCAAAAAAAATCATAGGAAAACTAGATTCTATGAAACTTTTCGAAATGCAAGTTTCGGTCAAAATATCTTTATATATTATACACTAGTTTATACTAGTTTCGGTCAAAAATCAAATTAAATCGGGGACTGTTCGAAATGATACGAATAATCTAATATCATTTATATATTTTATGAGGGAAGGTTATGATGGAATTCCATGCAAAAAATCATCCGAAAATTAGATTCTATGAAACTTTTTGAAATTTAAGTTTCGGTCAAAAATCATAGTATATTATACACGAGTTTCGGTCAAAAAAATGAAATTTAATTGGGGATTATTTGAAATGATACGAGACTTTTCTGATCATTTATATATGTTAAGAGGGAAGGTTATGATGGAAGTCCATGCAAAAAAATCATATGAAAACTAGATTCTATGAAACTTTTCTAAATGCAAGTTTCGGTCAAAATATCTTAATATATTATACACTAGTTTATACTAGTTTCGGTCAAAAATCAAATTAAATCGGGGACTGTTCGAAATGATACGAATAATCTAATATCATTTATATATTTTATGAGGGAAGGTTATGATGGAATTCCATGCAAAAAATCATCCGAAAATTAGATTCTATGAAACTTTTTGAAATTTAAGTTTCGGTCAAAAATCATAGTATATTATACACGAGTTTCGGTCAAAAAAATCAAATTTAATTGGGGATTATTTGAAATGATACGAGACTTTTCTGATCATTTATATATGTTAAGAGGGAAGGTTATGATGGAATACCATGCAAAAAAATCATATGAAAACTATATTCTATTAAACTTTTAGAAATGCATGTTTCGGTCAAAATATCTTAATATATTATACACTAGTTTATACTAGTTTCGGTCAATAATCAAATTAAATCGGGGACTGTTCAAATTGATACGAAACTTCTAATATCATTTATATAATTTACGAGGGAAGGTCATGATGGAAGTCCATGCAAAAAATCATATGAAAATTATATTCTATGAAACTTTTCGAAATGCAATTTTCGATAAAAAATCATAGTATATTATACACTAGTTTCGGTCCAAAAAATCAAATTTAATTGGTGATTATTTGAAATGCTACGATACTTTTCAGATCATTTATATATGTTAAGAGGGAAGGTTATGATGGAATACCATGCAAAAAAAATCATAGGAAAACTAGATTCTATGAAACTTTTCGAAATGCAAGTTTCGGTCAAAATATCTTTATATATTATACACTAGTTTATACTAGTTTCGGTCAAAAATCAAATTAAATCGGGGACTGTTCGAAATGATACGAATAATCTAATATCATTTATATATTTTATGAGGGAAGGTTATGATGGAATTCCATGCAAAAAATCATCCGAAAATTAGATTCTATGAAACTTTTTGAAATTTAAGTTTCGGTCAAAAATCATAGTATATTATACACGAGTTTCGGTCAAAAAAATCAAATTTAATTGGGGATTATTTGAAATGATACGAGACTTTTCTGATCATTTATATATGTTAAGAGGGAAGGTTATGATGGAAATCCATGCAAAAAAATCATCTGAAAACTAGATTCTATGAAACTATACGAAATGCAAGTTTCAGTCAAAAAATCATAATATATTATACACTAGTTTATACTAGTTTCGGTCAATAATCAAATTAAATCGGGGACTGTTCAAAATGATACGAAACTTCTAATATCATTTATATAATTTACGAGGGAAGGTCATGATGGAAGTCCATGCAAAAAATCATATGAAAATTATATTCTATGAAACTTTTCGAAATGCAATTTTCGAAAAAAAATCATAGTATATAATACACTAGTTTCGGTCAAAAAAATGAAATTTAATTGGGGATTATTTGAAATGATACGAGACTTTTCAGATCATTTATATATGTTAAGAGGGAAGGTTATGATGGAATACCATGCAAAAAAATCATATGAAAACTATATTCTATTAAACTTTTAGAAATGCATGTTTCGGTCAAAATATCTTAATATATTATACACTAGTTTATACTAGTTTCGGTCAATAATCAAATTAAATCGGGGACTGTTCAAATTGATACGAAACTTCTAATATCATTTATATAATTTACGAGGGAAGGTCATGATGGAAGTCCATGCAAAAAATCATATGAAAATTATATTCTATGAAACTTTTCGAAATGCAATTTTCGATAAAAAACATAGTATATTATACACTAGTTTCGGTCCAAAAAATCAAATTTAATTGGTGATTATTTGAAATGCTACGATACTTTTCAGATCATTTATATATGTTAAGAGGGAAGGTTATGATGGAATACCATGCAAAAAAAATCATAGGAAAACTAGATTCTATGAAACTTTTCGAAATGCAAGTTTCGGTCAAAATATCTTTATATATTATACACTAGTTTATACTAGTTTCGGTCAAAAATCAAATTAAATCGGGGACTGTTCGAAATGATACGAATAATCTAATATCATTTATATATTTTATGAGGGAAGGTTATGATGGAATTCCATGCAAAAAATCATCCGAAAATTAGATTCTATGAAACTTTTTGAAATTTAAGTTTCGGTCAAAAATCATAGTATATTATACACGAGTTTCGGTCAAAAAAATGAAATTTAATTGGGGATTATTTGAAATGATACGAGACTTTTCTGATCATTTATATATGTTAAGAGGGAAGGTTATGATGGAAGTCCATGCAAAAAAATCATATGAAAACTAGATTCTATGAAACTTTTCTAAATGCAAGTTTCGGTCAAAATATCTTAATATATTATACACTAGTTTATACTAGTTTCGGTCAAAAATCAAATTAAATCGGGGACTGTTCGAAATGATACGAATAATCTAATATCATCTATATATTTTATGAGGGAAGGTTATGATGGAATTCCATGCAAAAAATCATCCGAAAATTAGATTCTATGAAACTTTTTGAAATTTAAGTTTCGGTCAAAAATCATAGTATATTATACACGAGTTTCGGTCAAAAAAATCAAATTTAATTGGGGATTATTTGAAATGATACGAGACTTTTCTGATCATTTATATATGTTAAGAGGGAAGGTTATGATGGAAATCCATGCAAAAAAATCATCTGAAAACTAGATTCTATGAAACTATACGAAATGCAAGTTTCAGTCAAAAAATCATAATATATTATACACTAGTTTATACTAGTTTCGGTCAATAATCAAATTAAATCGGGGACTGTTCAAAATGATACGAAACTTCTAATATCATTTATATAATTTACGAGGGAAGGTCATGATGGAAGTCCATGCAAAAAATCATATGAAAATTATATTCTATGAAACTTTTCGAAATGCAATTTTCGATAAAAAATCATAGTATATAATACACTAGTTTCGGTCCAAAAAATCAAATTTAATTGGTGATTATTTGAAATGCTACGATACTTTTCAGATCATTTATATATGTTAAGAGGGAAGGTTAAGATGGAATACCATGCAAAAAAATCATATGAAAACTAGGTTCTATGAAACTTTTCGAAATGCAAGTTTCGGTCAAAATATCTTTATATATTATACACTAGTTTATACTAGTTTCGGTCAAAAATCAAATTAAATCGGGGACTGTTCGAAATGATACGAATAATCTAATATCATCTATATATTTTATGAGGGAAGGTTATGATGGAATTCCATGCAAAAAATCATCCGAAAATTAGATTCTATGAAACTTTTTGAAATTTAAGTTTCGGTCAAAAATCATAGTATATTATACACGAGTTTCGGTCAAAAAAATGAAATTTAATTGGGGATTATTTGAAATGATACGAGACTTTTCTGATCATTTATATATGTTAAGAGGGAAGGTTATGATGGAAGTCCATGCAAAAAAATCATATGAAAACTAGATTCTATGAAACTTTTCTAAATGCAAGTTTCGGTCAAAATATCTTAATATATTATACACTAGTTTATACTAGTTTCGGTCAAAAATCAAATTAAATCGGGGACTGTTCGAAATGATACGAATAATCTAATATCATCTATATATTTTATGAGGGAAGGTTATGATGGAATTCCATGCAAAAAATCATCCGAAAATTAGATTCTATGAAACTTTTTGAAATTTAAGTTTCGGTCAAAAATCATAGTATATTATACACGAGTTTCGGTCAAAAAAATCAAATTTAATTGGGGATTATTTGAAATGATACGAGACTTTTCTGATCATTTATATATGTTAAGAGGGAAGGTTATGATGGAAATCCATGCAAAAAAATCATCTGAAAACTAGATTCTATGAAACTATACGAAATGCAAGTTTCAGTCAAAAAATCATAATATATTATACACTAGTTTATACTAGTTTCGGTCAATAATCAAATTAAATCGGGGACTGTTCAAAATGATACGAAACTTCTAATATCATTTATATAATTTACGAGGGAAGGTCATGATGGAAGTCCATGCAAAAAATCATATGAAAATTATATTCTATGAAACTTTTCGAAATGCAATTTTCGATAAAAAATCATAGTATATAATACACTAGTTTCGGTCCAAAAAATCAAATTTAATTGGTGATTATTTGAAATGCTACGATACTTTTCAGATCATTTATATATGTTAAGAGGGAAGGTTAAGATGGAATACCATGCAAAAAAATCATATGAAAACTAGGTTCTATGAAACTTTTCGAAATGCAAGTTTCGGTCAAAATATCTTTATATATTATACACTAGTTTATACTAGTTTCGGTCAAAAATCAAATTAAATCGGGGACTGTTCGAAATGATACGAATAATCTAATATCATCTATATATTTTATGAGGGAAGGTTATGATGGAATTCCATGCAAAAAATCATCCGAAAATTAGATTCTATGAAACTTTTTGAAATTTAAGTTTCGGTCAAAAATCATAGTATATTATACACGAGTTTCGGTCAAAAAAATCAAATTTAATTGGGGATTATTTGAAATGATACGAGACTTTTCTGATCATTTATATATGTTAAGAGGGAAGGTTATGATGGAAATCCATGCAAAAAAATCATCTGAAAACTAGATTCTATGAAACTATACGAAATGCAAGTTTCAGTCAAAAAATCATAATATATTATACACTAGTTTATACTAGTTTCGGTCAATAATCAAATTAAATCGGGGACTGTTCAAAATGATACGAAACTTCTAATATCATTTATATAATTTACGAGGGAAGGTCATGATGGAAGTCCATGCAAAAAATCATATGAAAATTATATTCTATGAAACTTTTCGAAATGCAATTTCTCGAAAAAAAATCATAGTATATAATACACTAGTTTCGGTCAAAAAAATGAAATTTAATTGGGGATTATTTGAAATGATACGAGACTTTTCAGATCATTTATATATGTTAAGAGGGAAGGTTATGATGGAATACCATGCAAAAAAATCATATGAAAACTATATTCTATTAAACTTTTAGAAATGCATGTTTCGGTCAAAATATCTTAATATATTATACACTAGTTTATACTAGTTTCGGTCAATAATCAAATTAAATCGGGGACTGTTCAAATTGATACGAAACTTCTAATATCATTTATATAATTTACGAGGGAAGGTCATGATGGAAGTCCATGCAAAAAATCATATGAAAATTATATTCTATGAAACTTTTCGAAATGCAATTTTCGATAAAAAATCATAGTATATTATACACTAGTTTCGGTCCAAAAAATCAAATTTAATTGGTGATTATTTGAAATGCTACGATACTTTTCAGATCATTTATATATGTTAAGAGGGAAGGTTATGATGGAATACCATGCAAAAAAAATCATAGGAAAACTAGATTCTATGAAACTTTTCGAAATGCAAGTTTCGGTCAAAATATCTTTATATATTATACACTAGTTTATTCTAGTTTCGGTCAAAAATCAAATTAAATCGTGGACTGTTCGAAATGATACGAATAATCTAATATCATTTATATATTTTATGAGGGAAGGTTATGATGGAATTCCATGCAAAAAATCATCCGAAAATTAGATTCTATGAAACTTTTTGAAATTTAAGTTTCGGTCAAAAATCATAGTATATTATACACGAGTTTCGGTCAAAAAAATGAAATTTAATTGGGGATTATTTGAAATGATACGAGACTTTTCTGATCATTTATATATGTTAAGAGGGAAGGTTATGATGGAAGTCCATGCAAAAAAATCATATGAAAACTAGATTCTATGAAACTTTTCTAAATGCAAGTTTCGGTCAAAATATCTTAATATATTATACACTAGTTTATACTAGTTTCGGTCAAAAATCAAATTAAATCGGGGACTGTTCGAAATGATACGAATAATCTAATATCATTTATATATTTTATGAGGGAAGGTTATGATGGAATTCCATGCAAAAAATCATCCGAAAATTAGATTCTATGAAACTTTTTGAAATTTAAGTTTCGGTCAAAAATCATAGTATATTATACACGAGTTTCGGTCAAAAAAATCAAATTTAATTGGGGATTATTTGAAATGATACGAGACTTTTCTGATCATTTATATATGTTAAGAGGGAAGGTTATGATGGAAATCCATGCAAAAAAATCATCTGAAAACTAGATTCTATGAAACTATACGAAATGCAAGTTTCAGTCAAAAAATCATAATATATTATACACTAGATGATACTAGTTTCGGTCAATAATCAAATTAAATCGGGGACTGTTCAAAATGATACGAAACTTCTAATATCATTTATATAATTTACGAGGGAAGGTCATGATGGAAGTCCATGCAAAAAATCATATGAAAATTATATTCTATGAAACTTTTCGAAATGCAATTTTCGAAAAAAAATCATAGTATATAATACACTAGTTTCGGTCAAAAAAATGAAATTTAATTGGGGATTATTTGAAATGATACGAGACTTTTCAGATCATTTATATATGTTAAGAGGGAAGGTTATGATGGAATACCATGCAAAAAAATCATATGAAAACTATATTCTATTAAACTTTTAGAAATGCATGTTTCGGTCAAAATATCTTAATATATTATACACTAGTTTATACTAGTTTCGGTCAATAATCAAATTAAATCGGGGACTGTTCAAATTGATTCGAAACTTCTAATATCATTTATATAATTTACGAGGGAAGGTCATGATGGAAGTCCATGCAAAAAATCATATGAAAATTATATTCTATGAAACTTTTCGAAATGCAATTTTCGATAAAAAATCATAGTATATTATACACTAGTTTCGGTCCAAAAAATCAAATTTAATTGGTGATTATTTGAAATGCTACGATACTTTTCAGATCATTTATATATGTTAAGAGGGAAGGTTATGATGGAATACCATGCAAAAAAAATCATAGGAAAACTAGATTCTATGAAACTTTTCGAAATGCAAGTTTCGGTCAAAATATCTTTATATATTATACACTAGTTTATACTAGTTTCGGTCAAAAATCAAATTAAATCGTGGACTGTTCGAAATGATACGAATAATCTAATATCATTTATATATTTTATGAGGGAAGGTTATGATGGAATTCCATGCAAAAAATCATCCGAAAATTAGATTCTATTAAACTTTTTGAAATTTAAGTTTCGGTCAAAAATCATAGTATATTATACACGAGTTTCGGTCAAAAAAATGAAATTTAATTGGGGATTATTTGAAATGATACGAGACTTTTCTGATCATTTATATATGTTAAGAGGGAAGGTTATGATGGAAGTCCATGCAAAAAAATCATATGAAAACTAGATTCTATGAAACTTTTCTAAATGCAAGTTTCGGTCAAAATATCTTAATATATTATACACTAGTTTATACTAGTTTCGGTCAAAAATCAAATTAAATCGGGGACTGTTCGAAATGATACGAATAATCTAATATCATTTATATATTTTATGAGGGAAGGTTATGATGGAATTCCATGCAAAAAATCATCCGAAAATTAGATTCTATCAAACTTTTTGAAATTTAAGTTTCGGTCAAAAATCATAGTATATTATAAACGAGTTTCGGTCAAAAAAAGGAAATTTAATTGGGGATTACTTGAAATGATACGAGACTTTTCTGATCATTTATATATGTTAAGAGGGAAGGTTATGATGGAAGTCCATGCAAAAAAATCATATGAAAACTAGATTCTATGAAACTTTTCTAAATGCAAGTTTCGGTCAAAATATCTTAATATATTATACACTAGTTTATACTAGTTTCGGTCAAAAATCAAATTAAATCGGGGACTGTTCGAAATGATACGAATAATCTAATATCATTTATACATTTTATGAGGGAAGGTTATGATGGAATTCCATGCAAAAAATCATCCGAAAATTAGATTCTATGAAACTTTTTGAAATTTAAGTTTCGGTCAAAAATCATAGTATATTATACACGAGTTTCGGTCAAAAAAATCAAATTTAATTGGGGATTATTTGAAATGATACGAGACTTTTCTGATCATTTATATATGTTAAGAGGGAAGGTTATGATGGAAATCCATGCAAAAAAATCATCTGAAAACTAGATTCTATGAAACTATACGAAATGCAAGTTTCAGTCAAAAAATCATAATATATTATACACTAGTTGATACTAGTTTCGGTCAATAATCAAATTAAATCGGGGACTGTTCAAAATGATACGAAACTTCTAATATCATTTATATAATTTACGAGGGAAGGTCATGATGGAAGTCCATGCAAAAAATCATATGAAAATTATATTCTATGAAACTTTTCGAAATGCAATTTTCGAAAAAAAATCATAGTATATAATACACTAGTTTCGGTCAAAAAAATGAAATTTAATTGGGGATTATTTGAAATGATACGAGACTTTTCAGATCATTTATATATGTTAAGAGGGAAGGTTATGATGGAATACCATGCAAAAAAATCATATGAAAACTATATTCTATTAAACTTTTAGAAATGCATGTTTCGGTCAAAATATCTTAATATATTATACACTAGTTTATACTAGTTTCGGTCAATAATCAAATTAAATCGGGGACTGTTCAAATTGATACGAAACTTCTAATATCATTTATATAATTTACGAGGGAAGGTCATGATGGAAGTCCATGCAAAAAATCATATGAAAATTATATTCTATGAAACTTTTCGAAATGCAATTTTCGATAAAAAATCATAGTATATTATACACTAGTTTCGGTCCAAAAAATCAAATTTAATTGGTGATTATTTGAAATGCTACGATACTTTTCAGATCATTTATATATGTTAAGAGGGAAGGTTATGATGGAATACCATGCAAAAAAAATCATAGGAAAACTAGATTCTATGAAACTTTTCGAAATGCAAGTTTCGGTCAAAATATCTTTATATATTATACACTAGTTTATACTAGTTTCGGTCAAAAATCAAATTAAATCGTGGACTGTTCGAAATGATACGAATAATCTAATATCATTTATATATTTTATGAGGGAAGGTTATGATGGAATTCCATGCAAAAAATCATCCGAAAATTAGATTCTATGAAACTTTTTGAAATTTAAGTTTCGGTCAAAAATCATAGTATATTATACACGAGTTTCGGTCAAAAAAATGAAATTTAATTGGGGATTATTTGAAATGATACGAGACTTTTCTGATCATTTATATATGTTAAGAGGGAAGGTTATGATGGAAGTCCATGCAAAAAAATCATATGAAAACTAGATTCTATGAAACTTTTCTAAATGCAAGTTTCGGTCAAAATATCTTAATATATTATACACTAGTTTATACTAGTTTCGGTCAAAAATCAAATTAAATCGGGGACTGTTCGAAATGATACGAATAATCTAATATCATTTATATATTTTATGAGGGAAGGTTATGATGGAATTCCATGCAAAAAATCATCCGAAAATTAGATTCTATGAAACTTTTTGAAATTTAAGTTTCGGTCAAAAATCATAGTATATTATACACGAGTTTCGGTCAAAAAAATCAAATTTAATTGGGGATTATTTGAAATGATACGAGACTTTTCTGATCATTTATATATGTTAAGAGGGAAGGTTATGATGGAAATCCATGCAAAAAAATCATCTGAAAACTAGATTCTATGAAACTATACGAAATGCAAGTTTCAGTCAAAAAATCATAATATATTATACACTAGTTTATACTAGTTTCGGTCAATAATCAAATTAAATCGGGGACTGTTCAAAATGATACGAAACTTCTAATATCATTTATATAATTTACGAGGGAAGGTCATGATGGAAGTCCATGCAAAAAATCATATGAAAATTATATTCTATGAAACTTTTCGAAATGCAATTTTCGAAAAAAAATCATAGTATATAATACACTAGTTTCGGTCCAAAAAATCAAATTTAATTGGTGATTATTTGAAATGCTACGATAATTTTCAGATCATTTATATATGTTAAGAGGGAAGGTTATGATGGAATACCGTGCAAAAAAATCATATGAAAACTAGGTTCTATGAAACTTTTCGAAATGCAAGTTTCGGTCAAAATATCTTTATATATTATACACTAGTTTATACTAGTTTCGGTCAAAAATCAAATTAAATCGGGGACTGTTCAAATTGATACGAAACTTCTAATATCATTTATATAATTTACGAGGGAAGGTCATGATGGAAGTCCATGCAAAAAATCATATGAAAATTATATTCTATGAAACTTTTCGAAATGCAATTTTCGATAAAAAATCATAGTATATTATACACTAGTTTCGGTCCAAAAAATCAAATTTAATTGGTGATTATTTGAAATGCTACGATACTTTTCAGATCATTTATATATGTTAAGAGGGAAGGTTATGATGGAATACCATGCAAAAAAAATCATAGGAAAACTAGATTCTATGAAACTTTTCGAAATGCAAGTTTCGGTCAAAATATCTTTATATATTATACACTAGTTTATACTAGTTTCGGTCAAAAATCAAATTAAATCGTGGACTGTTCGAAATGATACGAATAATCTAATATCATTTATATATTTTATGAGGGAAGGTTATGATGGAATTCCATGCAAAAAATCATCCGAAAATTAGATTCTATGAAACTTTTTGAAATTTAAGTTTCGGTCAAAAATCATAGTATATTATACACGAGTTTCGGTCAAAAAAATGAAATTTAATTGGGGATTATTTGAAATGATACGAGACTTTTCTGATCATTTATATATGTTAAGAGGGAAGGTTATGATGGAAGTCCATGCAAAAAAATCATATGAAAACTAGATTCTATGAAACTTTTCTAAATGCAAGTTTCGGTCAAAATATCTTAATATATTATACACTAGTTTATACTAGTTTCGGTCAAAAATCAAATTAAATCGGGGACTGTTCGAAATGATACGAATAATCTAATATCATTTATATATTTTATGAGGGAAGGTTATGATGGAATTCCATGCAAAAAATCATCCGAAAATTAGATTCTATGAAACTTTTTGAAATTTAAGTTTCGGTCAAAAATCATAGTATATTATACACGAGTTTCGGTCAAAAAAATCAAATTTAATTGGGGATTATTTGAAATGATACGAGACTTTTCTGATCATTTATATATGTTAAGAGGGAAGGTTATGATGGAAATCCATGCAAAAAAATCATCTGAAAACTAGATTCTATGAAACTATACGAAATGCAAGTTTCAGTCAAAAAATCATAATATATTATACACTAGTTTATACTAGTTTCGGTCAATAATCAAATTAAATCGGGGACTGTTCAAAATGATACGAAACTTCTAATATCATTTATATAATTTACGAGGGAAGGTCATGATGGAAGTCCATGCAAAAAATCATATGAAAATTATATTCTATGAAACTTTTCGAAATGCAATTTTCGAAAAAAAATCATAGTATATAATACACTAGTTTCGGTCCAAAAAATCAAATTTAATTGGTGATTATTTGAAATGCTACGATAATTTTCAGATCATTTATATATGTTAAGAGGGAAGGTTATGATGGAATACCGTGCAAAAAAATCATATGAAAACTAGGTTCTATGAAACTTTTCGAAATGCAAGTTTCGGTCAAAATATCTTTATATATTATACACTAGTTTATACTAGTTTCGGTCAAAAATCAAATTAAATCGGGGACTGTTCAAAATGATACGAATAATCTAATATCATTTATATATTTTATGAGGGAAGGTTATGATGGAATTCCATGCAAAAAATCATCCGAAAATTAGATTCTATCAAACTTTTTGAAATTTAAGTTTCGGTCAAAAATCATAGTATATTATAAACGAGTTTCGGTCAAAAAAAGGAAATTTAATTGGGGATTATTTGAAATGATACGAGACTTTTCTGATCATTTATATATGTTAAGAGGGAAGGTTATGATGGAAGTCCATGCAAAAAAATCATATGAAAACTAGATTCTATGAAACTTTTCGAAATGAGAGTTTCGGTCAAAATATCTTTATATATTATACCCTAGTTTATACTAGTTTCGGTCAATAATCAAATTAAATCGGGGACTGTTCAAAATGATACGAAACTTCTAATATCATTTATATAATTTACAAGGGAAGGTCATGATGGAAGTCCATGCAAAAAATCATATGAAAATTATATTCTATGAAACTTTTCGAAATGCAATTTTCGATAAAAAATCATAGTATATAATACACTAGTTTCGGTCCAAAAAATCAAATTTAATTGGTGATTATTTGAAATGCTACGATACTTTTCAGATCATTTATATATGTTAAGAGGGAAGGTTAAGATGGAATACCATGCAAAAAAATCATATGAAAACTAGGTTCTATGAAACTTTTCGAAATGCAAGTTTCGGTCAAAATATCTTTATATATTATACACTAGTTTATACTAGTTTCGGTCAAAAATCAAATTAAATCGGGGACTGTTCAAAATGATACGAATAATCTAATATCATTTATATATTTTATGAGGGAAGGTTATGATGGAATTCCATGCAAAAAATCATCCGAAAATTAGATTCTATGAAACTTTTTGAAATTTAAGTTTCGGTCAAAAATCATAGTATATTATACACGAGTTTCGGTCAAAAAAATCAAATTTAATTGGGGATTATTTGAAATGATACGAGACTTTTCTGATCATTTATATATGTTAAGAGGGAAGGTTATGATGGAAATCCATGCAAAAAAATCATCTGATAACTAGATTCTATGAAACTTTACGAAATGCAAGTTTCAGTCAAAAAATCATAATATATTATACACTTGTTTATACTAGTTTCGGTCAATAATCAAATTAAATCGGGGAATGTTCAAAATGATACGAAACTTCTAATATCATTTATATAATTTACGAGGGAAGGTCATGATGGAAGTCCATGCAAAAAATCATATGAAAATTATATTCTATGAAACTTTTCGAAATGCAATTTTCGATAAAAAATCATAGTATATAATACACTAGTTTCGGTCCAAAAAATCAAATTTAATTGGTGATTATTTGAAATGCTACGATACTTTTAAGATCATTTATATATGTTAAGAGGGAAGGTTATGATGGAATACCATGCAAAAAAATCTTATGAAAACTAGGTTCTATGAAACTTTTCGAAATGCGGGTTTCGGTCAAAATATCTTTATATATTATACACTAGTTTATACTAGTTTCGGTCAAAAATCAAATTAAATCGGGGACTGTTCAAAATGATACGAATAATCTAATATCATTTATATATTTTATGAGGGAAGGTTATGATGGAATTCCATGCAAAAAATCATCCGAAAATTAGATTCAATGAAACTTTTTGAAATTTAAGTTTCGGTGAAAAATCATAGTATATTATACACGAGTTTCGGTCAAAAAAATGAAATTTAATTGGGGATTATTTGAAATGATACGAGACTTTTCTGATCATTTATATATGTTAAGAGGGAAGGTTATGATGGAATACCATGCAAAAAAATCATATGAAAACTATATTCTATTAAACTTTTAGAAATGCATGTTTCGGTCAAAATATCTTAATATATTATACACTAGTTTATACTAGTTTCGGTCAATAATCAAATTAAATCGGGGACTGTTCAAATTGATACGAAACTTCTAATATCATTTATATAATTTACGAGGGAAGGTCATGATGGAAGTCCATGCAAAAAATCATATGAAAATTATATTCTATGAAACTTTTCGAAATGCAATTTTCGATAAAAAATCATAGTATATTATACACTAGTTTCGGTCCAAAAAATCAAATTTAATTGGTGATTATTTGAAATGCTACGATACTTTTCAGATCATTTATATATGTTAAGAGGGAAGGTTATGATGGAATACCATGCAAAAAAAATCATAGGAAAACTAGATTCTATGAAACTTTTCGAAATGCAAGTTTCGGTCAAAATATCTTTATATATTATACACTAGTTTATACTAGTTTCGGTCAAAAATCAAATTAAATCGTGGACTGTTCGAAATGATACGAATAATCTAATATCATTTATATATTTTATGAGGGAAGGTTATGATGGAATTCCATGCAAAAAATCATCCGAAAATTAGATTCTATGAAACTTTTTGAAATTTAAGTTTCGGTCAAAAATCATAGTATATTATACACGAGTTTCGGTCAAAAAAATGAAATTTAATTGGGGATTATTTGAAATGATACGAGACTTTTCTGATCATTTATATATGTTAAGAGGGAAGGTTATGATGGAAGTCCATGCAAAAAAATCATATGAAAACTAGATTCTATGAAACTTTTCTAAATGCAAGTTTCGGTCAAAATATCTTTATATATTATACACTAGTTTATACTAGTTTCGGTCAAAAATCAAATTAAATCGGGGACTGTTCGAAATGATACGAATAATCTAATATCATTTATATATTTTATGAGGGAAGGTTATGATGGAATTCCATGCAAAAAATCATCCGAAAATTAGATTCTATGAAACTTTTTGAAATTTAAGTTTCGGTCAAAAATCATAGTATATTATACACGAGTTTCGGTCAAAAAAATCAAATTTAATTGGGGATTATTTGAAATGATACGAGACTTTTCTGATCATTTATATATGTTAAGAGGGAAGGTTATGATGGAAATCCATGCAAAAAAATCATCTGAAAACTAGATTCTATGAAACTATACGAAATGCAAGTTTCAGTCAAAAAATCATAATATATTATACACTAGTTTATACTAGTTTCGGTCAATAATCAAATTAAATCGGGGACTGTTCAAAATGATACGAAACTTCTAATATCATTTATATAATTTACGAGGGAAGGTCATGATGGAAGTCCATGCAAAAAATCATATGAAAATTATATTCTATGAAACTTTTCGAAATGCAATTTTCGAAAAAAAATCATAGTATATAATACACTAGTTTCGGTCCAAAAAATCAAATTTAATTGGTGATTATTTGAAATGCTACGATAATTTTCAGATCATTTATATATGTTAAGAGGGAAGGTTATGATGGAATACCATGCAAAAAAATCATATGAAAACTAGGTTCTATGAAACTTTTCGAAATGCAAGTTTCGGACAAAATATCTTTATATATTATACACTAGTTTATACTAGTTTCGGTCAAAAATCAAATTAAATCGGGGACTGTTCAAAATGATACGAATAATCTAATATCATTTATATATTTTATGAGGGAAGGTTATGATGGAATTCCATGCAAAAAATCATCCGAAAATTAGATTCTATCAAACTTTTTGAAATTTAAGTTTCGGTCAAAAATCATAGTATATTATAAACGAGTTTCGGTCAAAAAAAGGAAATTTAATTGGGGATTATTTGAAATGATACGAGACTTTTCTGATCATTTATATATGTTAAGAGGGAAGGTTATGATGGAAGTCCATGCAAAAAAATCATATGAAAACTAGATTCTATGAAACTTTTCGAAATGAGAGTTTCGGTCAAAATATCTTTATATATTATACCCTAGTTTATACTAGTTTCGGTCAATAATCAAATTAAATCGGGGACTGTTCAAAATGATACGAAACTTCTAATATCATTTATATAATTTACAAGGGAAGGTCATGATGGAAGTCCATGCAAAAAATCATATGAAAATTATATTCTATGAAACTTTTCGAAATGCAATTTTCGATAAAAAATCATAGTATATAATACACTAGTTTCGGTCCAAAAAATCAAATTTAATTGGTGATTATTTGAAATGCTACGATACTTTTCAGATCATTTATATATGTTAAGAGGGAAGGTTAAGATGGAATACCATGCAAAAAAATCATATGAAAACTAGGTTCTATGAAACTTTTCGAAATGCAAGTTTCGGTCAAAATATCTTTATATATTATACACTAGTTTATACTAGTTTCGGTCAAAAATCAAATTAAATCGGGGACTGTTCAAAATGATACGAATAATCTAATATCATTTATATATTTTATGAGGGAAGGTTATGATGGAATTCCATGCAAAAAATCATCCGAAAATTAGATTCTATGAAACTTTTTGAAATTTAAGTTTCGGTCAAAAATCATAGTATATTATACACGAGTTTCGGTCAAAAAAATCAAATTTAATTGGGGATTATTTGAAATGATACGAGACTTTTCTGATCATTTATATATGTTAAGAGGGAAGGTTATGATGGAAATCCATGCAAAAAAATCATCTGATAACTAGATTCTATGAAACTTTACGAAATGCAAGTTTCAGTCAAAAAATCATAATATATTATACACTTGTTTATACTAGTTTCGGTCAATAATCAAATTAAATCGGGGAATGTTCAAAATGATACGAAACTTCTAATATCATTTATATAATTTACGAGGGAAGGTCATGATGGAAGTCCATGCAAAAAATCATATGAAAATTATATTCTATGAAACTTTTCGAAATGCAATTTTCGATAAAAAATCATAGTATATAATACACTAGTTTCGGTCCAAAAAATCAAATTTAATTGGTGATTATTTGAAATGCTACGATACTTTTAAGATCATTTATATATGTTAAGAGGGAAGGTTATGATGGAATACCATGCAAAAAAATCATATGAAAACTAGGTTCTATGAAACTTTTCGAAATGCGGGTTTCGGTCAAAATATCTTTATATATTATACACTAGTTTATACTAGTTTCGGTCAAAAATCAAATTAAATCGGGGACTGTTCAAAATGATACGAATAATCTAATATCATTTATATATTTTATGAGGGAAGGTTATGATGGAATTCCATGCAAAAAATCATCCGAAAATTAGATTCAATGAAACTTTTTGAAATTTAAGTTTCGGTGAAAAATCATAGTATATTATACACGAGTTTCGGTCAAAAAAATGAAATTTAATTGGGGATTATTTGAAATGATACGAGACTTTTCTGATCATTTATATATGTTAAGAGGGAAGGTTATGATGGAAGTCCATGCAAAAAAATCATATGAAAACTAGATTCTATGAAACTTTTCGAAATGCAAGTTTCGGTCAAAATATCATTATATATTATACCCTAGTTTATACTAGTTTCGGTCAATAATCAAATTAAATCGGGGACTGTTCAAAATGATACAAAACTTCTAATATCATTTATATAATTTACGAGGGAAGGTCATGATGGAAGTCCATGCAAAAAATCATATGAAAATTATATTCTATGAAACTTTTCGAAATGCAATTTTCGGTCAAAAAATCATAGTATATTATACACGAGTTTCGGTCAAAAAAATCAAATTTAATTGGGGATTATTTGAAATGATACGAGACTTTTCTGATCATTTATATATGTTAAGAGGGAAGGTTATGATGGAAATCCATGCGAAAAAATCATATGAAAACTAGATTCTATGAAACTTTTCGAAATGCAAGTTTCGGTCAAAATATCTTTATATATTATACACTAGTTTATACTAGTTTCGGTCAAAAATCAAATTAAATCGGGGACTGTTCGAAATGATACGAATAATCTAATATCATTTATATATTTTATGAGGGAAGGTTATGATGGAATTCCATGCAAAAAATCATCCGAAAATTAGATTCTATGAAACTTTTTGAAATTTAAGTTTCGGTCAAAAATCATAGTATATTATACACGAGTTTCGGTCAAAAAAATCAAATTTAATTGGGGATTATTTGAAATGATACGAGACTTTTCTGATCATTTATATATGTTAAGAGGGAAGGTTATGATGGAAGTCCATGCAAAAAAATCATATGAAAACTATATTCTATTAAACTTTTCGAAATGCAAGTTTCGGTCAAAATATCTTAATATATTATACACTAGTTTATACTAGTTTCGGTCAATAATCAAATTAAATCGGGGACTGTTCAAATTGATACGAAACTTCTAATATCATTTATATAATTTACGAGGGAAGGTCATGATGGAAGTCCATGCAAAAAATCATATGAAAATTATATTCTATGAAACTTTTCGAAATGCAATTTTCGATAAAAAATCATAGTATATTATACACTAGTTTCGGTCCAAAAAATCAAATTTAATTGGTGATTATTTGAAATGCTACGATACTTTTCAGATCATTTATATATGTTAAGAGGGAAGGTTATGATGGAATACCATGCAAAAAAAATCATAGGAAAACTAGATTCTATGAAACTTTTCGAAATGCAAGTTTCGGTCAAAATATCTTTATATATTATACACTAGTTTATACTAGTTTTGGTCAAAAATCAAATTAAATCGGGGACTATTCGAAACGATACAAATAATCTAATATCATTTATATATTTTATGAGGGAAGGTTATGATGGAATTCCATGCAAAAAATCATCCGAAAATTAGATTCTATGAAACTTTTTGAAATTTAAGTTTCGGTCAAAAATCATAGTATATTATACACGAGTTTCGGTCAAAAAAATGAAATTTAATTGGGGATTATTTGAAATGATACGAGACTTTTCTGATCATTTATATATGTTAAGAGGGAAGGTTATGATGGAAGTCCATGCAAAAAAATCATATGAAAACTAGATTCTATGAAACTTTTCTAAATGCAAGTTTCGGTCAAAAAATCTTAATATATTATACACTAGTTTATACTAGTTTCGGTCAAAAATCAAATTAAATCGGGGACTGTTCGAAATGATACGAATAATCTAATATCATTTATATATTTCATGAGGGAAGGTTATGATGGAATTCCATGCAAAAAATCATCCGAAAATTAGATTCTATGAAACTTTTTGAAATTTAAGTTTCGGTCAAAAATCATAGTATATTATACACGAGTTTCGGTCAAAAAAATCAAATTTAATTGGGGATTATTTGAAATGATACGAGACTTTTCTGATCATTTATATATGTTAAGAGGGAAGGTTATGATGGAAATCCATGCAAAAAAATCATCTGAAAACTAGATTCTATGAAACTATACGAAATGCAAGTTTCAGTCAAAAAATCATAATATATTATACACTAGTTTATACTAGTTTCGGTCAATAATCAAATTAAATCGGGGACTGTTTAAAATGATACGAAACTTCTAATATCATTTATATAATTTACGAGGGAAGGTCATGATGGAAGTCCATGCAAAAAATCATATGAAAATTATATTCTATGAAACTTTTCGAAATGCAATTTTCGAAAAAAAATCATAGTATATAATACACTAGTTTCGGTCCAAAAAATCAAATTTAATTGGTGATTATTTGAAATGCTACGATACTTTTCAGATCATTTATATATGTTAAGAGGGAAGGTTATGATGGAATACCATGCAAAAAAATCATATGAAAACTAGGTTCTATGAAACTTTTCGAAATGCAAGTTTCGGTCAAAATATCTTTATATATTATACACTAGTTTATACTAGTTTCGGTCAAAAATCAAATTAAATCGGGGACTGTTCGAAATGATACGAATAATCTAATATCATTTATATATTTTATGAGGGAAGGTTATGATGGAATTCCATGCAAAAAATCATCCGAAAATTAGATTCTATGAAACTTTTTGAAATTTAAGTTTCGGTCAAAAATCATAGTATATTATACACGAGTTTCGGTCAAAAAAATCAAATTTAATTGGGGATTATTTGAAATGATACGAGACTTTTCTGATCATTTATATATGTTAAGAGGGAAGGTTATGATGGAAATCCATGCAAAAAAATCATCTGAAAACTAGATTCTATGAAACTATACGAAATGCAAGTTTCAGTCAAAAAATCATAATATATTATACACTAGTTTATACTAGTTTCGGTCAATAATCAAATTAAATCGGGGACTGTTTAAAATGATACGAAACTTCTAATATCATTTATATAATTTACGAGGGAAGGTCATGATGGAAGTCCATGCAAAAAATCATATGAAAATTATATTCTATGAAACTTTTCGAAATGCAATTTTCGAAAAAAAATCATAGTATATAATACACTAGTTTCGGTCCAAAAAATCAAATTTAATTGGTGATTATTTGAAATGCTACGATACTTTTCAGATCATTTATATATGTTAAGAGGGAAGGTTATGATGGAATACCATGCAAAAAAATCATATGAAAACTAGGTTCTATGAAACTTTTCGAAATGCAAGTTTCGGTCAAAATATCTTTATATATTATACACTAGTTTATACTAGTTTCGGTCAAAAATCAAATTAAATCGGGGACTGTTCGAAATGATACGAATAATCTAATATCATTTATATATTTTATGAGGGAAGGTTATGATGGAATTCCATGCAAAAAATCATCCGAAAATTAGATTCTATGAAACTTTTTGAAATTTAAGTTTCGGTCAAAAATCATAGTATATTATACACGAGTTTCGGTCAAAAAAATCAAATTTAATTGGGGATTATTTGAAATGATACGAGACTTTTATGATCATTTATATATGTTAAGAGGGAAGGTTATGATGGAAGTCCATGCAAAAAAATCATATGAAAACTATATTCTATTAAACTTTTCGAAATGCAAGTTTCGGTCAAAATATCTTAATATATTATACACTAGTTTATACTAGTTTCGGTCAATAATCAAATTAAATCGGGGACTGTTCAAATTGATACGAAACTTCTAATATCATTTATATAATTTACGAGGGAAGGTCATGATGGAAGTCCATGCAAAAAATCATATGAAAATTATATTCTATGAAACTTTTCGAAATGCAATTTTCGATAAAAAATCATAGTATATTATACACTAGTTTCGGTCCAAAAAATAAAATTTAATTGGTGATTATTTGAAATGCTACGATACTTTTCAGATCATTTATATATGTTAAGAGGGAAGGTTATGATGGAATACCATGCAAAAAAAATCATAGGAAAACTAGATTCTATGAAACTTTTCGAAATGCAAGTTTCGGTCAAAATATCTTTATATATTATACACTAGTTTATACTAGTTTTGGTCAAAAATCAAATTAAATCGGGGACTATTCGAAATGATACAAATAATCTAATATCATTTATATATTTTATGAGGGAAGGTTATGATGGAATTCCATGCAAAAAATCATCCGAAAATTAGATTCTATGAAACTTTTTGAAATTTAAGTTTCGGTCAAAAATCATAGTATATTATACACGAGTTTCGGTCAAAAAAATGAAATTTAATTGGGGATTATTTGAAATGATACGAGACTTTTCTGATCATTTATATATGTTAAGAGGGAAGGTTATGATGGAAGTCCATGCAAAAAAATCATATGAAAACTAGATTCTATGAAACTTTTCTAAATGCAAGTTTCGGTCAAAAAATCTTAATATATTATACACTAGTTTATACTAGTTTCGGTCAAAAATCAAATTAAATCGGGGACTGTTCGAAATGATACGAATAATCTAATATCATTTATATATTTCATGAGGGAAGGTTATGATGGAATTCCATGCAAAAAATCATCCGAAAATTAGATTCTATGAAACTTTTTGAAATTTAAGTTTCGGTCAAAAATCATAGTATATTATACACGAGTTTCGGTCAAAAAAATCAAATTTAATTGGGGATTATTTGAAATGATACGAGACTTTTCTGATCATTTATATATGTTAAGAGGGAAGGTTATGATGGAAATCCATGCAAAAAAATCATCTGAAAACTAGATTCTATGAAACTATACGAAATGCAAGTTTCAGTCAAAAAATCATAATATATTATACACTAGTTTATACTAGTTTCGGTCAATAATCAAATTAAATCGGGGACTGTTTAAAATGATACGAAACTTCTAATATCATTTATATAATTTACGAGGGAAGGTCATGATGGAAGTCCATGCAAAAAATCATATGAAAATTATATTCTATGAAACTTTTCGAAATGCAATTTTCGAAAAAAAAATCATAGTATATAATACACTAGTTTCGGTCCAAAAAATCAAATTTAATTGGTGATTATTTGAAATGCTACGATACTTTTCAGATCATTTATATATGTTAAGAGGGAAGGTTATGATGGAATACCATGCAAAAAAATCATATGAAAACTAGGTTCTATGAAACTTTTCGAAATGCAAGTTTCGGTCAAAATATCTTTATATATTATACACTAGTTTATACTAGTTTCGGTCAAAAATCAAATTAAATCGGGGACTGTTCGAAATGATACGAATAATCTAATATCATTTATATATTTTATGAGGGAAGGTTATGATGGAATTCCATGCAAAAAATCATCCGAAAATTAGATTCTATGAAACTTTTTGAAATTTAAGTTTCGGTCAAAAATCATAGTATATTATACACGAGTTTCGGTCAAAAAAATCAAATTTAATTGGGGATTATTTGAAATGATACGAGACTTTTCTGATCATTTATATATGTTAAGAGGGAAGGTTATGATGGAAGTCCATGCAAAAATATCATATGGAAACTATATTCTATTAAACTTTTCGAAATGCAAGTTTCGGTCAAAATATCTTAATATATTATACACTAGTTTACACTAGTTTCGGTCAATAATCAAATTAAATCGGGGACTGTTCAAATTGAAACGAAACTTCTAATATCATTTATATAATTTACGAGGGAAGGTCATGATGGAAGTCCATGCAAAAAATCATATGAAAATTATATTCTATGAAACTTTTCGAAATGCAATTTTCGAAAAAAAAATCATAGTATATAATACACTAGTTTCGGTCCAAAAAATCAAATTTAATTGGTGATTATTTGAAATGCTACGATACTTTTCAGATCATTTATATATGTTAAGAGGGAAGGTTATGATGGAATACCATGCAAAAAAATCATATGAAAACTAGGTTCTATGAAACTTTTCGAAATGCAAGTTTCGGTCAAAATATCTTTATATATTATACACTAGTTTATACTAGTTTCGGTCAAAAATCAAATTAAATCGGGGACTGTTCGAAATGATACGAATAATCTAATATCATTTATATATTTTATGAGGGAAGGTTATGATGGAATTCCATGCAAAAAATCATCCGAAAATTAGATTCTATGAAACTTTTTGAAATTTAAGTTTCGGTCAAAAATCATAGTATATTATACACGAGTTTCGGTCAAAAAAATCAAATTTAATTGGGGATTATTTGAAATGATACGAGACTTTTCTGATCATTTATATATGTTAAGAGGGAAGGTTATGATGGAAGTCCATGCAAAAAAATCATATGGAAACTATATTCTATTAAACTTTTCGAAATGCAAGTTTCGGTCAAAATATCTTAATATATTATACACTAGTTTATACTAGTTTCGGTCAATAATCAAATTAAATCGGGGACTGTTCAAATTGATACGAAACTTCTAATATCATTTATATAATTTACGAGGGAAGGTCATGATGGAAGTCCATGCAAAAAATCATATGAAAATTATATTCTATGAAACTTTTCAAAATGCAATTTTCGATAAAAAATCATAGTATATTATACACTAGTTTCGGTCCAAAAAATCAAATTTAATTGGTGATTATTTGAAATGCTACGATACTTTTCAGATCATTTATATATGTTAAGAGGGAAGGTTATGATGGAATACCATGCAAAAAAAATCATAGGAAAACTAGATTCTATGAAACTTTTCGAAATGCAAATTTCGGTCAAAATATCTTTATATATTATACACTAGTTTATACTAGTTTTGGTCAAAAATCAAATTAAATCGGGGACTATTCGAAATGATACAAATAATCTAATATCATTTATATATTTTATGAGGGAAGGTTATGATGGAATTCCATGCAAAAAATCATCCGAAAATTAGATTCTATGAAACTTTTTGAAATTTAAGTTTCGGTTAAAAATCATAGTATATTATACACGAGTTTCGGTCAAAAAAATAAAATTTAATTGGGGATTATTTGAAATGATACGAGACTTTTCTGATCATTTATATATGTTAAGAGGGAAGGTTCTGATGGAAGTCCATGCAAAAAAATCATATGAAAACTAGAATCTATGAAACTTTTCTAAATGCAAGCTTCGGTCAAAAAATCTTAATATATTATACACTAGTTTATACTAGTTTCGGTCAAAAATCAAATTAAATCGGGGACTGTTTGAAATGATACGAATAATCTAATATCATTTATATATTTTATGAGGGAAGGTTATGATGGAATTCCATGCAAGAAATCATCCGAAAATTAGATTCTATGAAACTTTTTGAAATTTAAGTTTAGGTCAAAAATCATAGTATATTATACACGAGTTTCGGTCAAAAAAATCAAATTTAATTGGGGATTATTTGAAATGATACGAGACTTTTCTGATCATTTATATATGTTAAGAGGGAAGGTTATGATGGAAGTCCATGCAAAAAAATCATATGAAAACTATATTCTATTAAACTTTTCGAAATGCAAGTTTCGGTCAAAATATCTTAATATATTATACACTAGTTTATACTAGTTTCGGTCAATAATCAAATTAAATCGGGGACTGTTCAAATTGATACGAAACTTCTAATATCTTTTATATAATTTACGAGGGAAGGTCATGATGGAAGTCCATGCAAAAAATCATATGAAAATTATATTCTATGAAACTTTTCGAAATGCAATTTTCGATAAAAAATCATAGTATATTATACACTAGTTTCGGTCCAAAAAATCAAATTTAATTGGTGATTATTTGAAATGCTACGATACTTTTCAAATCATTTATATATGTTAAGAGGGAAGGTTATGATGGAATACCATGCAAAAAAATCATATGAAAACTAGGTTCTATGAAACATTTTGAAATGCGGGTTTCGGTCAAAATATCTTTATATATTATACACTAGTTTATACTAGTTTTGGTCAAAAATCAAATTAAATCGGGGACTGTTCGAAATGATACAAATAATCTAATATCATTTATATATTTTATGAGGGAAGGTTATGATGGAATTCCATGCAAAAAATCATCCGAAAATTAGATTCTATGAAACTTTTTGAAATTTAAGTTTCGGTCAAAAATCATAGTATATTATACACGAGTTTCGGTCAAAAAAATGAAATTTAATTGGGGATTATTTGAAATGATACGAGACTTTTCTGATCATTTATATATGTTAAGAGGGAAGGTTCTGATGGAAGTCCATGCAAAAAAATCATATGAAAACTAGATTCTATGAAACTTTTCTAAATGCAAGTTTCGGTCAAAAAATCTTAATATATTATACACTAGTTTATACTAGTTTCGGTCAAAAATCAAATTAAATCGGGGACTGTTCGAAATGATACGAATAATCTAATATCATTTATATATTTTATGAGGGAAGGTTATGATGGAATTCCATGCAAAAAATCATCCGAAAATTAGATTCTATGAAACTTTTCGAAATTTAAGTTTCGGTCAAAAATCATAGTATATTATACACGAGTTTCGGTCAAAAAAATCAAATTTAATTGGGGATTATTTGAAATGATACGAGACTTTTCTGATCATTTATATATGTTAAGAGGGAAGGTTATGATGGAAATCCATGCAAAAAAATCATCTGAAAACTAGATTCTATGAAACTATACGAAATGCAAGTTTCAGTCAAAAAATCATAATATATTATACACTAGTTTATACTAGTTTCGGTCAATAATCAAATTAAATCGGGGACTGTTCAAAATGATACGAAACTTCTAATATCATTTATATAATTTACGAGGGAAGGTCATGATGGAAGTCCATGCAAAAAATCATATGAAAATTATATTCTATGAAACTTTTCGAAATGCAATTTTCGAAAAAAAATCATAGTATATAATACACTAGTTTCGGTCCAAAAAATCAAATTTAATTGGTGATTATTTGAAATGCTACGATACTTTTCAGATCATTTATATATGTTAAGAGGGAAGGTTATGATGGAATACCATGCAAAAAAATCATATGAAAACTAGGTTCTATGAAACTTTTCGAAATGCAAGTTTCGGTCAAAATATCTTTATATATTATACACTAGTTTATACTAGTTTCGGTCAAAAATCAAATTAAATCGGGGACTGTTCAAAATGATACGAATAATCTAATATCATTTATATATTTTATGAGGGAAGGTTATGATGGAATTCCATGCAAAAAATCATCCGAAAATTAGATTCATGAAACTTTTTGAAATTTAAGTTTCGGTCAAAAATCATAGTATATTATACACGTGTTTCGGTCAAAAAAATGAAATTTAATTGGGGATTATTTGAAATGATACGAGACTTTTCTGATCATTTATATATGTTAAGAGGGAAGGTTATGATGGAAGTCCATGCAAAAAAATCATATGAAAACCAGATTCTATGAAACTTTTCGAAATGCAAGTTTCGGTCAAAATATCTTTATATATTATACCCTAGTTTATACTAGTTTCGGTCAATAATCAAATTAAATCGGGGACTGTTCAAAATGATACGAAACTTCTAATATCATTTATATAATTTACGAGGGAAGGTCATGATGGAAGTCCATGCAAAAAATCATATGAAAATTATATTCTATGAAACTTTTCGAAATGCAATTTTCGATAAAAAAATCATAGTATATAATACACTAGTTTCGGTCCAAAAAATCAAATTTAATTGGTGATTATTTGAAATGCTACGATACTTTTCAGATCATTTATATATGTTAAGAGGGAAGGTTATGATTGAATACCATGCAAAAAAAATCATATGAAAACTAGATTCTATGAAACTTTTCGAAATGCAAGTTTCGGTCAAAATATCTTTATATATTATACACTAGTTTATACTAGTTTCGGTCAAAAATCAAATTAAATCGGGGACTGTTCGAAATGATACGAATAATCTAATATCATTTATATATTTTATGAGGGAAGGTTATGATGGAATTTCATGCAAAAAATCATCCGAAAATTAGATTCTATGAAACTTTTTGAAATTTAAGTTTCGGTCAAAAATCATAGTATATTATACACGAGTTTCGGTCAAAAAAATGAAATTTAATTGGGGATTATTGGAAATGATACGAGACTTTTCTGATCATTTATATATGTTAAGAGGGATGGTTATGATGGAAGTCCATGCAAAAAAATCATATGAAAACTAGATTCTATGAAACTTTTCGAAATGCAAGTTTCGGTCAAAATATCTTTATATATTATACCCTAGTTTATACTAGTTTCGGTCAATAATCAAATTAAATCGGGGACTGTTCAAAATGATACGAAACTTCTAATATCATTTATATAATTTACGAGGGAAGGTCATGATGGAAGTCCATGCAAAAAATCATATGAAAATTATATTCTATGAAACATTTCGAAATGCAATTTTCGATAAAAAAAATCATAGTATATAATACACTAGTTTCGGTCCAAAAAATCAAATTTAATTGGTGATTATTTGAAATGCTACGATACTTTTCAGATCATTTATATATGTTAAGAGGGAAGGTTATGATGGAATACCATGCAAAAAAAATCTTATGAAAACTAGATTCTATGAAACTTTTCGAAATGCAAGTTTCGGTCAAAAAATCTTTATATATTATACACTAGTTTATACTAGTTTCGGTCAAAAATCAAATTAAATCGAGGACTGTTCGAAATGATACGAATAATCTAATATCATTTATATATTTTATGAGGGAAGGTTATGATGGAATTCCATGCAAAAAATCATCCGAAAATTAGATTCTATGAAACTTTTCGAAATTTAAGTTTCGGTCAAAAATCATAGTATATTATACACGAGTTTCGGTCAAAAAAATCAAATTTAATTGGGGATTATTTGAAATGATACGAGACTTTTCTGATCATTTATATATGTTAAGAGGGAAGGTTATGATGGAAATCCATGCAAAAAAATCATCTGAAAACTAGATTCTATGAAACTATACGAAATGCAAGTTTCAGTCAAAAAATCATAATATATTATACACTAGTTTATACTAGTTTCGGTCAATAATCAAATTAAATCGGGGACTGTTCAAAATGATACGAAACTTCTAATATCATTTATATAATTTACGAGGGAAGGTCATGATTGAAGTCCATGCAAAAAATCATATGAAAATTATATTCTATGAAACTTTTCGAAATGCAATTTTCGAAAAAAAATCATAGTATATAATACACTAGTTTCGGTCCAAAAAATCAAATTTAATTGGTGATTATTTGAAATGCTACGATACTTTTCAGATCATTTATATATGTTAAGAGGGAAGGTTATGATGGAATACCATGCAAAAAAATCATATGAAAACTAGGTTCTATGAAACTTTTCGAAATGCAAGTTTCGGTCAAAATATCTTTATATATTATACACTAGTTTATACTAGTTTCGGTCAAAAATCAAATTAAATCGGGGACTGTTCAAAATGATACGAATAATCTAATATCATTTATATATTTTATGAGGGAAGGTTATGATGGAATTCCATGCAAAAAATCATCCGAAAATTAGATTCATGAAACTTTTTGAAATTTAAGTTTCGGTCAAAAATCATAGTATATTATACACGTGTTTCGGTCAAAAAAATGAAATTTAATTGGGGATTATTTGAAATGATACGAGACTTTTCTGATCATTTATATATGTTAAGAGGGAAGGTTATGATGGAAGTCCATGCAAAAAAATCATATGAAAACTAGATTCTATGAAACTTTTCGAAATGCAAGTTTCGGTCAAAATATCTTTATATATTATACCCTAGTTTATACTAGTTTCGGTCAATAATCAAATTAAATCGGGGACTGTTCAAAATGATACGAAACTTCTAATATCATTTATATAATTTACGAGGGAAGGTCATGATGGAAGTCCATGCAAAAAATCATATGAAAATTATATTCTATGAAACTTTTCGAAATGCAATTTTCGATAAAAAAATCATAGTATATAATACACTAGTTTCGGTCCAAAAAATCAAATTTAATTGGTGATTATTTGAAATGCTACGATACTTTTCAGATCATTTATATATGTTAAGAGGGAAGGTTATGATTGAATACCATGCAAAAAAAATCATATGAAAACTAGATTCTATGAAACTTTTCGAAATGCAAGTTTCGGTCAAAATATCTTTATATATTATACACTAGTTTATACTAGTTTCGGTCAAAAATCAAATTAAATCGGGGACTGTTCGAAATGATACGAATAATCTAATATCATTTATATATTTTATGAGGGAAGGTTATGATGGAATTCCATGCAAAAAATCATCCGAAAATTAGATTCTATGAAACTTTTTGAAATTTAAGTTTCGGTCAAAAATCATAGTATATTATACACGAGTTTCGGTCAAAAAAATGAAATTTAATTGGGGATTATTGGAAATGATACGAGACTTTTCTGATCATTTATATATGTTAAGAGGGATGGTTATGATGGAAGTCCATGCAAAAAAATCATATGAAAACTAGATTCTATGAAACTTTTCGAAATGCAAGTTTCGGTCAAAATATCTTTATATATTATACCCTAGTTTATACTAGTTTCGGTCAATAATCAAATTAAATCGGGGACTGTTCAAAATGATACGAAACTTCTAATATCATTTATATAATTTACGAGGGAAGGTCATGATGGAAGTCCATGCAAAAAATCATATGAAAATTATATTCTATGAAACATTTCGAAATGCAATTTTCGATAAAAAAAATCATAGTATATAATACACTAGTTTCGGTCCAAAAAATCAAATTTAATTGGTGATTATTTGAAATGCTACGATACTTTTCAGATCATTTATATATGTTAAGAGGGAAGGTTATGATGGAATACCATGCAAAAAAATCATATGAAAACTAGATTCTATGAAACTTTTCGAAATGCAAGTTTCGGTCAAAAAATCTTTATATATTATACACTAGTTTATACTAGTTTCGGTCAAAAATCAAATTAAATCGAGGACTGTTCGAAATGATACGAATAATCTAATATCATTTATATATTTTATGAGGGAAGGTTATGATGGAATTCCATGCAAAAAATCATCCGAAAATTAGATTCTATGAAACTTTTTGAAATTTAAGTTTCGGTCAAAAATCATAGTATATTATACACGAGTTTCGGTCAAAAAAATCAAATTTAATTGGGGATTATTTGAAATGATACGAGACTTTTATGATCATTTATATATGTTAAGAGGGAAGGTTATGATGGAAGTCCATGCAAAAAAATCATATGAAAACTAGATTCTATGAAACTATACGAAATGCAAGTTTCAGTCAAAAAATCATAATATATTATACACTAGTTTATACTAGTTTCGGTCAATAATCAAATTAAATCGGGGAATGTTCAAAATGATACGAAACTTTTAATATCATTTATATAATTTACGAGGGAAGGTCATGATGGAAGTCCATGCAAAAAATCATATGAAAATTATATTCTATGAAACTTTTCGAAATGCAATTTTCGATAAAAAATCATAGTATATAATACACTAGTTTCGGTCCAAAAAATCAAATTTAATTGGTGATTATTTGAAATGCTACGATACTTTTCAGATCATTTATATATGTTAAGAGGGAAGGTTATGATGGAATACCATGCAAAAAAAATCATATGAAAACTAGATTCTATGAAACTTTTCGAAATGCAAGTTTCGGTCAAAATATATTTATATATTATACACTAGTTTATACTAGTTTCGGTCAAAAATCAAATTAAATCGGGGACTGTTCGAAATGATACGAATAATCTAATATCATTTATATATTTTATGAGGGAAGGTTATGATGGAATTCCATGCAAAAAATCATCCGAAAATTAGATTCTATGAAACTTTTTGAAATTTAAGTTTCGGTCAAAAATCATAGTATATTATACACGAGTTTCGGTCAAAAAAATGAAATTTAATTGGGGATTATTGGAAATGATACGAGACTTTTCTGATCATTTATATATGTTAAGAGGGAAGGTTATGATGGAAGTCCATGCAAAAAAATCATATGAAAACTAGATTCTATGAAACTTTTCGAAATGCAAGTTTCGGTCAAAATATCTTTATATATTATACCCTAGTTTATACTAGTTTCGGTCAATAATCAAATTAAATCGGGGACTGTTCAAAATGATACGAAACTTCTAATATCATTTATATAATTTACGAGGGAAGGTCATGATGAAAGTCCATGCAAAAAATCATATGAAAATTATATTTTATGAAACTTTTCGAAATGCAATTTTCGATAAAAAATCATAGTATATAATACACTAGTTTCGGTCCAAAAAATCAAATTTAATTGGTGATTATTTGAAATGCTACGATACTTTTCAGATCATTTATATATGTTAAGAGGGAAGGTTATGATTAAATACCATGCAAATAAAATCATATGAAAACTAGATTCTATGAAACTTTTCGAAATGCAAGTTTCGGTCAAAATATCTTTATATATTATAAACTAGTTTATACTAGTTTCGGTCAAAAATCAAATTAAATCGGGGACTGTTCGAAATGATACGAATAATCTAATATCATTTATATATTTTATGAGGGAAGGTTATGATGGAATTCCATGCAAAAAATCATCCGAAAATTAGATTCTATGAAACTTTTTGAAATTTAAGTTTCGGTCAAAAATCATAGTATATTATACACGAGTTTCGGTCAAAAAAATGAAATTTAATTGGGGATTATTGGAAATGATACGAGACTTTTCTGATCATTTATATATGTTAAGAGGGAAGGTTATGATGGAAGTCCATGCAAAAAAATCATATGAAAACTAGATTCTATGAAACTTTTCGAAATGCAAGTTTCGGTCAAAATATCTTTATATATTATACCCTAGTTTATACTAGTTTCGGTCAATAATCAAATTAAATCGGGGACTGTTCAAAATGATACGAAACTTCTAATATCATTTATATAATTTACGAGGGAAGGTCATGATGAAAGTCCATGCAAAAAATCATATGAAAATTATATTTTATGAAACTTTTCGAAATGCAATTTTCGATAAAAAATCATAGTATATAATACACTAGTTTCGGTCCAAAAAATCAAATTTAATTGGTGATTATTTGAAATGCTACGTTACTTTTCAGATCATTTATATATGTTAAGAGGGAAGGTTATGATTGAATACCATGCAAATAAAATCATATGAAAACTAGATTCTATGAAACTCTTCGAAATGCAAGTTTCGGTCAAAATATCTTTATATATTATACACTAGTTTATACTAGTTTCGGTCAAAAATCAAATTAAATCGGGGACTGTTCGAAATGATACGAATAATCTAATATCATTTATATATTTTATGAGGGAAGGTTATGATGGAATTCCATGCAAAAAATCATCCGAAAATTAGATTCTATGAAACTTTTTGAAATTTAAGTTTCGGTCAAAAATCATAGTATATTATACACGAGTTTCGGTCAAAAAAATGAAATTTAATTGGGGATTATTGGAAATGATACGAGACTTTTCTGATCATTTATATATGTTGAGAGGGAAGGTTATGATGGAAGTCCATGCAAAAAAATCATATGAAAACTAGATTCTATGAAACTTTTCGAAATGCAAGTTTCGGTCAAAATATCTTTATATATTATACCCTAGTTTATACTAGTTTCGGTCAATAATCAAATTAAATCGGGGACTGTTCAAAATGATACGAAACTTCTAATATCATTTATATAATTTACGAGGGAAGGTCATGATGAAAGTCCATGCAAAAAATCATATGAAAATTATATTTTATGAAACTTTTCGAAATGCAATTTTCGATAAAAAATCATAGTATATAATACACTAGTTTCGGTCCAAAAAATCAAATTTAATTGGTGATTATTTGAAATGCTACGTTACTTTTCAGATCATTTATATATGTTAAGAGGGAAGGTTATGATTGAATACCATGCAAATAAAATCATATGAAAACTAGATTCTATGAAACTCTTCGAAATGCAAGTTTCGGTCAAAATATCTTTATATATTATACACTAGTTTATACTAGTTTCGGTCAAAAATCAAATTAAATCGGGGACTGTTCGAAATGATACGAATAATCTAATATCATTTATATATTTTATGAGGGAAGGTTATGATGGAATTCCATGCAAAAAATCATCCGAAAATTAGATTCTATGAAACTTTTTGAAATTTAAGTTTCGGTCAAAAATCATAGTATATTATACACGAGTTTCGGTCAAAAAAATGAAATTTAATTGGGGATTATTGGAAATGATACGAGACTTTTCTGATCATTTATATATGTTAAGAGGGAAGGTTATGATGGAAGTCCATGCAAAAAAATCATATGAAAACTAGATTCTATGAAACTTTTCGAAATGCAAGTTTCGGTCAAAATATCTTTATATATTATACCCTAGTTTATACTAGTTTCGGTCAATAATCAAATTAAATCGGGGACTGTTCAAAATGATACGAAACTTCTAATATCATTTATATAATTTACGAGGGAAGGTCATGATGAAAGTCCATGCAAAAAATCATATGAAAATTATATTTTATGAAACTTTTCGAAATGCAATTTTCGATAAAAAATCATAGTATATAATACACTAGTTTCGGTCCAAAAAATCAAATTTAATTGGTGATTATTTGAAATGCTACGATACTTTTCAGATCATTTATATATGTTAAGAGGGAAGGTTATGATTAAATACCATGCAAATAAAATCATATGAAAACTAGATTCTATGAAACTTTTCGAAATGCAAGTTTCGGTCAAAATATCTTTATATATTATAAACTAGTTTATACTAGTTTCGGTCAAAAATCAAATTAAATCGGGGACTGTTCGAAATGATACGAATAATCTAATATCATTTATATATTTTATGAGGGAAGGTTATGATGGAATTCCATGCAAAAAATCATCCGAAAATTAGATTCTATGAAACTTTTTGAAATTTAAGTTTCGGTCAAAAATCATAGTATATTATACACGAGTTTCGGTCAAAAAAATGAAATTTAATTGGGGATTATTGGAAATGATACGAGACTTTTCTGATCATTTATATATGTTAAGAGGGAAGGTTATGATGGAAGTCCATGCAAAAAAATCATATGAAAACTAGATTCTATGAAACTTTTCGAAATGCAAGTTTCGGTCAAAATATCTTTATATATTATACCCTAGTTTATACTAGTTTCGGTCAATAATCAAATTAAATCGGGGACTGTTCAAAATGATACGAAACTTCTAATATCATTTATATAATTTACGAGGGAAGGTCATGATGAAAGTCCATGCAAAAAATCATATGAAAATTATATTTTATGAAACTTTTCGAAATGCAATTTTCGATAAAAAATCATAGTATATAATACACTAGTTTCGGTCCAAAAAATCAAATTTAATTGGTGATTATTTGAAATGCTACGTTACTTTTCAGATCATTTATATATGTTAAGAGGGAAGGTTATGATTGAATACCATGCAAATAAAATCATATGAAAACTAGATTCTATGAAACTCTTCGAAATGCAAGTTTCGGTCAAAATATCTTTATATATTATACACTAGTTTATACTAGTTTCGGTCAAAAATCAAATTAAATCGGGGACTGTTCGAAATGATACGAATAATCTAATATCATTTATATATTTTATGAGGGAAGGTTATGATGGAATTCCATGCAAAAAATCATCCGAAAATTAGATTCTATGAAACTTTTTGAAATTTAAGTTTCGGTCAAAAATCATAGTATATTATACACGAGTTTCGGTCAAAAAAATGAAATTTAATTGGGGATTATTGGAAATGATACGAGACTTTTCTGATCATTTATATATGTTGAGAGGGAAGGTTATGATGGAAGTCCATGCAAAAAAATCATATGAAAACTAGATTCTATGAAACTTTTCGAAATGCAAGTTTCGGTCAAAATATCTTTATATATTATACCCTAGTTTATACTAGTTTCGGTCAATAATCAAATTAAATCGGGGACTGTTCAAAATGATACGAAACTTCTAATATCATTTATATAATTTACGAGGGAAGGTCATGATGAAAGTCCATGCAAAAAATCATATGAAAATTATATTTTATGAAACTTTTCGAAATGCAATTTTCGATAAAAAATCATAGTATATAATACACTAGTTTCGGTCCAAAAAATCAAATTTAATTGGTGATTATTTGAAATGCTACGTTACTTTTCAGATCATTTATATATGTTAAGAGGGAAGGTTATGATTGAATACCATGCAAATAAAATCATATGAAAACTAGATTCTATGAAACTCTTCGAAATGCAAGTTTCGGTCAAAATATCTTTATATATTATACACTAGTTTATACTAGTTTCGGTCAAAAATCAAATTAAATCGGGGACTGTTCGAAATGATACGAATAATCTAATATCATTTATATATTTTATGAGGGAAGGTTATGATGGAATTCCATGCAAAAAATCATCCGAAAATTAGATTCTATGAAACTTTTTGAAATTTAAGTTTCGGTCAAAAATCATAGTATATTATACACGAGTTTCGGTCAAAAAAATGAAATTTAATTGGGGATTATTGGAAATGATACGAGACTTTTCTGATCATTTATATATGTTGAGAGGGAAGGTTATGATGGAAGTCCATGCAAAAAAATCATATGAAAACTAGATTCTATGAAACTTTTCGAAATGCAAGTTTCGGTCAAAATATCTTTATATATTATACCCTAGTTTATACTAGTTTCGGTCAATAATCAAATTAAATCGGGGACTGTTCAAAATGATACGAAACTTCTAATATCATTTATATAATTTACGAGGGAAGGTCATGATGAAAGTCCATGCAAAAAATCATATGAAAATTATATTTTATGAAACTTTTCGAAATGCAATTTTCGATAAAAAATCATAGTATATAATACACTAGTTTCGGTCCAAAAAATCAAATTTAATTGGTGATTATTTGAAATGCTACGATACTTTTCAGATCATTTATATATGTTAAGAGGGAAGGTTATGATTAAATACCATGCAAATAAAATCATATGAAAACTAGATTCTATGAAACTTTTCGAAATGCAAGTTTCGGTCAAAATATCTTTATATATTATAAACTAGTTTATACTAGTTTCGGTCAAAAATCAAATTAAATCGGGGACTGTTCGAAATGATACGAATAATCTAATATCATTTATATATTTTATGAGGGAAGGTTATGATGGAATTCCATGCAAAAAATCATCCGAAAATTAGATTCTATGAAACTTTTTGAAATTTAAGTTTCGGTCAAAAATCATAGTATATTATACACGAGTTTCGGTCAAAAAAATGAAATTTAATTGGGGATTATTGGAAATGATACGAGACTTTTCTGATCATTTATATATGTTAAGAGGGAAGGTTATGATGGAAGTCCATGCAAAAAAATCATATGAAAACTAGATTCTATGAAACTTTTCGAAATGCAAGTTTCGGTCAAAATATCTTTATATATTATACCCTAGTTTATACTAGTTTCGGTCAATAATCAAATTAAATCGGGGACTGTTCAAAATGATACGAAACTTCTAATATCATTTATATAATTTACGAGGGAAGGTCATGATGAAAGTCCATGCAAAAAATCATATGAAAATTATATTTTATGAAACTTTTCGAAATGCAATTTTCGATAAAAAATCATAGTATATAATACACTAGTTTCGGTCCAAAAAATCAAATTTAATTGGTGATTATTTGAAATGCTACGTTACTTTTCAGATCATTTATATATGTTAAGAGGGAAGGTTATGATTGAATACCATGCAAATAAAATCATATGAAAACTAGATTCTATGAAACTCTTCGAAATGCAAGTTTCGGTCAAAATATCTTTATATATTATACACTAGTTTATACTAGTTTCGGTCAAAAATCAAATTAAATCGGGGACTGTTCGAAATGATACGAATAATCTAATATCATTTATATATTTTATGAGGGAAGGTTATGATGGAATTCCATGCAAAAAATCATCCGAAAATTAGATTCTATGAAACTTTTTGAAATTTAAGTTTCGGTCAAAAATCATAGTATATTATACACGAGTTTCGGTCAAAAAAATGAAATTTAATTGGGGATTATTGGAAATGATACGAGACTTTTCTGATCATTTATATATGTTGAGAGGGAAGGTTATGATGGAAGTCCATGCAAAAAAATCATATGAAAACTAGATTCTATGAAACTTTTCGAAATGCAAGTTTCGGTCAAAATATCTTTATATATTATACCCTAGTTTATACTAGTTTCGGTCAATAATCAAATTAAATCGGGGACTGTTCAAAATGATACGAAACTTCTAATATCATTTATATAATTTACGAGGGAAGGTCATGATGAAAGTCCATGCAAAAAATCATATGAAAATTATATTTTATGAAACTTTTCGAAATGCAATTTTCGATAAAAAATCATAGTATATAATACACTAGTTTCGGTCCAAAAAATCAAATTTAATTGGTGATTATTTGAAATGCTACGTTACTTTTCAGATCATTTATATATGTTAAGAGGGAAGGTTATGATTGAATACCATGCAAATAAAATCATATGAAAACTAGATTCTATGAAACTCTTCGAAATGCAAGTTTCGGTCAAAATATCTTTATATATTATACACTAGTTTATACTAGTTTCGGTCAAAAATCAAATTAAATCGGGGACTGTTCGAAATGATACGAATAATCTAATATCATTTATATATTTTATGAGGGAAGGTTATGATGGAATTCCATGCAAAAAATCATCCGAAAATTAGATTCTATGAAACTTTTTGAAATTTAAGTTTCGGTCAAAAATCATAGTATATTATACACGAGTTTCGGTCAAAAAAATGAAATTTAATTGGGGATTATTGGAAATGATACGAGACTTTTCTGATCATTTATATATGTTGAGAGGGAAGGTTATGATGGAAGTCCATGCAAAAAAATCATATGAAAACTAGATTCTATGAAACTTTTCGAAATGCAAGTTTCGGTCAAAATATCTTTATATATTATACCCTAGTTTATACTAGTTTCGGTCAATAATCAAATTAAATCGGGGACTGTTCAAAATGATACGAAACTTCTAATATCATTTATATAATTTACGAGGGAAGGTCATGATGAAAGTCCATGCAAAAAATCATATGAAAATTATATTTTATGAAACTTTTCGAAATGCAATTTTCGATAAAAAATCATAGTATATAATACACTAGTTTCGGTCCAAAAAATCAAATTTAATTGGTGATTATTTGAAATGCTACGTTACTTTTCAGATCATTTATATATGTTAAGAGGGAAGGTTATGATTGAATACCATGCAAATAAAATCATATGAAAACTAGATTCTATGAAACTCTTCGAAATGCAAGTTTCGGTCAAAATATCTTTATATATTATACACTAGTTTATACTAGTTTCGGTCAAAAATCAAATTAAATCGGGGACTGTTCGAAATGATACGAATAATCTAATATCATTTATATATTTTATGAGGGAAGGTTATGATGGAATTCCATGCAAAAAATCATCCGAAAATTAGATTCTATGAAACTTTTTGAAATTTAAGTTTCGGTCAAAAATCATAGTATATTATACACGAGTTTCGGTCAAAAAAATGAAATTTAATTGGGGATTATTGGAAATGATACGAGACTTTTCTGATCATTTATATATGTTGAGAGGGAAGGTTATGATGGAAGTCCATGCAAAAAAATCATATGAAAACTAGATTCTATGAAACTTTTCGAAATGCAAGTTTCGGTCAAAATATCTTTATATATTATACCCTAGTTTATACTAGTTTCGGTCAATAATCAAATTAAATCGGGGACTGTTCAAAATGATACGAAACTTCTAATATCATTTATATAATTTACGAGGGAAGGTCATGATGAAAGTCCATGCAAAAAATCATATGAAAATTATATTTTATGAAACTTTTCGAAATGCAATTTTCGATAAAAAATCATAGTATATAATACACTAGTTTCGGTCCAAAAAATCAAATTTAATTGGTGATTATTTGAAATGCTACGATACTTTTCAGATCATTTATATATGTTAAGAGGGAAGGTTATGATTAAATACCATGCAAATAAAATCATATGAAAACTAGATTCTATGAAACTTTTCGAAATGCAAGTTTCGGTCAAAATATCTTTATATATTATAAACTAGTTTATACTAGTTTCGGTCAAAAATCAAATTAAATCGGGGACTGTTCGAAATGATACGAATAATCTAATATCATTTATATATTTTATGAGGGAAGGTTATGATGGAATTCCATGCAAAAAATCATCCGAAAATTAGATTCTATGAAACTTTTTGAAATTTAAGTTTCGGTCAAAAATCATAGTATATTATACACGAGTTTCGGTCAAAAAAATGAAATTTAATTGGGGATTATTGGAAATGATACGAGACTTTTCTGATCATTTATATATGTTAAGAGGGAAGGTTATGATGGAAGTCCATGCAAAAAAATCATATGAAAACTAGATTCTATGAAACTTTTCGAAATGCAAGTTTCGGTCAAAATATCTTTATATATTATACCCTAGTTTATACTAGTTTCGGTCAATAATCAAATTAAATCGGGGACTGTTCAAAATGATACGAAACTTCTAATATCATTTATATAATTTACGAGGGAAGGTCATGATGGAAGTCCATGCAAAAAATCATATGAAAATTATATTCTATGAAACTTTTCGAAATGCAATTTTCGATAAAAAAAAATCATAGTATATAATACACTAGTTTCGGTCCAAAAAATCAAATTTAATTGATGATTATTTGAAATGCTACGATACTTTTCAGATCATTTATATATGTTAAGAGGGAAGGTTATGATTGAATACCATGCAAAAAAATCATATGAAAACTAGATTCTATGAAACTCTTCGAAATGCAAGTTTCGGTCAAAATATCTTTATATATTATACACTAGTTTATACTAGTTTCGGTCAAAAATCAAATTAAATCGGGGACTGTTCGAAATGATACGAATAATCTAATATCATTTATATATTTTATGAGGGAAGGTTATGATGGAATTCCATGCAAAAAATCATCCGAAAATTAGATTCTATGAAACTTTTTGAAATTTAAGTTTCGGTCAAAAATCATAGTATATTATACACGAGTTTCGGTCAAAAAAATGAAATTTAATTGGGGATTATTGGAAATGATACGAGACTTTTCTGATCATTTATATATGTTGAGAGGGAAGGTTATGATGGAAGTCCATGCAAAAAAATCATATGAAAACTAGATTCTATGAAACTTTTCGAAATGCAAGTTTCGGTCAAAATATCTTTATATATTATACCCTAGTTTATACTAGTTTCGGTCAATAATCAAATTAAATCGGGGACTGTTCAAAATGATACGAAACTTCTAATATCATTTATATAATTTACGAGGGAAGGTCATGATGAAAGTCCATGCAAAAAATCATATGAAAATTATATTTTATGAAACTTTTCGAAATGCAATTTTCGATAAAAAATCATAGTATATAATACACTAGTTTCGGTCCAAAAAATCAAATTTAATTGGTGATTATTTGAAATGCTACGTTACTTTTCAGATCATTTATATATGTTAAGAGGGAAGGTTATGATTGAATACCATGCAAATAAAATCATATGAAAACTAGATTCTATGAAACTCTTCGAAATGCAAGTTTCGGTCAAAATATCTTTATATATTATACACTAGTTTATACTAATTTCGGTCAAAAATCAAATTAAATCGGGGACTGTTCGAAATGATACGAATAATCTAATATCATTTATATATTTTATGAGGGAAGGTTATGATGGAATTCCATGCAAAAAATCATCCGAAAATTAGATTCTATGAAACTTTTTGAAATTTAAGTTTCGGTCAAAAATCATAGTATATTATACACGAGTTTCGGTCAAAAAAATGAAATTTAATTGGGGATTATTGGAAATGATACGAGACTTTTCTGATCATTTATATATGTTGAGAGGGAAGGTTATGATGGAAGTCCATGCAAAAAAATCATATGAAAACTAGATTCTATGAAACTTTTCGAAATGCAAGTTTCGGTCAAAATATCTTTATATATTATACCCTAGTTTATACTAGTTTCGGTCAATAATCAAATTAAATCGGGGACTGTTCAAAATGATACGAAACTTCTAATATCATTTATATAATTTACGAGGGAAGGTCATGATGAAAGTCCATGCAAAAAATCATATGAAAATTATATTTTATGAAACTTTTCGAAATGCAATTTTCGATAAAAAATCATAGTATATAATACACTAGTTTCGGTCCAAAAAATCAAATTTAATTGGTGATTATTTGAAATGCTACGTTACTTTTCAGATCATTTATATATGTTAAGAGGGAAGGTTATGATTGAATACCATGCAAATAAAATCATATGAAAACTAGATTCTATGAAACTCTTCGAAATGCAAGTTTCGGTCAAAATATCTTTATATATTATACACTAGTTTATACTAGTTTCGGTCAAAAATCAAATTAAATCGGGGACTGTTCGAAATGATACGAATAATCTAATATCATTTATATATTTTATGAGGGAAGGTTATGATGGAATTCCATGCAAAAAATCATCCGAAAATTAGATTCTATGAAACTTTTTGAAATTTAAGTTTCGGTCAAAAATCATAGTATATTATACACGAGTTTCGGTCAAAAAAATGAAATTTAATTGGGGATTATTGGAAATGATACGAGACTTTTCTGATCATTTATATATGTTGAGAGGGAAGGTTATGATGGAAGTCCATGCAAAAAAATCATATGAAAACTAGATTCTATGAAACTTTTCGAAATGCAAGTTTCGGTCAAAATATCTTTATATATTATACCCTAGTTTATACTAGTTTCGGTCAATAATCAAATTAAATCGGGGACTGTTCAAAATGATACGAAACTTCTAATATCATTTATATAATTTACGAGGGAAGGTCATGATGAAAGTCCATGCAAAAAATCATATGAAAATTATATTTTATGAAACTTTTCGAAATGCAATTTTCGATAAAAAATCATAGTATATAATACACTAGTTTCGGTCCAAAAAATCAAATTTAATTGGTGATTATTTGAAATGCTACGATACTTTTCAGATCATTTATATATGTTAAGAGGGAAGGTTATGATTAAATACCATGCAAATAAAATCATATGAAAACTAGATTCTATGAAACTTTTCGAAATGCAAGTTTCGGTCAAAATATCTTTATATATTATAAACTAGTTTATACTAGTTTCGGTCAAAAATCAAATTAAATCGGGGACTGTTCGAAATGATACGAATAATCTAATATCATTTATATATTTTATGAGGGAAGGTTATGATGGAATTCCATGCAAAAAATCATCCGAAAATTAGATTCTATGAAACTTTTTGAAATTTAAGTTTCGGTCAAAAATCATAGTATATTATACACGAGTTTCGGTCAAAAAAATGAAATTTAATTGGGGATTATTGGAAATGATACGAGACTTTTCTGATCATTTATATATGTTAAGAGGGAAGGTTATGATGGAAGTCCATGCAAAAAAATCATATGAAAACTAGATTCTATGAAACTTTTCGAAATGCAAGTTTCGGTCAAAATATCTTTATATATTATACCCTAGTTTATACTAGTTTCGGTCAATAATCAAATTAAATCGGGGACTGTTCAAAATGATACGAAACTTCTAATATCATTTATATAATTTACGAGGGAAGGTCATGATGGAAGTCCATGCAAAAAATCATATGAAAATTATATTCTATGAAACTTTTCGAAATGCAATTTTCGATAAAAAAAAATCATAGTATATAATACACTAGTTTCGGTCCAAAAAATCAAATTTAATTGATGATTATTTGAAATGCTACGATACTTTTCAGATCATTTATATATGTTAAGAGGGAAGGTTATGATTGAATACCATGCAAAAAAATCATATGAAAACTAGATTCTATGAAACTCTTCGAAATGCAAGTTTCGGTCAAAATATCTTTATATATTATACACTAGTTTATACTAGTTTCGGTCAAAAATCAAATTAAATCGGGGACTGTTCGAAATGATACGAATAATCTAATATCATTTATATATTTTATGAGGGAAGGTTATGATGGAATTCCATGCAAAAAATCATCCGAAAATTAGATTCTATGAAACTTTTTGAAATTTAAGTTTCGGTCAAAAATCATAGTATATTATACACGAGTTTCGGTCAAAAAAATGAAATTTAATTGGGGATTATTGGAAATGATACGAGACTTTTCTGATCATTTATATATGTTGAGAGGGAAGGTTATGATGGAAGTCCATGCAAAAAAATCATATGAAAACTAGATTCTATGAAACTTTTCGAAATGCAAGTTTCGGTCAAAATATCTTTATATATTATACCCTAGTTTATACTAGTTTCGGTCAATAATCAAATTAAATCGGGGACTGTTCAAAATGATACGAAACTTCTAATATCATTTATATAATTTACGAGGGAAGGTCATGATGAAAGTCCATGCAAAAAATCATATGAAAATTATATTTTATGAAACTTTTCGAAATGCAATTTTCGATAAAAAATCATAGTATATAATACACTAGTTTCGGTCCAAAAAATCAAATTTAATTGGTGATTATTTGAAATGCTACGATACTTTTCAGATCATTTATATATGTTAAGAGGGAAGGTTATGATTGAATACCATGCAAATAAAATCATATGAAAACTAGATTCTATGAAACTCTTCGAAATGCAAGTTTCGGTCAAAATATCTTTATATATTATACACTAGTTTATACTAGTTTCGGTCAAAAATCAAATTAAATCAGGGACTGTTCGAAATGATACGAATAATCTAATATCATTTATATATTTTATGAGGGAAGGTTATGATGGAATTCCATGCAAAAAATCATCCGAAAATTAGATTCTATGAAACTTTTTGAAATTTAAGTTTCGGTCAAAAATCATAGTATATTATACACGAGTTTCGGTCAAAAAAATGAAATTTAATTGGGGATTATTGGAAATGATACGAGACTTTTCTGATCATTTATATATGTTGAGAGGGAAGGTTATGATGGAAGTCCATGCAAAAAAATCATATGAAAACTAGATTCTATGAAACTTTTCGAAATGCAAGTTTCGGTCAAAATATCTTTATATATTATACCCTAGTTTATACTAGTTTCGGTCAATAATCAAATTAAATCGGGGACTGTTCAAAATGATACGAAACTTCTAATATCATTTATATAATTTACGAGGGAAGGTCATGATGAAAGTCCATGCAAAAAATCATATGAAAATTATATTTTATGAAACTTTTCGAAATGCAATTTTCGATAAAAAATCATAGTATATAATACACTAGTTTCGGTCCAAAAAATCAAATTTAATTGGTGATTATTTGAAATGCTACGATACTTTTCAGATCATTTATATATGTTAAGAGGGAAGGTTATGATTAAATACCATGCAAATAAAATCATATGAAAACTAGATTCTATGAAACTTTTCGAAATGCAAGTTTCGGTCAAAATATCTTTATATATTATAAACTAGTTTATACTAGTTTCGGTCAAAAATCAAATTAAATCGGGGACTGTTCGAAATGATACGAATAATCTAATATCATTTATATATTTTATGAGGGAAGGTTATGATGGAATTCCATGCAAAAAATCATCCGAAAATTAGATTCTATGAAACTTTTTGAAATTTAAGTTTCGGTCAAAAATCATAGTATATTATACACGAGTTTCGGTCAAAAAAATGAAATTTAATTGGGGATTATTGGAAATGATACGAGACTTTTCTGATCATTTATATATGTTAAGAGGGAAGGTTATGATGGAAGTCCATGCAAAAAAATCATATGAAAACTAGATTCTATGAAACTTTTCGAAATGCAAGTTTCGGTCAAAATATCTTTATATATTATACCCTAGTTTATACTAGTTTCGGTCAATAATCAAATTAAATCGGGGACTGTTCAAAATGATACGAAACTTCTAATATCATTTATATAATTTACGAGGGAAGGTCATGATGGAAGTCCATGCAAAAAATCATATGAAAATTATATTCTATGAAACTTTTCGAAATGCAATTTTCGATAAAAAAAAATCATAGTATATAATACACTAGTTTCGGTCCAAAAAATCAAATTTAATTGATGATTATTTGAAATGCTACGATACTTTTCAGATCATTTATATATGTTAAGAGGGAAGGTTATGATTGAATACCATGCAAAAAAATCATATGAAAACTAGATTCTATGAAACTCTTCGAAATGCAAGTTTCGGTCAAAATATCTTTATATATTATACACTAGTTTATACTAGTTTCGGTCAAAAATCAAATTAAATCGGGGACTGTTCGAAATGATACGAATAATCTAATATCATTTATATATTTTATGAGGGAAGGTTATGATGGAATTCCATGCAAAAAATCATCCGAAAATTAGATTCTATGAAACTTTTTGAAATTTAAGTTTCGGTCAAAAATCATAGTATATTATACACGAGTTTCGGTCAAAAAAATGAAATTTAATTGGGGATTATTGGAAATGATACGAGACTTTTCTGATCATTTATATATGTTGAGAGGGAAGGTTATGATGGAAGTCCATGCAAAAAAATCATATGAAAACTAGATTCTATGAAACTTTTCGAAATGCAAGTTTCGGTCAAAATATCTTTATATATTATACCCTAGTTTATACTAGTTTCGGTCAATAATCAAATTAAATCGGGGACTGTTCAAAATGATACGAAACTTCTAATATCATTTATATAATTTACGAGGGAAGGTCATGATGAAAGTCCATGCAAAAAATCATATGAAAATTATATTTTATGAAACTTTTCGAAATGCAATTTTCGATAAAAAATCATAGTATATAATACACTAGTTTCGGTCCAAAAAATCAAATTTAATTAGTGATTATTTGAAATGCTACGATACTTTTCAGATCATTTATATATGTTAAGAGGGAAGGTTATGATTAAATACCATGCAAATAAAATCATATGAAAACTAGATTCTATGAAACTTTTCGAAATGCAAGTTTCGGTCAAAATATCTTTATATATTATACACTAGTTTATACTAGTTTCGGTCAAAAATCAAATTAAATCAGGGACTGTTCGAAATGATACGAATAATCTAATATCATTTATATATTTTATGAGGGAAGGTTATGATGGAATTCCATGCAAAAAATCATCCGAAAATTAGATTCTATGAAACTTTTTGAAATTTAAGTTTCGGTCAAAAATCATAGTATATTATACACGAGTTTCGGTCAAAAAAATGAAATTTAATTGGGGATTATTGGAAATGATACGAGACTTTTCTGATCATTTATATATGTTAAGAGGGAAGGTTATGATGGAAGTCCATGCAAAAAAATCATATGAAAACTAGATTCTATGAAACTTTTCGAAATGCAAGTTTCGGTCAAAATATCTTTATATATTATACCCTAGTTTATACTAGTTTCGGTCAATAATCAAATTAAATCGGGGACTGTTCAAATTGATACGAAACTTCTAATATCATTTATATAATTTACGAGGGATGGTCATGATGGAAGTCCATGCAAAAAATCATATGAAAATTATATTTTATGAAACTTTTCGAAATGCAATTTTCGATAAAAAATCATAGTATATAATACACTAGTTTCGGTCCAAAAAATCAAATTTAATTGGTGATTATTTGAAATGCTACGATACTTTTCAGATCATTTATATATGTTAAGAGGGAAGGTTATGATTGAATACCATGCAAAAAAAATCATATGAAAACTAGATTCTATGAAAATTTTCGAAATGCAAGTTTCGGTCAAAATATCTTTATATATTATACACTAGTTTATACTAGTTTCGGTCAAAAATCAAATTAAATCGGGGACTGTTCGAAATGATTCGAATAATCTAATATCATTTATATATTTTATGAGGGAAGGTTATGATGGAATTCCATGCAAAAAATCATCCGAAAATTAGATTCTATGAAACTTTTTGAAATTTAAGTTTCGGTCAAAAATCATAGTATATTATACACGAGTTTCGGTCAAAAAAATGAAATTTAATTGGGGATTATTGGAAATGATACGAGACTTTTTTGATCATTTATATATGTTAAGAGGGAAGGTTATGATGGAAGTCCATGCAAAAAAATCATATGAAAACTAGATTCTATGAAACTTTTCGAAATGCAAGTTTCGGTCAAAATATCTTTATATATTATACCCTAGTTTATACTAGTTTCGGTCAATAATCAAATTAAATCGGGGACTGTTCAAAATGATACGAAACTTCTAATATCATTTATATAATTTACGAGGGAAGGTCATGATGGAAGTCCATGCAAAAAATCATATGAAAATTATATTCTATGAAACTTTTCGAAATGCAATTTTCGATAAAAAAAAATCATAGTATATAATACACTAGTTTCGGTCCAAAAAATCAAATTTAATTGGTGATTATTTGAAATGCTACGATACTTTTCAGATCATTTATATATGTTAAGAGGGAAGGTTATGATTGAATACCATGCAAAAAAATCATATGAAAACTAGATTCTATGAAACTTTTCGAAATGCAAGTTTCGGTCAAAATATCTTTATATATTATACACTAGTTTATACTAGTTTCGATCAAAAATCAAATTAAATCGGGGACTGTTCGAAATGATACGAATAATCTAATATCATTTATATATTTTATGAGGGAAGGTTATGATGGAATTCCATGCAAAAAATCATCCGAAAATTAGATTCTATGAAACTTTTTGAAATTTAAGTTTCGGTCAAAAATCATAGTATATTATACACGAGTTTCTGTCAAAAAAATGAAATTTAATTGGGGATTATTGGAAATGATACGAGACTTTTCTGATCATTTATATATGTTAAGAGGGAAGGTTATGATGGAAGTCCATGCAAAAAAATCATATGAAAACTAGATTCTATGAAACTTTTCGAAATGCAAGTTTCGGTCAAAATATCTTTATATATTATACCCTAGTTTATACTAGTTTCGGTCAATAATCAAATTAAATCGGGGACTGTTCAAAATGATACGAAACTTCTAATATCATTTATATAATTTACGAGGGAAGGTCATGATGGAAGTCCATGCAAAAAATCATATGAAAATTATATTCTATGAAACTTTTCGAAATGCAATTTTCGATAAAAAAAAAATCATAGTATATAATACACTAGTTTCCGTCCAAAAAATCAAATTTAATTGGTGATTATTTGAAATGCTACGATACTTTTCAGATCATTTATATATGTTAAGAGGGAAGGTTATGATTGAATACCATGCAAAAAAAATCATATGAAAACTAGATTCTATGAAACTTTTCGAAATGCAAGTTTCGGTCAAAATATCTTTATATATTATACACTATTTTATACTAGTTTCGGTCAAAAATCAAATTAAATCGGGGACTGTTCGAAATGATACGAATAATCTAATATCATTTATATATTTTATGAGGGAAGGTTATGATGGAATTCCATGCAAAAAATCATCCGAAAATTAGATTCTATGAAACTTTTTGAAATTTAAGTTTCGGTCAAAAATCATAGTATATTATACACGAGTTTCGGTCAAAAAAATGAAATTTAATTGGGGATTATTGGAAATGATACGAGACTTTTCTGATCATTTATATATGTTAAGAGGGAAGGTTATGATGGAAGTCCATGCAAAAAAATCATATGAAAACTAGATTCTATGAAACTTTTCGAAATGCAAGTTTCGGTCAAAATATCTTTATATATTATACCCTAGTTTATACTAGTTTCGGTCAATAATCAAATTAAATCGGGGACTGTTCAAAATGATACGAAACTTCTAATATCATTTATATAATTTACGAGGGAAGGTCATGATGGAAGTCCATGCAAAAAATCATATGAAAATTATATTTTATGAAACTTTTCGAAATGCAATTTTCGATAAAAAATCATAGTATATAATACACTAGTTTCGGTCCAAAAAATCAAATTTAATTGGTGATTATTTGAAATGCTACGATACTTTTCAGATCATTTATATATGTTAAGAGGGAAGGTTATGATTGAATACCATGCAAAAAAAATCATATGAAAACTAGATTCTATGAAACTTTTCGAAATGCAAGTTTCGGTCAAAATATCTTTATATATTATACACTAGTTTATACTAGTTTCGGTCAAAAATCAAATTAAATCGGGGATTGTTCGAAATGATACGAATAATCTAATATCATTTATATATTTTATGAGGGAAGGTTATGATGGAATTCCATGCAAAAAATCATCCGAAAATTAGATTCTATGAAACTTTTTGAAATTTAAGTTTCGGTCAAAAATCATAGTATATTATACACGAGTTTCGGTCAAAAAAATGAAATTTAATTGGGGATTATTGGAAATGATACGAGACTTTTCTGATCATTTATATATGTTAAGAGGGAAGGTTATGATGGAAGTCCATGCAAAAAAATCATATGAAAACTAGATTCTATGAAACTTTTCGAAATGCAAGTTTCGGTCAAAATATCTGTATATATTATACCCTAGTTTATACTAGTTTCAGTCAATAATCAAATTAAATCGGGGACTGTTCAAAATGATACGAAACATCTAATATCATTTATATAATTTACGAGGGAAGGTCATGATGGAAGTCCATGCAAAAAATCATATGAAAATTATATTTTATGAAACTTTTCGAAATGCCATTTTCGATAAAAAATCATAGTATATAATACACTAGTTTCGGTCCAAAAAATCAAATTTAATTGGTGATTATTTGAAATGCTACGATACTTTTCAGATCATTTATATATGTTAAGAGGGAAGGTTATGATTGAATACCATGCAAAAAAAATCATATGAAAACTAGATTCTATGAAACTTTTCGAAATGCAAGTTTCGGTCAAAATATCTTTATATATTATACACTATTTTATACTAGTTTCGGTCAAAAATCAAATTAAATCGGGGACTGTTCGAAATGATACGAATAATCTAATATCATTTATATATTTTATGAGGGAAGGTTATGATGGAATTCCATGCAAAAAATCATCCGAAAATTAGATTCTATGAAACTTTTTGAAATTTATGTTTCGGTCAAAAATCATAGTATATTATACACGAGTTTCGGTCAAAAAAATGAAATTTAATTGGGGATTATTGGAAATGATACGAGACTTTTCTGATCATTTATATATGTTAAGAGGGAAGGTTATGATGGAAGTCCATGCAAAAAAATCATATGAAAACTAGATTCTATGAAACTTTTCGAAATGCAAGTTTCGGTCAAAATATCTTTATATATTATACCCTAGTTTATACTAGTTTCGGTCAATAATCAAATTAAATCGGGGACTGTTCAAAATGATACGAAACTTCTAATATCATTTATATAATTTACGAGGGAAGGTCATGATGGAAGTCCATGCAAAAAATCATATGAAAATTATATTTTATGAAACTTTTCGAAATGCAATTTTCGATAAAAAATCATAGTATATAATACACTAGTTTCGGTCCAAAAAATCAAATTTAATTGGTGATTATATGAAATGCTACGATACTTTTCAGATCATTTATATATGTTAAGAGGGAAGGTTATGATTGAATACCATGCAAAAAAAATCATATGAAAACTAGATTCTATGAAACTTTTCGAAATGCAAGTTTCGGTCAAAATATCTGTATATATTATACCCTAGTTTATACTAGTTTCAGTCAATAATCAAATTAAATCGGGGACTGTTCAAAATGATACGAAACATCTAATATCATTTATATAATTTACGAGGGAAGGTCATGATGGAAGTCCATGCAAAAAATCATATGAAAATTATATTTTATGAAACTTTTCGAAATGCAATTTTCGATAAAAAATCATAGTATATAATACACTAGTTTCGGTCCAAAAAATCAAATTTAATTGGTGATTATTTGAAATGCTACGATACTTTTCAGATCATTTATATATGTTAAGAGGGAAGGTTATGATTGAATACCATGCAAAAAAAATCATATGAAAACTAGATTCTATGAAACTTTTCGAAATGCAAGTTTCGGTCAAAATATCTTTATATATTATACACTATTTTATACTAGTTTCGGTCAAAAATCAAATTAAATCGGGGACTGTTCGAAATGATACGAATAATCTAATATCATTTATATATTTTATGAGGGAAGGTTATGATGGAATTCCATGCAAAAAATCATCCGAAAATTAGATTCTATGAAACTTTTTGAAATTTAAGTTTCGGTCAAAAATCATAGTATATTATACACGAGTTTCGGTCAAAAAAATGAAATTTAATTGGGGATTATTGGAAATGATACAAGACTTTTCTGATCATTTATATATGTTAAGAGGGAAGGTTATGATGGAAGTCCATGCAAAAAAATCATATGAAAACTAGATTCTATGAAACTTTTCGAAATGCAAGTTTCGGTAAAAATATCTTTATATATTATACCCTAGTTTATACTAGTTTCGGTCAATAATCAAATTAAATCGGGGACTGTTCAAAATGATACGAAACTTCTAATATCATTTATATAATTTACGAGGGAAGGTCATGATGGAAGTCCATGCAAAAAATCATATGAAAATTATATTTTATGAAACTTTTCGAAATGCAATTTTCGATAAAAAATCATAGTATATAATACACTAGTTTCGGTCCAAAAAATCAAATTTAATTGGTGATTATATGAAATGCTACGATACTTTTCAGATCATTTATATATGTTAAGAGGGAAGGTTATGATTGAATACCATGCAAAAAAAATCATATGAAAACTAGATTCTATGAAACTTTTCGAAATGCAAGTTTCGGTTAAAATATCTTTATATATTATACACTAGTTTATACTAGTTTCGGTCAAAAATCAAATTAAATCGGGGACTATTCGAAATGATACGAATAATCTAATATCATTTATATATTTTATGAGGGAAGGTTATGATGGAATTCCATGCAAAAAATCATCCGAAAATTAGATTTTATGAAACTTTTTGAAATTTAAGTTTCGGTCAAAAATCATAGTATATTATACACGAGTTTCGGTCAAAAAAATGAAATTTAATTGGGGATTATTGGAAATGATACGAGACTTTTCTGATCATTTATATATGTTAAGAGGGAAGGTTATGATGGAAGTCCATGCAAAAAAATCATATGAAAACTAGATTCTATGAAACTTTTCGAAATGCAAGTTTCGGTCAAAATATCTTTATATATTATACCCTAGTTTATACTAGTTTCGGTCAATAATCAAATTAAATCGGGGACTGTTCAAAATGATACGAAACTTCTAATATCATTTATATAATTTACGAGGGAAGGTCATGATGGAAGTCCATGCAAAAAATCATATGAAAATTATATTCTATGAAACTTTTCGAAATGCAATTTTCGATAAAAAAAATCATAGTATATAATACACTAGTTTCGGTCCAAAAAATCAAATTTAATTGGTGATTATTTGAAATGCTACGATACTTTTCAGATCATTTATATATGTTAAGAGGGAAGGTTATGATTGAATACCATGCAAAAAAAATCATATGAAAACTAGATTCTATGAAACTTTTCGAAATGCAAGTTTCGGTCAAAATATCTTTACATATTATACACTAGTTTATACTAGTTTCGGTCAAAAATCAAATTAAATCGGGGACTGTTCGAAATGATACGAATAATCTAATATCATTTATATATTTTATGAGGGAAGGTTATGATGGTATTCCATGCAAAAAATCATCCGAAAATTAGATTCTATGAAACTTTTTTAAATTTAAGTTTCGGTCAAAAATCATAGTATATTATACACGAGTTTCGGTCAAAAAAATGAAATTTAATTGGGGATTATTTGAAATGATACGAGACTTTTATGATCATTTATATATGTTAAGAGGGAAGGTTATGATGGAAGTCCATGCAAAAAAATCATATGAAAACTAGATTCTATGAAACTTTTCGAAATGCAAGTTTCGGTCAAAATATCTTTATATATTATACACTAGTTTATACTAGTTTCGGTCAATAATCAAATTAAATTGGGGACTGTTCAAAATGATACGAAACTTCTAATATCATTTATATAATTTACGAGGGAAGGTCATGATGGAAGTCCATGCAAAAAATCATATGAAAATTATATTCTATGAAACTTTTCGAAATGCAATTTTCGATAAAAAATCATAGTATATAATACACTAGTTTCGGTCCAAAAAATCAAATTTAATTGGTGATTATTTGAAATGCTACAATACTTTTCAGATCATTTATATATGTTAAGAGGGAAGGTTATGATTGAATACCATGCAAAAAAAATCATATGAAAACTAGATTCTATGAAACTTTTCGAAATGCAAGATTCGGTCAAAATATCTTTATATATTATACACTAGTTTATACTAGTTTCGGTCAAAAATCAAATTAAATCGGGGACTGTTCGAAATGATACGAATAATCTAATATCATTTATATATTTTATGGGGGAAGGTTATGATGGAATTCCATGCAAAAAATCATCTGAAAATTAGATTCTATGAAACTTTTTGAAATTTAAGTTTCGGTCAAAAATCATAGTATATTATACACGAGTTTCGGTCAAAAAAATGAAATTTAATTGGGGATTATTGGAAATGATACGAGACTTTTCTGATCATTTATATATGTTAAGAGGGAAGGTTATGATGGAAGTCCATGCAAAAAAATCATATGAAAACTAGATTCTATGAAACTTTTCGAAATGCAAGTTTCGGTCAAAATATCTTTATATATTATACCCTAGTTTATACTAGTTTCGGTCAATAATCAAATTAAATCGGGGACTGTTCAAATTGATACGAAACTTCTAATATCATTTATATAATTTACGAGGGATGGTCATGATGGAAGTCCATGCAAAAAATCATATGAAAATTATATTTTATGAAACTTTTCGAAATGCAATTTTCGATAAAAAATCATAGTATATAATACACTAGTTTCGGTCCAAAAAATCAAATTTAATTGGTGATAATTTGAAATGCTACGACACTTTTCAGATCATTTATATATGTTAAGAGGGAAGGTTATGATTGAATACCATGCAAAAAAAATCATATGAAAACTAGATTCTATGAAACTTTTCGAAATGCAAGTTTCGGTCAAAATATCTTTATATATTATACACTAGTTTATACTAGTTTCGGTCAAAAATCAAATTAAATCGGGGACTGTTCGAAATGATACGAATAATCTAATATCATTTATATTTTATGAGGGAAGGTTATGATGGAATTCCATGCAAAAAATCATCTGAAAATTAGATTCTATGAAACTTTTTGAAATTTAAGTTTCGGTCAAAAATCATAGTATATTATACCTGAGTTTCGGTCAAAAAAATGAAATTTAATTGGGGATTATTGGAAATGATACGAGACTTTTTTGATCATTTATATATGTTAAGAGGGAAGGTTATGATGGAAGTCCATGCAAAAAAATCATTTGAAAACTAGATTCTATGAAACTTTTCGAAATGCAAGTTTCGGTCAAAATATCTTTATATATTATACCCTTGTTTATACTAGTTTCGGTCAATAATCAAATTAAATCGGGGACTGTTCAAAATGATACGAAACTTCTAATATTATTTATATAATTTACGAGGGAAGGTCATGATGGAAGTCCATGCAAAAAATCATATGAAAATTATATTCTATGAAACTTTTCGAAATGCAATTTTCGATAAAAAAAATCATAGTATATAATACACTAGTTTCGGTCCAAAAAATCAAATTTAATTGGTGATTATTTGAAATGCTACGATACTTTTCAGATCATTTATATATGTTAAGAGGGAAGGTTATGATGGAATACCATGCAAAAAAATCATATGAAAACTAGATTCTATGAAACTTTTCGAAATGCAAGTTTCGGTCAAAATATCTTTACATATTATACACTAGTTTATACTAGTTTCGGTCAAAAATCAAATTAAATCGGGGAGTGTTCGAAATGATACGAATAATCTAATATCATTTATATATTTTATGAGGGAAGGTTATGATGGAATTCCATGCAAAAAATCATCCGAAAATTAGATTCTATGAAACTTTTTGAAATTTAAGTTTCGGTCAAAAATCATAGTATATTATACCTGAGTTTCGGTCAAAAAAATGAAATTTAATTGGGGATTATTGGAAATTATACGAGACTTTTCTGATCATTTATATATGTTAAGAGGGAAGGTTATGATGGAAGTCCATGCAATAAAATCATATGAAAACTAGATTCTATGAAACTTTTCGAAATGCAAGTTTCGGTCAAAATATCTTTATATATTATACCCTAGTTTATACTAGTTTCGGTCAATAATCAAATTAAATCGGGGACTGTTCAAAATGATACGAAACTTCTAATATCATTTATATAATTTACGAGGGAAGGTCATGATGGAAGTCCATGCAAAAAATCATATGAAAATTATATTCTATGAAACTTTTCGAAATACAATTTTCGATAAAAAAAATCATAGTATATAATACACTAGTTTCGGTCCAAAAAATCAAATTTAATTGGTGATTATTTGAAATGCTACGATACTTTTCAGATCATTTATATATGTTAAGAGGGAAGGTTATGATGGAATACCATGCAAAAAAATCATATGAAAACTAGATTCTATGAAACTTTTCGAAATGCAAGTTTCGGTCAAAATATCTTTACATATTATACACTAGTTTATACTAGTTTCGGTCAAAAATCAAATTAAATCGGGGACTGTTTGAAATGATACGAATAATCTAATATCATTTATATATTTTATGAGGGAAGGTTATGATGGAATTCCATGCAAAAAATCATCCGAAAATTAGATTCTATGAAACTTTTTGAAATTTAAGTTTCGGTCAAAAATCATAGTATATTATACACGAGTTTCGGTCAAAAAAATGAAATTTAATTGGGGATTATTTGAAATGATACGAGACTTTTCTGATCATTTATATATGTTAAGAGGGAAGGTTATGATGGAAGTCCATGCAAAAAAATCATATGAAAACTAGATTCTATGAAACTTATCGAAATGCAAGTTTCGGTCAAAATATCTTTATATATTATACACTAGTTTATACTAGTTTCGGTCAATAATCAAATTAAATTGGGGACTGTTCAAAATGATACGGAACTTCTAATATCATTTATATAATTTACGAGGGAAGGTCATGATGGAAGTCCATGCAAAAAATCATATGAAAATTATATTCTATGAAACTTTTCGAAATGCAATTTTCGATAAAAAATCATAGTATATAATACACTAGTTTCGGTCCAAAAAAACAAATTTAATTGGTGATTATTTGAAATGCTACGATACTTTTCAGATCATTTATATATGTTAAGAGGGAAGGTTATGATTGAATACCATGCAAAAAAAATCATATGAAAACTAGATTCTATGAAACTTTTCGAAATGCAAGTTTCGGTCAAAATATCTTTATATATTATACACTAGTTTATACTAGTTTCGGTCAAAAATCAAATTAAATCGGGGACTGTTCGAAATGATACGAATAATCTAATATCATTTATATATTTTATGAGGGAAGGTTATGATGGAATTCCATGCAAAAAATCATCCGAAAATTAGATTCTATGAAACTTTTTGAAATTTAAGTTTCGGTCAAAAATCATAGTATATTATACACGAGTTTCGGTCAAAAAAATGAAATTTAATTGGGGATTATTGGAAATGATACGAGACTTTTCTGATCATTTATATATGTTAAGAGGGAAGGTTATGATGGAAGTCCATGCAAAAAAATCATATGAAAACTAGATTCTATGAAACTTTTCGAAATGCAAGTTTCGGTCAAAATATCTTTATATATTATACCCTAGTTTATACTAGTTTCGGTCAATAATCAAATTAAATCGGGGACTGTTCAAAATGATACGAAACTTCTAATATCATTTATATAATTTACGAGGGAAGGTCATGATGGAAGTCCATGCAAAAAATCATATGAAAATTATATTCTATGAAACTTTTCGAAATGCAATTTTCGATAAAATAATCATAGTATATAATACACTAGTTTCGGTCCAAAAAATCAAATTTAATTGGTGATTATTTGAAATGCTACGATACTTTTCAGATCATTTATATATGTTAAGAGGGAAGGTTATGATGGAATACCATGCAAAAAAATCATATGAAAACTAGATTCTATGAAACTTTTCGAAATGCAAGTTTCGGTCAAAATATCTTTATATATTATACACTAGTTTATACTAGTTTCGGTCAAAAATCAAATTAAATCGGGGACTGTTCGAAATGATACGAATAATCTAATATCATTTATATATTTTATGAGGGAAGGTTATGATGGAATTCCATGCAAAAAATCATCCGAAAATTAGATTCTATGAAACTTTTTGAAATTTAAGTTTCGGTCAAAAATCATAGTATATTATACACGAGTTTCGGTCAAAAAAATGAAATTTAATTGGGGATTATTTGAAATGATACGAGACTTTTATGATCATTTATATATGTTAAGTGGGAAGGTTATGATGGAAGTCCATGCAAAAAAATCATATGAAAACTAGATTCTATGAAACTTTTCGAAATGCAAGTTTCGGTCAAAATATCTTTATATATTATACACTAGTTTATACTAGTTTCGGTCAATAATCAAATTAAATTGGGGACTGTTCAAAATGATACGAAACTTCTAATATCATTTATATAATTTACGAGGGAAGGTCATGATGGAAGTCCATGCAAAAAATCATATGAAAATTATATTCTATGAAACTTTTCGAAATGCAATTTTCGATAAAAAATCATAGTATATAATACACTAGTTTCGGTCCAAAAAATCAAATTTAATTGGTGATTATTTGAAATGCTACGATACTTTTCAGATCATTTATATATGTTAAGAGGGAAGGTTATGATTGAATACCATGCAAAAAAAATCATATGAAAACTAGATTCTATGAAACTTTTCGAAATGCAAGTTTCGGTCAAAATATATTTATATATTATACACTAGTTTATACTAGTTTCGGTCAAAAATCAAATTAAATCGGGGACTGTTCGAAATGATACGAATAATCTAATATCATTTATATATTTTATGAGGGAAGGTTATGATGGAATTCCATGCAAAAAATCATTCGAAAATTAGATTCTATGAAACTTTTTGAAATTTAAGTTTCGGTCAAAAATCATAGTATATTATACACGAGTTTCGGTCAAAAAAATGAAATTTAATTGGGGATTATTGGAAATGATACGAGACTTTTCTGATCATTTATATATGTTAAGAGGGAAGGTTATGATGGAAGTCCATGCAAAAAAATCATATGAAAACTAGATTCTATGAAACTTTTCGAAATGCAAGTTTCGGTCAAAATATCTTTATATATTATACCCTAGTTTATACTAGTTTCGGTCAATAATCAAATTAAATCGGGGACTGTTCGAAATGATACGAATAATCTAATATCATTTATATTTTATGAGGGAAGGTTATGATGGAATTCCATGCAAAAAATCATCTGAAAATTAGATTCTATGAAACTTTTTGAAATTTAAGTTTCGGTCAAAAATCATAGTATATTATACCTGAGTTTCGGTCAAAAAAATGAAATTTAATTGGGGATTATTGGAAATGATACGAGACTTTTTTGATCATTTATATATGTTAAGAGGGAAGGTTATGATGGAAGTCCATGCAAAAAAATCATTTGAAAACTAGATTCTATGAAACTTTCCGAAATGCAAGTTTCGGTCAAAATATCTTTATATATTATACCCTAGTTTATACTAGTTTCGGTCAATAATCAAATTAAATCGGGGACTGTTCAAAATGATACGAAACTTCTAATATCATTTATATAATTTACGAGGGAAGGTCATGATGGAAGTCCATGCAAAAAATCATATGAAAATTATATTCTATGAAACTTTTCGAAATGCAATTTTCGATAAAAAAAAATCATAGTATATAATACACTAGTTTCGGTCCAAAAAATCAAATTTAATTGGTGATTATTTGAAATGCTACGATACTTTTCAGATCATTTATATATGTTAAGAGGGAAGGTTATGATGGAATACCATGCAAAAAAATCATATGAAAACTAGATTCTATGAAACTTTTCGAAATGCAAGTTTCGGTCAAAATATCTTTACATATTATACACTAGTTTATACTAGTTTCGGTCAAAAATCAAATTAAATCGGGGACTGTTCGAAATGATACGAATAATCTAATATCATTTATATATTTTATGAGGGAAGGTTATGATGGAATTCCATGCAAAAAATCATCCGAAAATTAGATTCTATGAAACTTTTTGAAATTTAAGTTTCGGTCAAAAATCATAGTATATTATACCTGAGTTTCGATCAAAAAAATGAAATTTAATTGGGGATTATTGGAAATGATACGAGACTTTTCTGATCATTTATATATGTTAAGAGGGAAGGTTATGATGGAAGTCCATGCAATAAAATCATATGAAAACTAGATTCTATGAAACTTTTCGAAATGCAAGTTTCGGTCAAAATATCTTTATATATTATACCCTAGTTTATACTAGTTTCGGTCAATAATCAAATTAAATCAGGGACTGTTCAAAATGATACGAAACTTCTAATATCATTTATATAATTTACGAGGGAAGGTCATGATGGAAGTCCATGCAAAAAATCATATGAAAATTATATTCTATGAAACTTTTCGAAATACAATTTTCGATAAAAAAAATCATAGTATATAATACACTAGTTTCGGTCCAAAAAATCAAATTTAATTGGTGATTATTTGAAATGCTACGATACTTTTCAGATCATTTATATATGTTAAGAGGGAAGGTTATGATGGAATACCATGCAAAAAAATCATATGAAAACTAGATTCTATGAAACTTTTCGAAATGCAAGTTTCGGTCAAAATATCTTTACATATTATACACTAGTTTATACTAGTTTCGGTCAAAAATCAAATTAAATCGGGGACTGTTTGAAATGATACGAATAATCTAATATCATTTATATATTTTATGAGGGAAGGTTATGATGGAATTCCATGCAAAAAATCATCCGAAAATTAGATTCTATGAAACTTTTTGAAATTTAAGTTTCGGTCAAAAATCATAGTATATTATACACGAGTTTCGGTCAAAAAAATGAAATTTAATTGGGGATTATTTGAAATGATACGAGACTTTTCTGATCATTTATATATGTTAAGAGGGAAGGTTATGATGGAAGTCCATGCAAAAAAATCATATGAAAACTAGATTCTATGAAACTTTTCGAAATGCAAGTTTCGGTCAAAATATCTTTATATATTATACACTAGTTTATACTAGTTTCGGTCAATAATCAAATTAAATTGGGGACTGTTCAAAATGATACGGAACTTCTAATATCATTTATATAATTTACGAGGGAAGGTCATGATGGAAGTCCATGCAAAAAATCATATGAAAATTATATTCTATGAAACTTTTCGAAATGCAATTTTCGATAAAAAATCATAGTATATAATACACTAGTTTCGGTCCAAAAAATCAAATTTAATTGGTGATTATTTGAAATGCTACGATACTTTTCAGATCATTTATATATGTTAAGAGGGAAGGTTATGATGGAATACCATGCAAAAAAAATCATATGAAAACTAGATTCTATGAAACTTTTCGAAATGCAAGTTTCGGTCAAAATATATTTATATATTATACACTAGTTTATACTAGTTTCGGTCAAAAATCAAATTAAATCGGGGACTGTTCGAAATGATACGAATAATCTAATATCATTTATATATTTTATGAGGGAAGGTTATGATGGAATTCCATGCAAAAAATCATCCGAAAATTAGATTCTATGAAACTTTTTGAAATTTAAGTTTCGGTCAAAAATCATAGTATATTATACACGAGTTTCGGTCAAAAAAATGAAATTTAATTGGGGATTATTGGAAATGATACGAGACTTTTCTGATCATTTATATATGTTAAGAGGGAAGGTTATGATGGAAGTCCATGCAAAAAAATCATATGACAACTAGATTCTATGAAACTTTTCGAAATGCAAGTTTCGGTCAAAATATCTTTATATATTATACCCTAGTTTATACTAGTTTCGGTCAATAATCAAATTAAATCGGGGACTGTTCAAAATGATACGAAACTTCTAATATCATTTATATAATTTACGAGGGAAGGTCATGATGGAAGTCCATGCAAAAAATCATATGAAAATTATATTCTATGAAACTTTTCGAAATGCAATTTTCGATAAAATAATCATAGTATATAATACACTAGTTTCGGTCCAAAAAATCAAATTTAATTGGTGATTATTTGAAATGCTACGATACTTTTCAGATCATTTATATATGTTAAGAGGGAAGGTTATGATGGAATACCATGCAAAAAAATCATATGAAAACTAGATTCTATGAAACTTTTCGAAATGCAAGTTTCGGTCAAAATATCTTTATATATTATACACTAGTTTATACTAGTTTCGGTCAAAAATCAAATTAAATCGGGGACTGTTCGAAATGATACGAATAATCTAATATCATTTATATATTTTATGAGGGAAGGTTATGATGGAATTCCATGCAAAAAATCATCCGAAAATTAGATTCTATGAAACTTTTTGAAATTTAAGTTTCGGTCAAAAATCATAGTATATTATACACGAGTTTCGGTCAAAAAAATGAAATTTAATTGGGGATTATTTGAAATGATACGAGACTTTTATGATCATTTATATATGTTAAGTGGGAAGGTTATGATGGAAGTCCATGCAAAAAAATCATATGAAAACTAGATTCTATGAAACTTTTCGAAATGCAAGTTTCGGTCAAAATATCTTTATATATTATACACTAGTTTATACTAGTTTCGGTCAATAATCAAATTAAATTGGGGACTGTTCAAAATGATACGAAACTTCTAATATCATTTATATAATTTACGAGGGAAGGTCATGATGGAAGTCCATGCAAAAAATCATATGAAAATTATATTCTATGAAACTTTTCGAAATGCAATTTTCGATAAAAAATCATAGTATATAATACACTAGTTTCGGTCCAAAAAATCAAATTTAATTGGTGATTATTTGAAATGCTACGATACTTTTCAGATCATTTATATATGTTAAGAGGGAAGGTTATGATTGAATACCATGCAAAAAAAAATCATATGAAAACTAGATTCTATGAAACTTTTCGAAATGCAAGTTTCGGTCAAAATATATTTATATATTATACACTAGTTTATACTAGTTTCGGTCAAAAATCAAATTAAATCGGGGACTGTTCGAAATGATACGAATAATCTAATATCATTTATATATTTTATGAGGGAAGGTTATGATGGAATTCCATGCAAAAAATCATCTGAAAATTAGATTCTATGAAACTTTTTGAAATTTAAGTTTCGGTCAAAAATCATAGTATATTATACACGAGTTTCGGTCAAAAAAATGAAATTTAATTGGGGATTATTGGAAATGATACGAGACTTTTCTGATCATTTATATATGTTAAGAGGGAAGGTTATGATGGAAGTCCATGCAAAAAAATCATATGAAAACTAGATTCTATGAAACTTTTCGAAATGCAAGTTTCGGTCAAAATATGTTAATATATTATACACTAGTTTATACTAGTTTCGGTCAATAATCAAATTAAATCGGGGACTGTTCAAAATGATACGAAACTTCTAATATCATTTATATAATTTACGAGGGAAGGTCATGATGGAAGTCCATGCAAAAAATCATATGAAAATTATATTCTATGAAACTTTTCGAAATGCAATTTTCGATAAAAAAATCATAGTATATTATACACTAGTTTCGGTCCAAAAAATCAAATTTAATTGGTGATTATTTGAAATGCTATGATACTTTTCAGATCATTTATATATGTTAAGAGGGAAGGTTATGATGGAATACCATGCAAAAAAAATCATATGAAAACTAGATTCTATGAAACTTTTCGAAATGCAAGTTTCGGTCAAAATATCTTTATATATTATACACTAGTTTATACTAGTTTCGGTCAAAAATCAAATTAAATCGGGGACTGTTCGAAATGATACGAATAATCTAATATCATTTATATATTTTATGAGGGAAGGTTATGATGGAATTCCATGCAAAAAATCATCCGAAAATTAGATTCTATGAAACTTTTTGAAATTTAAGTTTCGGTCAAAAATCATAGTATATTATACACGAGTTTCGGTCAAAAAAATGAAATTTAATTGGGGATTATTGGAAATGATACGAGACTTTTCTGATCATTTATATATGTTAAGAGGGAAGGTTATGATGGAAGTCCATGCAAAAAAATCATATGAAAACTAGATTCTATGAAACTTTTCGAAATGCAAGTTTCGGTCAAAATATCTTAATATATTATACACTAGTTTATACTAGTTTCGGTCAAAAATCAAATTAAATCGGGGACTGTTCGAAATGATACGAATAATCTAATATCATTTATATATTTTATGAGGGAAGGTTATGATGGAATTCCATGCAAAAAATCATCCGAAAATTAGATTCTATGAAACTTTTTGAAATTTAAGTTTCGGTCAAAAATCATAGTATATTATACACGAGTTTCGGTCAAAAAAATGAAATTTAATTGGGGATTATTTGAAATGATACGAGACTTTTATGATCATTTATATATGTTAAGAGCGAAGGTTATGATGGAAGTCCATGCAAAAAAATCATATGAAAACTAGATTCTATGAAACTTTTCGAAATGCAAGTTTCGGTCAAAATATGTTAATATATTATACACTAGTTTATACTAGTTTCGGTCAATAATCAAATTAAATCGGGGACTGTTCAAAATGATACGAAACTTCTAATATCATTTATATAATTTACGAGGGAAGGTCATGATGGAAGTCCATGCAAAAAATCATATAAAAATTATATTCTATGAAACTTTTCGAAATGCAATTTTCGATAAAAAATCATAGTATATTATACACTAGTTTCGGTACAAAAAATCAAATTTATTTGGTGATTATTTGAAATGCTACGATACTTTTCAGATCATTTATATATGTTAAGAGGGAAGGTTATGATGGAATACCATGCAAAAAAATCATATGAAAACTAGATTCTATGAAACTTTTCGAAATGCAAGTTTCGGTCAAAATATCTTTATATATTATACACTAGTTTATACTAGTTTCGGTCAAAAATCAAATTAAATCGGGGACTGTTCGAAATGATACGAATAATCTAATATCATTTATATATTTTATGAGGGAAGGTTATGATGGAATTCCATGCAAAAAATCATCCGAAAATTAGATTCTATGAAACTTTTTGAAATTTAAGTTTCGGTCAAAAATCAAAGTATATTATACACGAGTTTCGGTCAAAATAATGAAATTTAATTGGGGATTATTTGAAATGATACGAGACTTTTCTGATCATTTATATATGTTAAGAGGGAAGGTTATGATGGAAGTCCATGCAAAAAAATCATATGAAAACTAGATTCTATGAAACTTTTCGAAATGCAAGTTTCGGTCAAAATATCTTAATATATTATACACTAGTTTATACTAGTTTCGGTCAAAAATCAAATTAAATTGGGGACTGTTCGAAATGATACGAATAATCTAATATCATTTATATATTTTATGAGGGAAGGTTATGATGGAATTCCAAGCAAAAAATCATCCGAAAATTAGATTCTATGAAACTTTTTGAAATTTAAGTTTCGGTCAAAAATCATAGTATATTATACACGAGTTTCGGTCAAAAAAATGAAATTTAATTGGGGATTATTTGAAATGATACGAGACTTTTATGATCATTTATATATGTTAAGAGCGAAGGTTATGATGGAAGTCCATGCAAAAAAATCATATGAAAACTAGATTCTATGAAACTTTTCGAAATGCAAGTTTCGGTCAAAATATGTTAATATATTATACACTAGTTTATACTAGTTTCGGTCAATAATCAAATTAAATCGGGGACTGTTCAAAATGATACGAAACTTCTAATATCATTTATATAATTTACGAGGGAAGGTCATGATGGAAGTCCATGCAAAAAATCATATGAAAATTATATTCTATGAAACTTTTCGAAATGCAATTTTCGATAAAAAATCATAGTATATTATACACTAGTTTCGGTCCAAAAAATCAAATTTAATTGGTGATTATTTGAAATGCTACGATACTTTTCAGATCATTTATATATGTTAAGAGGGAAGGTTATGATGGAATACCATGCAAAAAAATCATATGAAAACTAGATTCTATGAAACTTTTCGAAATGCAAGTTTCGGTCAAAATATCTTTATATATTATACACTAGTTTATACTAGTTTCGGTCAAAAATCAAATTAAATCGGGGACTGTTCGAAATGAAACGAATAATCTAATATCATTTATATATTTTATGAGGGAAGGTTATGATGGAATTCCATGCAAAAAATCATCCGAAAATTAGATTCTATGAAACTTTTTGAAATTTAAGTTTCGGTCAAAAATCAAAGTATATTATACACGAGTTTCGGTCAAAATAATGAAATTTAATTGGGGATTATTTGAAATGATACGAGACTTTTCTGATCATTTATATATGTTAAGAGGGAAGGTTATGATGGAAGTCCATGCAAAAAAATCATATGAAAACTAGATTCTATGAAACTTTTCGAAATGCAAGTTTCGGTCAAAATATCTTAATATATTATACACTAGTTTATACTAGTTTCGGTCAAAAATCAAATTAAATCGGGGACTGTTCGAAATGATACGAATAATCTAATATCATTTATATATTTTATGAGGGAAGGTTATGATGGAATTCCATGCAAAAAATCATCCGAAAATTAGATTCTATGAAACTTTTTGAAATTTAAGTTTCGGTCAAAAATCAAAGTATATTATACACGAGTTTCGGTCAAAATAATGAAATTTAATTGGGGATTATTTGAAATGATACGAGACTTTTCTGATCATTTATATATGTTAAGAGGGAAGGTTATGATGGAAGTCCATGCAAAAAAATCATATGAAAACTAGATTCTATGAAACTTTTCGAAATGCAAGTTTCGGTCAAAATATCTTAATATATTATACACTAGTTTATACTAGTTTCGGTCAAAAATCAAATTAAATCGGGGACTGTTCGAAATGATACGAATAATCTAATATCATTTATATATTTTATGAGGGAAGGTTATGATGGAATTCCATGCAAAAAATCATCCGAAAATTAGATTCTATGAAACTTTTTGAAATTTAAGTTTCGGTCAAAAATCATAGTATATTATACACGAGTTTCGGTCTTAAAAATGAAATTTAATTGGGGATTATTTGAAATGATACGAGACTTTTATGATCCTTTATATATGTTAAGAGCGAAGGTTATGATGGAAGTCCATGCAAAAAAATCATATGAAAACTAGATTCTATGAAATTTTTCGAAATGCAAGTTTCGGTCAAAATATCTTAATATATTATACACTAGTTTATACTAGTTTCGGTCAATAATCAAATTAAATCGGGGACTGTTCAAAATGATACGAAACTTCTAATATCATTTATATAATTTACGAGGGAAGGTCATGATGGAAGTCCATGCAAAAAATCATATGAAAATTATATTCTATGAAACTCTTCGAAATGCAATTTTCGATAAAAAATCATAGTATATTATACACTAGTTTCGGTCCAAAAAATCAAATTTAATTGGTGATTATTTGAAATGCTACGATACTTTTCAGATTATTTATATATGTTAAGAGGGAAGGTTATGATGGAATACCGTGCAAAAAAAATCATATGAAAACTAGATTCTATGAAACTTTTCGAAATACAAGTTTCGGTCAAAATATCTTTATATATTATACACTAGTTTATACTAGTTTCGGTCAAAAATCAAATTTAATCGGGGACTGTTCGAAATGATACGAATAATCTAATATCATTTATATATTTTATGAGGGAAGGTTATGATGGAATTCCATGCAAAAAATCATCCGAAAATTAGATTCTATGAAACTTTTTGAAATTTAAGTTTCGGTCAAAAATCATAGTATATTATACACGAGTTTCGGTCAAAAAAATGAAATTTAATTGGGGATTATTTGAAATGATACGAGACTTTTCTGGTCATTTATATATGTTAAGAGGGAAGGTTATGATGGAAGTCCATGCAAAAAAATCATATGAAAACTAGATTCTATGAAACTTTTCGAAATGCAAGTTTCGGTCAAAATATCTTAATATATTATACACTAGTTTATACTAGTTTCGGTCAAAAATCAAATTAAATCGGGGACTGTTCGAAATGATACGAATAATCTAATATCATTTATATATTTTATGAGGGAAGGTTATGATGGAATTCCATGCAAAAAATCATCCGAAAATTAGATTCTATGAAACTTTTTGAAATTTAAGTTTCGGTCAAAAATCATAGTATATTATACACGAGTTTCGGTCAAAAAAATCAAATTTAATTGGGGATTATTTGAAATGATACGAGACTTTTTTGATCATTTATATATGTTAAGAGGGAAGGTTATGATGGAAATCCATGCAAAAAAATCATCTGAAAACTAGATTCTATGAAACTTTACGAAATGCAAGTTTCAGTCAAAAAATCATAATATATTATACACTAGTTTATACTAGTTTCGGTCAATAATCAAATTAAATCGGGGACTGTTCAAAATGATACGAAACTTCTAATATCATTTATAAAATTTACGAGGGAAGGTCATGATGGAAGTCCATGCAAAAAATCATATGAAAATTATATTCTATGAAACTTTTCGAAATGAAATTTTCGAAAAAAAATCATAGTATATAATACACTAGTTTCGGTCCAAAAAATCAAATTTAATTGGTGATTATTTGAAATGCTACGATACTTTTCAGATCATTTATATATGTTAAGAGGGAAGGTTATGATGGAATACCATGCAAAAAAATCATATGAAAACTAGGTTCTATGAAACTTTTCGAAATGCATGTTTCGGTCAAAATATCTTTATATATTATACACTAGTTTATACTAGTTTCGGTCAAAAATCAAATTAAATCGGGGACTGTTCAAAATGATACGAATAATCTAATATCATTTATATATTTTATGAGGGAAGGTTATGATGGAATTCCATGCAAAAAATCATCCGAAAATTAGATTCATGAAACTTTTTGAAATTTAAGTTTCGGTCAAAAATCATAGTATTTTATACACGAGTTTCGGTCAAAAATATGAAATTTAATTGGGGATTATTTGAAATGATACGAGACTTTTCTGATCATTTATATATGTTAAGAGGGAAGGTTATGATGGAAGTCCATGCAAAAAAATCATATGAAAACTAGATTCTATGAAACTTTTCGAAATGCAAGTTTCGGTCAAAATATCTTTATATATTATACCCTAGTTTATACTAGTTTCGGTCAATAATCAAATTAAATCGGGGACTGTTCGAAATGATACGAATAAACTAATATCATTTATATATTTTATGAGGGAAGGTTATGATGGAATTCCATGAAAAAAATCATCCGAAAATTAGATTCTATATCATAGTATATTATACACGAGTTTCGATCAAAAAAATGAAATTTAATTGGGGATTATTTGAAATGATACGAGACTTTTCTGATCATTTATATATGTTAAGAGGGAAGGTTATGATGGAAGTCCATGCAAAAAAATCATATGAAAACTAGATTCTATGAAACTTTTCGAAATGCAAGTTTCGGTCAAAATATCTTTATATATTATACACTAGTTTATACTAGTTTCGGTCAATAATCAAATTAAATCGGGGACTGTTCAAAATGATACAAAATTTATAATATCATTTATATAATTTACGAGGGAAGTTCATGATGGAAGTCCATGCAAAAAATCATATGAAAATTATATTCTATGAAACTTTTCGAAATGCAATTTTCGTTCAAAAATCACAGTATATTATACACTAGTTTCGGTCCAAAAAATCAAATTTAATTGGTGATTATTTGAAATGCTACGATACTTTTCAGATCATTTATTTATGTTAAGAGGGAAGGTTATGATGGAATACCATGCAAAAAAATCATATGAAAACTAGATTCTATGAAACATTTCGAAATGCAAGTTTCGGTCAAAATATCTTTATATATTATACACTAGTTTATACTAGTTTCGGTCAAAAATCAAATTAAATCGGGGACTGTTCGAAATGATACGAATAATCTAATATCATTTATATATTTTATGAGGGAAGGTTATGATGGAATTCCATGCAAAAAATCATCCGAAAATTAGATTCTATATCATAGTATATTATACACGAGTTTCGGTCAAAAAAATGAAATTTAATTGGGGATTATTTGAAATGATACGAGACTTTTCTGATCATTTATATATGTTAAGAGGGAAGGTTATGATGGAAGTCCATGCAAAAAAATCATATGAAAACTAGATTCTATGAAACTTTTCGAAATGCAAGTTTCGGTCAAAATATCTTTATATATTATACACTAGTTTATACTAGTTTCGGTCAATAATCAAATTAAATCGGGGACTGTTCAAAATGATACGAAAATTATAATATCATTTATATAATTTACGAGGGAAGTTCATGATGGAAGTCCATGCAAAAAATCATATGATCATTATATTCTATGAAACTTTTCGAAATGCAATTTTCGTTCAAAAATCATAGTATATTATACACTAGTTTCGGTCCAAAAAATCAAATTTAATTGGTGATTATTTAAAATGCTACGATACTTTTCAGATCATTTATATATGTTAAGAGGGAAGGTTATGATGGAATACCATGCAAAAAAATCATATGAAAACTATATTCTATGAAACATTTCGAAATGCAAGTTTCGGTCAAAATATCTTTATATATTATACACTAGTTTATACTAGTTTCGGTCAATAATCAAATTAAATCGGGGACTGTTCAAAATGATACGAACAATCTAATATCATTTATATATTTTATGAGGGAAGGTTATGATGGAATTCCATGCAAAAAATCATCCGAAAATTAGATTCTATATCATAGTATATTATACACGAGTTTCGGTCAAAAAAATGAAATTTAATTGGGGATTATTTGAAATGATACGAGACTTTTCTGATCATTTATATATGTTAAGAGGGAAGGTTATGATGGAAGTCCATGCAAAAAAATCATATGAAAACTAGATTCTATGAAACTTTTCGAAATGCAAGTTTCGGTCAAAATATCTTTATATATTATACACTAGTTTATACTAGTTTCGGTCAATAATCAAATTAAATCGGGGACTGTTCAAAATGATACGAAACTTATAATATCATTTATATAATTTACGAGGGAAGTTCATGATGGAAGTCCATGCAAAAAATCATATGATCATTATATTCTATGAAACTTTTCGAAATGCAATTTTCGTTCAAAAATCATAGTATATTATACACTAGTTTCGGTCCAAAAAATCAAATTTAATTGGTGATTATTTAAAATGCTACGATACTTTTCAGATCATTTATATATGTTAAGAGGGAAGGTTATGATGGAATACCATGCAAAAAAATCATATGAAAACTAGATTCTATGAAACATTTCGAAATGCAAGTTTCGGTCAAAATATCTTTATATATTATACACTAGTTTATACTAGTTTCGGTCAAAAATCAAATTAAATCGGGGACTGTTCGAAATGATACGAACAATCTAATATCATTTATATATTTTATGAGGGAAGGTTATGATGGAATTCCATGCAAAAAATCATCCGAAAATTAGATTCTATATCATAGTATATTATACACGAGTTTCGGTCAAAAAAATGAAATTTAATTGGGGATTATTTGAAATGATACGAGACTTTTCTGATCATTTATATATGTTAAGAGGGAAGGTTATGATGGAAGTCCATGCAAAAAAATCATATGAAAACTAGATTCTATGAAACTTTTCGAAATGCAAGTTTCGGTCAAAATATCTTTATATATTATACACTAGTTTATACTAGTTTCGGTCAATAATCAAATTAAATCGGGGACTGTTCAAAATGATACGAAACTTATAATATCATTTATATAATTTACGAGGGAAGTTCATGATGGAAGTCCATGCAAAAAATCATATGATCATTATATTCTATGAAACTTTTCGAAATGCAATTTTTCGTTCAAAAATCATAGTATATTATACACTAGTTTCGGTCCAAAAAATCAAATTTAATTGGTGATTATTTAAAATGCTACGATACTTTTCAGATCATTTATATATGTTAAGAGGGAAGGTTATGATGGAATACCATGCAAAAAAATCATATGAAAACTAGATTCTATGAAACTTTTCGAAATGGATGTTTCGGTCAAAATATCTTTATATATTATACACTAGTTTATACTAGTTTCGGTCAAAAATCAAATTAAATCGGGGACTGTTCGAAATGATACGAATAATCTAATATCATTTATATATTTTATGAGGGAAGGTTATGATGGAATTCCATGCAAAAAATCATCCGAAAATTAGATTCTATGAAACTTTTTGAAATTTAAGTTTCGGTCAAAAATCATAGTATATTATACACGAGTTTCAGTCAAAAAAATGAAATTTAATTGGGGATTATTTGAAATGATACGAGACTTTTCTGATCATTTATATATGTTAAGAGGGAAGGTTATGATGGAAGTCCATTCAAAAAAATCATATGAAAACTAGATTCTATGAAACTTTTCGAAATGCAAGTTTCGGTCAAAATATCTTTATATATTATACACTAGTTTATACTAGTTTCGGTCATTAATCAAATTAAATCGGGGACTGTTCAAAATGATACGAAACTTATAATATCATTTATATAATTTACGAGGGAAGTTCATGATGGAAGTCCATGCAAAAAATCATATGAAAATTATATTCTATGAAACTTTTCGAAATGCAATTTTCGTTCAAAAATCATAGTATATTATAGACTAGTTTCGGTCCAAAAAATCAAATTTAATTGGTGATTATTTGAAATGCTACGATACTTTTCAGATCTTTTATATATGTTAAGAGGGAAGGTTATGATGGAATACCATGCAAAAAAATCATATGAAAACTAGATTCTATGAAACTTTTCGAAATGGAAGTTTCGGTCAAAATATCTTTATATATTATACACTAGTTTATACTAGTTTCGGTCAAAAATCAAATTAAATTTGGGACTGTTCGAAATGATACGAATAATCTAATATCATTTATATATTTTATTAGGGAAGGTTATGATGGAATTCCATGCAAAAAATCATCCGAAAATTAGATTCTATGAAACTTTTTGAAATTTAAGTTTCAGTCAAAAATCATAGTATATTATATACGAGTTTCGGTCAAAAAAATGAAATTTAATTGGGGATTATTTGAAATGATACGAGACTTTTCTGATCATTTTTATATGTTAAGAGGGAAGGTTATGATGGAAGTCCATGCAAAAAAATCATATGAAAACTAGATTCTATGAAACTTTTCGAAATGCAAGTTTCGGTCAAAATATCTTTATATATTATACACTAGTTTATACTAGTTTCGGTCAATAATCAAATTAAATCGGGGACTGTTCAAAATGATACGAAAATTATAATATCATTTATATAATTTACGAGGGAAGTTCATGATGGAAGTCCATGCAAAAAATCATATGATCATTATATTCTATGAAACTTTTCGAAATGCAATTTTCGTTCAAAAATCATAGTATATTATACACTAGTTTCGGTCCAAAAAATCAAATTTAATTGGTGATTATTTAAAATGCTACGATACTTTTCAGATCATTTATATATGTTAAGAGGGAAGGTTATGATGGAATACCATGCAAAAAAATCATATGAAAACTAGATTCTATGAAACATTTCGAAATGCAAGTTTCAGTCAAAATATCTTTATATATTATACACTAGTTTATACTAGTTTCGGTCAAAAATCAAATTAAATCGGGGACTGTTCGAAATGATACGAACAATCTAATATCATTTATATATTTTATGAGGGAAGGTTATGATGGAATTCCATGCAAAAAATCATCCGAAAATTAGATTCTATATCATAGTATATTATACACGAGTTTCGGTCAAAAAAATGAAATTTAATTGGGGATTATTTGAAATGATACGAGACTTTTCTGATCATTTATATATGTTAAGAGGGAAGGTTATGATGGAAGTCCATGCAAAAAAATCATATGAAAACTAGATTCTATGAAACTTTTCGAAATGCAAGTTTCGGTCAAAATATCTTTATATATTATACACTAGTTTATACTAGTTTCGGTCAATAATCAAATTAAATCGGGGACTGTTCAAAATGATACGAAACTTATAATATCATTTATATAATTTACGAGGGAAGTTCATGATGGAAGTCCATGCAAAAAATCATATGATCATTATATTCTATGAAACTTTTCGAAATGCAATTTTCGTTCAAAAATCATAGTATATTATACACTAGTTTCGGTCCAAAAAATCAAATTTAATTGGTGATTATTTAAAATGCTACGATACTTTTCAGATCATTTATATATGTTAAGAGGGAAGGTTATGATGGAATACCATGCAAAAAAATCATATGAAAACTAGATTCTATGAAACATTTCGAAATGCAAGTTTCGGTCAAAATTTCTTTATATATTATACACTAGTTTATACTAGTTTCGGTCAAAAATCAAATTAAATCGGGGACTGTTCGAAATGATACGAACAATCTAATATCATTTATATATTTTATGAGGGAAGGTTATGATGGAATTCCATGCAAAAAATCATCCGAAAATTAGATTCTATATCATAGTATATTATACACGAGTTTCGGTCAAAAAAATGAAATTTAATTGGGGATTATTTGAAATGATACGAGACTTTTCTGATCATTTATATATGTTAAGAGGGAAGGTTATGATGGAAGTCCATGCAAAAAAATCATATGAAAACTAGATTCTATGAAACTTTTCGAAATGCAAGTTTCGGTCAAAATATCTTTATATATTATACACTAGTTTATACTAGTTTCGGTCAATAATCAAATTAAATCGGGGACTGTTCAAAATGATACGAAACTTATAATATCATTTATATAATTTACGAGGGAAGTTCATGATGGAAGTCCATGCAAAAAATCATATGATCATTATATTCTATGAAACTTTTCGAAATGCAATTTTCGTTCAAAAATCAGTATATTATACACTAGTTTCGGTCCAAAAAATCAAATTTAATTGGTGATTATTTAAAATGCTACGATACTTTTCAGATCATTTATATATGTTAAGAGGGAAGGTTATGATGGAATACCATGCAAAAAAATCATATGAAAACTAGATTCTATGAAACTTTTCGAAATGGATGTTTCGGTCAAAATATCTTTATATATTATACACTAGTTTATACTAGTTTCGGTCAAAAATCAAATTAAATCGGGGACTGTTCGAAATGATACGAATAATCTAATATCATTTATATATTTTATGAGGGAAGGTTATGATGGAATTCCATGCAAAAAATCATCCGAAAATTAGATTCTATGAAACTTTTTGAAATTTAAGTTTCGGTCAAAAATCATAGTATATTATACACGAGTTTCAGTCAAAAAAATGAAATTTAATTGGGGATTATTTGAAATGATACGAGACTTTTCTGATCATTTATATATGTTAAGAGGGAAGGTTATGATGGAAGTCCATGCAAAAAAATCATATGAAAACTAGATTCTATGAAACTTTTCGAAATGCAAGTTTCGGTCAAAATATCTTTATATATTATACACTAGTTTATACTAGTTTCGGTCATTAATCAAATTAAATCGGGGACTGTTCAAAATGATACGAAACTTATAATATCATTTATATAATTTACGAGGGAAGTTCATGATGGAAGTCCATGCAAAAAATCATATGAAAATTATATTCTATGAAACTTTTCGAAATGCAATTTTCGTTCAAAAATCATAGTATATTATAGACTAGTTTCGGTCCAAAAAATCAAATTTAATTGGTGATTATTTGAAATGCTACGATACTTTTCAGATCTTTTATATATGTTAAGAGGGAAGGTTATGATGGAATACCATGCAAAAAAATCATATGAAAACTAGATTCTATGAAACTTTTCGAAATGGAAGTTTCGGTCAAAATATCTTTATATATTATACACTAGTTTATACTAGTTTCGGTCAAAAATCAAATTAAATTTGGGACTGTTCGAAATGATACGAATAATCTAATATCATTTATATATTTTATTAGGGAAGGTTATGATGGAATTCCATGCAAAAAATCATCCGAAAATTAGATTCTATGAAACTTTTTGAAATTTAAGTTTCAGTCAAAAATCATAGTATATTATATACGAGTTTCGGTCAAAAAAATGAAATTTAATTGGGGATTATTTGAAATGATACGAGACTTTTCTGATCATTTTTATATGTTAAGAGGGAAGGTTATGATGGAAGTCCATGCAAAAAAATCATATGAAAACTAGATTCTATGAAACTTTTCGAAATGCAAGTTTCGGTCAAAATATCTTTATATATTATACACTAGTTTATACTAGTTTCGGTCAATAATCAAATTAAATCGGGGACTGTTCAAAATGATACGAAACTTATAATATCATTTATATAATTTACGAGGGAAGTTCATGATGGAAGTCCATGCAAAAAATCATATGAAAATTATATTCTATGAAACTTTTCGAAATGCAATTTTCGATCAAAAATCATAGTATATTATACACTAGTTTCGGTCCAAAAAATCAAATTTAATTGGTGATTATTTGAAATGCTACGATACTTTTCAGATCATTTATATATGTTAAGAGGGAAGGTTATGATGGAATACCATGCAAAAAAATCATATGAAAACTAGATTCTATGAAACATTTCGAAATGCAAGTTTCGGTCAAGATATCTTTATATATTATACACTAGTTTATACTAGTTTCGGTCAAAAATCAAATTAAATCGGGGACTGTTCGAAATGATACGAATAATCTAATATCATTTATATATTTTATGAGGGAAGGTTATGATGGAATTCCATGCAAAAAATCATCCAAAAATTAGATTCTATATCATAGTATATTATACACGAGTTTCGATCAAAAAAATGAAATTTAATTGGGGATTATTTGAAATGATACGAGACTTTTCTGATCATTTATATATGTTAAGAGGGAAGGTTATGATGGAAGTCCATGCAAAAAAATCATATGAAAACTAGATTCTATGAAACTTTTCGAAATGCAAGTTTCGGTCAAAATATCTTTATATATTATACACTAGTTTATACTAGTTTCGGTCAATAATCAAATTAAATCGGGGACTGTTCAAAATGATACGAAACTTATAATATCATTTATATAATTTACGAGGGAAGTTCATGATGGAAGTCCATGCAAAAAATCATATGAAAATTATATTCTATGAAACTTTTCGAAATGCAATTTTCGTTCAAAAATCATAGTATATTATACACTAGTTTCGGTCCAAAAAATCAAATTTAATTGGTGATTATTTGAAATGCTACGATACTTTTCAGATCATTTATATATGTTAAGAGGTAAGGTTATGATGGAATACCATGCAAAAAAATCATATGAAAACTAGATTCTATGAAACATTTCGAAATGCAAGTTTCGGTCAAAATATCTTTATATATTATACACTAGTTTATACTAGTTTCGGTCAAAAATCAAATTAAATCGGGGACTGTTCGAAATGATACGAATAATCTAATATCATTTATATATTTTATGAGGGAAGGTTATGATGGAATTCCATGCAAAAAATCATCCGAAAATTAGATTCTATATCATAGTATATTATACACGAGTTTCGGTCAAAAAAATGAAATTTAATTGGGGATTATTTGAAATGATACGAGACTTTTCTGATCATTTATATATGTTAAGAGGGAAGGTTATGATGGAAGTCCATGCAAAAAAATCATATGAAAACTAGATTCTATGAAACTTTTCGAAATGCAAGTTTCGGTCAAAATATCTTTATATATTATACACTAGTTTATACTAGTTTCGGTCATTAATCAAATTAAATCGGGGACTGTTCAAAATGATACGAAACTTATAATATCATTTATATAATTTACGAGGGAAGTTCATGATGGAAGTCCATGCAAAAAATCATATGAAAATTATATTCTATGAAACTTTTCGAAATGCAATTTTCGTTCAAAAATCATAGTATATTATAGACTAGTTTCGGTCCAAAAAATCAAATTTAATTGGTGATTATTTGAAATGCTACGATACTTTTCAGATCTTTTATATATGTTAAGAGGGAAGGTTATGATGGAATACCATGCAAAAAAATCATATGAAAACTAGATTCTATGAAACTTTTCGAAATGGAAGTTTCGGTCAAAATATCTTTATATATTATACACTAGTTTATACTAGTTTCGGTCAAAAATCAAATTAAATTTTGGACTGTTCGAAATGATACGAATAATCTAATATCATTTATATATTTTATTAGGGAAGGTTATGATGGAATTCCATGCAAAAAATCATCCGAAAATTAGATTCTATGAAACTTTTTGAAATTTAAGTTTCAGTCAAAAATCATAGTATATTATATACGAGTTTCGGTCAAAAAAATGAAATTTAATTGGGGATTATTTGAAATGATACGAGACTTTTCTGATCATTTTTATATGTTAAGAGGGAAGGTTATGATGGAAGTCCATGCAAAAAAATCATATGAAAACTAGATTCTATGAAACTTTTCGAAATGCAAGTTTCGGTCAAAATATCTTTATATATTATACACTAGTTTATACTAGTTTCGGTCAATAATCAAATTAAATCGGGGACTGTTCAAAATGATACGAAACTTATAATATCATTTATATAATTTACGAGGGAAGTTCATGATGGAAGTCCATGCAAAAAATCATATGAAAATTATATTCTATGAAACTTTTCGAAATGCAATTTTCGATCAAAAATCATAGTATATTATACACTAGTTTCGGTCCAAAAAATCAAATTTAATTGGTGATTATTTGAAATGCTACGATACTTTTCAGATCATTTATATATGTTAAGAGGGAAGGTTATGATGGAATACCATGCAAAAAAATCATATGAAAACTAGATTCTATGAAACATTTCGAAATGCAAGTTTCGGTCAAGATATCTTTATATATTATACACTAGTTTATACTAGTTTCGGTCAAAAATCAAATTAAATCGGGGACTGTTCGAAATGATACGAATAATCTAATATCATTTATATATTTTATGAGGGAAGGTTATGATGGAATTCCATGCAAAAAATCATCCAAAAATTAGATTCTATATCATAGTATATTATACACGAGTTTCGATCAAAAAAATGAAATTTAATTGGGGATTATTTGAAATGATACGAGACTTTTCTGATCATTTATATATGTTAAGAGGGAAGGTTATGATGGAAGTCCATGCAAAAAAATCATATGAAAACTAGATTCTATGAAACTTTTCGAAATGCAAGTTTCGGTCAAAATATCTTTATATATTATACACTAGTTTATACTAGTTTCGGTCAATAATCAAATTAAATCGGGGACTGTTCAAAATGATACGAAACTTATAATATCATTTATATAATTTACGAGGGAAGTTCATGATGGAAGTCCATGCAAAAAATCATATGAAAATTATATTCTATGAAACTTTTCGAAATGCAATTTTCGTTCAAAAATCATAGTATATTATACACTAGTTTCGGTCCAAAAAATCAAATTTAATTGGTGATTATTTGAAATGCTACGATACTTTTCAGATCATTTATATATGTTAAGAGGTAAGGTTATGATGGAATACCATGCAAAAAAATCATATGAAAACTAGATTCTATGAAACATTTCGAAATGCAAGTTTCGGTCAAAATATCTTTATATATTATACACTAGTTTATACTAGTTTCGGTCAAAAATCAAATTAAATCGGGGACTGTTCGAAATGATACGAATAATCTAATATCATTTATATATTTTATGAGGGAAGGTTATGATGGAATTCCATGCAAAAAATCATCCGAAAATTAGATTCTATATCATAGTATATTATACACGAGTTTCGGTCAAAAAAATGAAATTTAATTGGGGATTATTTGAAATGATACGAGACTTTTCTGATCATTTATATATGTTAAGAGGGAAGGTTATGATGGAAGTCCATGCAAAAAAATCATATGAAAACTAGATTCTATGAAACTTTTCGAAATGCAAGTTTCGGTCAAAATATCTTTATATATTATACACTAGTTTATACTAGTTTCGGTCATTAATCAAATTAAATCGGGGACTGTTCAAAATGATACGAAACTTATAATATCATTTATATAATTTACGAGGGAAGTTCATGATGGAAGTCCATGCAAAAAATCATATGAAAATTATATTCTATGAAACTTTTCGAAATGCAATTTTCGTTCAAAAATCATAGTATATTATAGACTAGTTTCGGTCCAAAAAATCAAATTTAATTGGTGATTATTTGAAATGCTACGATACTTTTCAGATCTTTTATATATGTTAAGAGGGAAGGTTATGATGGAATACCATGCAAAAAAATCATATGAAAACTAGATTCTATGAAACTTTTCGAAATGGAAGTTTCGGTCAAAATATCTTTATATATTATACACTAGTTTATACTAGTTTCGGTCAAAAATCAAATTAAATCGGGGACTGTTCGAAATGATACGAATAATCTAATATCATTTATATATTTTATTAGGGAAGGTTATGATGGAATTCCATGCAAAAAATCATCCGAAAATTAGATTCTATGAAACTTTTTGAAATTTAAGTTTCAGTCAAAAATCATAGTATATTATATACGAGTTTCGGTCAAAAAAATGAAATTTAATTGGGGATTATTTGAAATGATACGAGACTTTTCTGATCATTTTTATATGTTAAGAGGGAAGGTTATGATGGAAGTCCATGCAAAAAAATCATATGAAAACTAGATTCTATGAAACTTTTCGAAATGCAAGTTTCGGTCAAAATATCTTTATATATTATACACTAGTTTATACTAGTTTCGGTCAATAATCAAATTAAATCGGGGACTGTTCAAAATGATACGAAACTTATAATATCATTTATATAATTTACGAGGGAAGTTCATGATGGAAGTCCATGCAAAAAATCATATGAAAATTATATTCTATGAAACTTTTCGAAATGCAATTTTCGATCAAAAATCATAGTATATTATACACTAGTTTCGGTCCAAAAAATCAAATTTAATTGGTGATTATTTGAAATGCTACGATACTTTTCAGATCATTTATATATGTTAAGAGGGAAGGTTATGATGGAATACCATGCAAAAAAATCATATGAAAACTAGATTCTATGAAACATTTCGAAATGCAAGTTTCGGTCAAGATATCTTTATATATTATACACTAGTTTATACTAGTTTCGGTCAAAAATCAAATTAAATCGGGGACTGTTCGAAATGATACGAATAATCTAATATCATTTATATATTTTATGAGGGAAGGTTATGATGGAATTCCATGCAAAAAATCATCCGAAAATTAGATTCTATATCATAGTATATTATACACGAGTTTCGGTCAAAAAAATGAAATTTAATTGGGGATTATTTGAAATGATACGAGACTTTTCTGATCATTTATATATGTTAAGAGGGAAGGTTATGATGGAAGTCCATGCAAAAAAATCATATGAAAACTAGATTCTATGAAACTTTTCGAAATGCAAGTTTCGGTCAAAATATCTTTATATATTATACACTAGTTTATACTAGTTTCGGTCATTAATCAAATTAAATCGGGGACTGTTCAAAATGATACGAAACTTATAATATCATTTATATAATTTACGAGGGAAGTTCATGATGGAAGTCCATGCAAAAAATCATATGAAAATTATATTCTATGAAACTTTTCGAAATGCAATTTTCGTTCAAAAATCATAGTATATTATAGACTAGTTTCGGTCCAAAAAATCAAATTTAATTGGTGATTATTTGAAATGCTACGATACTTTTCAGATCTTTTATATATGTTAAGAGGGAAGGTTATGATGGAATACCATGCAAAAAAATCATATGAAAACTAGATTCTATGAAACTTTTCGAAATGGAAGTTTCGGTCAAAATATCTTTATATATTATACACTAGTTTATACTAGTTTCGGTCAAAAATCAAATTAAATCGGGGACTGTTCGAAATGATACGAATAATCTAATATCATTTATATATTTTATTAGGGAAGGTTATGATGGAATTCCATGCAAAAAATCATCCGAAAATTAGATTCTATGAAACTTTTTGAAATTTAAGTTTCAGTCAAAAATCATAGTATATTATATACGAGTTTCGGTCAAAAAAATGAAATTTAATTGGGGATTATTTGAAATGATACGAGACTTTTCTGATCATTTTTATATGTTAAGAGGGAAGGTTATGATGGAAGTCCATGCAAAAAAATCATATGAAAACTAGATTCTATGAAACTTTTCGAAATGCAAGTTTCGGTCAAAATATCTTTATATATTATACACTAGTTTATACTAGTTTCGGTCAATAATCAAATTAAATCGGGGACTGTTCAAAATGATACGAAACTTATAATATCATTTATATAATTTACGAGGGAAGTTCATGATGGAAGTCCATGCAAAAAATCATATGAAAATTATATTCTATGAAACTTTTCGAAATGCAATTTTCGATCAAAAATCATAGTATATTATACACTAGTTTCGGTCCAAAAAATCAAATTTAATTGGTGATTATTTGAAATGCTACGATACTTTTCAGATCATTTATATATGTTAAGAGGGAAGGTTATGATGGAATACCATGCAAAAAAATCATATGAAAACTAGATTCTATGAAACATTTCGAAATGCAAGTTTCGGTCAAGATATCTTTATATATTATACACTAGTTTATACTAGTTTCGGTCAAAAATCAAATTAAATCGGGGACTGTTCGAAATGATACGAATAATCTAATATCATTTATATATTTTATGAGGGAAGGTTATGATGGAATTCCATGCAAAAAATCATCCAAAAATTAGATTCTATATCATAGTATATTATACACGAGTTTCGATCAAAAAAATGAAATTTAATTGGGGATTATTTGAAATGATACGAGACTTTTCTGATCATTTATATATGTTAAGAGGGAAGGTTATGATGGAAGTCCATGCAAAAAAATCATATGAAAACTAGATTCTATGAAACTTTTCGAAATGCAAGTTTCGGTCAAAATATCTTTATATATTATACACTAGTTTATACTAGTTTCGGTCAATAATCAAATTAAATCAGGGACTGTTCAAAATGATACGAAACTTATAATATCATTTATATAATTTACGAGGGAAGTTCATGATGGAAGTCCATGCAAAAAATCATATGAAAATTATATTCTATGAAACTTTTCGAAATGCAATTTTCGTTCAAAAATCATAGTATATTATACACTAGTTTCGGTCCAAAAAATCAAATTTAATTGGTGATTATTTGAAATGCTACGATACTTTTCAGATCATTTATATATGTTAAGAGGTAAGGTTATGATGGAATACCATGCAAAAAAATCATATGAAAACTAGATTCTATGAAACATTTCGAAATGCAAGTTTCGGTCAAAATATCTTTATATATTATACACTAGTTTATACTAGTTTCGGTCAAAAATCAAATTAAATCGGGGACTGTTCGAAATGATACGAACAATCTAATATCATTTATATATTTTATGAGGGAAGGTTATGATGGAATTCCATGCAAAAAATCATCCGAAAATTAGATTCTATATCATAGTATATTATACACGAGTTTCGGTCAAAAAAATGAAATTTAATTGGGGATTATTTGAAATGATACGAGACTTTTCTGATCATTTATATATGTTAAGAGGGAAGGTTATGATGGAAGTCCATGCAAAAAAATCATATGAAAACTAGATTCTATGAAACTTTTCGAAATGCAAGTTTCGGTCAAAATATCTTTATATATTATACACTAGTTTATACTAGTTTCGGTCATTAATCAAATTAAATCGGGGACTGTTCAAAATGATACGAAACATATAATATCATTTATATAATTTACGAGGGAAGTTCATGATGGAAGTCCATGCAAAAAATCATATGAAAATTATATTCTATGAAACTTTTCGAAATGCAATTTTCGTTCAAAAATCATAGTATATTATAGACTAGTTTCGGTCCAAAAAATCAAATTTAATTGGTGATTATTTGAAATGCTACGATACTTTTCAGATCTTTTATATATGTTAAGAGGGAAGGTTATGATGGAATACCATGCAAAAAAATCATATGAAAACTAGATTCTATGAAACTTTTCGAAATGGAAGTTTCGGTCAAAATATCTTTATATATTATACACTAGTTTATATTAGTTTCGGTCAAAAATCAAATTAAATTTGGGACTGTTCGAAATGATACGAATAATCTAATATCATTTATATATTTTATTAGGGAAGGTTATGATGGAATTCCATGCAAAAAATCATCCGAAAATTAGATTCTATGAAACTTTTTGAAATTTAAGTTTCAGTCAAAAATCATAGTATATTATATACGAGTTTCGGTCAAAAAAATGAAATTTAATTGGGGATTATTTGAAATGATACGAGACTTTTCTGATCATTTTTATATGTTAAGAGGGAAGGTTATGATGGAAGTCCATGCAAAAAAATCATATGAAAACTAGATTCTATGAAACTTTTCGAAATGCAAGTTTCGGTCAAAATATCTTTATATATTATACACTAGTTTATACTAGTTTCGGTCAATAATCAAATTAAATCGGGGACTGTTCAAAATGATACGAAACTTATAATATCATTTATATAATTTACGAGGGAAGTTCATGATGGAAGTCCATGCAAAAAATCATATGAAAATTATATTCTATGAAACTTTTCGAAATGCAATTTTCGATCAAAAATCATAGTATTATACACTAGTTTCGGTCCAAAAAATCAAATTTAATTGGTGATTATTTGAAATGCTACGATACTTTTCAGATCATTTATATATGTTAAGAGGGAAGGTTATGATGGAATACCATGCAAAAAAATTATATGAAAACTAGATTCTATGAAACATTTCGAAATGCAAGTTTCGGTCAAGATATCTTTATATATTATACACTAGTTTATACTAGTTTCGGTCAAAAATCAAATTAAATCGGGGACTGTTCGAAATGATACGAATAATCTAATATCATTTATATATTTTATGAGGGAAGGTTATGATGGAATTCCATGCAAAAAATCATCCAAAAATTAGATTCTATATCATAGTATATTATACACGAGTTTCGATCAAAAAAATGAAATTTAATTGGGGATTATTTGAAATGATACGAGACTTTTCTGATCATTTATATATGTTAAGAGGGAAGGTTATGATGGAAGTCCATGCAAAAAAATCATATGAAAACTAGATTCTATGAAACTTTTCGAAATGCAAGTTTCGGTCAAAATATCTTTATATATTATACACTAGTTTATACTAGTTTCGGTCAATAATCAAATTAAATCGGGGACTGTTCAAAATGATACGAAACTTATAATATCATTTATATAATTTACGAGGGAAGTTCATGATGGAAGTCCATGCAAAAAATCATATGAAAATTATATTCTATGAAACTTTTCGAAATGCAATTTTCGTTCAAAAATCATAGTATATTATACACTAGTTTCGGTCCAAAAAATCAAATTTAATTGGTGATTATTTGAAATGCTACGATACTTTTCAGATCATTTATATATGTTAAGAGGTAAGGTTATGATGGAATACCATGCAAAAAAATCATATGAAAACTAGATTCTATGAAACATTTCGAAATGCAAGTTTCGGTCAAAATATCTTTATATATTATACACTAGTTTATACTAGTTTCGGTCAAAAATCAAATTAAATCGGGGACTGTTCGAAATGATACGAACAATCTAATATCATTTATATATTTTATGAGGGAAGGTTATGATGGAATTCCATGCAAAAAATCATCCGAAAATTAGATTCTATATCATAGTATATTATACACGAGTTTCGGTCAAAAAAATGAAATTTAATTGGGGATTATTTGAAATGATACGAGACTTTTCTGATCATTTATATATGTTAAGAGGGAAGGTTATGATGGAAGTCCATGCAAAAAAATCATATGAAAACTAGATTCTATGAAACTTTTCGAAATGCAAGTTTCGGTCAAAATATCTTTATATATTATACACTAGTTTATACTAGTTTCGGTCATTAATCAAATTAAATCGGGGACTGTTCAAAATGATACGAAACATATAATATCATTTATATAATTTACGAGGGAAGTTCATGATGGAAGTCCATGCAAAAAATCATATGAAAATTATATTCTATGAAACTTTTCGAAATGCAATTTTCGTTCAAAAATCATAGTATATTATAGACTAGTTTCGGTCCAAAAAATCAAATTTAATTGGTGATTATTTGAAATGCTACGATACTTTTCAGATCTTTTATATATGTTAAGAGGGAAGGTTATGATGGAATACCATGCAAAAAAATCATATGAAAACTAGATTCTATGAAACTTTTCGAAATGGAAGTTTCGGTCAAAATATCTTTATATATTATACACTAGTTTATACTAGTTTCGGTCAAAAATCAAATTAAATTTGGGACTGTTCGAAATGATACGAATAATCTAATATCATTTATATATTTTATTAGGGAAGGTTATGATGGAATTCCATGCAAAAAATCATCCGAAAATTAGATTCTATGAAACTTTTTGAAATTTAAGTTTCAGTCAAAAATCATAGTATATTATATACGAGTTTCGGTCAAAAAAATGAAATTTAATTGGGGATTATTTGAAATGATACGAGACTTTTCTGATCATTTTTATATGTTAAGAGGGAAGGTTATGATGGAAGTCCATGCAAAAAAATCATATGAAAACTAGATTCTATGAAACTTTTCGAAATGCAAGTTTCGGTCAAAATATCTTTATATATTATACACTAGTTTATACTAGTTTCGGTCAATAATCAAATTAAATCGGGGACTGTTCAAAATGATACGAAACTTATAATATCATTTATATAATTTACGAGGGAAGTTCATGATGGAAGTCCATGCAAAAAATCATATGAAAATTATATTCTATGAAACTTTTCGAAATGCAATTTTCGATCAAAAATCATAGTATATTATACACTAGTTTCGGTCCAAAAAATCAAATTTAATTGGTGATTATTTGAAATGCTACGATACTTTTCAGATCATTTATATATGTTAAGAGGGAAGGTTATGATGGAATACCATGCAAAAAAATCATATGAAAACTAGATTCTATGAAACATTTCGAAATGCAAGTTTCGGTCAAGATATCTTTATATATTATACACTAGTTTATACTAGTTTCGGTCAAAAATCAAATTAAATCGGGGACTGTTCGAAATGATACGAATAATCTAATATCATTTATATATTTTATGAGGGAAGGTTATGATGGAATTCCATGCAAAAAATCATCCAAAAATTAGATTCTATATCATAGTATATTATACACGAGTTTCGATCAAAAAAATGAAATTTAATTGGGGATTATTTGAAATGATACGAGACTTTTCTGATCATTTATATATGTTAAGAGGGAAGGTTATGATGGAAGTCCATGCAAAAAAATCATATGAAAACTAGATTCTATGAAACTTTTCGAAATGCAAGTTTCGGTCAAAATATCTTTATATATTATACACTAGTTTATACTAGTTTCGGTCAATAATCAAATTAAATCGGGGACTGTTCAAAATGATACGAAACTTATAATATCATTTATATAATTTACGAGGGAAGTTCATGATGGAAGTCCATGCAAAAAATCATATGAAAATTATATTCTATGAAACTTTTCGAAATGCAATTTTCGTTCAAAAATCATAGTATATTATACACTAGTTTCGGTCCAAAAAATCAAATTTAATTGGTGATTATTTGAAATGCTACGATACTTTTCAGATCATTTATATATGTTAAGAGGTAAGGTTATGATGGAATACCATGCAAAAAAATCATATGAAAACTAGATTCTATGAAACATTTCGAAATGCAAGTTTCGGTCAAAATATCGTTATATATTATACACTAGTTTATACTAGTTTCGGTCAAAAATCAAATTAAATCGGGGACTGTTCGAAATGATACGAACAATCTAATATCATTTATATATTTTATGAGGGAAGGTTATGATGGAATTCCATGCAAAAAATCATCCGAAAATTAGATTCTATATCATAGTATATTATACACGAGTTTCGGTCAAAAAAATGAAATTTAATTGGGGATTATTTGAAATGATACGAGACTTTTCTGATCATTTATATATGTTAAGAGGGAAGGTTATGATGGAAGTCCATGCAAAAAAATCATATGAAAACTAGATTCTATGAAACTTTTCGAAATGCAAGTTTCGGTCAAAATATCTTTATATATTATACACTAGTTTATACTAGTTTCGTTCAATAATCAAATTAAATCGGGGACTGTTCAAAATGATACGAAACTTATAATATCATTTATATAATTTACGAGGGAAGTTCATGATGGAAGTCCATGCAAAAAATCATATGATCATTATATTCTATGAAACTTTTCGAAATGCAATTTTCGTTCAAAAATCATAGTATATTATACACTAGTTTCGGTCCAAAAAATCAAATTTAATTGGTGATTATTTAAAATGCTACGATACTTTTCAGATCATTTATATATGTTAAGAGGGAAGGTTATGATGGAATACCATGCAAAAAAATCATATGAAAACTAGATTCTATGAAACTTTTCGAAATGGATGTTTCGGTCAAAATATCTTTATATATTATACACTAGTTTATACTAGTTTCGGTCAAAAATCAAATTAAATCGGGGACTGTTCGAAATGATACGAATAATCTAATATCATTTATATATTTTATGAGGGAAGGTTATGATGGAATTCCATGCAAAAAATCATCCGAAAATTAGATTCTATGAAACTTTTTGAAATTTAAGTTTCGGTCAAAAATCATAGTATATTATACACGAGTTTCGGTCAAAAAAATGAAATTTAATTGGGGATTATTTGAAATGATACGAGACTTTTCTGATCATTTATATATGTTAAGAGGGAAGGTTATGATGGAAGTCCATGCAAAAAAATCATATGAAAACTAGATTCTATGAAACTTTTTGAAATGCAAGTTTCGGTCAAAATATCTTTATATATTATACACTAGTTTATACTAGTTTCGGTCATTAATCAAATTAAATCGGGGACTGTTCAATTTGATACGAAACTTATAATATCATTTATATAATTTACGAGGGAAGTTCATGATGGAAGTCCATGCAAAAAATCATATGAAAATTATATTCTATGAAACTTTTCGAAATGCAATTTTCGTTCAAAAATCATAGTATATTATAGACTAGTTTCGGTCCAAAAAATCAAATTTAATTGGTGATTATTTGAAATGCTACGATACTTTTCAGATCTTTTATATATGTTAAGAGGGAAGGTTATGATGGAATACCATGCAAAAAAATCATATGAAAACTAGATTCTATGAAACTTTTCGAAATGGAAGTTTCGGTCAAAATATCTTTATATATTATACACTAGTTTATACTAGTTTCGGTCAAAAATCAAATTAAATTTGGGACTGTTCGAAATGATACGAATAATCTAATATCATTTATATATTTTATTAGGGAAGGTTATGATGGAATTCCATGCAAAAAATCATCCGAAAATTAGATTCTATGAAACTTTTTGAAATTTAAGTTTCAGTCAAAAATCATAGTATATTATATACGAGTTTCGGTCAAAAAAATGAAATTTAATTGGGGATTATTTGAAATGATACGAGACTTTTCTGATCATTTTTATATGTTAAGAGGGAAGGTTATGATGGAAGTCCATGCAAAAAAATCATATGAAAACTAGATTCTATGAAACTTTTCGAAATGCAAGTTTCGGTCAAAATATCTTTATATATTATACACTAGTTTATACTAGTTTCGGTCAATAATCAAATTAAATCGGGGACTGTTCAAAATGATACGAAACTTATAATATCATTTATATAATTTACGAGGGAAGTTCATGATGGAAGTCCATGCAAAAAATCATATGAAAATTATATTCTATGAAACTTTTCGAAATGCAATTTTCGATCAAAAATCATAGTATATTATACACTAGTTTCGGTCCAAAAAATAAAATTTAATTGGTGATTATTTGAACTGCTACGATACTTTTCAGATCATTTATATATGTTAAGAGGGAAGGTTATGATGGAATACCATGCAAAAAAATCATATGAAAACTAGATTCTATGAAACTTTTCGAAATGGAAGTTTCGGTCAAAATATCTTTATATATTATACACTAGTTTATACTAGTTTCGGTCAAAAATCAAATTAAATTTGGGACTGTTCGAAATGATACGAATAATCTAATATCATTTATATATTTTATTAGGGAAGGTTATGATGGAATTCCATGCAAAAAATCATCCGAAAATTAGATTCTATGAAACTTTTTGAAATTTAAGTTTCAGTCAAAAATCATAGTATATTATACACGAGTTTCGGTCAAAAAATGAAATTTAATTGGGGATTATTTGAAATGATACGAGACTTTTCTGATCATTTATATATGTTAAGAGGGAAGGTTATGATGGAAGTCCATGCAAAAAAATCATATGAAAACTAGATTCTATGAAACTTTTCGAAATGCAAGTTTCGGTCAAAATATCTTTATATATTATACACTAGTTTGTACTAGTTTCGGTCAATAATCAAATTAAATCGGGGACTGTTCAAAATGATACGAAACTTCTAATATCGTTTATATAATTTACGAGGGAAGTTCATGATGGAAGTCCATGCAAAAAATCATATGAAAATTATATTCTATGAAACTTTTCGAAATGCAATTTTCGTTCAAAAATCATAGTATATTATACACTAGTTTCGGTCCAAAAAATCAAATTTAATTGGTGATTATTTGAAATGCTACGATACTTTTCAGATCATTTATATATGTTAAGAGGGAAGGTTATGATGGAATACCATGCAAAAAAATCATATGAAAACTAGATTCTATGAAACTTTTCGAAATGGAAGTTTCGGTCAAAATATCTTTATATATTATACACTAGTTTATACTAGTTTCGGTCAAAAATCAAATTAAATCGGGGACTGTTTGAAATGATACGAATAATCTAATATCATTTATATATTTTATGAGGGAAGGTTATGATGGAATTCCATGCAAAAAATCATCCGAAAATTAGATTCTATGAAATTTTTTGAAATTTAAGTTTCGGTCAAAAATCATAGTATATTATACACGAGTTTCGGTCAAAAAAATGAAATTTAATTGGGGATTATTTGAAATGATGTGAGACTTTTCTGATCATTTATATATGTTAAGAGGGAAGGTTATGATGGAAGTCCATGCAAAAAAATCATATGAAAACTAGATTCTATGAAACTTTTCGAAATGCAAGTTTCGGTCAAAATATCTTTATATATTATACACTAGTGTATACTAGTTTCGGTCAATAATCAAATTAAATCGGGGACTGTTCAAAATGATACGAAACTTATAATATCATTTATATAATTTACGAGGGAAGTTCATGATGGAAGTACATGCAAGAAATCATATGAAAATTATATTCTATGAAACTTTTCGAAATGCAATTTTCGTTCAAAAATCATAGTATATTATACACTAGTTTCGGTCCAAAAAATCAAATTTAATTGGTGATTATTTGAAATGCTACGATACTTTTCAGTTCTTTTATATATGTTAAGAGGGAAGGTTATGATGGAATACCATGCAAAAAAATCATATGAAAACTAGATTCTATGAAACTTTTCGAAATGGAAGTTTCGGTCAAAATATCTTTATATATTATACACTAGTTTATACTAGTTTCGGTCAAAAATCAAATTAAATCGGGGACTGTTCGAAATGATACGAATAATCTAATATCATTTATATATTTTATGAGGGAAGGTTATGATGGAATTCCATGCAAAAAATCATCCGAAAATTAGATTCTATGAAACTTTTTGAAATTTAAGTTTCGGTCAAAAATCATAGTATATTATACACGAGTTTCGGTCAAAAAAATGAAATTTAATTGGGGATTATTTGAAATGATGCGAGACTTTTCTGATCATTTATATATGTTAAGAGGGAAGGTTATGATGGAAGTCCATGCAAAAAAATCATATGAAAACTAGATTCTATGAAACTTTTCGAAATGCAAGTTTCGGTCAAAATATCTTTATATATTATACACTAGTTTATATTAGTTTCGGTCAATAATCAAATTAAATCGGGGACTGTTCAAAATGATACGAAACTTATAATATCATTTATATAATTTACGATGGAAGTTCATGATGGAAGTCCATGCAAAAAATCATATGAAAATTATATTCTTTGAAACTTTTCGAAATGCAATTTTCGTTCAAAAATCATAGTATATTATACACTAGTTTCGGTCCAAAAAATCAAATTTAATTGGTGATTATTTGAAATGCTACGATACTTTTCAGATCATTTATATATGTTAAGAGGGAAGGTTATGATGGAATACCATGCAAAAAAATCATATGAAAACTAGATTCTATGAAACTTTTCGAAATGGAAGTTTCGGTCAAAATATCTTTATATATTATACACTAGTTTATACTAGTTTTGGTCAAAAATCAAATTAAATCGGGGACTGTTCGAAATGATACGAATAATCTAATATCATTTATATATTTTATGAGGGAAGGTTATGATGGAATTCCATGCAAAAAATCATCCGAAAATTAGATTCTATGAAATTTTTTGAAATTTAAGTTTCGGTCAAAAATCATATTATATTATACACGAGTTTTGGTCAAAAAAATGAAATTTAATTGGGGATTATTTGAAATGATGCGAGACTTTTCTGATCATTTATATATGTTAAGAGGGAAGGTTATGATGGAAGTCCATGCAAAAAAATCATATGAAAACTAGATTCTATGAAACTTTTCGAAATGCAAGTTTCAGTCAAAATATCTTTATATATTATACACTAGTTTATACTAGTTTCGGTCAATAATCAAATTAAATCGGGGACTGTTCAAAATGATACGAATAATCTAATATCATTTATATATTTTATGAGGGAAGGTTATGATGGAATTCCATGCAAAAAATCATCCGAAAATTAGATTCTATGAAACTTTTTGATATTTAAGTTTCGGTCAAAAATCATAGTATATTATACACGAGTTTCGGTCAAAAAAATGAAATTTAATTGGGGATTATTTGAAATGATGCGAGACTTTTCTGATCATTTATATATGTTAAGAGGGAAGGTTATGATGGAAGTCCATGTAAAAAAATCATATGAAAACTAGATTCTATGAAACTTTTCGAAATGCAAGTTTCGGTCAAAATATCTTTATATATTATACACTAGTTTATACTAGTTTCGGTCAAAAATCAAATTAAATTGGGGACTGTTCGAAATGATACGAATAATCTAATATCATTTATATATTTTATGAGGGAAGGTTATGATGGAATTCCATGCAAAAAATCATCCGAAAATTAGATTCTATGAAACTTTTTGATATTTAAGTTTCGGTCAAAAATCATAGTATATTATACACGAGTTTCGGTCAAAAAAATGAAATTTAATTGGGGATTATTTGAAATGATGCGAGACTTTTCTGATCATTTATATATGTTAAGAGGGAAGGTTATGATGGAAGTCCATGTAAAAAAATCATATGAAAACTAGATTCTATGAAACTTTTCGAAATGCAAGTTTCGGTCAAAATATCTTTATATATTATACACTAGTTTATACTAGTTTCGGTCAATAATCAAATTAAATCGGGGACTGTTCAAAATGATACGAAACTTATAATATCATTTATATAATTTACGATGGAAGTTCATGATGGAAGTCCATGCAAAAAATCATATGAAAATTATATTCTATGAAACTTTTCGAAATGCAATTTTCGGTCAAAAATCATAGTATATTATACACTAGTTTCGGTCCAAAAAATCAAATTTAATTGGTGATTATTTGAAATGCTACGATACTTTTCAGATCATTTATATATGTTAAGAGGGAAGGTTATGATGGAATACCATGCAAAAAAATCATATGAAAACTAGATTCTATGAAACATTTCGAAATGGAAGTTTCGGTCAAAATATCTTTATATATTATACACTAGTTTATACTAGTTTCGGTCAAAAATCAAATTAAATCGGGGACTGTTCGAAATGATACGAATAATCTAATATCATTTATATATTTTATGAGGGAAGGTTATGATGGAATTCCATGCAAAAAATCATCCGAAAATTAGATTCTATGAAACTTTTTGAAATTTAAGTTTCGGTCAAAAATCATAGTATATTATACACGAGTTTCGGTCAAAAAAATGAAATTTAATTGGGGATTATTTGAAATGATGCGAGACTTTTCTGATCATTTATATATGTTAAGAGGGAAGGTTATGATGGAAGTCCATGCAAAAAAATCATATGAAAACTAGATTCTATGAAACTTTTCGAAATGCAAGTTTCGGTCAAAATATCTTTATATATTATACACTAGTTTATATTAGTTTCGGTCAATAATCAAATTAAATCGGGGACTGTTCAAAATGATACGAAACTTATAATATCATTTATATAATTTACGATGGAAGTTCATGATGGAAGTCCATGCAAAAAATCATATGAAAATTATATTCTATGAAACTTTTCGAAATGCAATTTTCGTTCAAAAATCATAGTATATTATACACTAGTTTCGGTCCAAAAAATCAAATTTAATTGGTGATTATTTGAAATGCTACGATACTTTTCAGATCTTTTATATATGTTAAGAGGGAAGGTTATGATGGAATACCATGCAAAAAAATCATATGAAAACTAGATTCTATGAAACTTTTCGAAATGGAAGTTTCGGTCAAAATATCTTTATATATTATACACTAGTTTATACTAGTTTCGGTCAAAAATCAAATTAAATCGGGGACTGTTCGAAATGATACGAATAATCTAATATCATTTATATATTTTATGAGGGAAGGTTATGATGGAATTCCATGCAAAAAATCATCCGAAAATTAGATTCTATGAAACTTTTTGATATTTAAGTTTCGGTCAAAAATCATAGTATATTATACACGAGTTTCGGTCAAAAAAATGAAATTTAATTGGGGATTATTTGAAATGATGCGAGACTTTTCTGATCATTTATATATGTTAAGAGGGAAGGTTATGATGGAAGTCCATGTAAAAAAATCATATGAAAACTAGATTCTATGAAACTTTTCGAAATGGAAGTTTCGGTCAAAATATCTTTATATATTATACACTAGTTTATACTAGTTTCGGTCAATAATCAAATTAAATCGGGGACTGTTCAAAATGATACGAAACTTATAATATCATTTATATAATTTACGATGGAAGTTCATGATGGAAGTCCATGCAAAAAATCATATGAAAATTATATTCTATGAAACTTTTCGAAATGCAATTTTCGGTCAAAAATCATAGTATATTATACACTAGTTTCGGTCCAAAAAATCAAATTTAATTGGTGATTATTTGAAATGCTACGATACTTTTCAGATCATTTATATATGTTAAGAGGGAAGGTTATGATGGAATACCATGCAAAAAAATCATATGAAAACTAGATTCTATGAAACATTTCGAAATGGAAGTTTCGGTCAAAATATCTTTATATATTATACACTAGTTTATACTAGTTTCGGTCAAAAATCAAATTAAATCGGGGACTGTTCGAAATGATACGAATAATCTAATATCATTTATATATTTTATGAGGGAAGGTTATGATGGAATTCCATGCAAAAAATCATCCGAAAATTAGATTCTATGAAACTTTTTGAAATTTAAGTTTCGGTCAAAAATCATAGTATATTATACACGAGTTTCGGTCAAAAAAATGAAATTTAATTGGGGATTATTTGAAATGATGCGAGACTTTTCTGATCATTTATATATGTTAAGAGGGAAGGTTATGATGGAAGTCCATGCAAAAAAATCATATGAAAACTAGATTCTATGAAACTTTTCGAAATGCAAGTTTCGGTCAAAATATCTTTATATATTATACACTAGTTTATATTAGTTTCGGTCAATAATCAAATTAAATCGGGGACTGTTCAAAATGATACGAAACTTATAATATCATTTATATAATTTACGATGGAAGTTCATGATGGAAGTCCATGCAAAAAATCATATGAAAATTATATTCTATGAAACTTTTCGAAATGCAATTTTCGTTCAAAAATCATAGTATATTATACACTAGTTTCGGTCCAAAAAATCAAATTTAATTGGTGATTATTTGAAATGCTACGATACTTTTCAGATCTTTTATATATGTTAAGAGGGAAGGTTATGATGGAATACCATGCAAAAAAATCATATGAAAACTAGATTCTATGAAACTTTTCGAAATGGAAGTTTCGGTCAAAATATCTTTATATATTATACACTAGTTTATACTAGTTTCGGTCAAAAATCAAATTAAATCGGGGACTGTTCGAAATGATACGAATAATCTAATATCATTTATATATTTTATGAGGGAAGGTTATGATGGAATTCCATGCAAAAAATCATCCGAAAATTAGATTCTATGAAACTTTTTGATATTTAAGTTTCGGTCAAAAATCATAGTATATTATACACGAGTTTCGGTCAAAAAAATGAAATTTAATTGGGGATTATTTGAAATGATGCGAGACTTTTCTGATCATTTATATATGTTAAGAGGGAAGGTTATGATGGAAGTCCATGTAAAAAAATCATATGAAAACTAGATTCTATGAAACTTTTCGAAATGCAAGTTTCGGTCAAAATATCTTTATATATTATACACTAGTTTATACTAGTTTCGGTCAATAATCAAATTAAATCGGGGACTGTTCAAAATGATACGAAACTTATAATATCATTTATATAATTTACGATGGAAGTTCATGATGGAAGTCCATGCAAAAAATCATATGAAAATTATATTCTATGAAACTTTTCGAAATGCAATTTTCGGTCAAAAATCATAGTATATTATACACTAGTTTCGGTCCAAAAAATCAAATTTAATTGGTGATTATTTGAAATGCTACGATACTTTTCAGATCATTTATATATGTTAAGAGGGAAGGTTATGATGGAATACCATGCAAAAAAATCATATGAAAACTAGATTCTATGAAACATTTCGAAATGGAAGTTTCGGTCAAAATATCTTTATATATTATACACTAGTTTATACTAGTTTCGGTCAAAAATCAAATTAAATCGGGGACTGTTCGAAATGATACGAATAATCTAATATCATTTATATATTTTATGAGGGAAGGTTATGATGGAATTCCATGCAAAAAATCATCCGAAAATTAGATTCTATGAAACTTTTTGAAATTTAAGTTTCGGTCAAAAATCATAGTATATTATACACGAGTTTCGGTCAAAAAAATGAAATTTAATTGGGGATTATTTGAAATGATGCGAGACTTTTCTGATCATTTATATATGTTAAGAGGGAAGGTTATGATGGAAGTCCATGCAAAAAAATCATATGAAAACTAGATTCTATGAAACTTTTCGAAATGCAAGTTTCGGTCAAAATATCTTTATATATTATACACTAGTTTATATTAGTTTCGGTCAATAATCAAATTAAATCGGGGACTGTTCAAAATGATACGAAACTTATAATATCATTTATATAATTTACGATGGAAGTTCATGATGGAAGTCCATGCAAAAAATCATATGAAAATTATATTCTTTGAAACTTTTCGAAATGCAATTTTCGTTCAAAAATCATAGTATATTATACACTAGTTTCGGTCCAAAAAATCAAATTTAATTGGTGATTATTTGAAATGCTACGATACTTTTCAGATCATTTATATATGTTAAGAGGGAAGGTTATGATGGAATACCATGCAAAAAAATCATATGAAAACTAGATTCTATGAAACTTTTCGAAATGGAAGTTTCGGTCAAAATATCTTTATATATTATACACTAGTTTATACTAGTTTCGGTCAAAAATCAAATTAAATTGGGGACTGTTCGAAATGATACGAATAATCTAATATCATTTATATATTTTATGAGGGAAGGTTATGATGGAATTCCATGCAAAAAATCATCCGAAAATTAGATTCTATGAAATTTTTTGATATTTAAGTTTCGGTCAAAAATCATAGTATATTATACACGAGTTTCGGTCAAAAAAATGAAATTTAATTGGGGATTATTTGAAATGATGCGAGACTTTTCTGATCATTTATATATGTTAAGAGGGAAGGTTATGATGGAAGTCCATGCAAAAAAATCATATGAAAACTAGATTCTATGAAACTTTACGAAATGCAAGTTTCGGTCAAAATATCTTTATATATTATACACTAGTTTATACTAGTTTCGGTCAATAATCAAATTAAATCGGGGACTGTTCAAAATGATACGAAACTTATAATATCATTTATATAATTTACGATGGAAGTTCATGATGGAAGTCCATGCAAAAAATCATATGAAAATTATATTCTATGAAACTTTTCGAAATGCAATTTTCGTTCAAAAATCATAGTATATTATACACTAGTTTCGGTCCAAAAAATCAAATTTAATTGGTGATTATTTGAAATGCTACGATACTTTTCAGATCATTTATATATGTTAAGAGGGAAGGTTATGATGGAATACCATGCAAAAAAATCATATGAAAACTAGATTCTATGAAACATTTCGAAATGGAAGTTTCGGTCAAAATATCTTTATATATTATACACTAGTTTATACTAGTTTCGGTCAAAAATCAAATTAAATCGGGGACTGTTCGAAATGATACGAATAATCTAATATCATTTATATATTTTATGAGGGAAGGTTATGATGGAATTCCATGCAAAAAATCATCCGAAAATTAGATTCTATGAAACTTTTTGAAATTTAAGTTTCGGTCAAAAATCATAGTATATTATACACGAGTTTCGGTCAAAAAAATGAAATTTAATTGGGGATTATTTGAAATGATGCGAGACTTTTCTGATCATTTATATATGTTAAGAGGGAAGGTTATGATGGAAGTCCATGCAAAAAAATCATATGAAAACTAGATTCTATGAAACTTTTCGAAATGCAAGTTTCGGTCAAAATATCTTTATATATTATACACTAGTTTATACTAGTTTCGGTCAATAATCAAATTAAATCGGGGACTGTTCAAAATGATACGAAACTTATAATATCATTTATATAATTTACGATGGAAGTTCATGATGGAAGTCCATGTAAAAAATCATATGAAAATTATATTCTATGAAACTTTTCGAAATGCAATTTTCGTTCAAAAATCATAGTATATTATACACTAGTTTCGGTCCAAAAAATCAAATTTAATTGGTGATTATTTTAAATGCTACGATACTTTTCAGATCTTTTATATATGTTAAGAGGGAAGGTTATGATGGAATACCATGCAAAAAAATCATATGAAAACTAGATTCTATGAAACTTTTCGAAATGGAAGTTTCGGTCAAAATATCTTTATATATTATACACTAGTTTATACTAGTTTCGGTCAAAAATCAAATTAAATTGGGGACTGTTCGAAATGATACGAATATTCTAATATCATTTATATATTTTATGAGGGAAGGTTATGATGGAATTCCATGCAAAAAATCATCCGAAAATTAGATTCTATGAAACTTTTTGATATTTAAGTTTCGGTCAAAAATCATAGTATATTATACACGAGTTTTGGTCAAAAAAATGAAATTTAATTGGGGATTATTTGAAATGATACGAGACTTTTCTGATCATTTATATATGTTAAGAGGGAAGGTTATGATGGAAGTCCATGCAAAAAAATCATATGAAAACTAGATTCTATGAAACTTTTCGAAATGCAAGTTTCGGTCAAAATATCTTTATATATTATACACTAGTTTATACTAGTTTCGGTCAATAATCAAATTAAATCGGGGACTGTTAAAAATGATACGAAACTTATAATATCATTTATATAATTTACGATGGAAGTTCATGATGGAAGTCCATGCAAAAAATCATATGAAAATTATATTCTATGAAACTTTTCGAAATGCAATTTTCGTTCAAAAATCATAGTATATTATACACTAGTTTCGGTCCAAAAAATCAAATTTAATTGGTGATTATTTGAAATGCTACGATACTTTTCAGATCATTTATATATGTTAAGAGGGAAGGTTATGATGGAATACCATGCAAAAAAATCATATGAAAACTAGATTCTATGAAACTTTTCGAAATGGAAGTTTCGGTCAAAATATCTTTATATATTATACACTAGTTTATACTAGTTTCGGTCAAAAATCAAATTAAATCGGGGACTGTTCGAAATGATACGAATAATCTAATATCATTTATATATTTTATGAGGGAAGGTTATGATGGAATTCCATGCAAAAAATCAATCGAAAATTAGATTCTATGAAACTTTTTGAAATTTAAGTTTCGGTGAAAAATCATAGTATATTATACACGAGTTTCGGTCAAAAAAATGAAATTTAATTGGGGATTATTTGAAATGATGCGAGACTTTTCTGATCATTTATATATGTTAAGAGGGAAGGTTATGATGGAAGTCCATGCAAAAAAATCATATGAAAACTAGATTCTATGAAACTTTTCGAAATGCAAGTTTCGGTCAAAATATCTTTATATATTATACACTAGTTTATACTAGTTTCGGTCAATAATCAAATTAAATCGGGGACTGTTCAAAATGATACGAAACTTATAATATCATTTATATAATTTACGATGGAAGTTCATGATGGAAGTCCATGCAAAAAATCATATGAAAATTATATTCTATGAAACTTTTCGAAATGCAATTTTCGTTCAAAAATCATAGTATATTATACACTAGTTTCGTACCAAAAAATCAAATTTAATTGGTGATTATTTGAAATGCTACGATACTTTTCAGATCATTTATATATGTTAAGAGGGAAGGTTATGATGGAATACCATGCAAAAAAATCATATGAAAACTAGATTCTATGAAACTTTTCGAAATGGAAGTTTCGGTCAAAATATCTTTATATATTATACACTAGTTTATACTAGTTTCGGTCAAAAATCAAATTAAATTGGGGACTGTTCGAAATGATACGAATAATCTAATATCATTTATATATTTTATGAGGGAAGGTTATGATGGAATTCCATGCAAAAAATCATCCGAAAATTAGATTCTATGAAACTTTTTGAAATTTAAGTTTCGGTCAAAAATCATAGTATATTATACACGAGTTTTGGTCAAAAAAATGAAATTTAATTGGGGATTATTTGAAATGATACGAGACTTTTCTGATCATTTATATATGTTAAGAGGGAAGGTTATGATGGAAGTCCATGCAAAAAAATCATATGAAAACTGGATTCTATGAAACTTTTCGAAATGCAGGTTTCGGTCAAAATATATTTATATATTATACCCTAGTTTATACTAGTTTCGGTCAATAATCAAATTAAATCGGGGACTGTTCAAAATGATACGAAACTTCTAATATCATTTATATAATTTACGAGAGAAGGTCATGATGGAAGTCCATGCAAAAAATCATATGAAAATTATATTCTATGAAACTTTTCGAAATGCAATTTTCGTTCAAAAATCATAGTATATTATACACTAGTTTCGTACCAAAAAATCAAATTTAATTGGTGATTATTTGAAATGCTACGATACTTTTCAGATCATTTATATATGTTAAGAGGGAAGGTTATGATGGAATACCATGCAAAAAAATCATATGAAAACTAGATTCTATGAAACTTTTCGAAATGGAAGTTTCGGTCAAAATATCTTTATATATTATACACTAGTTTATACTAGTTTCGGTCAAAAATCAAATTAAATTGGGGACTGTTCGAAATGATACGAATAATCTAATATCATTTATATATTTTATGAGGGAAGGTTATGATGGAATTCCATGCAAAAAATCATCCGAAAATTAGATTCTATGAAACTTTTTGAAATTTAAGTTTCGGTCAAAAATCATAGTATATTATACACGAGTTTTGGTCAAAAAAATGAAATTTAATTGGGGATTATTTGAAATGATACGAGACTTTTCTGATCATTTATATATGTTAAGAGGGAAGGTTATGATGGAAGTCCATGCAAAAAAATCATATGAAAACTAGATTCTATGAAACTTTTCGAAATGCAAGTTTCGGTCAAAATATCTTTATATATTATACACTAGTTTATACTAGTTTCGGTCAATAATCAAATTAAATCGGGGACTGTTCAAAATGATACGAAACTTATAATATCATTTATATAATTTACGAGGGAAGTTCATGATGGAAGTCCATGCAAAAAATCATATGAAAATTATATTCTATGAAACTTTTCGAAATGCAATTTTCGTTCAAAAATCATAGTATATTATACACTAGTTTCGGTCCAAAAAATCAAATTTAATTGGTGATTATTTGAAATGCTACGATACTTTTCAGATCTTTTATATATGTTAAGAGGGAAGGTTATGATGGAATACCATGCAAAAAAATCATATGAAAACTAGATTCTATGAAACTTTTCGAAATGGAAGTTTCGGTCAAAATATCTTTATATATTATACACTAGTTTATACTAGTTTCGATCAAAAATCAAATTAAATCGGGGACTGTTCGAAATGATACGAATAATCTAATATCATTTATATATTTTATGAGGGAAGGTTATGATGGAATTCCATGCAAAAAATCAATCGAAAATTAGATTCTATGAAACTTTTTGAAATTTAAGTTTCGGTCAAAAATCATAGTATATTATACACGAGTTTCGGTCAAAAAAATGAAATTTAATTGGGGATTATTTGAAATGATGCGAGACTTTTCTGATCATTTATATATGTTAAGAGGGAAGGTTATGATGGAAGTCCATGCAAAAAAATCATATGAAAACTAGATTCTATGAAACTTTTCGAAATGCAAGTTTCGGTCAAAATATCTTTATATATTATACACTAGTTTATACTAGTTTCGGTCAATAATCAAATTAAATCGGGGACTGTTCAAAATGATACGAAACTTATAATATCATTTATATAATTTACGATGGAAGTTCATGATGGAAGTCCATGCAAAAAATCATATGAAAATTATATTCTATGAAACTTTTCGAAATGCAATTTTCGTTCAAAAATCATAGTATATTATACACTAGTTTCGTACCAAAAAATCAAATTTAATTGGTGATTATTTGAAATGCTACGATACTTTTCAGATCATTTATATATGTTAAGAGGGAAGGTTATGATGGAATACCATGCAAAAAAATCATATGAAACCTAGATTCTATGAAACTTTACGAAATGGAAGTTTCGGTCAAAATATCTTTATATATTATACACTAGTTTATACTAGTTTCGGTCAAAAATCAAATTAAATCGGGGACTGTTCGAAATGATACGAATAATCTAATATCATTTATATATTTTATGAGGGAAGGTTATGATGGAATTCCATGCAAAAAATCATCCGAAAATTAGATTCTATGAAACTTTTTGAAATTTAAGTTTCGGTCAAAAATCATAGTATATTATACACGAGTTTTGGTCAAAAAAATGAAATTTAATTGGGGATTATTTGAAATGATACGAGACTTTTCTGATCATTTATATATGTTAAGAGGGAAGGTTATGATGGAAGTCCATGCAAAAAAATCATATGAAAACTGGATTCTATGAAACTTTTCGAAATGCAGGTTTCGGTCAAAATATATTTATATATTATACCCTAGTTTATACTAGTTTCGGTCAATAATCAAATTAAATCGGGGACTGTTCAAAATGATACGAAACTTCTAATATCATTTATATAATTTACGAGGGAAGGTCATGATGGAAGTCCATGCAAAAAATCATATGAAAATTATATTCTATGAAACTTTTCGAAATGCAATTTTCGTTCAAAAATCATAGTATATTATACACTAGTTTCGGTCCAAAAAATCAAATTTAATTGGTGATTATTTGAAATGCTACGATACTTTTCAGATCTTTTATATATGTTAAGAGGGAAGGTTATGATGGAATACCATGCAAAAAAATCATATGAAAACTAGATTCTATGAAACTTTTCGAAATGGAAGTTTCGGTCAAAATATCTTTATATATTATACACTAGTTTATACTAGTTTCGGTCAAAAATCAAATTAAATCGGGGACTGTTCGAAATGATACGAATAATCTAATATCATTTATATATTTTATGAGGGAAGGTCATGATGGAATTCCATGCAAAAAATCAATCGAAAATTAGATTCTATGAAACTTTTTGAAATTTAAGTTTCGGTCAAAAATCATAGTATATTATACACGAGTTTCGGTCAAAAAAATGAAATTTAATTGGGGATTATTTGAAATGATGCGAGACTTTTCTGATCATTTATATATGTTAAGAGGGAAGGTTATGATGGAAGTCCATGCAAAAAAATCATATGAAAACTAGATTCTATGAAACTTTTCGAAATGCAGGTTTCGGTCAAAATATCTTTATATATTATACACTAGTTTATACTAGTTTCGGTCAATAATCAAATTAAATCGGGGACTGTTCAAAATGATACGAAACTTATAATATCATTTATATAATTTACGATGGAAGTTCATGATGGAAGTCCATGCAAAAAATCATATGAAAATTATATTCTATGAAACTTTTCGAAATGCAATTTTCGTTCAAAAATCATAGTATATTATACACTAGTTTCGTACCAAAAAATCAAATTTAATTGGTGATTATTTGAAATGCTACGATACTTTTCAGATCATTTATATATGTTAAGAGGGAAGGTTATGATGGAATACCATGCAAAAAAATCATATGAAAACTAGATTCTATGAAACTTTACGAAATGGATGTTTCGGTCAAAATATCTTTATATATTATACACTAGTTTATACTAGTTTCGGTCAAAAATCAAATTAAATTGGGGACTGTTCGAAATGATACGAATAATCTAATATCATTTATATATTTTATGAGGGAAGGTTATGATGGAATTCCATGCAAAAAATCATCCGAAAATTAGATTCTATGAAACTTTTTGAAATTTAAGTTTCGGTCAAAAATCATAGTATATTATACACGAGTTTTGGTCAAAAAAATGAAATTTAATTAGGGATTATTTGAAATGATACGAGACTTTTCTGATCATTTATATATGTTAAGAGGGAAGGTTATGATGGAAGTCCATGCAAAAAAATCATATGAAAACTAGATTCTATGAAACTTTTCGAAATGCAGGTTTCGGTCAAAATATCTTTATATATTATACACTAGTTTATACTAGTTTCGGTCAAAAATCAAATTAAATCGGGGACTGTTCGAAATGATACGAATAATCTAATATCATTTATATATTTTATGAGGGAAGGTTATGATGGAATTCCATGCAAAAAATCATCCAAAAATTAGATTCTATGAAACTTTTTGAAATTTAAGTTTCGGTCAAAAATCATAGTATATTATACACGAGTTTCGGTCAAAAAAATGAAATTTAATTGGGGATTATTTGAAATGATACGAGACTTTTCTGATCATTTATATATGTTAAGAGGGAAGGTTATGATGGAAGTCCATGCAAAAAAATCATATGAAAACTAGATTCTATGAAACTTTTCGAAATGCAAGTTTCGGTCAAAATATCTTTATATATTATACACTAGTTTATACTAGTTTCGATCAATAATCAAATTAAATCGGGGACTGTTCAAAATGATACGAAACTTATAATATCATTTATATAATTTACGATGGAAGTTCATGATGGAAGTCCATGCAAAAAATCATATGAAAATTATATTCTATGAAACTTTTCGAAATGCAATTTTCGTTCAAAAATCATAGTATATTATACACTAGTTTCGGTCCAAAAAATCAAATTTAATTGGTGATTATTTGAAATGCTACGATACTTTTCAGATCATTTATATATGTTAAGAGGGAAGGTTATGATGGAATACCATGCAAAAAAATCATATGAAAACTAGATTCTATGAAACTTTTCGAAATGGAAGTTTCGGTCAAAATATCTTTATATATTATACACTAGTTTATACTAGTTTCGGTCAAAAATCAAATTAAATCGGGGACTGTTCGAAATGATACGAATAATCTAATATCATTTATATATTTTATGAGGGAAGGTTATGATGGAATTCCATGCAAAAAATCATCCGAAAATTAGATTCTATGAAACTTTTTGAAATTTAAGTTTCGGTCAAAAATCATAGTATATTATACACGAGTTTTGGTCAAAAAAAATGAAATTTAATTGGGGATTATTTGAAATGATACGAGACTTTTCTGATCATTTATATATGTTAAGAGGGAAGGTTATGATGGAAGTCCATGCAAAAAAATCATATGAAAACTAGATTCTATGAAACTTTTCGAAATGCAAGTTTCGGTCAAAATATATTTATATATTATACCCTAGTTTATACTAGTTTCGGTCAATAATCAAATTAAATCGGGGACTGTTCAAAATGATACGAAACTTCTAATATCATTTATATAATTTACGAGGGAAGGTCATGATGGAAGTCCATGCAAAAAATCATATGAAAATTATATTCTATGAAACTTTTCGAAATGCAAGTTTTGGTCAAAAATCGTAGTATATTATACACGAGTTTCGGTCCAAAAAATCAAATTTAATTGGTGATTATTTGAAATGCTACGATACTTTTCAGATCATTTATATATGTTAAGAGGGAAGGTTATGATGGAATACCATGCAAAAAAATCATATGAAAACTAGATTCTATGAAACTTTTCTAAATGGAAGTTTCGGTCAAAATGTCTTTATATATTATACACTAGTTTATACTAGTTTCGGTCAAAAATCAAATTAAATCGGGGACTGTTCGAAATGATACGAATAATCTAATATCATTTATATATTTTATGAGGGAAGGTTATGATGGAATTCCATGCAAAAAATCATCCGAAAATTAGATTCTATGAAACTTTTTGAAATTTAAGTTTCGGTCAAAAATCATAGTATATATACACGAGTTTCGGTCAAAAAAATGAAATTTAATTGGGGATTATTTGAAATGATACGAGACTTTTCTGATCATTTATATATGTTAAGAGGGAAGGTTAAGATGGAAGTCCATGCAAAAAAATCATATGAAAACTAGATTCTATGAAACTTTTCGAAATGCAAGTTTCGGTCAAAATATCTTTATATATTATACACTAGTTTATACTAGTTTCGATCAATAATCAAATTAAATCGGGGACTGTTCAAAATGATACGAAACTTATAATATCATTTATATAATTTACGAGGGAAGTTCATGATGGAAGTCCATGCAAAAAATCATATGAAAATTATATTCTATGAAACTTTTCGAAATGCAATTTTCGTTCAAAAATCATAGTATATTATACACCAGTTTCGGTCCAAAAAATCAAATTTAATTGGTGATTATTTGAAATGCTACGATACTTTTCAGATCATTTATATATGTTAAGAGGGAAGGTTATGATGGAATACCATGCAAAAAAATCATATGAAAACTAGATTCTATGAAACTTTTCGAAATGGAAGTTTCGGTCAAAATATTTTTATATATTATACACTAGTTTATACTAGTTTCGGTCAAAAATCAAATTAAATCGGGGACTGTTCGAAATGATACGAATAATCTAATATCATTTATATATTTTATGAGGGAAGGTTATGATGGAATTCCATGCAAAAAATCATCCGAAAATTAGATTCTATGAAACTTTTTGAAATTTAAGTTTCGGTCAAAAATCATAGTATATTATACACGAGTTTCGGTCAAAAAAATGAAATTTAATTGGGGATTATTTGAAATGATACGAGACTTTTCTTATCATTTATATATGTTAAGAGGGGAGGTTATGATGGAAGTCCATGCAAAAAAATCATATGAAAACTAGATTCTATGAAACTTTTCGAAATGCAAGTTTCGGTCAAAATATCTTTATATATTATACACTAGTTTATACTAGTTTCGGTCAATAATCAAATTAAATCGGGGACTGTTCAAAATGATACGAAACTTATAATATCATTTATATAATTTACGAGGGAAGTTCATGATGGAAGTCCATGCAAAAAATCATATGAAAATTATATTCTATGAAACTTTTCGAAATGCAATTTTCGTTCAAAAATCATAGTATATTATACACTAGTTTCGGTCCAAAAAATCAAATTTAATTGGTGATTATTTGAAATGCTACGATACTTTTCAGATCATTTATATATGTTAAGAGGGAAGGTTATGATGGAATACCATGCAAAAAAATCATATGAAAACTAGATTCTATGAAACTTTTCTAAATGGAAGTTTCGGTCAAAATGTCTTTATATATTATACACTAGTTTATAGTAGTTTCGGTCAAAAATCAAATTAAATCGGGGACTGTTCGAAATGATACGAATAATCTAATATCATTTATATATTTTATGAGGGAAGGTTATGATGGAATTCCATGCAAAAAATCATCCGAAAATTAGATTCTATGAAACTTTTTGAAATTTAAGTTTCGGTCAAAAATCATAGTATATATACACGAGTTTCGGTCAAAAAAATGAAATTTAATTGGGGATTATTTGAAATGATACGAGACTTTTCTGATCATTTATATATGTTAAGAGGGAAGGTTAAGATGGAAGTCCATGCAAAAAAATCATATGAAAACTAGATTCTATGAAACTTTTCGAAATGCAAGTTTCGGTCAAAATATCTTTATATATTATACACTAGTTTATACTAGTTTCGATCAATAATCAAATTAAATCGGGGACTGTTCAAAATGATACGAAACTTCTAATATCATTTATATAATTTACGAGGGAAGTTCATGATGGAAGTCCATGCAAAAAATCATATGAAAATTATATTCTATGAAACTTTTCGAAATGCAATTTTCGATCAAAAATCATAGTATATTATACACTAGTTTCGGTCCAAAAAATCAAATTTAATTGGTGATTATTTGAAATGCTACAATACTTTTCAGATCATTTATATATGTTAAGAGGGAAGGTTATGATGGAATACCATGCAAAAAAATCATATGAAAACTAGATTCTATGAAACTTTTCGAAATGGAAGTTTCGGTCAAAATATCTTTATATATTATACACTAGTTTATACTAGTTTCGGTCAAATATCAAATTAAATTGGGGACTGTTCGAAATGATACGAATAATCTAATATCATTTATATATTTTATGAGGGAAGGTTATGATGGAAGTCCATGCAAAAAATCATATGAAAATTATATTCTATGAAACTTTTCGAAATGCAATTTTCGATCAAAAATCATTGTATATTATACACTAGTTTCGGTCCAAAAAATCAAATTTAATTGGTGATTATTTGAAATGCTACGATACTTTTCAGATCATTTATATATGTTAAGAGGGAAGGTTATTATGGAATACCATGCAAAAAAATCATATGAAAACTAGATTCTATGAAACGTTTCGAAATGCAAGTTTCGGTCAAAATATCTTTATATATTATACACTAGTTTATACTAGTTTCGGTCAAAAATCAAATTAAATCGGGGACTATTCGAAATGATACGAATAATCTAATATCATCTATATATTTTATGAGGGAAGGTTATGATGGAATTCCATGCGAAAAATCATCCGAAAATTAAATTCTATGATACTTTTTGAAATTTAAGTTTCGGTCAAAAATCGTAGTATATTATACACAAGTTTCGGTCCAAAAAATCAAATTTAATTGGTGATTATTTGAAATGCTACGATACTTTTCAGATCATTTACATATGTTAAGAGGGAAGGTTATGATGGAAAACCATGCAAAAAAATCATATGAAAACTAGATTCTATGAAACTTTTCGAAATGCAAGTTTCGGTCAAAATATCTTTATATATTATACACTAGTTTATACTAGTTTCGGTCAAAAATCAAATTAAATCGGGGACTGTTCGAAATGATACGAATAATCTAATATCATTTATATATTTTATGAGGGAAGGTTATGATGGAATTCCATGCAAAAAATCATCCGAAAATTAGATTCTATGAAACTTTTTGAAATTTAAGTTTCGGTCAAAAATCATAGTATATTATACACGAGTTTCGGTCAAAAAAATGAAATTTAATTGGGGATTATTTGAAATGATACGAGACTTTTCTGATCATTTATATATGTTAAGAGGGAAGGTTATGATGGAAGTCCATGCAAAAAAATCATATGAAAACTAGATTCTATGAAACTTTTCGAAATGCAGGTTTCGGTCAAAATATCTTTATATATTATACACTAGTTTATACTAGTTTCGATCAATAATCAAATTAAATCGGGGACTGTTCAAAATAATACGAAACTTCTAATATCATTTATATAATTTACGAGGGAAGTTCATGATGGAAGTCCATGCAAAAAATCATATGAAAATTATATTCTATGAAACTTTTCGAAATGCAATTTTCGTTCAAAAATCATAGTATATTATACACTAGTTTCGGTCCAAAAAATCAAATTTAATTGGTGATTATTTGAAATGCTACGATACTTTTCAGATCATTTATATATGTTAAGAGGGAAGGTTATGATGGAATACCATGCAAAAAAATCATATGAAAACTAGATTCTATGAAACTTTTCGAAATGGAAGTTTCGGTCAAAATATCTTTATATATTATACACTAGTTTATACTAGTTTCGGTCAAAAATCAAATTAAATCGGGGACTGTTCGAAATGATACGAATAATCTAATATCATTTATATATTTTATGAGGGAAGGTTATGATGGAATTCCATGCAAAAAATCATCCGAAAATTAGATTCTATAAAACTTTTTGAAATTTAAGTTTCGGTCAAAAATCATAGTATATTATACACGAGTTTCGGTCAAAAAAATGAAATTTAATTGGGGATTATTTGAAAGGATGCGAGACTTTTCTGATCATTTATATATGTTAAGAGGGAAGGTTATGATGGAAGTCCATGCAAAAAAATCATATGAAAACTAGATTCTATGAAACTTTTCGAAATGCAAGTTTCGGTCAAAATATCTTTATATATTATACACTAGTTTATACTAGTTTCGGTCAATAATCAAATTAAATCGGGGACTGTTCAAAATGATACGAAACTTATAATATCATTTATATAATTTACGAGGGAAGTTCATGATGGAAGTCCATGCAAAAAATCATATGAAAATTATATTCTATGAAACTTTTCGAAATGCAATTTTCGTTCAAAAATCATAGTATATTATACACCAGTTTCGGTCCAAAAAATCAAATTTAATTGGTGATTATTTGAAATGCTACGATACTTTTCAGATCATTTATATATGTTAAGAGGGAAGGTTATGATGGAATACCATGCAAAAAAATCATATGAAAACTAGATTCTATGAAACTTTTCGAAATGGAAGTTTCGGTCAAAATATCTTTATATATTATACACTAGTTTATACTAGTTTCGGTCAAAAATCAAATTAAATCGGGGACTGTTCGAAATGATACGAATAATCTAATATCATTTATATATTTTATCAGGGAAGGTTATGATGGAATTCCATGCAAAAAATCATCCGAAAATTAGATTCTATGAAACTTTTTGAAATTTAAGTTTCGGTCAAAAATCATAGTATATTATACACGAGTTTCGGTCAAAAAAATGAAATTTAATTGGGGATTATTTGAAATGATACGAGACTTTTCTGATCATTTATATATGTTAAGAGGGAAGGTTATGATGGAAGTCCATGCAAAAAAATCATATGAAAACTAGATTCTATGAAACTTTTCGAAATGCAAGTTTCGGTCAAAATATCTTTATATATTATACACTAGTTTATACTAGTTTCGGTCAATAATCAAATTAAATCGGGGACTGTTCAAAATGATACGAAACTTATAATATCATTTATATAATTTACGAGGGAAGTTCATGATGGAAGTCCATGCAAAAAATCATATGAAAATTATATTCTATGAAACTTTTCGAAATGCAATTTTCGTTCAAAAATCATAGTATATTATACACCAGTTTCGGTCCAAAAAATCAAATTTAATTGGTGATTATTTGAAATGCTACGATACTTTTCAGATCATTTATATATGTTAAGAGGGAAGGTTATGATGGAATACCATGCAAAAAAATCATATGAAAACTAGATTCTATGAAACTTTTCGAAATGGAAGTTTCGGTCAAAATATCTTTATATATTATACACTAGTTTATACTAGTTTCGGTCAAAAATCAAATTAAATCGGGGACTGTTCGAAATGATACGAATAATCTAATATCATTTATATATTTTATCAGGGAAGGTTATGATGGAATTCCATGCAAAAAATCATCCGAAAATTAGATTCTATGAAACTTTTTGAAATTTAAGTTTCGGTCAAAAATCATAGTATATTATACACGAGTTTCGGTCAAAAAAATGAAATTTAATTGGGGATTATTTGAAATGATACGAGACTTTTCTGATCATTTATATATGTTAAGAGGGAAGGTTATGATGGAAGTCCATGCAAAAAAATCATATGAAAACTAGATTCTATGAAACTTTTCGAAATGCAAGTTTCGGTCAAAATATCTTTATATATTATACACTAGTTTATACTAGTTTCGGTCAATAATCAAATTAAATCGGGGACTGTTCAAAATGATACGAAACTTATAATATCATTTATATAATTTACGAGGGAAGTTCATGATGGAAGTCCATGCAAAAAATCATATGAAAATTATATTCTATGAAACTTTTCGAAATGCAATTTTCGTTCAAAAATCATAGTATATTATACACCAGTTTCGGTCCAAAAAATCAAATTTAATTGGTGATTATTTGAAATGCTACGATACTTTTCAGATCATTTATATATGTTAAGAGGGAAGGTTATGATGGAATACCATGCAAAAAAATCATATGAAAACTAGATTCTATGAAACTTTTCGAAATGGAAGTTTCGGTCAAAATATCTTTATATATTATACACTAGTTTATACTAGTTTCGGTCAAAAATCAAATTAAATCGGGGACTGTTCGAAATGATACGAATAATCTAATATCATTTATATATTTTATCAGGGAAGGTTATGATGGAATTCCATGCAAAAAATCATCCGAAAATTAGATTCTATGAAACTTTTTGAAATTTAAGTTTCGGTCAAAAATCATAGTATATTATACACGAGTTTCGGTCAAAAAAATGAAATTTAATTGGGGATTATTTGAAATGATACGAGACTTTTCTGATCATTTATATATGTTAAGAGGGAAGGTTATGATGGAAGTCCATGCAAAAAAATCATATGAAAACTAGATTCTATGAAACTTTTCGAAATGCAAGTTTCGGTCAAAATATCTTTATATATTATACACTAGTTTATACTAGTTTCGGTCAATAATCAAATTAAATCGGGGACTGTTCAAAATGATACGAAACTTATAATATCATTTATATAATTTACGAGGGAAGTTCATGATGGAAGTCCATGCAAAAAATCATATGAAAATTATATTCTATGAAACTTTTCGAAATGCAATTTTCGATCAAAAATCATAGTATATTATACACTAGTTTCGGTCCAAAAAATCAAATTTAATTGGTGATTATTTGAAATGCTACGATACTTTTCAGATCATTTATATATGTTAAGAGGGAAGGTTATGATGGAATACCATGCAAAAAAATCATATGAAAACTAGATTCTATGAAACTTTTCGAAATGGAAGTTTCGGTCAAAATATCTTTATATATTATACACTAGTTTATACTAGTTTCGGTAAAATATCAAATTAAATTGGGGACTGTTCGAAATGATACGAATAATCTAATATCATTTATATATTTTATGAGGGAAGGTTATGATGGAAGTCCATGCAAAAAATCATATGAAAATTATATTCTATGAAACTTTTCGAAATGCAATTTTCGATCAAAAATCATTGTATATTATACACTAGTTTCGGTCAAAAAAATCAAATTTAATTGGTGATTATTTGAAATGCTACGATACTTTTCAGATCATTTATATATGTTAAGAGGGAAGGTTATGATGGAATACCATGCAAAAAAATCATATGAAAACTAGATTCTATGAAACGTTTCGAAATGCAAGTTTCGGTCAAAATATCTTTATATATTATACACTAGTTTATACTAGTTTCGGTCAAAAATCAAATTAAATCGGGGACTATTCGAAATGATACGAATAATCTAATATCATCTATATATTTTATGAGGGAAGGTTATGATGGAATTCCATGCGAAAAATCATCCGAAAATTAAATTCTATGATACTTTTTGAAATTTAAGTTTCGGTCAAAAATCGTAGTATATTATACACAAGTTTCGGTCCAAAAAATCAAATTTAATTGGTGATTATTTGAAATGCTACGATACTTTTCAGATCATTTACATATGTTAAGAGGGAAGGTTATGATGGAAAACCATGCAAAAAAATCATATGAAAACTAGATTCTATGAAACTTTTCGAAATGCAAGTTTCGGTCAAAATATCTTTATATATTATACACTAGTTTATACTAGTTTCGGTCAAAAATCAAATTAAATCGGGGACTGTTCGAAATGATACGAATAATCTAATATCATTTATATATTTTATGAGGGAAGGTTATGATGGAATTCCATGCAAAAAATCATCCGAAAATTAGATTCTATGAAACTTTTTGAAATTTAAGTTTCGGTCAAAAATCATAGTATATTATACACGAGTTTCGGTCAAAAAAATGAAATTTAATTGGGGATTATTTGAAATGATACGAGACTTTTCTGATCATTTATATATGTTAAGAGGGAAGGTTATGATGGAAGTCCATGCAAAAAAATCATATGAAAACTAGATTCTATGAAACTTTTCGAAATGCAAGTTTCGGTCAAAATATCTTTATATATTATACACTAGTTTATACTAGTTTCGATCAATAATCAAATTAAATCGGGGACTGTTCAAAATAATACGAAACTTCTAATATCATTTATATAATTTACGAGGGAAGTTCATGATGGAAGTCCATGCAAAAAATCATATGAAAATTATATTCTATGAAACTTTTCGAAATGCAATTTTCGTTCAAAAATCATAGTATATTATACACTAGTTTCGGTCCAAAAAATCAAATTTAATTGGTGATTATTTGAAATGCTACGATACTTTTCAGATCATTTATATATGTTAAGAGGGAAGGTTATGATGGAATACCATGCAAAAAAATCATATGAAAACTAGATTCTATGAAACTTTTCGAAATGGAAGTTTCGGTCAAAATATCTTTATATATTATACACTAGTTTATACTAGTTTCGGTCAAAAATCAAATTAAATCGGGGACTGTTCGAAATGATACGAATAATCTAATATCATTTATATATTTTATGAGGGAAGGTTATGATGGAATTCCATGCAAAAAATCATCCGAAAATTAGATTCTATAAAACTTTTTGAAATTTAAGTTTCGGTCAAAAATCATAGTATATTATACACGAGTTTCGGTCAAAAAAATGAAATTTAATTGGGGATTATTTGAAAGGATGCGAGACTTTTCTGATCATTTATATATGTTAAGAGGGAAGGTTATGATGGAAGTCCATGCAAAAAAATCATATGAAAACTAGATTCTATGAAACTTTTCGAAATGCAAGTTTCGGTCAAAATATCTTTATATATTATACACTAGTTTATACTAGTTTCGGTCAATAATCAAATTAAATCGGGGACTGTTCAAAATGATACGAAACTTATAATATCATTTATATAATTTACGAGGGAAGTTCATGATGGAAGTCCATGCAAAAAATCATATGAAAATTATATTCTATGAAACTTTTCGAAATGCAATTTTCGTTCAAAAATCATAGTATATTATACACCAGTTTCGGTCCAAAAAATCAAATTTAATTGGTGATTATTTGAAATGCTACGATACTTTTCAGATCATTTATATATGTTAAGAGGGAAGGTTATGATGGAATACCATGCAAAAAAATCATATGAAAACTAGATTCTATGAAACTTTTCGAAATGGAAGTTTCGGTCAAAATATCTTTATATATTATACACTAGTTTATACTAGTTTCGGTCAAAAATCAAATTAAATCGGGGACTGTTCGAAATGATACGAATAATCTAATATCATTTATATATTTTATGAGGGAAGGTTATGATGGAATTCCATGCAAAAAATCATCCGAAAATTAGATTCTATAAAACTTTTTGAAATTTAAGTTTCGGTCAAAAATCATAGTATATTATACACGAGTTTCGGTCAAAAAAATGAAATTTAATTGGGGATTATTTGAAAGGATGCGAGACTTTTCTGATCATTTATATATGTTAAGAGGGAAGGTTATGATGGAAGTCCATGCAAAAAAATCATATGAAAACTAGATTCTATGAAACTTTTCGAAATGCAAGTTTCGGTCAAAATATCTTTATATATTATACACTAGTTTATACTAGTTTCGGTCAATAATCAAATTAAATCGGGGACTGTTCAAAATGATACGAAACTTATAATATCATTTATATAATTTACGAGGGAAGTTCATGATGGAAGTCCATGCAAAAAATCATATGAAAATTATATTCTATGAAACTTTTCGAAATGCAATTTTCGTTCAAAAATCATAGTATATTATACACCAGTTTCGGTCCAAAAAATCAAATTTAATTGGTGATTATTTGAAATGCTACGATACTTTTCAGATCATTTATATATGTTAAGAGGGAAGGTTATGATGGAATACCATGCAAAAAAATCATATGAAAACTAGATTCTATGAAACTTTTCGAAATGGAAGTTTCGGTCAAAATATCTTTATATATTATACACTAGTTTATACTAGTTTCGGTCAAAAATCAAATTAAATCGGGGACTGTTCGAAATGATACGAATAATCTAATATCATTTATATATTTTATCAGGGAAGGTTATGATGGAATTCCATGCAAAAAATCATCCGAAAATTAGATTCTATGAAACTTTTTGAAATTTAAGTTTCGGTTAAAAATCATAGTATATTATAAACGAGTTTCGGTCAAAAAAATGAAATTTAATTGGGGATTATTTGAAATGATACGAGACTTTTCTGATCATTTATATATGTTAAGAGGGAAGGTTATGATGGAAGTCCATGCAAAAAAATCATATGAAAACTAGATTCTATGAAACTTTTCGGAATGCAAGTTTCGGTCAAAATATCTTTATATATTATACACTAGTTTATACTAGTTTCGGTCAATAATCAAATTAAATCGGGGACTGTTCAAAATGATACGAAACTTATAATATCATTTATATAATTTACGAGGGAAGTTCATGATGGAAGTCCATGCAAAAAATCATTTGAAAATTATATTCTATGAAACTTTTCGAAATGCAATTTTCGTTCAAAAATCATAGTATATTATACACTAGTTTCGGTCCAAAAAATCAAATTTAATTGGTGATTATTTGAAATGCTACGATACTTTTCAGATCATTTATATATGTTAAGAGGGAAGGTTATGATGGAATACCATGCAAAAAAATCATATGAAAACTAGATTCTATGAAACTTTTCGAAATGGAAGTTTCGGTCAAAATATCTTTATATATTATACACTAGTTTATACTAGTTTTGGTCAAAAATCAAATTAAATCGGGGACTGTTCGAAATGATACGAATAATCTAATATCATTTATATATTTTATGAGGGAAGGTTATGATGGAATTCCATGCAAAAAATCTTCCGAAAATTAGATTCTATGAAACTTTTTGAAATTTAAGTTTCGGTCAAAAATCATAGTATATTATACACGAGTTTCGGTCAAAAAAATGAAATTTAATTGGGGATTATTTGAAAGGATGCGAGACTTTTCTGATCATTTATATATGTTAAGAGGGAAGGTTATGATGGAAGTCCATGCAAAAAAATCATATGAAAACTAGATTCTATGAAACTTTTCGAAATGCAAGTTTCGGTCAAAATATCTTTATATATTATACACTAGTTTATACTAGTTTCGGTCAATAATCAAATTAAATCGGGGACTGTTCAAAATGATACGAAACTTATAATATCATTTATATAATTTACGAGGGAAGTTCATGATGGAAGTCCATGCAAAAAATCATATGAAAATTATATTCTATGAAACTTTTCGAAATGCAATTTTCGTTCAAAAATCATAGTATATTATACACTAGTTTCGGTCCAAAAAATCAAATTTAATTGGTGATTATTTGAAATGCTACGATACTTTTCAGATCATTTATATATGTTAAGAGGGAAGGTTATGATGGAATACCATGCAAAAAAATCATATGAAAACTAGATTCTATGAAACTTTTCGAAATGGAAGTTTCGGTCAAAATATCTTTATATATTATACACTAGTTTATACTAGTTTCGGTCAAAAATCAAATTAAATCGGGGACTGTTCGAAATGATACGAATAATCTAATATCATTTATATATTTTATGAGGGAAGGTTATGATGGAATTCCATGCAAAAAATCATCCGAAAATTAGATTCTATGAAACTTTTTGAAATTTAAGTTTCGGTCAAAAATCATAGTATATTATACACGAGTTTCGGTCAAAAAAATGAAATTTAATTGGGGATTATTTGAAATGATACGAGACTTTTCTGATCATTTATATATGTTAAGAGGGAAGGTTATGATGGAAGTCCATGCAAAAAAATCATATGAAAACTAGATTCTATGAAACTTTTCGAAATGCAAGTTTCGGTCAAAATATCTTTATATATTATACACTAGTTTATACTAGTTTTGGTCAATAATCAAATTAAATCGGGGACTGTTCAAAATGATACGAAACTTATAATATCATTTATATAATTTACGAGGGAAGTTCATGATGGAAGTCCATGCAAAAAATGATATGAAAATTATATTCTATGAAACTTTTCGAAATGCAATTTTCGTTCAAAAATCATAGTATATTATACACTAGTTTCGGTCCAAAAAATCAAATTTAATTGGTGATTATTTGAAATGCTACGATACTTTTCAGATCATTTATATATGTTAAGAGGGAAGGTTATGATGGAATACCATGCAAAAAAATCATATGAAAACTAGATTCTATGAAACTTTTCGAAATGGAAGTTTCGGTCAAAATATCTTTATATATTATACACTAGTTTATACTAGTTTCGGTCAAAAATCAAATTAAATCGGGGACTGTTCGAAATGATACGAATAATCTAATATCATTTATATATTTTATGAGGGAAGGTTATGATGGAATTCCATGCAAAAAATCATCCGAAAATTAGATTCTATGAAACTTTTTGAAATTTAAGTTTCGGTCAAAAATCATAGTATATTATACACGAGTTTCGGTCAAAAAAATGAAATTTAATTGGGGATTATTTGAAATGATACGAGACTTTTCTGATCATTTATATATGTTAAGAGGGAAGGTTATGATGGAAGTCCATGCAAAAAAATCATATGAAAACTAGATTCTATGAAACTTTTCGAAATGCAAGTTTCGGTCAAAATATCTTTATATATTATACACTAGTTTATACTAGTTTCGGTCAATAATCAAATTAAATCGGGGACTGTTCAAAATGATACGAAACTTATAATATCATTTATATAATTTACGAGGGAAGTTCATGATGGAAGTCCAAGCAAAAAATCATATGAAAATTATATTCTATGAAACTTTTCGAAATGCAATTTTCGTTCAAAAATCATAGTATATTATACACTAGTTTCGGTCCAAAAAATCAAATTTAATTGGTGATTATTTGAAATGCTACGATACTTTTCAGATCATTTATATATGTTAAGAGGGAAGGTTATGATGGAATACCATGCAAAAAAATCATATGAAAACTAGATTCTATGAAACGTTTCGAAATGCAAGTTTCGGTCAAAATATCTTTATATATTATACACTAGTTTATACTAGTTTCGGTCAAAAATCAAATTAAATCGGGGACTGTTCGAAATGATACGAATAATCTAATATCATTTATATATTTTATGAGGGAAGGTTATGATGGAATTCCATGCAAAAAATCATCCGAAAATTAGATTCTATGAAACTTTTTGAAATTTAAGTTTCGGTCAAAAATCATAGTATATTATACACGAGTTTCGGTCAAAAAAATGAAATTTAATTGGGGATTATTTGAAAGGATGCGAGACTTTTCTGATCATTTATATATGTTAAGAGGGAAGGTTATGATGGAAGTCCATGCAAAAAAATCATATGAAAACTAGATTCTATGAAACTTTTCGAAATGCAAGTTTCGGTCAAAATATCTTTATATATTATACACTAGTTTATACTAGTTTCGGTCAATAATCAAATTAAATCGGGGACTGTTCAAAATGATACGAAACTTATAATATCATTTATATAATTTACGAGGGAAGTTCATGATGGAAGTCCATGCAAAAAATCATATGAAAATTATATTCTATGAAACTTTTCGAAATGCAATTTTCGTTCAAAAATCATAGTATATTATACACTAGTTTCGGTCCAAAAAATCAAATTTAATTGGTGATTATTTGAAATGCTACGATACTTTTCAGATCATTTATATATGTTAAGAGGGAAGGTTATGATGGAATACCATGCAAAAAAATCATATGAAAACTAGATTCTATGAAACGTTTCGAAATGCAAGTTTCGGTCAAAAAATCTTTATATATTATACACTAGTTTATACTAGTTTCGGTCAAAAATCAAATTAAATCGGGGACTGTTCGAAATGATACGAATAATCTAATATCATTTATATATTTTATGAGGGAAGGTTATGATGGAATTCCATGCAAAAAATCATCCGAAAATTAGATTCTATGAAACTTTTTGAAATTTAAGTTTCGGTCAAAAATCATAATATATTATACACGAGTTTCGGTCAAAAAAATGAAATTTAATTGGGGATTATTTGAAAGGATGCGAGACTTTTCTGATCATTTATATATGTTAAGAGGGAAGGTTATGATGGAAGTCCATGCAAAAAAATCATATGAAAACTAGATTCTATGAAACTTTTCGAAATGCAAGTTTCGGTCAAAATATCTTTATATATTATACACTAGTTTACACTAGTTTCGGTCAATAATCAAATTAAATCGGGGACTGTTCAAAATGATACGAAACTTATAATATCATTTATATAATTTACGAGGGAAGTTCATGATGGAAGTCCATGCAAAAAATCATATGAAAATTATATTCTATGAAACTTTTCGAAATGCAATTTTCGTTCAAAAATCATAGTATATTATACACTAGTTTCGGTCCAAAAAATCAAATTTAATTGGTGATTATTTGAAATTCTACGATACTTTTCAGATCATTTATATATGTTAAGAGGGAAGGTTATGATGGAATACCATGCAAAAAAATCATATGAAAACTAGATTCTATGAAACTTTTCGAAATGGAAGTTTCGGTCAAAATATCTTTATATATTATACACTAGTTTATACTAGTTTCGGTCAAAAATCAAATTAAATCGGGGACTGTTCGAAATGATACGAATAATCTAATATCATTTATATATTTTATGAGGGAAGGTTATGATGGAATTCCATGCAAAAAATCATCCGAAAATTAGATTCTATGAAACTTTTTGAAATTTAAGTTTCGGTCAAAAATCATAGTATATTATACACGAGTTTCGGTCAAAAAATGAAATTTAATTGGGGATTATTTGAAATGATACGAGACTTTTCTGATCATTTATATATGTTAAGAGGGAAGGTTATGATGGAAGTCCATGCAAAAAAATCATATGAAAACTAGATTCTATGAAACTTTTCGAAATGCAAGTTTCGGTCAAAATATCTTTATATATTATACACTAGTTTATACTAGTTTCGGTCAATAATCAAATTAAATCGGGGACTGTTCAAAATGATACGAAACTTATAATATCATTTATATAATTTACGAGGGAAGTTCATGATGGAAGTCCATGCAAAAAATCATATGAAAATTATATTCTATGAAACTTTTCGAAATGCAATTTTCGTTCAAAAATCATAGTATATTATACACTAGTTTCGGTCCAAAAAATCAAATTTAATTGGTGATTATTTGAAATGCTACGATACTTTTCAGATCATTTATATATATTAAGAGGGGAGGTTATGATGGAATACCATGCAAAAAAATCATATGAAAACTAGATTCTATGAAACGTTTCGAAATGCAAGTTTCGGTCAAAATATCTTTATATATTATACACTAGTTTATACTAGTTTCGGTCAAAAATCAAATTAAATCGGGGACTGTTCGAAATGATACGAATAATCTAATATCATTTATATATTTTATGAGGGAAGGTTATGATGGAATTCCATGCAAAAAATCATCCGAAAATTAGATTCTATGAAACTTTTTGAAATTTAAGTTTCGGTCAAAAATCATAGTATATTATACACGAGTTTCGGTCAAAAAAATGAAATTTAATTGGGGATTATTTGAAAGGATGCGAGACTTTTCTGATCATTTATATATGTTAAGAGGGAAGGTTATGATGGAAGTCCATGCAAAAAAATCATATGAAAACTAGATTCTATGAAACTTTTCGAAATGCAAGTTTCGGTCAAAATATCTTTATATATTATACACTAGTTTATACTAGTTTCGGTCAATAATCAAATTAAATCGGGGACTGTTCAAAATGATACGAAACATATAATATCATTTATATAATTTACGAGGGAAGTTCATGATGGAAGTCCATGCAAAAAATCATATGAAAATTATATTCTATGAAACTTTTCGAAATGCAATTTTCGTTCAAAAATCATAGTATATTATACACTAGTTTCGGTCCAAAAAATCAAATTTAATTGGTGATTATTTGAAATGCTACGATACTTTTCAGATCATTTATATATGTTAAGAGGGAAGGTTATGATGGAATACCATGCAAAAAAATCATATGAAAACTAGATTCTATGAAACGTTTCGAAATGCAAGTTTCGGTCAAAATATCTTTATATATTATACACTAGTTTATACTAGTTTCGGTCAAAAATCAAATTAAATCGGGGACTGTTCGAAATGATACGAATAATCTAATATCATTTATATATTTTATGAGGGAAGGTTATGATGGAATTCCATGCAAAAAATCATCCGAAAATTAGATTCTATGAAACTTTTTGAAATTTAAGTTTCGGTCAAAAATCATAGTATATTATACACGAGTTTCGGTCAAAAAAATGAAATTTAATTGGGGATTATTTGAAAGGATGCGAGACTTTTCTGATCATTTATATATGTTAAGAGGGAAGGTTATGATGGAAGTCCATGCAAAAAAATCATATGAAAACTAGATTCTATGAAACTTTTCGAAATGCAAGTTTCGGTCAAAATATCTTTATATATTATACACTAGTTTACACTAGTTTCGGTCAATAATCAAATTAAATCGGGGACTGTTCAAAATGATACGAAACTTATAATATCATTTATATAATTTACGAGGGAAGTTCATGATGGAAGTCCATGCAAAAAATCATATGAAAATTATATTCTATGAAACTTTTCGAAATGCAATTTTCGTTCAAAAATCATAGTATATTATACACTAGTTTCGGTCCAAAAAATCAAATTTAATTGGTGATTATTTGAAATTCTACGATACTTTTCAGATCATTTATATATGTTAAGAGGGAAGGTTATGATGGAATACCATGCAAAAAAATCATATGAAAACTAGATTCTATGAAACTTTTCGAAATGGAAGTTTCGGTCAAAATATCTTTATATATTATACACTAGTTTATACTAGTTTCGGTCAAAAATCAAATTAAATCGGGGACTGTTCGAAATGATACGAATAATCTAATATCATTTATATATTTTATGAGGGAAGGTTATGATGGAATTCCATGCAAAAAATCATCCGAAAATTAGATTCTATGAAACTTTTTGAAATTTAAGTTTCGGTCAAAAATCATAGTATATTATACACGAGTTTCGGTCAAAAAATGAAATTTAATTGGGGATTATTTGAAATGATACAAGACTTTTCTGATCATTTATATATGTTAAGAGGGAAGGTTATGATGGAAGTCCATGCAAAAAAATCATATGAAAACTAGATTCTATGAAACTTTTCGAAATGCAAGTTTCGGTCAAAATATCTTTATATATTATACACTAGTTTATACTAGTTTCGGTCAATAATCAAATTAAATCGGGGACTGTTCAAAATGATACGAAACTTATAATATCATTTATATAATTTACGAGGGAAGTTCATGATGGAAGTCCATGCAAAAAATCATATGAAAATTATATTCTATGAAACTTTTCGAAATGCAATTTTCGTTCAAAAATCATAGTATATTATACACTAGTTTCGGTCCAAAAAATCAAATTTAATTGGTGATTATTTGAAATGCTACGATACTTTTCAGATCATTTATATATATTAAGAGGGGAGGTTATGATGGAATACCATGCAAAAAAATCATATGAAAACTAGATTCTATGAAACGTTTCGAAATGCAAGTTTCGGTCAAAATATCTTTATATATTATACACTAGTTTATACTAGTTTCGGTCAAAAATCAAATTAAATCGGGGACTGTTCGAAATGATACGAATAATCTAATATCATTTATATATTTTATGAGGGAAGGTTATGATGGAATTCCATGCAAAAAATCATCCGAAAATTAGATTCTATGAAACTTTTTGAAATTTAAGTTTCGGTCAAAAATCATAGTATATTATACACGAGTTTCGGTCAAAAAAATGAAATTTAATTGGGGATTATTTGAAAGGATGCGAGACTTTTCTGATCATTTATATATGTTAAGAGGGAAGGTTATGATGGAAGTCCATGCAAAAAAATCATATGAAAACTAGATTCTATGAAACTTTTCGAAATGCAAGTTTCGGTCAAAATATCTTTATATATTATACACTAGTTTATACTAGTTTCGGTCAATAATCAAATTAAATCGGGGACTGTTCAAAATGATACGAAACATATAATATCATTTATATAATTTACGAGGGAAGTTCATGATGGAAGTCCATGCAAAAAATCATATGAAAATTATATTCTATGAAACTTTTCGAAATGCAATTTTCGTTCAAAAATCATAGTATATTATACACTAGTTTCGGTCCAAAAAATCAAATTTAATTGGTGATTATTTGAAATGCTACGATACTTTTCAGATCATTTATATATGTTAAGAGGGAAGGTTATGATGGAATACCATGCAAAAAAATCATATGAAAACTAGATTCTATGAAACGTTTCGAAATGCAAGTTTCGGTCAAAATATCTTTATATATTATACACTAGTTTATACTAGTTTCGGTCAAAAATCAAATTAAATCGGGGACTGTTCGAAATGATACGAATAATCTAATATCATTTATATATTTTATGAGGGAAGGTTATGATGGAATTCCATGCAAAAAATCATCCGAAAATTAGATTCTATGAAACTTTTTGAAATTTAAGTTTCGGTCAAAAATCATAGTATATTATACACGAGTTTCGGTCAAAAAAATGAAATTTAATTGGGGATTATTTGAAAGGATGCGAGACTTTTCTGATCATTTATATATGTTAAGAGGGAAGGTTATGATGGAAGTCCATGCAAAAAAATCATATGAAAACTAGATTCTATGAAACTTTTCGAAATGCAAGTTTCGGTCAAAATATCTTTATATATTATACACTAGTTTATACTAGTTTCGGTCAATAATCAAATTAAATCGGGGACTGTTCAAAATGATACGAAACTTATAATATCATTTATATAATTTACGAGGGAAGTTCATGATGGAAGTCCATGCAAAAAATCATATGAAAATTATATTCTATGAAACTTTTCGAAATGCAATTTTCGTTCAAAAATCATAGTATATTATACACTAGTTTCGGTCCAAAAAATCAAATTTAATTGGTGATTATTTGAAATGCTACGATACTTTTCAGATCATTTATATATGTTAAGAGGGAAGGTTATGATGGAATACCATGCAAAAAAATCATATGAAAACTAGATTCTATGAAACTTTTCGAAATGGAAGTTTCGGTCAAAATATCTTTATATATTATACACTAGTTTATACTAGTTTCGGTCAAAAATCAAATTAAATCGGGGACTGTTCGAAATGATACGAATAATCTAATATCATTTATATATTTTATGAGGGAAGGTTATGATGGAATTCCATGCAAAAAATCATCCGAAAATTAGATTCTATGAAACTTTTTGAAATTTAAGTTTCGGTCAAAAATCATAGTATATTATACACGAGTTTCGGTCAAAAAAATGAAATTTAATTGGGGATTATTTGAAATGATACGAGACTTTTCTGATCATTTATATATGTTAAGAGGGAAGGTTATGATGGAAGTCCATGCAAAAAAATCATATGAAAACTAGATTCTATGAAACTTTTCGAAATGCAAGTTTCGGTCAAAATATCTTTATATATTATACACTAGTTTATACTAGTTTCGGTCAATAATCAAATTAAATCGGGGACTGTTCAAAATGATACGAAACTTATAATATCATTTATATAATTTACGAGGGAAGTTCATGATGGAAGTCCATGCAAAAAATCATATGAAAATTATATTCTATGAAACTTTTCGAAATGCAATTTTCGTTCAAAAATCATAGTATATTATACACTAGTTTCGGTCCAAAAAATCAAATTTAATTGGTGATTATTTGAAATGCTACGATACTTTTCAGATCATTTATATATGTTAAGAGGGAAGGTTATGATGGAATACCATGCAAAAAAATCATATGAAAACTAGATTCTATGAAACTTTTCGAAATGGAAGTTTCGGTCAAAATATCTTTATATATTATACACTAGTTTATACTAGTTTTGGTCAAAAATCAAATTAAATCGGGGACTGTTCGAAATGATACGAATAATCTAATATCATTTATATATTTTATGAGGGAAGGTTATGATGGAATTCCATGCAAAAAATCATCCGAAAATTAGATTCTATGAAACTTTTTGAAATTTAAGTTTCGGTCAAAAATCATAGTATATTATACACGAGTTTCGGTCAAAAAAATGAAATTTAATTGGGGATTATTTGAAAGGATGCGAGACTTTTCTGATCATTTATATATGTTAAGAGGGAAGGTTATGATGGAAGTCCATGCAAAAAAATCATATGAAAACTAGATTCTATGAAACTTTTCGAAATGCAAGTTTCGGTCAAAATATCTTTATATATTATACACTAGTTTATACTAGTTTCGGTCAATAATCAAATTAAATCGGGGACTGTTCAAAATGATACGAAACTTATAATATCATTTATATAATTTACGAGGGAAGTTCATGATGGAAGTCCATGCAAAAAATCATATGAAAATTATATTCTATGAAACTTTTCGAAATGCAATTTTCGTTCAAAAATCATAGTATATTATACACTAGTTTCGGTCCAAAAAATAAAATTTAATTGGTGATTATTTGAAATGCTACGATACTTTTCAGATCATTTATATATGTTAAGAGGGAAGGTTATGATGGAATACCATGCAAAAAAATCATATGAAAACTAGATTCTATGAAACTTTTCGAAATGGAAGTTTCGGTCAAAATATCTTTATATATTATACACTAGTTTATACTAGTTTCGGTCAAAAATCAAATTAAATCGGGGACTGTTCGAAATGATACGAATAATCTAATATCATTTATATATTTTATGAGGGAAGGTTATGATGGAATTCCATGCAAAAAATCATCCGAAAATTAGATTCTATGAAACTTTTTGAAATTTAAGTTTCGGTCAAAAATCATAGTATATTATACACGAGTTTCGGTCAAAAAAATGAAATTTAATTGGGGATTATTTGAAATGATATGAGACTTTTCTGATCATTTATATATGTTAAGAGGGAAGGTTATGATGGAAGTCCATGCAAAAAAATCATATGAAAACTAGATTCTATGAAAGTTTTCGAAATGCAAGTTTCGGTCAAAATATCTTTATATATTATACACTAGTTTATACTAGTTTCGGTCAATAATCAAATTAAATCGGGGACTGTTCAAAATTATACGAAACTTATAATATCATTTATATAATTTACGAGGGAAGTTCATGATGGAAGTCCATGCAAAAAATCATATGAAAATTATATTCTATGAAACTTTTCGAAATGCAATTTTCGTTCAAAAATCATAGTATATTATACACTAGTTTCGGTCCAAAAAATCAAATTTAATTGGTGATTATTTGAAATGCTACGATACTTTTCAGATCATTTATATATGTTAAGAGGGAAGGTTATGATGGAATACCATGCAAAAAAATCATATGAAAACTAGATTCTATGAAACGTTTCGAAATGCAAGTTTCGGTCAAAATATCTTTATATATTATACACTAGTTTATACTAGTTTCGGTCAAAAATCAAATTAAATCGGGGACTGTTCGAAATGATACGAATAATCTAATATCATTTATATATTTTATGAGGGAAGGTTATGATGGAATTCCATGCAAAAAATCATCCGAAAATTAGATTCTATGAAACTTTTTGAAATTTAAGTTTCGGTCAAAAATCATAGTATATTATACACGAGTTTCGGTCAAAAAAATGAAATTTAATTGGGGATTATTTGAAAGGATGCGAGACTTTTCTGATCATTTATATATGTTAAGAGGGAAGGTTATGATGGAAGTCCATGCAAAAAAATCATATGAAAACTAGATTCTATGAAACTTTTCGAAATGCAAGTTTCGGTCAAAATATCTTTATATATTATACACTAGTTTATACTAGTTTCGGTCAATAATCAAATTAAATCGGGGACTGTTCAAAATGATACGAAACTTATAATATCATTTATATAATTTACGAGGGAAGTTCATGATGGAAGTCCATGCAAAAAATCATATGAAAATTATATTCTATGAAACTTTTCGAAATGCAATTTTCGTTCAAAAATCATAGTATATTATACACTAGTTTCGGTCCAAAAAATCAAATTTAATTGGTGATTATTTGAAATGCTACGATACTTTTCAGATCATTTATATATGTTAAGAGGGAAGGTTATGATGGAATACCATGCAAAAAAATCATATGAAAACTAGATTCTATGAAACTTTTCGAAATGGAAGTTTCGGTCAAAATATCTTTATATATTATACACTAGTTTATACTAGTTTCGGTCAAAAATCAAATTAAATCGGGGACTGTTCGAAATGATACGAATAATCTAATATCATTTATATATTTTATGAGGGAAGGTTATGATGGAATTCCATGCAAAAAATCATCCGAAAATTAGATTCTATGAAACTTTTTGAAATTTAAGTTTCGGTCAAAAATCATAGTATATTATACACGAGTTTCGGTCAAAAAAATGAAATTTAATTGGGGATTATTTGAAATGATACGAGACTTTTCTGATCATTTATATATGTTAAGAGGGAAGGTTATGATGGAAGTCCATGCAAAAAAATCATATGAAAACTAGATTCTATGAAACTTTTCGAAATGCAAGTTTCGGTCAAAATATCTTTATATATTGTACACTAGTTTATACTAGTTTCGGTCAATAATCAAATTAAATCGGGGACTGTTCAAAATGATACGAAACTTATAATATCATTTATATAATTTACGAGGGAAGTTCATGATGGAAGTCCATGCAAAAAATCATATGAAAATTATATTCTATGAAACTTTTCGAAATGCAATTTTCGTTCAAAAATCATAGTATATTATACACTAGTTTCGGTCCAAAAAATCAAATTTAATTGGTGATTATTTGAAATGCTACGATACTTTTCAGATCATTTATATATGTTAAGAGGGAAGGTTATGATGGAATACCATGCAAAAAAATCATATGAAAACTAGATTCTATGAAACTTTTCTAAATGGAAGTTTCGGTCAAAATGTCTTTATATATTATACACTAGTTTATACTAGTTTCGGTCAAAAATCAAATTAAATCGGGGACTGTTCGAAATGATACGAATAATCTAATATCATTTATATATTTTATGAGGGAAGGTTATGATGGAATTCCATGCAAAAAATCATCCGAAAATTAGATTCTATGAAACTTTTTGAAATTTAAGTTTCGGTCAAAAATCATAGTATATATACACGAGTTTCGGTCAAAAAAATGAAATTTAATTGGGGATTATTTGAAATGATACGAGACTTTTCTGATCATTTATATATGTTAAGAGGGAAGGTTAAGATGGAAGTCCATGCAAAAAAATCATATGAAAACTAGATTCTATGAAACTTTTCGAAATGCAAGTTTCGGTCAAAATATCTTTATATATTATACACTAGTTTATACTAGTTTCGATCAATAATCAAATTAAATCGGGGACTGTTCAAAATGATACGAAACTTCTAATATCATTTATATAATTTACGAGGGAAGTTCATGATGGAAGTCCATGCAAAAAATCATATGAAAATTATATTCTATGAAACTTTTCGAAATGCAATTTTCGATCAAAAATCATAGTATATTATACACTAGTTTCGGTCCAAAAAATCAAATTTAATTGGTGATTATTTGAAATGCTACAATACTTTTAAGATCATTTATATATGTTAAGAGGGAAGGTTTTGATGGAATACCATGCAAAAAAATCATATGAAAACTAGATTCTATGAAACTTTTCGAAATGGAAGTTTCGGTCAAAATATCTTTATATATTATACACTAGTTTATACTAGTTTCGGTCAAATATCAAATTAAATTGGGGACTGTTCGAAATGATACGAATAATCTAATATCATTTATATATTTTATGAGGGAAGGTTATGATGGAAGTCCATGCAAAAAATCATATGAAAATTATATTCTATGAAACTTTTCGAAATGCAATTTTCGATCAAAAATCATTGTATATTATACATTAGTTTCGGTCCAAAAAATCAAATTTAATTGGTGATTATTTGAAATGCTACGATACTTTTCAGATCATTTATATATGTTAAGAGGGAAGGTTATGATGGAATACCATGCAAAAAAATCATATGAAAACTAGATTCTATGAAACGTTTCGAAATGCAAGTTTCGGTCAAAATATCTTTATATATTATACACTAGTTTATACTAGTTTCGGTCAAAAATCAAATTAAATCGGGGACTATTCGAAATGATACGAATAATCTAATATCATCTATATATTTTATGAGGGAAGGTTATGATGGAATTCCATGCGAAAAATCATCCGAAAATTAAATTCTACGATACTTTTTGAAATTTAAGTTTCAGTCAAAAATCGTAGTATATTATACACAAGTTTCGGTCCAAAAAATCAAATTTAATTGGTGATTATTTGAAATGCTACGATACTTTTCAGATCATTTACATATGTTAAGAGGGAAGGTTATGATGGAAAACCAAGCAAAAAAATCATATGAAAACTAGATTCTATGAAACTTTTCGAAATGCAAGTTTCGGTCAAAATATCTTTAAATATTATACACTAGTTTATACTAGTTTCGGTCAAAAATCAAATTAAATCGGGGACTATTCGAAATGATACGAATAATCTAATATCATTTATATATTTTATGAGGGAAGGTTATGATGGAATTCCATGCAAAAAATCATCCGAAAATTAGATTCTATGAAACTTTTTGAAATTTAAGTTTCGGTCAAAAATCATAGTATATTATACACGAGTTTCGGTCAAAAAAATGAAATTTAATTGGGGATTATTTGAAATGATACGAGACTTTTCTGATCATTTATATATGTCAAGAGGGAAGGTTATGATGGAAGTCCATGCAAAAAAATCATATGAAAACTAGATTCTATGAAACTTTTCGAAATGCAAGTTTCGGTAAAAATATCTTTATATATTATACACTAGTTTATACTAGTTTTGATCAATAATCAAATTAAATCGGGGACTGTTCAAAATGATACGAAACTTCTAATATCATTTATATAATTTACGAGGGAAGTTCATGATGGAAGTCCATGCAAAAAATCATATGAAAATTATATTCTATGAAACTTTTCGAAATGCAATTTTTGTTCAAAAATCATAGTATATTATACACTAGTTTCGGTCCAAAAAATCAAATTTAATTGGTGATTATTTGAAATGCTATGATACTTTTCAGATCATTTATATATGTTAAGAGGGAAGGTTATGATGGAATACCATGCAAAAAAATCATATGAAAACTAGATTCTATGAAACTTTTCGAAATGGAAGTTTCGGTCAAAATATCTTTATATATTATACACTAGTTTATACTAGTTTCGGTCAAATATCAAATTAAATTGGGGACTGTTCGAAATGATACGAATAATCTAATATCATTTATATATTTTATGAGGGAAGGTTATGATGGAAGTCCATGCAAAAAATCATATGAAAATTATATTCTATGAAACTTTTCGAAATGCAATTTTCGATCAAAAATCATTGTATATTATACATTAGTTTCGGTCCAAAAAATCAAATTTAATTGGTGATTATTTGAAATGCTACGATACTTTTCAGATCATTTATATATGTTAAGAGGGAAGGTTATGATGGAATACCATGCAAAAAAATCATATGAAAACTAGATTCTATGAAACGTTTCGAAATGCAAGTTTCGGTCAAAATATCTTTATATATTATACACTAGTTTATACTAGTTTCGGTCAAAAATCAAATTAAATCGGGGACTATTCGAAATGATACGAATAATCTAATATCATCTATATATTTTATGAGGGAAGGTTATGATGGAATTCCATGCGAAAAATCATCCGAAAATTAAATTCTACGATACTTTTTGAAATTTAAGTTTCAGTCAAAAATCGTAGTATATTATACACAAGTTTCGGTCCAAAAAATCAAATTTAATTGGTGATTATTTGAAATGCTACGATACTTTTCAGATCATTTACATATGTTAAGAGGGAAGGTTATGATGGAAAACCATGCAAAAAAATCATATGAAAACTAGATTCTATGAAACTTTTCGAAATGCAAGTTTCGGTCAAAATATCTTTAAATATTATACACTAGTTTATACTAGTTTCGGTCAAAAATCAAATTAAATCGGGGACTGTTCGAAATGATACGAATAATCTAATATCATTTATATATTTTATGAGGGAAGGTTATGATGGAATTCCATGCAAAAAATCATCCGAAAATTAGATTCTATGAAACTTTTTGAAATTTAAGTTTCGGTCAAAAATCATAGTATATTATACACGAGTTTCGGTCAAAAAAATGAAATTTAATTGGGGATTATTTGAAATGATACGAGACTTTTCTGATCATTTATATATGTCAAGAGGGAAGGTTATGATGGAAGTCCATGCAAAAAAATCATATGAAAACTAGATTCTATGAAACTTTTCGAAATGCAAGTTTCGGTAAAAATATCTTTATATATTATACACTAGTTTATACTAGTTTTGATCAATAATCAAATTAAATCGGGGACTGTTCAAAATGATACGAAACTTCTAATATCATTTATATAATTTACGAGGGAAGTTCATGATGGAAGTCCATGCAAAAAATCATATGAAAATTATATTCTATGAAACTTTTCGAAATGCAATTTTCGTTCAAAAATCATAGTATATTATACACTAGTTTCGGTCCAAAAAATCAAATTTAATTGGTGATTATTTGAAATGCTACGATACTTTTCAGATCATTTATATATGTTAAGAGGGAAGGTTATGATGGAATACCATGCAAAAAAATCATATGAAAACTAGATTCTATGAAACTTTTCGAAATGGAAGTTTCGGTCAAAATATCTTTATATATTATACACTAGTTTATACTAGTTTCGGTCAAAATTCAAATTAAATCGGGGACTGTTCGAAATGATACGAATAATCTAATATCATTTATATATTTTATGAGGGAAGGTTATGATGGAATTCCATGCAAAAAATCATCCGAAAATTAGATTCTATGAAACTTTTTGAAATTTAAGTTTCGGTCAAAAATCATAGTATATTATACACGAGTTTCGGTCAAAAAAATGAAATTTAATTGGGGATTATTTGAAATGATGCGAGACTTTTCTGATCATTTATATATGTTAAGAGGGAAGGTTATGATGGAAGTCCATGCAAAAAAATCATATGAAAACTAGATTCTATGAAACTTTTCGAAATGCAAGTTTCGGTCAAAATATCTTTATATATTATACACTAGTTTATACTAGTTTCGGTCAATAATCAAATTAAATCGGGGACTGTTCAAAATGATACGAAACTTATAATATCATTTATATAATTTACGAGGGAAGTTCATGATGGAAGTCCATGCAAAAAATCATATGAAAATTATATTCTATGAAACTTTTCGAAATGCAATTTTCGTTCAAAAATCTTAGTATATTATACACTAGTTTCGGTCCAAAAAATCAAATTTAATTGGTGATTATTTGAAATGCTACGATACTTTTCAGATCATTTATATATGTTAAGAGGGAAGGTTATGATGGAATACCATGCAAAAAAATCATATGAAAACTAGATTCTATGAAACTTTTCGAAATGGAAGTTTCGTTCAAAATATCTTTATATATTATACACTAGTTTATACTAGTTTCGGTCAAAAATCAAATTAAATCGGGGACTGTTCGAAATGATACGAATAATCTAATATCATTTATATATTTTATGAGGGAAGGTTATGATGGAATTCCATGCAAAAATCATCCGAAAATTAGATTCTATGAAACTTTTTGAAATTTAAGTTTCGGTCAAAAATCATAGTATATTATACACGAGTTTTGGTCAAAAAAATGAAATTTAATTGGGGATTATTTGAAATGATACGAGACTTTTCTGATCATTTATATATGTTAAGAGGGAAGGTTATGATGGAAGTCCATGCAAAAAAATCATATGAAAACTAGATTCTATGAAACTTTTCGAAATGCAAGTTTCGGTCAAAATATATTTATATATTATACCCTAGTTTATACTAGTTTCGGTCAATAATCAAATTAAATCGGGGACTGTTCAAAATGATACGAAACTTCTAATATCATTTATATAATTTACGAGGGAAGGTCATGATGGAAGTCCATGCAAAAAATCATATGAAAATTATATTCTATGAAACTTTTCGAAATGCAATTTTTGATAAAAAATCATACTATATTATACACTAGTTTCGGTCCAAAAAATCAAATTTAATTGGTGATTATTTGAAATGCTACGATACTTTTCAGATCATTTATATATGTTAAGAGGGAAGGTTATGATGGAATACCATGCAAAAAAATCATATGAAAACTAGATTCTATGAAACATTTCGAAATGCAAGTTTCGGTCAAAATATCTTTATATATTATACACCAGTTTATACTAGTTTCGGTCAAAATTCAAATTAAATCGGGGACTGTTCGAAATGATACGAATAATCTAATATCATTTATATATTTTATGAGGGAAGGTTATGATGGAATTCCATGCAAAAAATCATCCGAAAATTAGATTCTATGAAACTTTTTGAAATTTAAGTTTCGGTCAAAAATCATAGTATATTATACACGAGTTTCGGTCAAAAAAATGAAATTTAATTGGGGATTATTTGAAATGATGCGAGACTTTTCTGATCATTTATATATGTTAAGAGGGAAGGTTATGATGGAAGTCCATGCAAAAAAATCATATGAAAACTAGATTCTATGAAACTTTTCGAAATGCAAGTTTCGGTCAAAATATCTTTATATATTATACACTAGTTTATACTAGTTTCGGTCAATAATCAAATTAAATCGGGGACTGTTCAAAATGATACGAAACTTATAATATCATTTATATAATTTACGAGGGAAGTTCATGATGGAAGTCCATGCAAAAAATCATATGAAAATTATATTCTATGAAACTTTTCGAAATGCAATTTTCGTTCAAAAATCTTAGTATATTATACACTAGTTTCGGTCCAAAAAATCAAATTTAATTGGTGATTATTTGAAATGCTACGATACTTTTCAGATCATTTATATATGTTAAGAGGGAAGGTTATGATGGAATACCATGCAAAAAAATCATATGAAAACTAGATTCTATGAAAATTTTCGAAATGGAAGTTTCGTTCAAAATATCTTTATATATTATACACTAGTTTATACTAGTTTCGGTCAAAAATCAAATTAAATCGGGGACTGTTCGAAATGATACGAATAATCTAATATCATTTATATATTTTATGAGGGAAGGTTATGATGGAATTCCATGCAAAAAATCATCCGAAAATTAGATTCTATGAAACTTTTTGAAATTTAAGTTTCGGTCAAAAATCATAGTATATTATACACGAGTTTTGGTCAAAAAAATGAAATTTAATTGGGGATTATTTGAAATGATACGAGACTTTTCTGATCATTTATATATGTTAAGAGGGAAGGTTATGATGGAAGTCCATGCAAAAAAATCATATGAAAACTAGATTCTATGAAACTTTTCGAAATGCAAGTTTCGGTCAAAATATATTTATATATTATACCCTAGTTTATACTAGTTTCGGTCAATAATCAAATTAAATCGGGGACTGTTCAAAATGATACGAAACTTCTAATATCATTTATATAATTTACGAGGGAAGGTCATGATGGAAGTCCATGCAAAAAATCATATGAAAATTATATTCTATGAAACTTTTCGAAATGCAATTTTTGATAAAAAATCATACTATATTATACACTAGTTTCGGTCCAAAAAATCAAATTTAATTGGTGATTATTTGAAATGCTACGATACTTTTCAGATCATTTATATATGTTAAGAGGGAAGGTTATGATGGAATACCATGCAAAAAAATCATATGAAAACTAGATTCTATGAAACTTTTCGAAATGCAAGTTTCGGTCAAAATATCTTTATATATTATACACTAGTTTATACTAGTTTCGGTCAAAAATCAAATTAAATCGGGGACTGTTCGAAATGATACGAATAATCTAATATCATTTATATATTTTATGAGGGAAGGTTATGATGGAATTCCATGCAAAAAATCATCCGAAAATTAGATTCTATGAAACTTTTTGAAATTTAAGTTTCGGTCAAAAATCATAGTATATTATACACGAGTTTCGGTCAAAAAAATGAAATTTAATTGGGGATTATTTGAAATGATACGAGACTTTTCTGATCATTTATATATGTTAAGAGGGAAGGTTATGATGGAAGTCCATGCAAAAAAATCATATGAAAACTAGATTCTATGAAACTTTTTGAAATGCAAGTTTCGGTCAAAATATCTTTATATATTATACACTAGTTTATACTAGTTTCGGTCAATAATCAAATTAAATCGGGGACTGTTCAAAATGATACGAAACTTATAATATCATTTATATAATTTACGAGGGAAGTTCATGATGGAAGTCCATGCAAAAAATCATATGAAAATTATATTCTATGAAACTTTTCGAAATGCAATTTTCGTTCAAAAATCATAGTATATTATACACTAGTTTCGGTCCAAAAAATCAAATTTAATTGGTGATTATTTGAAATGCTACGATACTTTACAGATCATTTATATATGTTAAGAGGGAAGGTTATGATGGAATACCATGCAAAAAAATCATATGAAAACTAGATTCTATGAAACTTTTCGAAATGGAAGTTTCGGTCAAAATATCTTTATATATTATACACTAGTTTATACTAGTTTCGGTCAAAATTCAAATTAAATCGGGGACTGTTCGAAATGATACGAATAATCTAATATCATTTATATATTTTATGAGGGAAGGTTATGATGGAATTCCATGCAAAAAATCATCCGAAAATTAGATTCTATGAAACTTTTTGAAATTTAAGTTTCGGTCAAAAATCATAGTATATTATACACGAGTTTCGGTCAAAAAAATGAAATTTAATTGGGGATTATTTGAAATGATGCGAGACTTTTCTGATCATTTATATATGTTAAGAGGGAAGGTTATGATGGAAGTCCATGCAAAAAAATCATATGAAAACTAGATTCTATGAAACTTTTCGAAATGCAAGTTTCGGTCAAAATATCTTTATATATTATACACTAGTTTATACTAGTTTCGGTCAATAATCAAATTAAATCGGGGACTGTTCAAAATGATACGAAACTTATAATATCATTTATATAATTTACGAGGGAAGTTCATGATGGAAGTCCATGCAAAAAATCATATGAAAATTATATTCTATGAAACTTTTCGAAATGCAATTTTCGTTCAAAAATCTTAGTATATTATACACTAGTTTCGGTCCAAAAAATCAAATTTAATTGGTGATTATTTGAAATGCTACGATACTTTTCAGATCATTTATATATGTTAAGAGGGAAGGTTATGATGGAATACCATGCAAAAAAATCATATGAAAACTAGATTCTATGAAACTTTTCGAAATGGAAGTTTCGTTCAAAATATCTTTATATATTATACACTAGTTTATACTAGTTTCGGTCAAAAATCAAATTAAATCGGGGACTGTTCGAAATGATACGAATAATCTAATATCATTTATATATTTTATGAGGGAAGGTTATGATGGAATTCCATGCAAAAAATCATCCGAAAATTAGATTCTATGAAACTTTTTGAAATTTAAGTTTCGGTCAAAAATCATAGTATATTATACACGAGTTTTGGTCAAAAAAATGAAATTTAATTGGGGATTATTTGAAATGATACGAGACTTTTCTGATCATTTATATATGTTAAGAGGGAAGGTTATGATGGAAGTCCATGCAAAAAAATCATATGAAAACTAGATTCTATGAAACTTTTCGAAATGCAAGTTTCGGTCAAAATATATTTATATATTATACCCTAGTTTATACTAGTTTCGGTCAATAATCAAATTAAATCGGGGACTGTTCAAAATGATACGAAACTTCTAATATCATTTATATAATTTACGAGGGAAGGTCATGATGGAAGTCCATGCAAAAAATCATATGAAAATTATATTCTATGAAACTTTTCGAAATGCAATTTTTGATAAAAAATCATACTATATTATACACTAGTTTCGGTCCAAAAAATCAAATTTAATTGGTGATTATTTGAAATGCTACGATACTTTTCAGATCATTTATATATGTTAAGAGGGAAGGTTATGATGGAATACCATGCAAAAAAATCATATGAAAACTAGATTCTATGAAACATTTCGAAATGCAAGTTTCGGTCAAAATATCTTTATATATTATACACTAGTTTATACTAGTTTCGGTCAAAAATCAAATTAAATCGGGGACTGTTCGAAATGATACGAATAATCTAATATCATTTATATATTTTATGAGGGAAGGTTATGATGGAATTCCATGCAAAAAATCATTCGAAAATTAGATTCTATGAAACTTTTTGAAATTTAAGTTTCGGTCAAAAATCATAGTATATTATACACGAGTTTCGGTCAAAAAAATGAAATTTAATTGGGGATTATTTGAAATGATACGAGACTTTTCTGATCATTTATATATGTTAAGAGGGAAGGTTATGATGGAAGTCCATGCAAAAAAATCATATGAAAACTAGATTCTATGAAACTTTTTGAAATGCAAGTTTCGGTCAAAATATCTTTATATATTATACACTAGTTTATACTAGTTTCGGTCAATAATCAAATTAAATCGGGGACTGTTCAAAATGATACGAAACTTATAATATCATTTATATAATTTACGAGGGAAGTTCATGATGGAAGTCCATGCAAAAAATCATATGAAAATTATATTCTATGAAACTTTTCGAAATGCAATTTTCGTTCAAAAATCATAGTATATTATACACTAGTTTCGGTCCAAAAAATCAAATTTAATTGGTGATTATTTGAAATGCTACGATACTTTTCAGATCATTTATATATGTTAAGAGGGAAGGTTATGATGGAATACCATGCAAAAAAATCATATGAAAACTAGATTCTATGAAACTTTTCGAAATGGAAGTTTCGTTCAAAATATCTTTATATATTATACACTAGTTTATACTAGTTTCGGTCAAAAATCAAATTAAATCGGGGACTGTTCGAAATGATACGAATAATCTAATATCATTTATATATTTTATGAGGGAAGGTTATGATGGAATTCCATGCAAAAAATCATCCGAAAATTAGATTCTATGAAACTTTTTGAAATTTAAGATTCGGTCAAAAATCATAGTATATTATACACGAGTTTTGGTCAAAAAAATGAAATTTAATTGGGGATTATTTGAAATGATACGAGACTTTTCTGATCATTTATATATGTTAAGAGGGAAGGTTATGATGGAAGTCCATGCAAAAAAATCATATGAAAACTAGATTCTATGAAACTTTTCGAAATGCAAGTTTCGGTCAAAATATATTTATATATTATACCCTAGTTTATACTAGTTTCGGTCAATAATCAAATTAAATCGGGGACTGTTCAAAATGATACGAAACTTCTAATATCATTTATATAATTTACGAGGGAAGGTCATGATGGAAGTCCATGCAAAAAATCATATGAAAATTATATTCTATGAAACTTTTCGAAATGCAATTTTTGATAAAAAATCATACTATATTATACACTAGTTTCGGTCCAAAAAATCAAATTTAATTGGTGATTATTTGAAATGCTACGATACTTTTCAGATCATTTATATATGTTAAGAGGGAAGGTTATGATGGAATACCATGCAAAAAAATCATATGAAAACTAGATTCTATGAAACATTTCGAAATGCAAGTTTCGGTCAAAATATCTTTATATATTATACACTAGTTTATACTAGTTTCGGTCAAAAATCAAATTAAATCGGGGACTGTTCGAAATGATACGAATAATCTAATATCATTTATATATTTTATGAGGGAAGGTTATGATGGAATTCCATGCAAAAAATCATCCGAAAATTAGATTCTATGAAACTTTTTGAAATTTAAGTTTCGGTCAAAAATCATAGTATATTATACACGAGTTTCGGTCAAAAAAATGAAATTTAATTGGGGATTATTTGAAATGATACGAGACTTTTCTGATCATTTATATATGTTAAGAGGGAAGGTTATGATGGAAGTCCATGCAAAAAAATCATATGAAAACTAGATTCTATGAAACTTTTTGAAATGCAAGTTTCGGTCAAAATATCTTTATATATTATACACTAGTTTATACTAGTTTCGGTCAATAATCAAATTAAATCGGGGACTGTTCAAAATGATACGAAACTTATAATATCATTTATATAATTTACGAGGGAAGTTCATGATGGAAGTCCATGCAAAAAATCATATGAAAATTATATTCTATGAAACTTTTCGAAATGCAATTTTCGTTCAAAAATCATAGTATATTATACACTAGTTTCGGTCCAAAAAATCAAATTTAATTGGTGATTATTTGAAATGCTACGATACTTTACAGATCATTTATATATGTTAAGAGGGAAGGTTATGATGGAATACCATGCAAAAAAATCATATGAAAACTAGATTCTATGAAACTTTTCGAAATGGAAGTTTCGGTCAAAATATCTTTATATATTATACACTAGTTTATACTAGTTTCGGTCAAAATTCAAATTAAATCGGGGACTGTTCGAAATGATACGAATAATCTAATATCATTTATATATTTTATGAGGGAAGGTTATGATGGAATTCCATGCAAAAAATCATCCGAAAATTAGATTCTATGAAACTTTTTGAAATTTAAGTTTCGGTCAAAAATCATAGTATATTATACACGAGTTTCGGTCAAAAAAATGAAATTTAATTGGGGATTATTTGAAATGATGCGAGACTTTTCTGATCATTTATATATGTTAAGAGGGAAGGTTATGATGGAAGTCCATGCAAAAAAATCATATGAAAACTAGATTCTATGAAACTTTTCGAAATGCAAGTTTCGGTCAAAATATCTTTATATATTATACACTAGTTTATACTAGTTTCGGTCAATAATCAAATTAAATCGGGGACTGTTCAAAATGATACGAAACTTATAATATCATTTATATAATTTACGAGGGAAGTTCATGATGGAAGTCCATGCAAAAAATCATATGAAAATTATATTCTATGAAACTTTTCGAAATGCAATTTTCGTTCAAAAATCTTAGTATATTATACACTAGTTTCGGTCCAAAAAATCAAATTTAATTGGTGATTATTTGAAATGCTACGATACTTTTCAGATCATTTATATATGTTAAGAGGGAAGGTTATGATGGAATACCATGCAAAAAAATCATATGAAAACTAGATTCTATGAAACTTTTCGAAATGGAAGTTTCGTTCAAAATATCTTTATATATTATACACTAGTTTATACTAGTTTCGGTCAAAAATCAAATTAAATCGGGGACTGTTCGAAATGATACGAATAATCTAATATCATTTATATATTTTATGAGGGAAGGTTATGATGGAATTCCATGCAAAAAATCATCCGAAAATTAGATTCTATGAAACTTTTTGAAATTTAAGTTTCGGTCAAAAATCATAGTATATTATACACGAGTTTTGGTCAAAAAAATGAAATTTAATTGGGGATTATTTGAAATGATACGAGACTTTTCTGATCATTTATATATGTTAAGAGGGAAGGTTATGATGGAAGTCCATGCAAAAAAATCATATGAAAACTAGATTCTATGAAACTTTTCGAAATGCAAGTTTCGGTCAAAATATATTTATATATTATACCCTAGTTTATACTAGTTTCGGTCAATAATCAAATTAAATCGGGGACTGTTCAAAATGATACGAAACTTCTAATATCATTTATATAATTTACGAGGGAAGGTCATGATGGAAGTCCATGCAAAAAATCATATGAAAATTATATTCTATGAAACTTTTCGAAATGCAATTTTTGATAAAAAATCATACTATATTATACACTAGTTTCGGTCCAAAAAATCAAATTTAATTGGTGATTATTTGAAATGCTACGATACTTTTCAGATCATTTATATATGTTAAGAGGGAAGGTTATGATGGAATACCATGCAAAAAAATCATATGAAAACTAGATTCTATGAAACATTTCGAAATGCAAGTTTCGGTCAAAATATCTTTATATATTATACACTAGTTTATACTAGTTTCGGTCAAAAATCAAATTAAATCGGGGACTGTTCGAAATGATACGAATAATCTAATATCATTTATATATTTTATGAGGGAAGGTTATGATGGAATTCCATGCAAAAAATCATCCGAAAATTAGATTCTATGAAACTTTTTGAAATTTAAGTTTCGGTCAAAAATCATAGTATATTATACACGAGTTTCGGTCAAAAAAATGAAATTTAATTGGGGATTATTTGAAATGATACGAGACTTTTCTGATCATTTATATATGTTAAGAGGGAAGGTTATGATGGAAGTCCATGCAAAAAAATCATATGAAAACTAGATTCTATGAAACTTTTTGAAATGCAAGTTTCGGTCAAAATATCTTTATATATTATACACTAGTTTATACTAGTTTCGGTCAATAATCAAATTAAATCGGGGACTGTTCAAAATGATACGAAACTTATAATATCATTTATATAATTTACGAGGGAAGTTCATGATGGAAGTCCATGCAAAAAATCATATGAAAATTATATTCTATGAAACTTTTCGAAATGCAATTTTCGTTCAAAAATCATAGTATATTATACACTAGTTTCGGTCCAAAAAATCAAATTTAATTGGTGATTATTTGAAATGCTACGATACTTTACAGATCATTTATATATGTTAAGAGGGAAGGTTATGATGGAATACCATGCAAAAAAATCATATGAAAACTAGATTCTATGAAACTTTTCGAAATGGTAGTTTCGGTCAAATTATCTTTATATATTATACACTAGTTTATACTAGTTTCGGTCAAAAATCAAATTAAATTGGGGACTGTTCGAAATGATACGAATAATCTAATATCATTTATATATTTTATGAGGGAAGGTTATGATGGAATTCCATGCAAAAAATCATCCGAAAATTAGATTCTATGAAACTTTTTGAAATTTAAGTTTCGGTCAAAAATCATAGTATATTATACACGAGTTTCGGTCAAAAAAATGAAATTTAATTGGGGATTATTTGAAATGATACGAGACTTTTCTGATCATTTATATATGTTAAGAGGGAAGGTTATGATGGAAGTCCATGCAAAAAAATCATATGAAAATTAGATTCTATGAAACTTTTCGAAATGCAAGTTTCGGTCAAAATATCTTTATATATTATACACTAGTTTATACTAGTTTCGATCAATAATCAAATTAAATCGGGGACTGTTCAAAATGATACGAAACTTCTAATATCATTTATATAATTTACGAGGGAAGTTCATGATGGAAGTCCATGCAAAAAATCATATGAAAATTATATTCTATGAAACTTTTCGAAATGCAATTTTCGATCAAAAATCATAGTATATTATACACTAGTTTCGGTCCAAAAAATCAAATTTAATTGGTGATTATTTGAAATGCTACAATACTTTTCAGATCATTTATATCTGTTAAGAGGGTAGGTTATGATGGAATACCATGCAAAAAAATCATATGAAAACTATATTCTATGAAACTTTTCGAAATGGAAGTTTCGGTCAAAATATCTTTATATATTATACACTAGTTTATACTAGTTTCGGTCAAAAATCAAATTAAATTGGGGACTGTTCGAAATGATACGAATAATCTAATATCATTTATATATTTTATGAGGGAAGGTTATGATGGAAGTCCATGCAAAAAATCATATGAAAATTATATTCTATGAAACTTTTCGAAATGCAATTTTCGATCAAAAATCATTGTATATTATACACTAGTTTCGGTCCCAAAAAAAAAATTTAATTGGTGATTATTTGAAATGCTACGATACTTTTCAGATCATTTATATATGTTAAGAGGGAAGGTTATGATGGAATACCATGCAAAAAAATCATATGAAAACTAGATTCTATGAAACCTTTCGAAATGCAAGTTTCGGTCAAAATATCTTTATATATTATACACTAGTTTATACTAGTTTCGGTCAAAAATCAAATTAAATCGGGGACTGTTCGAAATGATACGAATAATCTAATATCATCTATATATTTTATGAGGGAAGGTTATGATGGAATTCCATGCGAAAAATCATCCGAAAATTAAATTCTATGAAACTTTTTGAAATTTATGTTTCGGTCAAAAATCGTAGTATATTATACACGAGTTTCGGTCCAAAAAATCAAATTTAATTGGTGATTATTTGAAATGCTACGATACTTTTCAGATCATTTACATATGTTAAGAGGGAAGGTTATGATGGAAAACCATGCAAAAAAATCATATGAAAACTATATTCTATGAAACTTTTCGAAATGCAAGTTTCGGTCAAAATATCTTTATATATTATACACTAGTTTATACTAGTTTCGGTCAAAAATCAAATTAAATCGGGGACTGTTCAAAATGATACGAATAATCTAATATCATTTATATATTTTATGAGGGAAGGTTATGATGGAATTCCATGCAAAAAATCATCCGAAAATTAGATTCTATGAAACTTTTTGAAATTTAAGTTTCGGTCAAAAATCATAGTATATTATACACGAGTTTCGGTCAAAAAAATGAAATTTAATTGGGGATTATTTGAAATGATACGAGACTTTTCTGATCATTTATATATGTTAAGAGGGAAGGTTATGATGGAAGTCCATGCAAAAAAATCATATGAAAACTAGATTCTATGAAACTTTTCGAAATGCAAGTTTCGGCCAAAATATCTTTATATATTATACCCTAGTTTATACTAGTTTCGGTCAATAATCAAATTAAATCGGGGACTGTTCAAAATGATACGAAACTTCTAATATCATTTATATAATTTACGAGGGAAGTTCATGATGGAAGTCCATGCAAAAAATCATATGAAAATTATATTCTATGAAACTTTTCGAAATGCAATTTTCGATCAAAAATCATAGTATATTATACACTAGTTTCGGTCCAAAAAATCAAATTTAATTGGTGATTATTTGAAATGCTACGATACTTTTCAGATCATTTATATATGTTAAGAGGGAAGGTTATGATGGAATACCATGCAAAAAAATCATATGAAAACTAGATTCTATGAAACCTTTCGAAATGCAAGTTTCGGTCAAAATATCTTTATATATTATACACTAGTTTATACTAGTTTCGGTCAAAAATCAAATTAAATCGGGGACTGTTCGAAATGATACGAATAATCTAATATCATCTATATATTTTATGAGGGAAGGTTATGATGGAATTCCATGCGAAAAATCATCCGAAAATTAAATTCTATGAAACTTTTTGAAATTTATGTTTCGGTCAAAAATCGTAGTATATTATACACGAGTTTCGGTCCAAAAAATCAAATTTAATTGGTGATTATTTGAAATGCTACGATACTTTTCAGATCATTTACATATGTTAAGAGGGAAGGTTATGATGGAAAACCATGCAAAAAAATCATATGAAAACTATATTCTATGAAACTTTTCGAAATGCAAGTTTCGGTCAAAATATCTTTATATATTATACACTAGTTTATACTAGTTTCGGTCAAAAATCAAATTAAATCGGGGACTGTTCAAAATGATACGAATAATCTAATATCATTTATATATTTTATGAGGGAAGGTTATGATGGAATTCCATGCAAAAAATCATCCGAAAATTAGATTCTATGAAACTTTTTGAAATTTAAGTTTCGGTCAAAAATCATAGTATATTATACACGAGTTTCGGTCAAAAAAATGAAATTTAATTGGGGATTATTTGAAATGATACGAGACTTTTCTGATCATTTATATATGTTAAGAGGGAAGGTTATGATGGAAGTCCATGCAAAAAAATCATATGAAAACTAGATTCTATGAAACTTTTCGAAATGCAAGTTTCGGCCAAAATATCTTTATATATTATACCCTAGTTTATACTAGTTTCGGTCAATAATCAAATTAAATCGGGACTGTTCAAAATGATACGAAACTTCTAATATCATTTATATAATTTACGAGGGAAGTTCATGATGGAAGTCCATGCAAAAAATCATATGAAAATTATATTCTATGAAACTTTTCGAAATGCAATTTTCGATCAAAAATCATAGTATATTATACACTAGTTTCGGTCCAAAAAATCAAATTTAATTGGTGATTATTTGAAATGCTACGATACTTTTCAGATCATTTATATATGTTAAGAGGGAAGGTTATGATGGAATACCATGCAAAAAAATCATATGAAAACTAGATTCTATGAAACCTTTCGAAATGCAAGTTTCGGTCAAAATATCTTTATATATTATACACTAGTTTATACTAGTTTCGGTCAAAAATCAAATTAAATCGGGGACTGTTCGAAATGATACGAATAATCTAATATCATCTATATATTTTATGAGGGAAGGTTATGATGGAATTCCATGCGAAAAATCATCCGAAAATTAAATTCTATGAAACTTTTTGAAATTTATGTTTCGGTCAAAAATCGTAGTATATTATACACGAGTTTCGGTCCAAAAAATCAAATTTAATTGGTGATTATTTGAAATGCTACGATACTTTTCAGATCATTTACATATGTTAAGAGGGAAGGTTATGATGGAAAACCATGCAAAAAAATCATATGAAAACTATATTCTATGAAACTTTTCGAAATGCAAGTTTCGGTCAAAATATCTTTATATATTATACACTAGTTTATACTAGTTTCGGTCAAAAATCAAATTAAATCGGGGACTGTTCGAAATGATACGAATAATCTAATATCATCTATATATTTTATGAGGGAAGGTTATGATGGAATTCCATGCGAAAAATCATCCGAAAATTAAATTCTATGAAACTTTTTGAAATTTATGTTTCGGTCAAAAATCGTAGTATATTATACACGAGTTTCGGTCCAAAAAATCAAATTTAATTGGTGATTATTTGAAATGCTACGATACTTTTCAGATCATTTACATATGTTAAGAGGGAAGGTTATGATGGAAAACCATGCAAAAAAATCATATGAAAACTATATTCTATGAAACTTTTCGAAATGCAAGTTTCGGTCAAAATATCTTTATATATTATACACTAGTTTATACTAGTTTCGGTCAAAAATCAAATTAAATCGGGGACTGTTCAAAATGATACGAATAATCTAATATCATTTATATATTTTATGAGGGAAGGTTATGATGGAATTCCATGCAAAAAATCATCCGAAAATTAGATTCTATGAAACTTTTTGAAATTTAAGTTTCGGTCAAAAATCATAGTATATTATACACGAGTTTCGGTCAAAAAAATGAAATTTAATTGGGGATTATTTGAAATGATACGAGACTTTTCTGATCATTTATATATGTTAAGAGGGAAGGTTATGATGGAAGTCCATGCAAAAAAATCATATGAAAACTAGATTCTATGAAACTTTTCGAAATGCAAGTTTCGGCCAAAATATCTTTATATATTATACCCTAGTTTATACTAGTTTCGGTCAATAATCAAATTAAATCGGGACTGTTCAAAATGATACGAAACTTCTAATATCATTTATATAATTTACGAGGGAAGTTCATGATGGAAGTCCATGCAAAAAATCATATGAAAATTATATTCTATGAAACTTTTCGAAATGCAATTTTCGATCAAAAATCATAGTATATTATACACTAGTTTCGGTCCAAAAAATCAAATTTAATTGGTGATTATTTGAAATGCTACGATACTTTTCAGATCATTTATATATGTTAAGAGGGAAGGTTATGATGGAATACCATGCAAAAAAATCATATGAAAACTAGATTCTATGAAACCTTTCGAAATGCAAGTTTCGGTCAAAATATCTTTATATATTATACACTAGTTTATACTAGTTTCGGTCAAAAATCAAATTAAATCGGGGACTGTTCGAAATGATACGAATAATCTAATATCATCTATATATTTTATGAGGGAAGGTTATGATGGAATTCCATGCGAAAAATCATCCGAAAATTAAATTCTATGAAACTTTTTGAAATTTATGTTTCGGTCAAAAATCGTAGTATATTATACACGAGTTTCGGTCCAAAAAATCAAATTTAATTGGTGATTATTTGAAATGCTACGATACTTTTCAGATCATTTACATATGTTAAGAGGGAAGGTTATGATGGAAAACCATGCAAAAAAATCATATGAAAACTATATTCTATGAAACTTTTCGAAATGCAAGTTTCGGTCAAAATATCTTTATATATTATACACTAGTTTATACTAGTTTCGGTCAAAAATCAAATTAAATCGGGGACTGTTCAAAATGATACGAATAATCTAATATCATTTATATATTTTATGAGGGAAGGTTATGATGGAATTCCATGCAAAAAATCATCCGAAAATTAGATTCTATGAAACTTTTTGAAATTTAAGTTTCGGTCAAAAATCATAGTATATTATACACGAGTTTCGGTCAAAAAAATGAAATTTAATTGGGGATTATTTGAAATGATACGAGACTTTTCTGATCATTTATATATGTTAAGAGGGAAGGTTATGATGGAAGTCCATGCAAAAAAATCATATGAAAACTAGATTCTATGAAACTTTTCGAAATGCAAGTTTCGGCCAAAATATCTTTATATATTATACCCTAGTTTATACTAGTTTCGGTCAATAATCAAATTAAATCGGGGACTGTTCAAAATGATACGAAACTTCTAATATCATTTATATAATTTACGAGGGAAGTTCATGATGGAAGTCCATGCAAAAAATCATATGAAAATTATATTCTATGAAACTTTTCGAAATGCAATTTTCGATCAAAAATCATAGTATATTATACACTAGTTTCGGTCCAAAAAATCAAATTTAATTGGTGATTATTTGAAATGCTATGATACTTTTCAGATCATTTATATATGTTAAGAGGGAAGGTTATGATGGAATACCATGCAAAAAAATCATATGAAAACTAGATTCTATGAAACTTTTCGAAATGGAAGTTTCGATCAAAATATCTTTATATATTATACACTAGTTTATACTAGTTTCGGTCAAAAATCAAATTAAATTGGGGACTGTTCGAAATGATACGAATAATCTAATATCATTTATATATTTTATGAGGGAAGGTTATGATGGAAGTCCATGCAAAAAATCATATGAAAATTATATTCTATGAAACTTTTCGAAATGCAATTTTCGATCAAAAATCATAGTATATTATACACGAGTTTCGGTCCAAAAAATCAAATTTAATTGGTGATTATTTGAAATGCTACGATACTTTTCAGATCATTTACATATGTTAAGAGGGAAGGTTATGATGGAAAACCATGCAAAAAAATCATATGAAAACTAGATTCTATGAAACTTTTCGAAATGCAAGTTTCGGTCAAAATATCTTTATATATTTTACACTAGTTTATACTAGTTTCGGACAAAAATCAAATTAAATCGGGGACTGTTCGAAATGATACGAATAATCTAATATCATTTATATATTTTATGAGGGAAGGTTATGATGGAATTCCATGCGAAAAATCATCCGAAAATTAGATTCTATGAAACTTTTTGAAATTTAAGTTTCGGTCAAAAATCATAGTATATTATACACGAGTTTCGGTCAAAAAAATGAAATTTAATTGGGGATTATTTGAAATGATACGAGACTTTTCTGATCATTTATATATGTTAAGAGGGAAGGTTATGATGGAAGTCCATGCAAAAAAATCATATGAAAATTAGATTCTATGAAACTTTTCGAAATGCAAGTTTCGGTCAAAATATCTTTATATATTATACACTAGTTTATACTAGTTTCGATCAATAATCAAATTAAATCGGGGACTGTTCAAAATGATACGAAACTTCTAATATCATTTATATAATTTACGAGGGAAGTTCATGATGGAAGTCCATGCAAAAAATCATATGAAAATTATATTCTATGAAACTTTTCGAAATGCAATTTTCGATCAAAAATCATAGTATATTATACACTAGTTTCGGTCCAAAAAATCAAATTTAATTGGTGATTATTTGAAATGCTACAATACTTTTCAGATCATTTATATCTGTTAAGAGGGAAGGTTATGATGGAATACCATGCAAAAAAATCATATGAAAACTATATTCTATGAAACTTTTCGAAATGGAAGTTTCGGTCAAAATATCTTTATATATTATACACTAGTTTATACTAGTTTCGGTCAAAAATCAAATTAAATTGGGGACTGTTCGAAATGATACGAATAATCTAATATCATTTATATATTTTATGAGGGAAGGTTATGATGGAAGTCCATGCAAAAAATCATATGAAAATTATATTCTATGAAACTTTTCGAAATGCAATTTTCGATCAAAAATCATTGTATATTATACACTAGTTTCGGTCCAAAAAAAAAAATTTAATTGGTGATTATTTGAAATGCTACGATACTTTTCAGATCATTTATATATGTTAAGAGGGAAGGTTATGATGGAATACCATGCAAAAAAATCATATGAAAACTAGATTCTATGAAACCTTTCGAAATGCAAGTTTCGGTCAAAATATCTTTATATATTATACACTAGTTTATACTAGTTTCGGTCAAAAATCAAATTAAATCGGGGACTGTTCGAAATGATACGAATAATCTAATATCATCTATATATTTTATGAGGGAAGGTTATGATGGAATTCCATGCGAAAAATCATCCGAAAATTAAATTCTATGAAACTTTTTGAAATTTATGTTTCGGTCAAAAATCGTAGTATATTATACACGAGTTTCGGTCCAAAAAATCAAATTTAATTGGTGATTATTTGAAATGCTACGATACTTTTCAGATCATTTACATATGTTAAGAGGGAAGGTTATGATGGAAAACCATGCAAAAAAATCATATGAAAACTATATTCTATGAAACTTTTCGAAATGCAAGTTTCGGTCAAAATATCTTTATATATTATACACTAGTTTATACTAGTTTCGGTCAAAAATCAAATTAAATCGGGGACTGTTCAAAATGATACGAATAATCTAATATCATTTATATATTTTATGAGGGAAGGTTATGATGGAATTCCATGCAAAAAATCATCCGAAAATTAGATTCTATGAAACTTTTTGAAATTTAAGTTTCGGTCAAAAATCATAGTATATTATACACGAGTTTCGGTCAAAAAAATGAAATTTAATTGGGGATTATTTGAAATGATACGAGACTTTTCTGATCATTTATATATGTTAAGAGGGAAGGTTATGATGGAAGTCCATGCAAAAAAATCATATGAAAACTAGATTCTATGAAACTTTTCGAAATGCAAGTTTCGGCCAAAATATCTTTATATATTATACCCTAGTTTATACTAGTTTCGGTCAATAATCAAATTAAATCGGGGACTGTTCAAAATGATACGAAACTTCTAATATCATTTATATAATTTACGAGGGAAGTTCATGATGGAAGTCCATGCAAAAAATCATATGAAAATTATATTCTATGAAACTTTTCGAAATGCAATTTTCGATCAAAAATCATAGTATATTATACACTAGTTTCGGTCCAAAAAATCAAATTTAATTGGTGATTATTTGAAATGCTATGATACTTTTCAGATCATTTATATATGTTAAGAGGGAAGGTTATGATGGAATACCATGCAAAAAAATCATATGAAAACTAGATTCTATGAAACTTTTCGAAATGGAAGTTTCGATCAAAATATCTTTATATATTATACACTAGTTTATACTAGTTTCGGTCAAAAATCAAATTAAATTGGGGACTGTTCAAAATGATACGAATAATCTAATATCATTTATATATTTTATGAGGGAAGGTTATGATGGAAGTACATGCAAAAAATCATATGAAAATTATATTCTATGAAACTTTTCGAAATGCAATTTTCGATCAAAAATCATAGTATATTATACACTAGTTTCGGTCCAAAAAATCAAATTTAATTGGTGATTATTTGAAATGCTACGATACTTTTCAGATCATTTATATATGTTAAGAGGGAAGGTTATGATGGAATACCATGCAAAAAAATCATATGAAAACTAGATTCTATGAAACGTTTCGAAATGCAAGTTTCGGTCAAAATATCTTTATATATTATACACTAGTTTATACTAGTTTCGGTCAAAAATCAAATTAAATCGGGGACTGTTCGAAATGATACAAATAATCTAATATCATCTATATATTTTATGAGGGAAGGTTATGATGGAATTCCATGCGAAAAATCATCCGAAAATTAGATTCTATGAAACTTTTTGAAATTTAAGTTTCGGTCAAAAATCGTAGTATATTATACACGAGTTTCGGTCCAAAAAATTAAATTTAATTGGTGATTATTTGAAATGCTACGATACTTTTCAGATCATTAACATATGTTAAGAGGGAAGGTTATGATGGAAAACCATGCAAAAAAATCATATGAAAACTAGATTCTATGAAACTTTTCGAAATGCAAGTTTCGGTCAAAATATCTTTATATATTATACACTAGTTTATACTAGTTTCGGTCAAAAATCAAATTAAATCGGGGACTGTTCAAAATGATACGAATAATCTAATATCATTTATATATTTTATGAGGGAAGGTTATGATGGAATTCCATGCAAAAAATCATCCGAAAATTAGATTCTATGAAACTTTTTGAAATTTAAGTTTCGGTCAAAAATCATAGTATATTATACACGAGTTTCGGTCAAAAAAATGAAATTTAATTGGGGATTATTTGAAATGATACGAGACTTTTATGACCATTTATATATGTTAAGAGGGAAGTTTATGATGGAAGTCCATGCAAAAAAATCATATGAAAACTAGATTCTATGAAACTTTTCGAAATGCAAGTTTCGGTCAAAATATCTTTATATATTATACCCTAGTTTATACTAGTTTCGGTCAATAATCAAATTAAATCGGGGACTGTTCAAAATGATACGAAACTTCTAATATCATTTATATAATTTACGAGGGAAGGTCATGATGGAAGTCCATGCAAAAAATCATATGAAAATTATATTCTATGAAACTTTTCGAAATGCAATTTTCGATCAAAAATCATAGTATATTATACACTAGTTTCGGTCCAAAAAATCAAATTTAATTGGTGATTATTTGAAATGCTACAATACTTTTCAGATCATTTATATATGTTAAGAGGGAAGGTTATGATGGAATACCATGCAAAAAAATCATATGAAAACTAGATTCTATGAAACTTTTCGAAATGGAAGTTTCGGTCAAAATATCTTTATATATTATACACTAGTTTATACTAGTTTCGGTCAAAAATCAAATTAAATTGGGGACTGTTCGAAATGATACGAATAATCTAATATCATTTATATATTTTATGAGGGAAGGTTATGATGGAAGTCCATGCAAAAAATCATATGAAAATTATATTCTATGAAACTTTTCGAAATGCAATTTTCGATCAAAAATCATAGTATATTATACACGAGTTTCGGTCCAAAAAATCAAATTTAATTGGTGATTATTTGAAATGCTACGATACTTTTCAGATCATTTACATATGTTAAGAGGGAAGGTTATGATGGAAAACCATGCAAAAAAATCATATGAAAACTAGATTCTATGAAACTTTTCGAAATGCAAGTTTCGGTCAAAATATCTTTATATATTATACACTAGTTTATACTAGTTTCGGACAAAAATCAAATTAAATCGGGGACTGTTCGAAATGATACGAATAATCTAATATCATTTATATATTTTATGAGGGAAGGTTATGATGGAATTCCATGCCAAAAATCATCCGAAAATTAGATTCTATGAAACTTTTTGAAATTTAAGTTTCGGTCAAAAATCATAGTATATTATACACGAGTTTCGGTCAAAAAAATGAAATTTAATTGGGGATTATTTGAAATGATACGAGACTTTTCTGATCATTTATATATGTTAAGAGGGAACGTTATGATGGAAGTCCATGCAAAAAAATCATATGAAAACTAGATTCTATGAAACTTTTCGAAATGCAAGTTTCGGTCAAAATATCTTTATATATTATACCATAGTTTATACTAGTTTCGGTCAATAATCAAATTAAATCGGGGACTGTTCAAAATGATACGAAACTTCTAATATCATTTATATAATTTACGAGGGAAGGTCATGATGGAAGTCCATGCAAAAAATCATATGCAAATTATATTCTATGAAACTTTTCGAAATGCAATTTTCGATCAAAAATCATAGTATATTATACACTAGTTTCGGTCCAAAAAATCAAATTTAATTGGTGATTATTTGAAATGCTATAATACTTTTCAGATCATTTATATATGTTAAGAGGGAAGGTTATGATGGAATACCATGCAAAAAAATCATATGAAAACTAGATTCTATGAAACTTTTCGAAATGGATGTTTCGGTCAAAATATCTTTATATATTATACACTAGTTTATACTAGTTTCGGTCAAAAATCAAATTAAATTGGGGACTGTTCGAAATTATACGAATAACCTAATATCATTTATATATTTTATGAGGGAAGGTTATGATGGAATTCCATGCAAAAAATCATCCGAAAATTAGATTCTATGAAACTTTTTGAAATTTAAGTTTCGGTCAAAAATCATAGTATATTATACACGAGTTTCGGTCAAAAAAATGAAATTTAATTGGGGATTATTTGAAATGATACGAGACTTTTCTGATCATTTATATATGTTAAGAGGGAAGGTTATGATGGAAGTCCATGCAAAAAAATCATATGAAAACTAGATTCTATGAAACTTTTCGAAATGCAAGTTTCGGTCAAAATATCTTTATATATTATACACTAGTTTATTCTAGTTTCGATCAATAATCAAATTAAATCGGGGACTGTTCAAAATGATACGAAACTTCTAATATCATTTATATAATTTACGAGGGAAGTTCATGATGGAAGTCCATGCAAAAAATCATATGAAAATTATATTCTATGAAACTTTTCGAAATGCAATTTTCGATCAAAAATCGTAGTATATTATACACTAGTTTCGGTCCAAAAAATCAAATTTAATTGGTGATTATTTGAAATGCTACAATACTTTTCAGATCATTTATATATGTTAAGAGGGAAGGTTATGATGGAATACCATGCAAAAAAATCATATGAAAACTAGATTCTATGAAACTTTTATAAATGGAAGTTTCGGTCAAAATATCTTTATATATTATACACTAGTTTATACTAGTTTCGGTCAAAAATCAAATTAAATTGGGGACTGTTCGAAATGATACGAATAATCTAATATCATTTATATATTTTATGAGGGAAGGTTATGATGGAAGTCCATGCAAAAAATCATATGAAAATTATATTCTATATAACTTTTCGAAATGCAATTTTCGATCAAAAATCATAGTATATTATACACTAGTTTCGGTCCAAAAAATCAAATTTAATTGGTGATTATTTGAAATGCTACGATACTTTTCAGATCATTTATATATGTTAAGAGGGAAGGTTATGATGGAATACCATGCAAAAAAATCATATGAAAACTAGATTCTATGAAACGTTTCGAAATGCAAGTTTTGGTCAAAATATCTTTATATATTATACACTAGTTTATACTAGTTTCGGTCAAAAATCAAATTAAATCGGGGACTGTTCGAAATGATACGAATAATCTAATATCATCTATATATTTTATGAGGGAAGGTTATGATGGAATTCCATGCGAAAAATCATCCGAAAATTAGATTCTATGAAACTTTTTGAAATTTAAGTTTCGGTCAAAAATCGTAGTATATTATACACGAGTTTCGGTCCAAAAAATAAAATTTAATTGGTGATTATTTGAAATGCTACGATACTTTTCAGATCATTTACATATGTTAAGAGGGAAGGTTATGATGGAAAACCATGCAAAAAAATCATATGAAAACTAGATTCTATGAAACTTTTCGAAATGCAAGTTTCGGTCAAAATATCTTTATATATTATACACTAGTTTATACTAGTTTCGGACAAAAATCAAATTAAATCGGGGACTGTTCGAAATGATACGAATAATCTAATATCATTTAAATATTTTATGAGGGAAGGTTATGATGGAATTCCATGCAAAAAATCCTCCGAAAATTAGATTCTATGAAACTTTTTGAAATTTAAGTTTCGGTCAAAAATCATAGTATATTATACACGAGTTTCGGTCAAAAAAATGAAATTTAATTGGGGATTATTTGAAATGATACGAGACTTTTCTGATCATTTATATATGTTAAGAGGGAAGGTTATGATGGAAGTCCATGCAAAAAAATCATATGAAAACTAGATTCTATGAAACTTTTCGAAATGCAAGTTTCGGTCAAAATATCTTTATATATTATACACTAGTTTATACTAGTTTCGATCAATAATCAAATTAAATCGGGGACTGTTCAAAATGATACGAAACTTCTAATATCATTTATATAATTTACGAGGGAAGTTCATGATGGAAGTCCATGCAAAAAATCATATGAAAATTATATTCTATGAAACTTTTCGAAATGCAATTTTCGATCAAAAATCATAGTATATTATACACTAGTTTCGGTCCAAAAAATCAAATTTAATTGGTGATTATTTGAAATGCTACAATACTTTTCAGATCATTTATATATGTTAAGAGGGAAGGTTATGATGGAATACCATGCAAAAAAATCATATGAAAACTAGATTCTATGAAACTTTTCGAAATGGAAGTTTCGGTCAAAATATCTTTATATATTAAACACTAGTTTATACTAGTTTCGGTCAAAAATCAAATTAAATCGGGGACTGTTCGAAATGATACGAATAATCTAATATCATCTATATATTTTATGAGGGAAGGTTATGATGGAATTCCATGCGAAAAATCATCCGAAAATTAGATTCTATGAAACTTTTTGAAATTTAAGTTTCGGTCAAAAATCGTAGTATATTATACACGAGTTTCGGTCCAAAAAATAAAATTTAATTGGTGATTATTTGAAATGCTACGATACTTTTCAGATCATTTACATATGTTAAGAGGGAAGGTTATGATGGAAAACCATGCAAAAAAATCATATGAAAACTAGATTCTATGAAACTTTTCGAAATGCAAGTTTCGGTCAAAATATCTTTATATATTATACACTAGTTTATACTAGTTTCGGACAAAAATCAAATTAAATCGGGGACTGTTCGAAATGATACGAATAATCTAATATCATTTATATATTTTATGAGGGAAGGTTATGATGGAATTCCATGCAAAAAATCATCCGAAAATTAAATTCTATGAAACTTTTTGAAATTTAAGTTTCGGTCAAAAATCATAGTATATTATACACGAGTTTCGGTCAAAAAAATGAAATTTAATTGGGGATTATTTGAAATGATACGAGACTTTTCTGATCATTTATATATGTTAAGAGGGAAGGTTATGATGGAAGTCCATGCAAAAAAATCATATGAAAACTAGATTCTATGAAACTTTTCGAAATGCAAGTTTCGGTCAAAATATCTTTATATATTATACACTAGTTTATACTAGTTTCGATCAATAATCAAATTAAATCGGGGACTGTTCAAAATGATACGAAACTTCTAATATCATTTATATAATTTACGAGGGAAGTTCATGATGGAAGTCCATGCAAAAAATCATATGAAAATTATATTCTATGAAACTTTTCGAAATGCAATTTTCGATCAAAAATCATAGTATATTATACACTAGTTTCGGTCCAAAAAAACAAATTTAATTGGTGATTATTTGAAATGCTACAATACTTTTCAGATCATTTAGATATGTTAAGAGGGAAGGTTATGATGGAATACCATGCAAAAAAATCATATGAAAACTAGATTCTATGAAACTTTTCGAAATGGAAGTTTCGGTCAAAATATCTTTATATATTATACACTAGTTTATACTAGTTTCGGTCAAAAATCAAATTAAATTGGGGACTGTTCGAAATGATACGAATAATCTAATATCATTTATATATTTTATGAGGGAAGGTTATGATGGAAGTCCATGCAAAAAATCATATGAAAATTATATTCTATGAAACTTTTCGAAATGCAATTTTCGATCAAAAATCATTGTATATTATACACTAGTTTCGGTCCAAAAAATCAAATTTAATTGGTGATTATTTGAAATGCTACGATACTTTTCAGATCATTTATATATGTTAAGAGGGAAGGTTATGATGGAATACCATGCAAAAAAATCATATGAAAACTAGATTCTATGAAACGTTTCGAAATGCAAGTTTCGGTCAAAATATCTTTATATATTATACACTAGTTTATACTAGTTTCGGTCAAAAATCAAATTAAATCGGGGACTGTTCGAAATGATACATATAATCTAATATCATCTATATATTTTATGAGGGAAGGTTATGATGGAATTCCATGCGAAAAATCATCCGAAAATTAGATTCTATGAAACTTTTTGAAATTTAAGTTTCGGTCAAAAATCGTAGTATATTATACACGAGTTTCGGTCCAAAAAATCAAATTTAATTGGTGATTATTTGAAATGCTAAGATACTTTTCAGATCATTTACATATGTTAAGAGGGAAGGTTATGATGGAAAACCATGCAAAAAAATCATATGAAAACTAGATTCTATGAAACTTTTCGAAATGCATGTTTCGGTCAAAATATCTTTATATATTATACACTAGTTTATACTAGTTTCGGACAAAAATCAAATTAAATCGGGGACTGTTCGAAATGATACGAATAATCTAATATCATTTATATATTTTATGAGGGAAGGTTATGATGGAATTCCATGCAAAAAATCATCCGAAAATTAGATTCTATGAAACTTTTTGAAATTTAAGTTTCGGTCAAAAATCATAGTATATTATACACGAGTTTCGGTCAAAAAAATGAAATTTAATTGGGGATTATTTGAAATGATACGAGACTTTTCTGATCATTTATATATGTTAAGAGGGAAGGTTATGATGGAAGTCCATGCAAAAAAATCATATGAAAACTAGATTCTATGAAACTTTTCGAAGTGCAAGTTTCGGTCAAAATATCTTTATATATTATACCCTAGTTTATACTAGTTTCGGTCAATAATCAAATTAAATCGGGGACTGTTCAAAATGATACGAAACTTCTAATATCATTTATATAATTTACGAGGGAAGTTCATGATGGAAGTCCATGCAAAAAATCATATGAAAATTATATTCTATGAAACTTTTCGAAATGCAATTTTCGATCAAAAATCGTAGTATATTATACACTAGTTTCGGTCCAAAAAATCAAATTTAATTGGTGATTATTTGAAATGCTACAATACTTTTCAGATCATTTATATATGTTAAGAGGGAAGGTTATGATGGAATACCATGCAAAAAAATCATATGAAAACTAGATTCTATGAAACTTTTCGAAATGGAAGTTTCGGTCAAAATATCTTTATATATTATACACTAGTTTATACTAGTTTCGGTCAAAAATCAAATTAAATTGGGGACTGTTCGAAATGATACGAATAATCTAATATCATTTATATATTTTATGAGGGAAGGTTATGATGGAAGTCCATGCCAAAAATCATATGAAAATTATATTCTATGAAACTTTTCGAAATGCAATTTTCGATCAAAAATCATAGTATATTATACACTAGTTTCGGTCCAAAAAATCAAATTTAATTGGTGATTATTTGAAATGCTACGATACTTTTCAGATCATTTATATATGTTAAGAGGGAAGGTTATGATGGAATACCATGCAAAAAAATCATATGAAAACTAGATTCTATGAAACGTTTCGAAATGCAAGTTTCGGTCAAAATATCTTTATATATTATACACTAGTTTATACTAGTTTCGGTCAAAAATCAAATTAAATCGGGGACTGTTCGAAATGATACGAATAATCTAATATCATCTATATATTTTATGAGGGAAGGTTATGATGGAATTCCGTGCGAAAAATCATCCGAAAATTAGATTCTATGAAACTTTTTGAAATTTAAGTTTCGGTCAAAAATCGTAGTATATTATACACGAGTTTCGGTCCAAAAAATAAAATTTAATTGGTGATTATTTGAAATGCTACGATACTTTTCAGATCATTTACATATGTTAAGAGGGAAGGTTATGATGGAAAACCATGCAAAAAAATCATATGAAAACTAGATTCTATGAAACTTTTCGAAATGCAAGTTTCGGTCAAAATATCTTTATATATTATACACTAGTTTATACTAGTTTCGGACAAAAATCAAATTAAATCGGGGACTGTTCGAAATGATACGAATAATCTAATATCATTTATATATTTTATGAGGGAAGGTTATGATGGAATTCCATGCAAAAAATCATCCGAAAATTAGATTCTATGAAACTTTTTGAAATTTAAGTTTCGGTCAAAAATCATAGTATATTATACACGAGTTTCAGTCAAAAAAATGAAAATTAATTGGGGATTATTTGAAATGATACGAGACTTTTCTGATCATTTATATATGTTAAGAGGGAAGGTTATGATGGAAGTCCATGCAAAAAAATCATATGAAAACTAGATTCTATGAAACTTTTCGAAATGCAAGTTTCGGTCAAAATATCTTTATATATTATACACTAGTTTATACTAGTTTCGATCAATAATCAAATTAAATCGGGGACTGTTCAAAATGATACGAAACTTCTAATATCATTTATATAATTTACGAGGGAAGTTCATGATGGAAGTCCATGCAAAAAATCATATGAAAATTATATACTATGAAACTTTTTGAAATGCAATTTTCGATCAAAAATCATAGTATATTATACACTAGTTTCGGTCCAAAAAAACAAATTTAATTGGTGATTATTTGAAATGCTACGATACTTTTCAGATCATTTATATATGTTAAGAGGGAAGGTTATGATGGAATACCATGCAAAAAAATCATATGAAAACTAGATTCTATGAAACTTTTCGAAATGGAAGTTTCGGTCAAAATATCTTTATATATTATATACTAGTTTATACTAGTTTCGGTCAAAAATCAAATTAAATTGGGGATTGTTCGAAATGATACGAATAATCTAATATCATTTATATATTTTATGAGGGAAGGTTATGATGGAAGTCCATGCAAAAAATCATATGAAAATTATATTCTATGAAACTTTTCGAAATGCAATTTTTGATCAAAAATCATTGTATATTATACACTAGTTTCGGTCCAAAAAATCAAATTTAATTGGTGATTATTTGAAATGCTACGATACTTTTCAGATCATTTATATATGTTAAGAGGGAAGGTTATGATGGAATACCATGCAAAAAAATCATATGAAAACTAGATTCTATGAAACTTTTCGAAATGGAAGTTTCGGTCAAAATATCTTTATATATTATACACTAGTTTATACTAGTTTCGGTCAAAAATCAAATTAAATTGGGGACTGTTCGAAATGATACGAATAATCTAATATCATTTATATATTTTATGAGGGAAGGTTATGATGGAAGTCCATGCCAAAAATCATATGAAAATTATATTCTATGAAACTTTTCGAAATGCAATTTTCGATCAAAAATCATAGTATATTATACACTAGTTTCGGTCCAAAAAATCAAATTTAATTGGTGATTATTTGAAATGCTACGATACTTTTCAGATCATTTATATATGTTAAGAGGGAAGGTTATGATGGAATACCATGCAAAAAAATCATATGAAAACTAGATTCTATGAAACGTTTCGAAATGCAAGTTTCGGTCAAAATATCTTTATATATTATACACTAGTTTATACTAGTTTCGGTCAAAAATCAAATTAAATCGGGGACTGTTCGAAATGATACGAATAATCTAATATCATCTATATATTTTATGAGGGAAGGTTATGATGGAATTCCGTGCGAAAAATCATCCGAAAATTAGATTCTATGAAACTTTTTGAAATTTAAGTTTCGGTCAAAAATCGTAGTATATTATACACGAGTTTCGGTCCAAAAAATAAAATTTAATTGGTGATTATTTGAAATGCTACGATACTTTTCAGATCATTTACATATGTTAAGAGGGAAGGTTATGATGGAAAACCATGCAAAAAAATCATATGAAAACTAGATTCTATGAAACTTTTCGAAATGCAAGTTTCGGTCAAAATATCTTTATATATTATACACTAGTTTATACTAGTTTCGGACAAAAATCAAATTAAATCGGGGACTGTTCGAAATGATACGAATAATCTAATATCATTTATATATTTTATGAGGGAAGGTTATGATGGAATTCCATGCAAAAAATCATCCGAAAATTAGATTCTATGAAACTTTTTGAAATTTAAGTTTCGGTCAAAAATCATAGTATATTATACACGAGTTTCAGTCAAAAAAATGAAAATTAATTGGGGATTATTTGAAATGATACGAGACTTTTCTGATCATTTATATATGTTAAGAGGGAAGGTTATGATGGAAGTCCATGCAAAAAAATCATATGAAAACTAGATTCTATGAAACTTTTCGAAATGCAAGTTTCGGTCAAAATATCTTTATATATTATACACTAGTTTATACTAGTTTCGATCAATAATCAAATTAAATCGGGGACTGTTCAAAATGATACGAAACTTCTAATATCATTTATATAATTTACGAGGGAAGTTCATGATGGAAGTCCATGCAAAAAATCATATGAAAATTATATACTATGAAACTTTTTGAAATGCAATTTTCGATCAAAAATCATAGTATATTATACACTAGTTTCGGTCCAAAAAAACAAATTTAATTGGTGATTATTTGAAATGCTACGATACTTTTCAGATCATTTATATATGTTAAGAGGGAAGGTTATGATGGAATACCATGCAAAAAAATCATATGAAAACTAGATTCTATGAAACTTTTCGAAATGGAAGTTTCGGTCAAAATATCTTTATATATTATATACTAGTTTATACTAGTTTCGGTCAAAAATCAAATTAAATTGGGGATTGTTCGAAATGATACGAATAATCTAATATCATTTATATATTTTATGAGGGAAGGTTATGATGGAAGTCCATGCAAAAAATCATATGAAAATTATATTCTATGAAACTTTTCGAAATGCAATTTTTGATCAAAAATCATTGTATATTATACACTAGTTTCGGTCCAAAAAATCAAATTTAATTGGTGATTATTTGAAATGCTACGATACTTTTCAGATCATTTATATATGTTAAGAGGGAAGGTTATGATGGAATACCATGCAAAAAAATCATATGAAAACTAGATTCTATGAAACATTTCGAAATGCAAGTTTCGGTCAAAATATCTTTATATATTATACACTAGTTTATACTAGTTTCGGTCAAAAATCAAATTAAATCGGGGACTGTTCGAAATGATACGAATAATCTAATATCATCTATATATTTTATGAGGGAAGGTTATGATGGAATTCCATGCGAAAAATCATCCGAAAATTAAATTCTATGAAACTTTTTGAAATTTAAGTTTCGGTCAAAAATCGTAGTATATTATACACGAGTTTCGGTCCAAAAAATCAAATTTAATTGGTGATTATTTGAAATGCTACGATACTTTTCAGATCATTTACATATGTTAAGAGGGAAGGTTATGATGGAAAACCATGCAAAAAAATCATATGAAAACTAAATTCTATGAAACTTTTCGAAATGCAAGTTTCGGTCAAAATATCTTTATATATTATACACTAGTTTATACTAGTTTCGGTCAAAAATCAAATTAAATCGGGGACTGTTCGAAATGATACGAATAATCTAATATCATTTATATATTTTATGAGGGAAGGTTATGATGGAATTCCATGCAAAAAATCATCCGAAAATTAGATTCTATGAAACTTTTTAAAATTTAAGTTTCGGTCAAAAATCATAGTATATTATACACGAGTTTCGGTCAAAAAAATGAAATTTAATTGGGGATTATTTGAAATGATACGAGACTTTTCTGATCATTTATATATGTTAAGAGGGAAGGTTATGATGGAAGTCCATGCAAAAAAATCATATGAAAACTAGATTCTATGAAACTTTTCGAAATGCCAGTTTCGGTCAAAATATCTTTATATATTATACCCTAGTTTATACTAGTTTCGGTCAATAATCAAATTAAATCGGGGACAGTTCAAAATGATACGAAACTTCTAATATCATTTATATAATTTACGAGGGAAGGTCATGATGGAAGTCCATGCAAAAAATCATATGAAAATTATATTCTATGAAACTTTTCGAAATGCAATTTTCGATCAAAAATCATAGTATATTATACACTAGTTTCGGTCCAAAAAATCAAATTTAATTGGTGATTATTTGAAATGCTACCATACTTTTCAGATCATTTATATATGTTAAGAGGGAAGGTTATGATGGAATACCATGCAAAAAAATCATATGAAAACTAGATTCTATGAAACTTTTCGAAATGGAAGTTTCGGTCAAAATATCTTTATATATTATACACTAGTTTATACTAGTTTCGGTCAAAAATCAAATTAAATTGGGGACTGTTCGAAATGATACGAATAATCTAATATCATTTATATATTTTATGAGGGAAGGTTATGATGGAAGTCCATGCAAAAAATCATATGAAAATTATATTCTATGAAACTTTTCGAAATGCAATTTTCGATCAAAAATCATAGTATATTATACACTAGTTTCGGTCCAAAAAATCAAATTTAATTGGTGATTATTTGAAATGCTACGATACTTTTCAGATCATTTATATATGTTAAGAGGGAAGGTTATGATGGAATACCATGCAAAAAAATCATATGAAAACTAGATTCTATGAAACGTTTCGAAATGCAAGTTTCGGTTAAAATATCTTTATATATTATACACTAGTTTATACTAGTTTCGGTCAAAAATCAAATTAAATCGGGGACTGTTCGAAATGATACGAATAATCTAATATCATCTATATATTTTATGAGGGAAGGTTATGATGGAATTCCATGCAAAAAATCATCCGAAAATTAGATTCTATGAAACTTTTTGAAATTTAAGTTTCGGTCAAAAATCGTAGTATATTATACACGAGTTTCGGTTCAAAAAATCAAATTTAATTGGTGATTATTTGAAATGCTACGATACTTTTCAGATCATTTACATATGTTAAGAGGGAAGGTTATGATGGAAAACCATGCAAAAAAATCATCTGAAAACTAGATTCTATGAAACTTTTCGAAATGCAAGTTTCGGTCAAAATATCTTTATATATTATACACTAGTTTATACTAGTTTCGGACAATAATCAAATTAAATCGGGGACTGTTCGAAATGATACGAATAATCTAATATCATCTATATATTTTATGAGGGAAGGTTATGATGGAATTCCATGCAAAAAATCATCCGAAAATTAGATTCTATGAAACTTTTTGAAATTTAAGTTTCGGTCAAAAATCATAGTATATTATACACGAGTTTCGGTCAAAAAAATGAAATTTAATTGGGGATTATTTGAAATGATACGAGACTTTTCTGATCATTTATATATGTTAAGAGGGAAGGTTATGATGGAAGTCCATGCAAAAAAATCATATGAAAACTAGATTCTATGAAACTTTTCGAAATGCAAGTTTCGGTCAAAATATCTTTATATATTATACCCTAGTTTATACTAGTTTAGGTCAATAATCAAATTAATTCGGGGACTGTTCAAAATGATACGAAACTTCTAATATAATTTATATAATTTACGAGGGAAGGTCATGATGGAAGTCCATGCAAAAAATCATATGAAAATTATATTCTATGAAACTTTTCGAAATGCAATTTTCGATCAAAAATCATAGTATATTATACACTAGTTTCGGTCCAAAAAATCAAATTTAATTGGTGATTATTTGAAATGCTACGATACTTTTCAGATTATTTATATATGTTAAGAGGGAAGGTTATGATGGAATACCATGCAAAAAAATCATATGAAAACTAGATTCTATGAAACTTTTCGAAATGCAAGTTTCGGTCAAAATATCTTTATATATTATACACTAGTTTATACTAGTTTCGGTCAAAAATCAAATTAAATCGGGGACTGTTCGAAATGATACGAATAATCTAATATCATTTATATATTTTATGAGGGAAGGTTATGATGGAATTCCATGCAAAAAGTCATCCGAAAATTAGATTTTATGAAACTTTTTGGAATTTAAGTTTCGGTCAAAAATTATAGTATATTATACACGAGTTTCGGTCAAAAAAATGAAATTTAATTGGGGATTATTTGAAATGATACGAGACTTTTCTGATCATTTATATATGTTAAGAGGGAAGGTTATGATGGAAGTCCATGCAAAAAAATCATATGAAAACTAGATTCTATGAAACTTTTCGAAATGCAAGTTTCGGTCAAAATATCTTTATATATTATACCCTAGTTTATACTAGTTTCGGTCAATAATCAAATTAAATCGGGGACTGTTCAAAATGATACGAAACTTCTAATATCATTTATATAATTTACGAGGGAAGGTCATGATGGAAGTCCATGCAAAAAATCATATGAAAATTATATTCTATGAAACTTTTCGAAATGCAATTTTCAATCAAAAATCATAGTATATTATACACTAGTTTCGGTCCAAAAAATCAAATTTAATTGGTGATTATTTGAAATGCTACGATACTTTTCAGATCATTTACATATGTTAAGAGGGAAGGTTATGATGGAAAACCATGCAAAAAAATCATATGAAAACTAGATTCTATGAAACTTTTCGAAATGCAAGTTTCGGTCAAAATATCTTTATATATTATACACTAGTTTATACTAGTTTCGGACAAAAATCAAATTAAATCGGGGACTGTTCGAAATGATACGAATAATCTAATATCATTTATATATTTTATGAGGGAAGGTTATGATGGAATTCCATGCAAAGAATCATCCGAAAATTAGATTCTATGAAACTTTTTGAAATTTAAGTTTCGGTCAAAAATCATAGTATATTATACACTAGTTTCGGTCAAAAAAATCAAATTTTATTGGTGATTATTTGAAATGCTACCATACTTTTCAGATCATTTATATATGTTAAGAGGGAAGGTTATGATGGAATACCATGCAAAAAAATCATATGAAAACTAGATTCTATGAAACTTTTCGAAATGGAAGTTTCGGTCAAAATATCTTTATATATTATACACTAGTTTATACTAGTTTCGGTCAAAAATCAAATTAAATTGGGGACTGTTCGAAATGATACGAATAATCTAATATCATTTATATATTTTATGAGGGAAGGTTATGATGGAAGTCCATGCAAAAAATCATATGAAAATTATATTCTATGAAACTTTTCGAAATGCAATTTTCGATCAAAAATCATAGTATATTATACACTAGTTTCGGTCCAAAAAATCAAATTTAATTGGTGATTATTTGAAATGCTACGATACTTTTCAGATCATTTATATATGTTAAGAGGGAAGGTTATGATGGAATACCATGCAAAAAAATCATATGAAAACTAGATTCTATGAAACGTTTCGAAATGCAAGTTTCGGTTAAAATATCTTTATATATTATACACTAGTTTATACTAGTTTCGGTCAAAAATCAAATTAAATCGGGGACTGTTCGAAATGATACGAATAATCTAATATCATCTATATATTTTATGAGGGAAGGTTATGATGGAATTCCATGCAAAAAATCATCCGAAAATTAGATTCTATGAAACTTTTTGAAATTTAAGTTTCGGTCAAAAATCGTAGTATATTATACACGAGTTTCGGTTCAAAAAATCAAATTTAATTGGTGATTATTTGAAATGCTACGATACTTTTCAGATCATTTACATATGTTAAGAGGGAAGGTTATGATGGAAAACCATGCAAAAAAATCATCTGAAAACTAGATTCTATGAAACTTTTCGAAATGCAAGTTTCGGTCAAAATATCTTTATATATTATACACTAGTTTATACTAGTTTCGGACAATAATCAAATTAAATCGGGGACTGTTCGAAATGATACGAATAATCTAATATCATCTATATATTTTATGAGGGAAGGTTATGATGGAATTCCATGCAAAAAATCATCCGAAAATTAGATTCTATGAAACTTTTTGAAATTTAAGTTTCGGTCAAAAATCATAGTATATTATACACGAGTTTCGGTCAAAAAAATGAAATTTAATTGGGGATTATTTGAAATGATACGAGACTTTTCTGATCATTTATATATGTTAAGAGGGAAGGTTATGATGGAAGTCCATGCAAAAAAATCATATGAAAACTAGATTCTATGAAACTTTTCGAAATGCAAGTTTCGGTCAAAATATCTTTATATATTATACCCTAGTTTATACTAGTTTCGGTCAATAATCAAATTAATTCGGGGACTGTTCAAAATGATACGAAACTTCTAATATAATTTATATAATTTACGAGGGAAGGTCATGATGGAAGTCCATGCAAAAAATCATATGAAAATTATATTCTATGAAACTTTTCGAAATGCAATTTTCGATCAAAAATCATAGTATATTATACACTAGTTTCGGTCCAAAAAATCAAATTTAATTGGTGATTATTTGAAATGCTACGATACTTTTCAGATTATTTATATATGTTAAGAGGGAAGGTTATGATGGAATACCATGCAAAAAAATCATATGAAAACTAGATTCTATGAAACTTTTCGAAATGCAAGTTTCGGTCAAAATATCTTTATATATTATACACTAGTTTATACTAGTTTCGGTCAAAAATCAAATTAAATCGGGGACTGTTCGAAATGATACGAATAATCTAATATCATTTATATATTTTATGAGGGAAGGTTATGATGGAATTCCATGCAAAAAGTCATCCGAAAATTAGATTTTATGAAACTTTTTGGAATTTAAGTTTCGGTCAAAAATTATAGTATATTATACACGAGTTTCGGTCAAAAAAATGAAATTTAATTGGGGATTATTTGAAATGATACGAGACTTTTCTGATCATTTATATATGTTAAGAGGGAAGGTTATGATGGAAGTCCATGCAAAAAAATCATATGAAAACTAGATTCTATGAAACTTTTCGAAATGCAAGTTTCGGTCAAAATATCTTTATATATTATACCCTAGTTTATACTAGTTTCGGTCAATAATCAAATTAAATCGGGGACTGTTCAAAATGATACGAAACTTCTAATATCATTTATATAATTTACGAGGGAAGGTCATGATGGAAGTCCATGCAAAAAATCATATGAAAATTATATTCTATGAAACTTTTCGAAATGCAATTTTCAATCAAAAATCATAGTATATTATACACTAGTTTCGGTCCAAAAAATCAAATTTAATTGGTGATTATTTGAAATGCTACGATACTTTTCAGATCATTTACATATGTTAAGAGGGAAGGTTATGATGGAAAACCATGCAAAAAAATCATATGAAAACTAGATTCTATGAAACTTTTCGAAATGCAAGTTTCGGTCAAAATATCTTTATATATTATACACTAGTTTATACTAGTTTCGGACAAAAATCAAATTAAATCGGGGACTGTTCGAAATGATACGAATAATCTAATATCATTTATATATTTTATGAGGGAAGGTTATGATGGAATTCCATGCAAAAAATCATCCGAAAATTAGATTCTATGAAACTTTTTGAAATTTAAGTTTCGGTCAAAAATCATAGTATATTATACACGAGTTTCGGTCAAAAAAATGAAATTTAATTGGGGATTATTTGAAATGATACGAGACTTTTCTGATCATTTATATATGTTAAGAGGGAAGGTTATGATGGAAGTCCATGCAAAAAAATCATATGAAAACTAGATTCTATGAAACTTTTCGAAATGCAAGTTTCGGTCAAAATATCTTTATATATTATACCCTAGTTTATACTAGTTTCGGTCAATAATCAAATTAAATCGGGGACTGTTCAAAATGATACGAAACTTCTAATATCATTTATATAATTTACGAGGGAAGGTCATGATGGAAGTCCATGCAAAAAATCATATGAAAATTATATTCTATGAAACTTTTCGAAATGCAATTTTCAATCAAAAATCATAGTATATTATACACTAGTTTCGGTCCAAAAAATCAAATTTAATTGGTGATTATTTGAAATGCTACGATACTTTTCAGATCATTTACATATGTTAAGAGGGAAGGTTATGATGGAAAACCATGCAAAAAAATCATATGAAAACTAGATTCTATGAAACTTTTCGAAATGCAAGTTTCGGTCAAAATATCTTTATATATTATACACTAGTTTATACTAGTTTCGGACAAAAATCAAATTAAATCGGGGACTGTTCGAAATGATACGAATAATCTAATATCATTTATATATTTTATGAGGGAAGGTTATGATGGAATTCCATGCAAAAAATCATCCGAAAATTAGATTCTATGAAACTTTTTGAAATTTAAGTTTCGGTCAAAAATCATAGTATATTATACACGAGTTTCGGTCAAAAAAATGAAATTTAATTGGGGATTATTTGAAATGATACGAGACTTTTCTGATCATTTATATATGTTAAGAGGGAAGGTTATGATGGAAGTCCATGCAAAAAAATCATATGAAAACTAGATTCTATGAAACTTTTCGAAATGCAAGTTTCGGTCAAAATATCTTTATATATTATACCCTAGTTTATACTAGTTTCGGTCAATAATCAAATTAATTCGGGGACTGTTCAAAATGATACGAAACTTCTAATATAATTTATATAATTTACGAGGGAAGGTCATGATGGAAGTCCATGCAAAAAATCATATGAAAATTATATTCTATGAAACTTTTCGAAATGCAATTTTCGATCAAAAATCATAGTATATTATACACTAGTTTCGGTCCAAAAAATCAAATTTAATTGGTGATTATTTGAAATGCTACGATACTTTTCAGATCATTTATATCTGTTAAACGGGAAGGTTTTGATGGAATACCATGCAAAAAAATCATCTGAAAACTAGATTCTATGAAACTTTTCGAAATGCAAGTTTCGGTCAAAATATCTTAATATATTATACACTAGTTTATACTAGTTTCGGTCAAATATCAAATTAAATCGGGGACTGTTCGAAATGATACGAATAATCTAATATCATCTATATATTTTATGAGGGAAGGTTATGATGGAATTCCATGCAATAAATCATCCGAAAATTAGATTCTATGAAACTTTTTGAAATATAAGTTTCGGTCAAAAATCGTAGTATACTATACACGAGTTTCGGTCAAAAAAATGAAATTTAATTGGGGATTATTTGAAATGATACGAGACTTTTCTGATCATTTATATATGTTAAGAGGGAAAGTTATGATGGAAGTCCATGCAAAAAAATCATATGAAAACTAGATTCTATGAAACTTTTCGAAATGCAAGTTTCGGTCAAAATATCTTTATATATTATACACTAGTTTATACTAGTTTCGGTCAAAAATCAAATTAAATCGGGGACTGTTCAAAATGATACGAATAATCTAATATCATTTATATATTTTATGAGGGAAGGTTATGATGGAATTCCATGCAAAAAGTCATCCGAAAATTAGATTTTATGAAACTTTTTGGAATTTAAGTTTCGGTCAAAAATTATAGTATATTATACACGAGTTTCGGTCAAAAAAACGAAATTTAATTGGGGATTATTTGAAATGATACGAGACTTTTCTGATCATTTATATATGTTAAGAGGGAAGGTTATGATGGAAGTCCATGCAAAAAAATCATATGAAAACTAGATTCTATGAAACTTTTCGAAATGCAAGTTTCGGTCAAAATATCTTTATATATTATACCCTAGTTTATACTAGTTTCGGTCAATAATCAAATTAAATCGGGGACTGTTCAAAATGATACGAAACTTCTAATATCATTTATATAATTTACGAGGGAAGGTCATGATGGAAGTCCATGCAAAAAATCATATGAAAATTATATTCTATGAAACTTTTCGAAATGCAATTTTCAATCAAAAATCATAGTATATTATACACTAGTTTCGGTCCAAAAAATCAAATTTAATTGGTGATTATTTGAAATGCTACGATACTTTTCAGATCATTTACATATGTTAAGAGGGAAGGTTATGATGGAAAACCATGCAAAAAAATCATATGAAAACTAGATTCTATGAAACTTTTCGAAATGCAAGTTTCGGTCAAAATATCTTTATATATTATACACTAGTTTATACTAGTTTCGGACAAAAATCAAATTAAATCGGGGACTGTTCGAAATGATACGAATAATCTAATATCATTTATATATTTTATGAGGGAAGGTTATGATGGAATTCCATGCAAAAAATCATCCGAAAATTAGATTCTATGAAACTTTTTGAAATTTAAGTTTCTGTCAAAAATCATAGTATATTATACACGAGTTTCGGTCAAAAAAATGAAATTTAATTGGGGATTATTTGAAATGATACGAGACTTTTCTGATCATTTATATATGTTAAGAGGGAAGGTTATGATGGAAGTCCATGCAAAAAAAATCATATGAAAACTAGATTCTATGAAACTTTTCGAAATGCAAGTTTCGGTCAAAATATCTTTATATATTATACCCTAGTTTATACTAGTTTCGGTCAATAATCAAATTAATTCGGGGACTGTTCAAAATGATACGAAACTTCTAATATAATTTATATAATTTACGAGGGAAGGTCATGATGGAAGTCCATGCAAAAAATCATATGAAAATTATATTCTATGAAACTTTTCGAAATGCAATTTTCGATCAAAAATCATAGTATATTATACACTAGTTTCGGTCCAAAAAATCAAATTTAATTGGTGATTATTTGAAATGCTACGATACTTTTCAGATCATTTATATATGTTAAGAGGGAAGGTTATGATGGAATACCATGCAAAAAAATCATCTGAAAACTAGATTCTATGAAACTTTTCGAAATGCAAGTTTCGGTCAAAATATCTTAATATATTATACACTAGTTTATACTAGTTTCGGTCAAATATCAAATTAAATCGGGGACTGTTCGAAATGATACGAATAATCTAATATCATCTATATATTTTATGAGGGAAGGTTATGATGGAATTCCATGCAATAAATCATCCGAAAATTAGATTCTATGAAACTTTTTGAAATTTAAGTTTCGGTCAAAAATCGTAGTATACTATACATGAGTTTCGGTCAAAAAAATGAAATTTAATTGGGGATTATTTGAAATGATACGAGACTTTTCTGATCATTTATATATGTTAAGAGGGAAGGTTATGATGGAAGTCCATGCAAAAAAATCATATGAAAACTAGATTCTATGAAACTTTTCGAAATGCAAGTTTCGGTCAAAATATCTTTATATATTATACACTAGTTTATACTTGTTTCGGTCAATAATCAAATTAAATCGGAGACTGTTCAAAATGATACGAAACTTCTAATATCATTTATATAATTTACGAGAGAAGTTCATGATGGAAGTCCATGCAAAAAATCATATGAAAATTATATTCTATGAAACATTTCGAAATGCAATTTTCGATCAAAAATCATAGTATATTATACACTAGTTTCGGTCCAAAAAATCAAATTTAATTGGTGATTATTTGAAATGCTACGATATTTTTCAGATTATTTATATATGTTAAGAGGGAAGGTTATGATGGAATACCATGCAAAAAAATCATATGAAAACTAGATTCTATGAAACTTTTCGAAATGCAAGTTTCGGTCAAAATATCTTTATATATTATACACTAGTTTATACTAGTTTCGGTCAAAAATCAAATTAAATCGGGGACTGTTCGAAATGATACGAATAATCTAATATCATTTATATATTTTATGAGGGAAGGTTATGATGGAATTCCATGCAAAAAGTCATCCGAAAATTAGATTTTATGAAACTTTTTGGAATTTAAGTTTCGGTCAAAAATTATAGTATATTATACACGAGTTTCGGTCAAAAAAATGAAATTTAATTGGGGATTATTTGAAATGATACGAGACTTTTCTGATCATTTATATATGTTAAGAGGGAAGGTTATGATGGAAGTCCATGCAAAAAAATCATATGAAAACTAGATTCTATGAAACTTTTCGAAATGCAAGTTTCGGTCAAAATATCTTTATATATTATACCCTAGTTTATACTAGTTTCGGTCAATAATCAAATTAAATCGGGGACTGTTCAAAATGATACGAAACTTCTAATATCATTTACATAATTAACGAGGGAAGGTCATGATGGAAGTCCATGCAAAAAATCATATGAAAATTATATTCTATGAAACTTTTCGAAATGCAATTTTCAATCAAAAATCATAGTATATTATACACTAGTTTCGGTCCAAAAAATCAAATTTAATTGGTGATTATTTGAAATGCTACGATACTTTTCAGAACATTTATATATGTTAAGAGGGAAGGTTATGATGGAATACCATGCAAAAAAATCATATGAAAACTAGATTCTATGAAACGTTTCGAAATGCAAGTTTCGGTCAAAATATCTTTATATATTATACACTAGTTTATACTAGTTTCGGTCAAAAATCAAATTAAATCGGGGACTGTTCAAAATGATACGAATAATCTAATATCATCTATATATTTTATGAGGGAAGGTTATGATGGAATTCCATGCAAAAAATCATCCGAAAATTAGATTCGATGAAACTTTTTGAAATTTAAGTTTCTGTCAAAAATCATAGTATATTATACACGAGTTTCGATAAAAAAAATCAAATTTAATTGGTGATTATTTGAAATGCTACGATACTTTTCAGATCATTTACATATGTTAAGAGGGAAGGTTATGATGGAAAACCATGCAAAAAAATCATATGAAAACTAGATTCGATGAAACTTTTCGAAATGCAAGTTTCGGTCAAAATATCTTTATATATTATACACTAGTTTATACTAGTTTCGGTCAAAAATCAAATTAAATCGGGGACTGTTCGAAATGATACGAATAATCTAATATCATTTATATATTTTATGAGGGAAGGTTATGATGGAATTCCATGCAAAAAATCATCTGAAAATTAGATTCTATGAAACTTTTTGAAATTTAAGTTTCGGTCAAAAATCATAGTATATTATACACGAGTTTCGGTCAAAAAAATGAAATTTAATTGGGGATTATTTGAAATGATAAGAGACTTTTCTGATCATTTATATATGTTAAGAGGGAAGGTTATGATGGAAGTCCATGCAAAAAAATCATATGAAAACTAGATTCTTTGAAACTTTTCGAAATGCAAGTTTCGGTCAAAATATCTTTATATATTATACCCTAGTTTATACTAGTTTCGGTCAATAATCAAATTAAATCGGGGACTGTTCAAAATGATACGAAACTTCTAATATCATTTATATAATTTACGAGGGAAGGTCATGATGGAAGTCCATGCAAAAAATCATATGAAAATTATATTCTATGAAACTTTTCGAAATGCAATTTTCGATAAAAAAAAATCATAGTATATTATACACTAGTTTCGGTCCAAAAAATCAAATTTAATTGGTGATTATTTGAAATGCTACGATACTTTTCAGATCATTTACATATGTTAAGAGGGAAGGTTATGATGGAAAACCATGCAAAAAAATCATATGAAAACTAGATTCTATGAAACTTTTCGAAATGCAAGTTTCGGTCAAAATATCTTTATATATTATACACTAGTTTATACTAGTTTCGGTCAAAAATCAAATTAAATCGGGGACTGTTCGAAATGATACGAATAATCTAATATCATTTATATATTTTATGAGGGACGGTTATGATGGAATTCCATGCAAAAAATCATCCGAAAATTAGATTCTATGAAAATTTTTGAAATTTAAGTTTCGGTCAAAAATCATAGTATATTATACACGAGTTTCGGTCAAAAAAATGAAATTTAATTGGGGATTATTTGAAATGATACGAGACTTTTCTGATCATTTATATATGTTAAGAGGGAAGGTTATGATGGAAGTCCATGCAAAAAAATCATATGAAAACTAGATTCTATGAAACTTTTCGAAATGCAAGTTTCTGTCAAAATATCTTTATATATTATACCCTAGTTTATACTAGTTTCGGTCAATAATCAAATTAAATCGTGGACTGTTCAAAATGATACGAAACTTCTAATATCATTTATATAATTTACGAGGGAAGGTCATGATGGAAGTCCATGCAAAAAATCATATGAAAATTATATTCTATGAAACTTTTCGAAATGCAATTTTCGATAAAAAAATCATAGTATATTATACACTAGTTTCGGTCCAAAAAATCAAATTTAATTGGTGATTATTTGAAATGCTACGATACTTTTCAGATCATTTACATAGGTTAAGATGGAAGGTTATGATGGAAAACCATGCAAAAAAATCATATGAAAACTAGATTCTATGAAACTTTTCGAAATGCAAGTTTCGGTCAAAATATCTTTATATATTATACACTAGTTTATACTAGTTTCGGTCAAAAATCAAATTAAATCGGGGACTGTTCGAAATGATACGAATAATTTAATATCATTTATATATTTTATGAGGGAAGGTTATGATGGAATTCCATGCAAAAAATCATCCGAAAATTAGATTCTATGAAACTTTTTGAAATTTAAGTTTCGGTCAAAAATCATAGTATATTATACACGAGTTTCGGTCAAAAAAATGAAATTTAATTGGGGATTATTTGAAATGATACGAGACTTTTCTGATCATTTATATATGTTAAGAGGGAAGGTTATGATGGAAGTCCATGCAAAAAATTCATATGAAAACTAGATTCTATGAAACTTTTCGAAATGCAAGTTTCGGTCAAAATATCTTTATATATTATACCCTAGTTTATACTAGTTTCGGTCAATAATCAAATTAAATCGGGGACTGTTCAAAATGATACGAAACTTCTAATATCATTTATATAATTTACGAGGGAATGTCATGATGGAAGTCCATGCAAAAAATCATATGAAAATTATATTCTATGAAACTTTTCGAAAAGCAATTTTCGATAGAAAATCATAGTATATTATTATACACTAGTTTCGGTCCAAAAAATCAAATTTAATGGGTGATTATTTGAAATGCTACGATACTTTTTAGATCATAAATATATGTTAAGAGGGAAGGTTATGATGGAATACCATGCAAAAAAATCATTTGAAAACTAGATTCTATGAAACTTTTCGAAATGCAAGTTTCGGTCAAAATATCTTTATATATTATACACTAGTTTATACTAGTTTCGGTCAAAAATCAAATTAAATCGGGGACTGTTAGAAATGATACGAATAATCTAATATCATTTATATATTTTATGAGGGAAGGTTATGATGGAATTCCATGCAAAAAATCATCCGAAAATTAGATTCTATGAAACTTTTTGAAATTTATGTTTCGGTCAAAAATCATAGTATATTATACACGAGTTTCTTTCAAAAAAATGAAATTTAATTGGGGATTATTTGAAATGATACGAGACTTTTCTGATCATTTATATATGTTAAGAGGGAAGGTTATGATGGAAGTCCATGCAAAAAAATCATATGAAAACTAGATTCTATGAAACTTTTTGAAATGCAAGTTTCTGTCAAAATATCTTTGTATATTATACCCTAGTTTATACTAGTTTCGGTCAATAATCAAATTAAATCGGGGACTGTTCAAAATGATACGAAACTTCTAATATCATTTATATAATTTACGAGGGAAGGTCATGATGGAAGTCCATGCAAAAAATCATATGAAAATTATATTCTATGAAACTTTTCGAAAAGCAATTTTCGATAGAAAATCATAGTATATTATTATACACTAGTTTCGGTCCAAAAAATCAAATTTAATTGGTGATTATTTGAAATGCTACGATACTTTTCAGATTATTTATATATGTTAAGAGGGAAGGTTATGATGGAATACCATGCAAAAAAATCATATGAAAACTAAATTCTATGAAACTTTTCGAAATGCAAGTTTCGGTCAAAATATCTTTATATATTATACACTAGTTTATACTAGTTTCGGTCAAAAATCAAATTAAATCGCAGACTGTTCGAAATGATACGAATAATCTAATATCATTTATATATTTTATGAGGGAAGGTTATGATGGAATTCCATGCAAAAAATCATCCGAAAATTAGATTTTATGAAACTTTTTGGAATTTAAGTTTCGGTCAAAAATCATAGTATATTATACACGAGTTTCGGTCAAAAAAATGAAATTTAATTGGGGATTATTTGAAATGATACGAGACTTTTCTGATCATTTATATATGTTAAGAGGGAAGGTTATGATGGAAGTCCATGCAAAAAAATCATATGAAAACTAGATTCTATGAAACTTTTCGAAATGCAAGTTTAGGTCAAAATATCTTTATATATTATACCCTAGTTTATACTAGTTTCGGTCAATAATCAAATTAAATCGGGGACTGTTCGAAATGATACGAAACTTCTAATATCATTTATATAATTTATGAGGGAAGGTCATGATGGAAGTCCATGCAAAAAATCATATGAAAATTATATTCTATGAAACTTTTCGAAATGCAATTTTCGATAAAAAAAATCATAGTATATTATAACATAGTTTCGGTCCAAAAAATCAAATTTAATTGGTGATTATTTGAAATGCTACGATACTTTTCAGATCATTTACATATGTTAAGAGGGAAGGTTATGATGGAAAACCATGCAAAAAAATCATATGAAAACTAGATTCTATGAAACTTTTCGAAATGCAAGTTTCGGTCAAAATATCTTTATATATTATACACTAGTTTATACTAGTTTCGGTCAAAAATCAAATTAAATCGGGGACTGTTCGAAATGATACGAATAACCTAATATCATTTATATATTTTATGAGGGACGGTTATGATGGAATTCCATGCAAAAAATCATCCGAAAATTAGATTCTATGAAAATTTTTGAAATTTAAGTTTCGGTCAAAAATCATAGTATATTATACACGAGTTTCGGTCAAAAAAATGAAATTTAATTGGGGATTATTTGAAATGATACGAGACTTTTCTGATCATTTATATATGTTAAGAGGGAAGGTTATGATGGAAGTCCATGCAAAAAAATCATATGAAAACTAGATTCTATGAAACTTTTCGAAATGCAAGTTTCTGTCAAAATATCTTTATATATTATACCCTAGTTTATACTAGTTTCGGTCAATAATCAAATTAAATCGTGGACTGTTCAAAATGATACGAAACTTCTAATATCATTTATATAATTTACGAGGGAAGGTCATGATGGAAGTCCATGCAAAAAATCATATGAAAATTATATTCTATGAAACTTTTCGAAATGCAATTTTCGATTAAAAAAAATCATAGTATATTATACACTAGTTTCGGTCCAAAAAATCAAATTTAATTGGTGATTATTTGAAATGCTACGATACTTTTCAGATCATTTACATAGGTTAAGATGGAAGGTTATGATGGAAAACCATGCAAAAAAATCATATGAAAACTAGATTCTATGAAACTTTTCGAAATGCAAGTTTCGGTCAAAATATCTTTATATATTATACACTAGTTTATACTAGTTTCGGTCAAAAATCAAATTAAATCGCAGACTGTTCGAAATGATACGAATAATCTAATATCATTTATATATTTTATGAGGGAAGGTTATGATGGAATTCCATGCAAAAAATCATCCGAAAATTAGATTTTATGAAACTTTTTGGAATTTAAGTTTCGGTCAAAAATCATAGTATATTATACACGAGTTTCGGTCAAAAAAATGAAATTTAATTGGGGATTATTTGAAATGATACGAGACTTTTCTGATCATTTATATATGTTAAGAGGGAAGGTTATGATGGAAGTCCATGCAAAAAAATCATATGAAAACTAGATTCTATGAAACTTTTCGAAATGCAAGTTTAGGTCAAAATATCTTTATATATTATACCCTAGTTTATACTAGTTTCGGTCAATAATCAAATTAAATCGGGGACTGTTCGAAATGATACGAAACTTCTAATATCATTTATATAATTTATGAGGGAAGGTCATGATGGAAGTCCATGCAAAAAATCATATGAAAATTATATTCTATGAAACTTTTCGAAATGCAATTTTCGATAAAAAAAATCATAGTATATTATAACATAGTTTCGGTCCAAAAAATCAAATTTAATTGGTGATTATTTGAAATGCTACGATACTTTTCAGATCATTTACATATGTTAAGAGGGAAGGTTATGATGGAAAACCATGCAAAAAAATCATATGAAAACTAGATTCTATGAAACTTTTCGAAATGCAAGTTTCGGTCAAAATATCTTTATATATTATACACTAGTTTATACTAGTTTCGGTCAAAAATCAAATTAAATCGGGGACTGTTCGAAATGATACGAATAACCTAATATCATTTATATATTTTATGAGGGACGGTTATGATGGAATTCCATGCAAAAAATCATCCGAAAATTAGATTCTATGAAAAATTTTGAAATTTAAGTTTCGGTCAAAAATCATAGTATATTATACACGAGTTTCGGTCAAAAAAATGAAATTTAATTGGGGATTATTTGAAATGATACGAGACTTTTCTGATCATTTATATATGTTAAGAGGGAAGGTTATGATGGAAGTCCATGCAAAAAAATCATATGAAAACTAGATTCTATGAAACTTTTCGAAATGCAAGTTTCTGTCAAAATATCTTTATATATTATACCCTAGTTTATACTAGTTTCGGTCAATAATCAAATTAAATCGTGGACTGTTCAAAATGATACGAAACTTCTAATATCATTTATATAATTTACGAGGGAAGGTCATGATGGAAGTCCATGCAAAAAATCATATGAAAATTATATTCTATGAAACTTTTCGAAATGCAATTTTCGATAAAAAAAAATCATAGTATATTATACACTAGTTTCGGTCCAAAAAATCAAATTTAATTGGTGATTATTTGAAATGCTACGATACTTTTCAGATCATTTACATAGGTTAAGATGGAAGGTTATGATGGAAAACCATGCAAAAAAATCATATGAAAACTAGATTCTATGAAACTTTTCGAAATGCAAGTTTCGGTCAAAATATCTTTATATATTATACACTAGTTTATACTAGTTTCGGTCAAAAATCAAATTAAATCGGGGACTGTTCGAAATGATACGAATAATTTAATATCATTTATATATTTTATGAGGGAAGGTTATGATGGAATTCCATGCAAAAAATCATCCGAAAATTAGATTCTATGAAACTTTTTGAAATTTAAGTTTCGGTCAAAAATCATAGTATATTATACACGAGTTTCGGTCAAAAAAATGAAATTTAATTGGGGATTATTTGAAATGATACGAGACTTTTCTGATCATTTATATATGTTAAGAGGGAAGGTTATGATGGAAGTCCATGCAAAAAATTCATATGAAAACTAGATTCTATGAAACTTTTCGAAATGCAAGTTTCGGTCAAAATATCTTTATATATTATACCCTAGTTTATACTAGTTTCGGTCAATAATCAAATTAAATCGGGGACTGTTCAAAATGATACGAAACTTCTAATATCATTTATATAATTTACGAGGGAATGTCATGATGGAAGTCCATGCAAAAAATCATATGAAAATTATATTCTATGAAACTTTTCGAAAAGCAATTTTCGATAGAAAATCATAGTATATTATTATACACTAGTTTCGGTCCAAAAAATCAAATTTAATTGGTGATTATTTGAAATGCTACGATACTTTTTAGATCATAAATATATGTTAAGAGGGAAGGTTATGATGGAATACCATGCAAAAAAATCATTTGAAAACTAGATTCTATGAAACTTTTCGAAATGCAAGTTTCGGTCAAAATATCTTTATATATTATACACTAGTTTATACTAGTTTCGGTCAAAAATCAAATTAAATCGGGGACTGTTAGAAATGATACGAATAATCTAATATCATTTATATATTTTATGAGGGAAGGTTATGATGGAATTCCATGCAAAAAATCATCCGAAAATTAGATTCTATGAAACTTTTTGAAATTTATGTTTCGGTCAAAAATCATAGTATATTATACACGAGTTTCTTTCAAAAAAATGAAATTTAATTGGGGATTATTTGAAATGATACGAGACTTTTCTGATCATTTATATATGTTAAGAGGGAAGGTTATGATGGAAGTCCATGCAAAAAAATCATATGAAAACTAGATTCTATGAAACTTTTTGAAATGCAAGTTTCTGTCAAAATATCTTTGTATATTATACCCTAGTTTATACTAGTTTCGGTCAATAATCAAATTAAATCGGGGACTGTTCAAAATGATACGAAACTTCTAATATCATTTATATAATTTACGAGGGAAGGTCATGATGGAAGTCCATGCAAAAAATCATATGAAAATTATATTCTATGAAACTTTTCGAAAAGCAATTTTCGATAGAAAATCATAGTATATTATTATACACTAGTTTCGGTCCAAAAAATCAAATTTAATTGGTGATTATTTGAAATGCTACGATACTTTTCAGATTATTTATATATGTTAAGAGGGAAGGTTATGATGGAATACCATGCAAAAAAATCATATGAAAACTAAATTCTATGAAACTTTTCGAAATGCAAGTTTCGGTCAAAATATCTTTATATATTATACACTAGTTTATACTAGTTTCGGTCAAAAATCAAATTAAATCGCAGACTGTTCGAAATGATACGAATAATCTAATATCATTTATATATTTTATGAGGGAAGGTTATGATGGAATTCCATGCAAAAAATCATCCGAAAATTAGATTTTATGAAACTTTTTGGAATTTAAGTTTCGGTCAAAAATCATAGTATATTATACACGAGTTTCGGTCAAAAAAATGAAATTTAATTGGGGATTATTTGAAATGATACGAGACTTTTCTGATCATTTATATATGTTAAGAGGGAAGGTTATGATGGAAGTCCATGCAAAAAAATCATATGAAAACTAGATTCTATGAAACTTTTCGAAATGCAAGTTTAGGTCAAAATATCTTTATATATTATACCCTAGTTTATACTAGTTTCGGTCAATAATCAAATTAAATCGGGGACTGTTCGAAATGATACGAAACTTCTAATATCATTTATATAATTTATGAGGGAAGGTCATGATGGAAGTCCATGCAAAAAATCATATGAAAATTATATTCTATGAAACTTTTCGAAATGCAATTTTCGATAAAAAAAATCATAGTATATTATAACATAGTTTCGGTCCAAAAAATCAAATTTAATTGGTGATTATTTGAAATGCTACGATACTTTTCAGATCATTTACATATGTTAAGAGGGAAGGTTATGATGGAAAACCATGCAAAAAAATCATATGAAAACTAGATTCTATGAAACTTTTCGAAATGCAAGTTTCGGTCAAAATATCTTTATATATTATACACTAGTTTATACTAGTTTCGGTCAAAAATCAAATTAAATCGGGGACTGTTCGAAATGATACGAATAACCTAATATCATTTATATATTTTATGAGGGAAGGTTATGATGGAATTCCATGCAAAAAATCATCCGAAAATTAGATTCTATGAAACTTTTTGAAATTTAAGTTTCGGTCAAAAATCATAGTATATTATACACGAGTTTCGGTCAAAAAAAATGAAATTTAATTGGGGATTATTTGAAATGATACGAGACTTTTCTGATCATTTATATATGTTAAGAGGGAAGGTTATGATGGAAGTCCATGCAAAAAAATCATATGAAAACTAGATTCTATGAAACTTTTCGAAATGCAAGTTTCGGTCAAAATATCTTTATATATTATACCCTAGTTTATACTAGTTTCGGTCAATAATCAAATTAAATCGGGGACTGTTCAAAATGATACGAAACTTCTAATATCATTTATATATTTTACGAGGGAAGGTCATGATGGAAGTCCATGCAAAAAATCATATGAAAATTATATTCTATGAAACTTTTCGAAAAGCAATTATCGATAGAAAATCATAGTATATTATTATACACTAGTTTCGGTCCAAAAAATCAAATTTAATTGGTGATTATTTGAAATGCTACGATACTTTTTAGATCATTAATATATGTTAAGAGGGAAGGTTATGATGGTATACCATGCAAAAAAATCATATGAAAACTAGATTCTATGAAACTTTTCGAAATGCAAGTTTCGGTCAAAATATCTTTATATATTATACACTAGTTTATACTAGTTTCGGTCAAAAATCAAATTAAATCGGGGACTGTTAGAAATGATACGAATAATCTAATATCATTTATATTTTTTATGAGGGAAGGTTATGATGGAATTCCATGCAAAAAATCATCCGAAAATTAGATTCTATGAAACTTTTTGAAATTTATGTTTCGGTCAAAAATCATAGTATATTATACACGAGTTTCTTTTAAAAAAATGAAATTTAATTGGGGATTATTTGAAATGATACGAGACTTTTCTGATCATTTATATATGTTAAGAGGGAAGGTTATGATGGAAGTCCATGCAAAAAAATCATATGAAAACTAGATTCTATGAAACTTTTTGAAATGCAAGTTTCTGTCAAAATATCTTTATATATTATACCCTAGTTTATACTAGTTTCGGTCAATAATCAAATTAAATCGGGGACTGTTCAAAATGATACGAAAATTCTAATATCATTTATATAATTTACGAGGGAAGGTCATGATGGAAGTCCATGCAAAAAATCATATGAAAATTATATTCTATGAAACTTTTCGAAATGCAATTTTCGATAAAAAAATCATTGTATATTATACACTAGTTTCGGTCCAAAAAATCAAATTTAATTGGTGATTATTTGAAATGCTACGATACTTTTAAGATCATTTATAAATGTTAAGAGGGAAGGTTATGATGGAATACCATGCAAAAAAAATCATATGAAAACTAGATTCTATGAAACTTTTCGAAATGCAAGTTTCGGTCAAAATATCTTTATATATTTTACACTAGTTTATACAAGTTTTGGTCAAAAATCAAATTAAATCGGGGACTGTTCGAAATGATACGAATAATCTAATATCATTTATATATTTTATTAGGGACGGTTATGATGGAATTCCATGCAAAAAGTCGAGGGAAGGTTATGATGGAAGTTCATGCAATAAAATCATATGAAAATTAGATTATATGAAACTTTTCGAAATGCAATTTTCGATCAAAAATCATTGTATATTATACACTAGTTTCGGTTCAAAAAATAAAATTTAATTGGGGATTATTTGAAATGGTACGATACTTTTTAAATCATTTATATATGTTAAGAGGGAAGGTTATGATTGAAGTCCATGCAAAAAAATCATCTGAAAACTAGATTCTATGAAACTTTTCGAAATGCAAGTTTCGGTCAAAAAATCTAAATATATTATTATACACTAGTTTATACTAGTTTCTGTTCGAAATGATACGAAACTTCTAATATCATTTATATATTTTACGAGCGAAGGTTATGATGGAAGTCCATGTAAAAAATCATCCGAAAATTAGATTCTATGAAACTTTTCGAAATTTAAATTTCGGTCAAAAATCATAGTATAATATACACGAGTTTCGGTCAAAAAAATCAAATTTAATTGGGATTATTTGAAATGATACGAGACTTTTCTGATCATTTATATATGTTAAGAGGGAAGCTTATGATGGAAGTCCATGCAAAAAAATCATCTCAAAACTAGATTCTATGAAACTTTTTGAAATGCAAGTTTCTCTCAAAAAATAATAATATATTATACACTAGTTTATACTAGTTTCAGTCAAAAATCAAATTAAATCGGGGACTGGTCAAAATGATATTAAACTTCTAATATCATTTATATAATTTACGAGGGAAGGTCATGATGGAAGTCCATGCAAAAACTCATATGAATATTATATTCTATGAAACTATTCCAAATGCAATTTTCGGTCAAAAATCATAGTATATTATACACTAGTTTCGGTCAAAAAAATCAAATTTAATTGGGGACTATTTGAAATGATACAAGACTTTTCAGATCATTTATATATGTTAAGAGGGAAGGTTATGATGGAAGTCCATGCAAAAAAAATCATCTCAAAACTAGATTCTATGAAACTTTTCGAAATGCAAGTTTCAGTCAAAAAATCATAATATATTATACAATAGTTTATACTAGTTTTGGTCAATAATCAAACTAAATTGGGGACTGTTTGAAATGAAACGAAACTTCTAATATCATTTAAATATTTTACGAGGGAAGGTTATGATGGAAGTTCATGAGAAAAATCATCTGAAAATTAGATTCTATGAAACTTTTTGAAATTAAAGTTTTTGTAAAAAAATCATAGTATATTATACACTAGTTTCTGTCCAAAAAATTAAATTTAATTGGCGACTATTTGAAATGATACGAGACTTTTTAGATCATTTATATATGTTAACAAGGAAGGTTGTGATGGAAGTCCATGCAAAAAAATCATCTCAAAACTAGATTCTATGAAACTTTTCGAAATGCAAGTTTTAGTCAAAAAATCATAATATATTATACATTAGTTTATACTATTTTCGATCAAAAATCAAATTAAATCAGGGACTGTTCGAAATGATACGAAACTTCACATATCATTTAAATATTTTACGAGGGAAGGTTATGAAGGAAGTCCATGCAAAAATTCATCTGAAAATTTGATTCTATGAAACTTTTCGAAATGCAAGTTTCGGTCACATATCATAGTATATTATACACTAGTTTCGGTCCAAAAATTCAAACTTAATAGGGGACTATATGAAATGATATGATATTTTTTAGAGCATTTATATATGTCAAGAGGGAAGGTTATGATGGAAGTTCATGCAAAAAAAATCATCTAAAAACTAGATTCTATGAAACTTTTCGAAATGCAAGTTTCGGTCAAAAATCTTAATATATTATACACTCGTTTATACTAGTTTCGGTCAAAAATCAAATTAAATCAGGGAAGGTTAAGATGGAAGACCATGCAAAAAATCATCTGAAAATTAGATTCTATGAAACTTTTCAAAATTTAAGTTTCGGTCAAAAGTCATAGTATATTATACACTAGTTTCGGTCAAAAAAATAAAATTTAATTGGGGACTACTTGAAATGATACAATACTTTTCAGATCATTTGTATATGTTGAGAGGAAAGGTTAAGATGGAAGTCCATGCAAAAAATCATCGGAAAATTAGATTCTATGAAACTTTTCGAAATGCAAGTTTCGGTCAAAAATCATAGTATATTATACACTAGTTTCGGTCAAAAAAATCAAATTTAATTGGGGACTATTAGAAATGATACAAGGTTTTCAGATCATTTGTATATGTTGAGAGGGAAAGTTATGATGGAAGTCCATGCAAATAAATAATCTAAAAACTAGATTCTATAAAACTTTTGGAAATGTATGTTTAGGTCAAAAATCATAGTATATTATTATACACTAGTTTCGATCGAAAAAATCAAATTTAATTGGGGACTATTTGAAATGATACGAGACTTTTCATATCATTTATATATGTTAATTGGGAAGGTTATGATGGAAGTCCATGCAAAAAAAAATCATCTCAAAACTAGATTCTATGAAACTTATCAAAATGTGAGTTTCAGTCAATATATCATAATATATTATAAACTAGTTTATACTAGTTTCGGTAAAAAATCAAATTAAATCGGGGACTGTTCTAAATGATACGAAAATTCACATATCATTTATATATTTTACGAGGGAAGGTTATGATGGAAGTCCATGCAAAAAAGCATCTGAAAATTAGATTTTATGAAACTTTTCGAAATGTATGTTTCGATCAAAAATCATAGTATATTATACACTAGTTTCTGTCAAAAAATCAAATTTAATTGGGGACCATTTGAAATTGTACGATACTTTTCAGTTCAATTATATATGTTTAGAGGGAAAGTTATGATGGAAGTCCATGCAAAAAAAAGTCATTGGAAACTACATTTTATGAAACTTTTCGAAATGCAAGTTTCAGTCAAAATATCATTACATATTATACACTAGTTTATACTAGTTTCGGTTAAAAATCAAATTAAATCGGGGACTGTTCGAAATGTTACGAAGATTCACATATCATTTATATATTTTAAGAGGCAATGTTATGATGGAAGTCCACGCAAAAAATCATCTGAAAATTAGATTCTATGAAACTTTTCGAAATTTAAGTTTCGTTCAAAAATCATAGTATATTATACACTAATTTCGGTCAAAAAAATCAAATTTAATTGGGGACTATTTGAAATGATACGAGGCTTTTAGGATCATTTGTATATGTTGTGAGGGAAGGTTATGTTGGAAGTCCATGCAAATAAATAATCTGAAAACTAGATTCTATGAAACTTTTGGAAATGTATGTTTCAGTCAAAAATCATAGTATATTATACACTAGTTTCGGTCGAAAAAATCAAATTTAATTGGGGACTATTTGAAATGATACAAGACTTTTCAGATCATTTAAATATGTTAAGAGGGAAGGTTATGATGGAAGTCCATGCAAAAAAAAATCATCTCAAAACTAGATTTTATGAAACTTTTCGAAATGCAAGTTTCAGTCAAAAATTCATAATATATTATACACTAGTTTATACTAGTTTCGGTAAAAAAAAAAATTAAATCGGGGACTGTTCGAAATGATACGAAGATTCACATATCATTTATATATTTTACGTGGGAAGATTATGATGGAAGTCCATGCAAAAAATCATCTAAAAATTAGATTCTATGAAACTTTTAGAAATGTAAGTTTCTGTCAAAAATCATAGTATATTATACACTATTTTCGGTCAAAAAATAAAATTTATTTGGGGACCATTTGAAATTATACGATTCTTTTCACTTCATTTATATATGTTTAGAGGGAAGGTTATGATGGAAGTCCATGCAAAAAAGTCATTGGAAACTAGATTTTATGAAACCTTTCGAAATGCTAGTTTCATTCAAAAAATCATTATATATTATTCACTAGTTTATACTAGTTTCAGTCAAAAATCAAATTAAATCGGGGACTGTTCGAAATGATACGAAGATTCACATATCATTTATATATTTTAGGAGGGACGGTTATGATGGAAGTCCATGCAAAAAATCATCTGAAAATTAGATTCTATAAAACTTTTTGAAATGTAAGTTTCGGTCAAAATTCATAGTATATTATACACTAGTTTCGGTCAAAAAAATAAAATTTAATTGGGGACCATTTGAAATTATACGATACTTTTCAGTTCATTGATATATGTTTAGAGTGAAGGTTATTATGGAAGTCAATGCAAAAAAATCATCTGAAAACTAGATTCTATGAAACTTTTCGAAATACAAGTTTCAATAAAAAAATCTTAATATATTATACACAAGTTTATACTAGTTTCGGTCAAAAATCAAATTAAATCGGGAACTGTTCAAAATGATACGAAACATTTAATATCATTTATATATTTTACGAGGGAAGGTTATGATGGAAGTCCTTGCGAAAAATCATCTAAAAATAAGATTCTATGAAAGTTTTCGAAATTCAAGTTTCAGTCAAAAATCATAGTATATTATACACTAGTTTCGGTCCAAAAAACAAATATAATTGGGGACTATTTTAAATGATATGATACTTTTTATATAATTTATATATGTTTAGAAGGAAGGTTATGATGGAAGTCTATGCAAAAAAATCATTTGAAAACTAGATTCTATGAAACTTTTCGAAATGCATGTTTCGGTCAAAAAATCTTAATATATTATACACTCGTTTATACTAGTTTCGGTTAGAAATCAAATTAAATCAGGGACTGTTCGAAGTGATACGAAACATCCAATATCATTTATATATTTTACGAGGGAAGGTTATGATGGAAGTCCATGCAAAACATCATCTGAAAATTAGATTCTATAGAACTTTTCGAAATTAAAGTTTCAGTCAAAATTCATAGTATATTATACACTAGTTTCGGTCAAAATAATCAAATTTAATTGGGGACCATTTGAAATTATACGATACTTTTCAGTTCATTTATATATGTTTAGAGGGAAGGTTATTATGGAAGACCATGCAAAAAAATCATCTTAAAACTAGATTCTATGAAACATTTCGAAATGCATGTTTCAGTCAAAATATAATTATATATTATACACTAGTTTATACTAGTTTCAATCTAAAAATCAAATTAAATTGGGGACTGTTCGAAATGATACGAAACATCCAATATCATTATATATTGTACGAGGGAAGGTTATGATGGAAGTCCTTGCGAAAAATCATCTAAAAATAAGATTCTATGAAACTTTTCGAAATTCAAATTTTAGTCAAAAATCATAGTATAGTATACACTAGTTTCGGTCCAAAAAATCAAATTTAATTGGGGACTATTTGAAATGATATGATACTTTTAGATCATTTATATATGTTTAGAAGGAAGGTTATGATGGAAGTTTATGCAAAAAAATCATCTGAAAACTAGATTCTATGAAACTTTTCGAAATGCATGTTTCGGTCAAAAAATCTTAAAATATTATACACTCGTTTATACTAGTTCAGTCAGAAATCAAATTAAATCATGGAGTGTTCGAAGTGATACGAAACATTCAATATCATTTATATATTTTACGATGGAATGTTATGATGGAAGTCCATGCAAAAAATCATCTGAATATTAGATTCTATGAAACTTTTTGAAATATATGTTTCGGTCAAAAACCATAGTATATTATACACTAGTTTCGGTTGAAAATATCAATTTTAATTGGAGACTATTTGAAATGATACAAGACTTTTCAGATCATTTATATATGTTAAGAGGGAAGGTTATGATGGAAGTCCATGCAAAAAAATCATCTGAAAACTAGATTCAATGAAACTTTTCGAAATGCAAGTTTCAGTCAAAAAATCATTATATATTATACAATAGTTTAGACTAGTTTCGGTCAATAATCAAATTAAATCAGAGATTGTTCGAAATGATACGAAGATTCACATATCATTTAAATATTTTATGAGGGAAGGTTATGATGGAAGTCCATGCAAAAAATCATCTTAAAATTAGATTCTATAAAACTTTTCGAAATGTAAGTTTCGGTCAAAAATCATAGTATATTATACACTAGTTTCAGTCAAAAAAATTAAATTTAAATGGGGACCATTTGAAATTATACGATACTTTTCAGTTCATTTATATATGTTTAGATGGAAGGTTATGATTTAAGTCCATGCAAAAAAGTCATTGGAAACTAGATTTTATGAAACTTTTCGTAATGCAAGTTTCAGTCAAAAAATCATTATATATTATACACTAGTTTATACTAGTTTCAGTCAAAAATCAAATTAAATCGGGGACTGTTCGAAATGGTACAAAGATTCACATATCATTTATAAATTTTACGAGGGAAGGTTATGATGGAACTCCATACAAAAAATCATCTAAAAATTAGGTTCTATGAAACTTTTCGAAATGTAAGTTTCGGTCAAAAATCATAGTATATTATACACTAGTTTCGGTCAAAAAAATCAAATTTAATTGGGGATTATTTGAAATCATAAGATACTTTTCAGATCATTTATATATGTTTATAGGGAAGGTTATTATGGAAGTCTATGCAAAAAAATCATCTGAAAACTAGATTCTATGAAACTTTTCGAATTTCGAGTTTCAGTAAAAAAATCATAATATATTATACTCTAGTTTATACTAGTTTCGGTCAAAAATTAAATTAAATTGGGGACTGTTCGAAATGATACGAAACATCCAATATCATTTATATATTTTACGAGGGAAGGTTGTGATGGAAGTCCATGCAAAAAATCATATAAAAATAAGATTCTATGAAACGTTTCGAAATTCAAGTTTCAGCCAAAAATCATAGTATATTATTAACTAGTTTCGGTCCAAAATATCAAATTTAATAGGGGACTATTTTAAATGATATGATAATTTTAGATCATTTATATATGTTTAGAGAGAAGGTTATGATGGAAGTCTATGCAAAAAAATCAACTGAAAACTAGATTCTATGAAACTTTTCGAAATGCATGCTTCGGTCAAAAAATCTTAATAAATTATACACTCGTTTATACTAGTTTCGGTCAAAAATCAAATTAAATCAGGGAATGTTCTAAATGATACGAAACATCCAATATCATTTATTTATTTTACGAGAAAGGTTATGGTTGAAGTCCATGCAAAAAATCATCTGAAAAATAGATTCTATGAAACTTTTCGAAATGTAAGTTTCGGTCAAAAATCATAGTATATTATACACTAGTTTTGATCAATAAAATCAATTTTAATTGGGGACTATTTGAAATGATACTAGGCTTTTCAGATCTTTTGTATATGTTGAGAGGGAAGGTTATGATGGAAGTCCATGCAAATAAATAATCTGAAAACTAGATTCTTTGAAACTTTTGGAAATGTATGTTTCGGTCAAAAATCATAGTATATTATACACTAATTTCGGTCGAAAAAATCGAATTTAATTGGCGACTATTTGAAATGATACAATACTTTTCAGATCATTTATAAATGTTAAGAGGGAGGGTTATGGTGGAAGTCCATGCAAAATAAATCATCTCAAAACTAGATTCTATGAAACTTTTCGAAATGCAAGTTTCAATCAAAAAATCATTATATATTATACACTAGTTTATACTAGTTTCGGTCAAAACTCATATAAAATCGGGGACTGTTCGAAATGATTCGAAGATTCACATATCATTTATATATTTTACGTGGGAAGGTTATGATGGAAGTCCAAGCAAAAAATCATCTAAAAATTAGATTCTATGAAACTTTCCGAAATGTAAGTTTCGGTCAAAAATCATAGTATATTATACACTAGTTTCGGTCAAAAAAATCAAATTAAATTGGGGACTATTTGAAATGATATGATACTTTTCAGATCATTTATATATGTTTAGATGGAAGGTTATTATGGAAGTCCATGAAAAAAAATCATCTGAAAAGTAGATTCTATGAAAAATTTCGATTTGCGAGTTTCAGTCAAAAAATCATAATATATTATACACTAGTTTATACTTGTTTCGGTCAAAAATCAAATTAAATCAGGGACTATTCAAAATAATACGAGACATCCAATATCATTTATATATTTTACGAGGGAAGGTTTTGATGGAAGTCCATGCAAAAAATCATCTAAAAATAAGATTCTATGAAACTTTTCGAAATTCAAGTTTCACTCAAAAACCATAGTATATTATACACTAGTTTCGGTCCAAAAAATCAAATTTAATTGGGGACTATTTGAAATGATATGATACTTTTTAGATCATTTATATATGTTTAGAGGGAAGGTTATGATGGAAGTCTATGCAAAAAAATCATCTGAAAACAAGATTCTATGAAACTTTCCGAAATGCATGTTTCGTTCAAAAAATCTTAATATATTATACACTTGTTTATATTAGTTTCGGTCAGAAATCAAATTAAATCAGGGACTGTTCGAAATGATACGAAACATCCAATATCATTTATATATTTTACTAAGGGAAGGTTATGATGGAAGTCCATGCAAAAAATCATCTGAATATTAGATTCTATGAAACTTTTCGAAAAGTATGTTTCGGTCAAAAATCATAGTATATTATATACTAGTTTCGGTCGAAAAATTCAATTTTAATTGGGGACTTTTTGAAATGATACAAGACTTTTTAGATCATTTATATATGTTAAAAGGGAAGGTTATGATGGAAGTCCATGCAAAAAAATTCATCTCAAAACTAGATTCTATGAAACGTTTCTAAATGCAAGTTTCATTCAAAAAATCATTATATGTTATACACTAGTTTATACTAGTTTCGGTCAAAAATCAAATTAAAACGGGGACTGTTCGAAATGATAGGAAGATTCACATATCATTTATATATTTTACGAGGGAAGGTTATGATGGAAGTCCATGCAAAAAATCATCTGAAAATTAGATTCTATGAAACTTGTAGAAATATAAGTTTCGGTCAAAAATCATAGTATATTATACACTAGTTTAGGTCAAAAAAATCAAATTTAATTAGTGACCATTTGAAATTATACGATACTTTTCAGTTCATTTATATATGTTTAGAGGGAAGGTTATGATGGAAGTCCACGCAAAAAAAGTCATTGTAAACTAAATTCTATGAAACTTTTCGAAATGTGAGTTTCATTCAAAAAATCATAATATATTATACACTAATTTATACTAGTTTCGGTCAATTAAATTGGGGACTGTTCGAAATGATACGAAACTTCACATATCATTGATATATTTTACGAGGGAAGGTTATGATGGAAGTCCATGCAAAAAATCATCTGAAAATTAGAATCTATGAAACTTTTCAAATGCAAGTTTTGGTCAAAAATCATAGTATATTATACACTAGTTTCGGTCAAAAAAATAATAATTTAATTGGGGACTATTTGAAATGATATGATACTCTTCAGATGATTTATATATGTTTAGAGAGAAGGTTATGATGGAAGTCCATGCAACAATATCATCTGAAAACTAGATTCTATGAAACTTTTCGAAATGCAAGTTTCAATCAAAAAATCTTAATATATTATACACAAGTTTATACTAGTTTCAGTCAAAAATAAAATTAAATCGGGGACTGTTCGAAATGATACGAGACTTTTCAGATCATTTGTATTTTTTGAGAGGGAAGGTTATGATGGAAGTCCATGCAAATAAATCATCTGAAAACTAGATTCTATGAAACTTTTGGAAATGTATGTTTCGGTCAAAAATCATAGTATGTTATACACTAGTTTCGGTCGAAAAAATCAAATTTAATTGGGGACTATTTGAAATGATACGAGACTTTTCAGATTATTTATATATGTTAAGTGGGAAGGTTATGATGGAAGTTCATGCAAAAAAATCATCTCAAAACTAGATTTTACGAAACTTTTCAAAATGCAAGTTTCGGTCAAAAAATCATAATATATTATACACTAGTTTATACTAGTTTCGGTCAAAAATCAAATTAAATAGGGGACTGTTCGAAACTATACGAAAAATCTAATATCATTTCTATTTTTTACGAGGGAAGTTAATGATGGAAGTCCATGCCAAAAATCATCTAAAAATAAGATTCTATGAAACTTTTCAAAATTCAAGTTTCAGTCAAAAATCATAGTATATTATACACTAGTTTAAGTCCAAAAAATCAAATTTAATTGGGGACTATTTGAAATGATATGGTAATTTTTAGATCATTTATATATGTTTAGAGGGAAGCTTATGATGGAAGTCTATGCAAAAAAATCATATGAAAACTAGATTCTATGAAAATTTTCGAAATGCATGTTTCGGTCAAAGAATCTTAATATATTATACACTCATTTATACTAGTTTTGGTCAGAAATCAAATTAAATCAGGGACTGTTCGATGTGATACGAAATATCCAATATCATTTATATATTTTACGAGGGAAGGTTATGATGGAAGTCCATGCAAAAAATCATCTGAAAATTAGATTCTATGAAACTTTTCGAAATGTATGTTTCGGTCAAAAATCATAGTATATTATACACTAGTTTCGGTCAAAAAAATCAAATTTAATTGGGGACTATTTGAAATGATACGAGACCTTTCAGATCATTTATATATGTTAAGAGGGAAGGTTATGATGGAAGTCCATGCAAAAAAATCATCTGAAAGCTAGATTCTATGAAACTTTTCGAAATGCAAGTTTCGGTCAAAAATTCATTATATATTATACAATAGTTTATACTAGTTTCGGTCAAAAATCAAATTAAATCGGGGATTGTTCGAAATGATATGAAGATTCACGAGACATAACATTAGTCTCACCTTCTTCATTTTTACCAAAGTTGAACCTTCTAGAGCTTGAGCCATTACTATTCTCTTGACTCATCCGTCCCTCACGGTCACCTTCTTCTAAACGCATCCCCATACTCACCTTTTTAGTGAAATCAGAAGGAGCACTTGCTATCATCTTCTCATAGTAGAAGGAACTTTAAGTCTTCAAAAAGATCTTCGTCATCTCTTTCTCTTCTAGAGGAGGAACAATCTGAGCTGCTAACTCGTGCCATCTTTGTGCGTACTCTTTGAAAGTCTCTTTGTCCTTCTGGGACATAGCGTGAAGCTGATCTCTGTCCAGTGCCATATCAACATTATATTTGTATTGCCTAACAAAAGCCTCTCACAAATCATTGAAAGTCTTGATTTGGCTAGTATCCAAACTCATATACCATCGCATGGCTGCACCAGTCAAACTATCCTGGAAATAATGAATCAGCAGCTTATCATTGTCTGTCTGAGCAGACATCTTTCTAGCATACATAGTCAAATGACTCAGAGGACAAGTGTTGCCTTTATACTTCTCGAACTCAGGCAACCTGAACTTGTACGGAACTTTAACATTAGGGACCAAACAAAGATCATAAGCATCTTTTCCAAACAAATCCTTATGCTTCAAGGCTCTCTTCTCCTTCTGTATCTCAGCAAAATGACCTTGAAAATCATCAAGTCTTTTAATCACACCAGCGCCTTCATTGGGCTCAGCATGGTAAATCATTTCATCATGGTGCGGAATAGTGTGCATCACAGGCGGTGCAGTAGTCATCACTGGTGGAAGAGTATTAAATGCAGCAGTCTCAGGAGGAGGAGGATGATAACCAGAAGGAATGAAATCAACCGGCATGCCCCACGGTGTGCTAGAAGGCATGCGATAGCGAGGAGAAATACCAGTTTCAACAGGAATTGATGCAGTAACAATCTCAGAGATGACTGTATTCTGAACAGGAGAATTAGGAGGAGGTGGCTGATTCTGAGCAGCCACCAAACCTTCCATCATGGCAGTAACTCTTTCCAAGATTTCCCTCAGATATGCAACTTCTTCGCGCAGCTCGTGATTCTATTGTTGTAAGGTTTATGACATCTTCTTCCGATTAGCTCAAGTATCAACTTTATGAGTCAGCTTGACAGGAGAACTGAATGAAGACCAAGAAACAACATAAGATCCCTGGAGAACACTCAAAAAGCAAGACAAATGCGGGCATGATGCATGGTATGCGTATGCAAATGCAAAGATTTCAAAGGACTATAAGATAAATTGCAATATTTATAAAGAAACACTTTTTGAAGTACTTAAAAACTCATTCTCATTAAAATCAAAGTAAGGATTACAAGTGAAGTACAAGCCTCAACAATCCTAATACATGAGAGAAAAAGTAAACTAGGCCTAGGGGATCACATCCGAAGAAGATCCAAATCTCGGCTGGTACTTCATGTGAATCCTCTAAATCTCCTTCTTGTATCAATCCTCCATGTCTTCCTTATCCTTCACCAACTGGTCAACAATGGTCTTCCAAGCACTAGATGTAGGAGGAATGGTAGATGGAGTACTAGAGGAAGATAAATCCTCTCTTGGCCTCTTCGTAACACGCCGCTCAAGTAACTCAATGAGATCATCCTTCTCCTTCAGTTGCTCTTGCATCGTAGTCTTCTCAAGTAGCCATTCTTCTTTCTCTTTCTTCATCTTGACCAACTCTTCTTGAAGAGAAACCTTCTCATCAACAGGAGGAAGAAAAGCAGACAATGGTAGTATAGGAAACAAAGGCTCCTCGGGTGGATAAGGCATCTTAAGCTTGGAAGCCCTAGATCGAACCCACTGGATGTAACACTCGGAGGGAGCAAGGTGTTGTCTTCCCAATTGACCCTTCTCTTTACGATGAACCGCATGCCAAGAATGAGCAATCCTTTTCTTCATTTCTACATGATATTCACCATTAAGAAAGAAGAAATGGGATAAGGAAAGGTTGTTTGGTATGTCCTTCAAACAATATCCCAACTGTCGCCTAGCAAGAATAGGGTTGTAACTAATTCTCCCACATGTACCAAGAAGAGGTACATTAGGAAATTCTCCACAACTATCAACAAGCACTCCAGTATCATAATGGGAACAATACCAAGTCATATCCTTATGAGAAAGAGACATAATCCTTTGAGACCATCTTCGTTTCTCTCTATTATCCTTGAAGACATCAGACTTTGGTAGGTGCGAAATAAACCACCTATAGAGAAGAGGCCCACAACACACAATTTTTCCATCACCTTTGGAGGTCCTATAATGAAAGGCATGATACATGTCTCCGAGCAAAGTAGGTATCAGATTCTTCTTCAAGAAAATCTGAATGGCATTCTCATCCACAATACCATCTAAGTTAGGAAACAAAACAATCCCATAAATGAGCAAAGCAAGAATAGACTCAAATGCATTCTTATGACCCAAAGTAAGTGAAGTAGAAGCTTTCCCCATCAATAACTTAGCATTAATACCACGGACACTTCCTTTTGGAAGAAACTTCCCATTAAGATCGAACTCCTTGAGAAAAAGGGCTTTGGCGATGACTTTGGTCGTAAGCTCCTTCTCTAAACCACTGAAAAGAAATTCCTTGTCCAAAATAGGTAAACCCATCCAATGAGATTACTCCTCCAAGGTCGGCACAAGCTGATAATTAGGAAAGGTAAAACAATGATGCAACGGATAATAAAACTGAGCTAAGGTAGGGAGAATCCCCTCTGGTACATCGTTATCCAAAATAAGCAAGAGCTTCCCATAACACTTCTGGAACTCCTGGGTGTCAACCACTAATGCTCCTAGCTTTCTCAACTCCATTATATTAGGATTCTTGAAGGTGTACTTCTTTGTGTTCCTCCTTTCAAAATTCATAACCATAAACGTCTGAAATTTTGCAAAAGTTCCTTATGAGTCCCTTGAAATCTCAAAAACAATGCTCATGAGTGCATGTATGCAACAACCACAAACAAGATCACACAAAGCACATGAGTTTAAGTTCCGAGTCACGAGCATGAAGTCTAGGTAACTGAACACCAACCCACTTAGGTAAGTACTAAGGTTTTGTCTTCATTGTACCTGCAGAAAACCAAAAGGGTGCTAACAGATGTGCACGGAGTTAACAGCCATCTTTAGAATATCATCGGTACGTTGGATTACTCTCCAACCGATAACATTCTTAAAATAGACCTCGTCCGAGTGTAGTATCGCGTGAGAACCACCTTAGGTTTACACCCAGATAGTTTCCGCATTACGTTCCTAAATTGGCTTGGATGGGTTAAGGGTTCTACGGTCCTCAGTATGATCAGCTCAAGGTCGGGAAATAATACCACATATGATTAGTAATCATGACATTGATAATCCAAGAGAGCCTAACCGAGTGGAGATTATTAAATTGATATAGCTTTGGACTACTCCATCACTTATCGCTTCGAATATCGTCGTCCTATCATAAGTTCAACTCAGATCCGGATTAGAATCTATCTCACTCACAGAGGATCACCAAAACCAAAACAGAACAAAAAAATAACAAACAAATCAAACCAAAGCAGTAAATAAATCAAGGGATAAATATACAAAAAACCCCTGTCATTAGGGGGTGATTTGGTTTTCCCCCCTTTAAGTTTTTTTTTAATTGACACCCCCTTATAAAACCCAGAACCAGAAATTACTGCCCCCTTTTACCTCACTGATGACTTGGACAAGGGTGACTGGACAATTGAAGCTGACTGTGTAATATTTTTCATTTATATAAAATTGTTTTTGTTTTTCTTCAAATAATAATAAAATAACTTAAATTATTTAATCCTAGTTTTTTAACCTTCATCAACAACAAAATTACTTTCTTCAACCTTCATCAACAACAAAAACCCACGAACCACCATTCTCTGCATCACAAAAACAAATCCTCACCTTCAATCCACACTAATTCCCTCCTTCAACCATATTTGCACATTAATTACACACATTCTTTATCAAATCCGGGTGTAATTTCTCTCCAGAACGGTCTCGCTCTTCACTCGCGGCTTGTGTATTTCTTGTTTGGATCTTCGGTTTTGTGGTTTGGAGCGGAGGTTCTCTCACAGATTTGTGCGGTTTAAAGGGGTGGTGAGTCATGGTTTGCGGCTTTTCATTTAAGGAAGGATGAGGGTTGCGATTCACGGTTTGTTACTGACTTCTCGGATTTACGGTTTGAGGTTCCATTGTTGTGAGCTTCTTTGTTTTTGAGTTTCTACGTTTGTGTATTCAAAATATAGGATTTAATTCTTGTGCGATGGAAATAGGATTTAATTTTGCAGGTTTGTATTTTTGCAGGTTTCCGGCGGTTGCCGTGGTTAAAGGGCTTCGGGCGGTGGAACGGTGTTCTGTTTGATTCCAGCACGATCTCTATTCGCTTTCCGCAACGCGTTTCCTCCGATTCGGGTACGTTTCTGTGTTCGAATCTGCTTCTATTTCGTTTTGTTTCAGTTTCATCTCTGTCGGTAAATTGTGGATTGAATTGTTTCCTGCACATAACCTATTTGACAAAAAGCATAAACTAATTTCCTTCTAATTTTGCAATAAGAAAGGTCAGCTCAGAAATTAAAAACAGTTGCGTTATTATATTAACAGTGTTCTTATGAGTATATTTACAGTCATTTAATTGATCCAATATACTACCATTCAGATCAAAATTTGAAAGGCTCAAGTGTTGATTCATTGCAAGCAAATACTGATATCATGGATCCCAATGGAATGGACTAGATTATGATCAGTGCACTGCTTTAATTACTCTGTCAAAATCTACCCGGTATGTCACTACTATATGTACTGAGCTTAAAATATGAGTTATCCAATCATCATCCAACAGTTTTGATTTACTGATTGAGGTGTAGTTCTGTTATTGTAGACAATTTGATCCAATATGACAATGAAGTTGTAGACAATGAAGTTGTAGATATTTTGCATGACGTACGGTAGCAGGAAAATTATAATTGAACCGTGCTTTCTAAAGCTCGTGTTTTTGTAAGACAGACACATTTAATTATTCATCAAGATGATTAATGTGATGCTTTTTTGTGGAATTTTGTAGCTAAGTGACTTGGAGAAGATTGGCCTCTCTTTGAAGTAGGCTAAGAACCTCTTCACTAAATCTGCAAAAAAAGCTCTTTGAATATAAAGAAGAAGATTCAACAATGGATTAACTTCCATTCTAAAATAGTATAACATTGTGTGTGTGATTTTTCTGTTCATGGTCTTTAAGCTAAGAAGGAAGTTTAGTTCATGGTCTTTAATAATTGTGACTGAGTGGAGTAAACATATTATTCTCTAAAAAAAATGAAATCCCAAGATTTAGTATTTCCATTTAAATTAAAATTAATATCTTTTTCATTGAATTTTTAAACAAAAAATTTAAATTAAATCTTTTTATTTTAAGAAAGTCAAATCAAATATTTATAATACGTTTAATATATATATATATATATATATATATATATATATATATATATATATATATATATATATATATATATATATATATATATATATATATAATCAGGATAAAATGCATAGATTAAATTTAAAAATACGTTAAATACGCCAAAAATGCAAGTTTTTATTGTTTTTAAAAAATTAATATGTATTTGAAAATTTAATATCTTAATTACACTTGTTTTCAACCAAATCATGATATTTAATAAAAAGAATAGAACTAAAATAAAAATTAGAATTGCCATTATTTATAAATATATATTCTATCTAATCTCTATTATAAGAAAATCATGTTTTTAAATTAATTAAATAGTTTCATGAGGAATTTAACTCCCTTAACAAAATTTGACACTACGAAATTAAAATAAAAAATTTCCATTATTATTTTAAGAATTAATATTTATATATTTAAGGAATAATCTTCTTATCAAATGCATTTAATTAAATCACAGTATTTACAAAATTATTTTTGAAACAAAACTAAAAAAAGTATCTTTTGTAATAATTATTCTAAAAACATATTTAAGTTAATTTATTACTAATAAATATAATTTTGATCAAAAAATATTATTTTTATAATAAATGTGAAAATAGTATTTATTATTCTAAAAACATATTTAAGTTAATTTATCAGCTTTAATTTTTTTTAATAAAACCCCCCTCATAAAATCAAAAATCAGATTTTACTGACCCCTATTACCCTCAATGAAGTACAGTCAGCAACCCAGTCATCATTGAGGGTAACAGGGGGCGGTAAAATCTGATTTTTGATTTTATGAGGGGGTCTCTATTAAAAAAAAACTTAAAGGGGGGAAAACCAAATCACGCCCTAATGACAGGGGGGTTTGTATATTTATCCCATAAATCAAAGTAGGTCGAATCCACTTAGAGATTACTCCCCAGTAGAGTCGCCAATTTTCTGTAGCGGTAAAAAACATGAGTGTAAGCTATTGGTTAACTTAACTCAAAGTAAACAGAGTCGCCATCGCGCTTTTATTTCATTCCAAGAGGAAAAGGAAAAAAGAGCAAATAAATCCTAATGAATCTAAAAGCAAAAAGCTTAAGAAACACAACAGAGAAACAGATAAGAGGATAGGTTACACAATGGGAAGGTTTTATGCACCCAAAATGTATGTGGTACTCCACGGGAGCCCTTTGAAAAATTTACCACTTTTGGTTTGAAAATGGTTTGTAAAATGTGAGTGGAGGGATGAGAAACGAATTATTTTTTAATAATTGTGTTTGGAGAGGTTTAACGCCTCATGCCTACGTACCCACAAAGTGCAATGCGAGATCAAAACCCCGTAGTTCGTGGTACAAATAGTGAAAAGGGTGGGTTATGATTCGTTTTATTAAGTGAATAGAATTTTTCATCTTCAAGTGGATAGCCTAACAAATATACCATGAGAATGAAGGCATGGACTCATACATCATTATGGGGAGGGCGCCAACTCGGATAAAATCGACGAGTGTGCCACTAAACCCCCACGAATGATAAGAGACTCAATTACATCAAAATATAACCATGGAGATTGAGAGACTTGCACCCGACTAAAGAATAATGACTCATAATCGACACTTTTTAAAGAAAACAAACAAAACTGCACAAAAGCACAAAACAATTTGAATGAATTTGGTTCTTTTTTATTTTTGAATTAGGGTCAACATGATTAGATTCATTGATTTTTAAAGAGAAAAGAAAGAATAAAATTCGCTTGACAAAAGTCAAGGTTTTGTTTATTAAAGAGGTGACAATTTAGAAAGAATGAATCCTTTGAAAAAGAGAGATGATTTTGAAAATTGAAGAATGGGAGAAGATGAATGGATTATCCTAAAAAAAGAAAATAAAGAGATGAAGGAAGAAAGATCTAACCAAACTTGATGATACTTTCAAATATGTGCATAAGAGTTCCATCCTTATAAGCTAGCAAATGGCCAAATAAAGGCAAGCTTCGATCTTCATGAAGATTATGGCCAAGGAAAAAGTATCCTAAATTCTAAGTCCGAAACTTCCATTCAAATGCCAAGGATAGTAACCATTAGTCCAAAGTTAAGACCACAATTTTTTTAGAAGTTTAATCTTTTATTAATGTTTTATGTCCAAATGGACAAATAGAAAAATCGCACAAGCAAAATAAAAGCAAGAAATTTAAACATGATAATGGATGAATAAAGCATAATAAAGCATATAAAGAAATAAAGCAATTAAAGTACAAGAAATAAAACAAAGACCATTAAAGTGTAAAAAATCTAAAATACTAGTATAGTAGTACTATAATAATATTTACATAATAATAATGGTATGGTGAACTTAATCAACCACAACCAAAAGTAACCAAAATTGAAAAGTAACCAGATCCGCTTAGCATCTTACACTATAGCGATTAATCAAGGCAAATCGAATCAAATTCAATGAAATTTGAAAGGCGATTGGGAGACCCAAAGCACCTACGCATCAAACATTCATAAGTCTCGATTCTTAATGCAATATGATTAACCACTTTGGGATTACGCGATCAACAAGAGATCCGGTCCACGAAAGTGCAAGTACCCAATTAGATTTTTATTTCGAGTCGGGACACATTTAGGCCTATGTTAAGCAATCTCCGAGTAATTTAAGAAGTAATTACCCTACAAATGAGGCCGGCCACCACCAATTAAGGTGGAAAATATTTGTGCTAATACATGTTAGAGAAATGATATAATGGATCATCCTCCGAAAACATGTCGCACGAAAAGAAAAGCGGTAACGGTCTAATCTTAATCGAGATTTTACATTGAATTATCGAATGCAACCTATCACGATCTCAAAGTATTAAGAATGATCCAAATGATCATTCATCCATAGATTTGAAATAATGAAGATTAAACATATTCGAAAACCAATAATCTCGAATCGGAGATCTCATCGACCAAAATAAAATAAATAAAAAAAGATGAAAGAAAAATGGATCTTAATATAAAATCTTAATAATATTACTAGAACAAATTTTAATAGAGAAGAAGAAAATAAATCAAATAAAAAAGTAATAGCTAGAGGGAGTATGTGCAAATAATAGATCTGTGGTTAGAAAATTGGAAATAAAATAGACCAAAGGCCCAAACAACTAAGCATCTCCTCTTTTAATAAAACATAACATCTTTATAAAATAAAATAAAAAGAAACAAAAAGAAAAGAAAAGAAAGAAACACAACTTCTTCTCCTTCTTCTCATACTCATACGGCGCTACTGTACACAAAAAAGGGAAACAAAATCCGCCGCTACCTTCTTCACAAACCGCACAAACTCACGATTTCCTCTTCTTCTAAATTCTTTGCCGACCACTAATCACAGATTCCAACTCAAATGCATCGCCGATGATTCTTTAGAACAACAACGACATCACCGCTACCTTCTCTCACTCCCTTCCTCAAATCGCGAATTATTTTCTTCTTCTTCTCGCAGATTTCTATATTTTGTTGTTGTTGTTGTTATTTGAATTGAAGATGATTGATGCGGTTTGCGGTATGAAGATCTGAGATGAGTTGAAGTTGAAGCGTGAAAGTTATGGTGTATTGAAGATTTATTGATGAATTTTGTTTGGGGATTTGATAAAGAAGAGTTGAAGGAAAAGAATTGATGATGGAATTGAAACTTTGATTCTGATTTTGGGTAGGGATTTGGAGGGCTTTTTAAGCTTGGAGAAAGAGTGGAAATGGGCTTCAATTTATAGAAGAAGAGATGAATTTCGTTGTTGCGTTTTATGACGATTGCTGATGCGTTTTCGTTCACAAGAGAAGCATGTCCATTGCTGAATTTATTTTGCGTTTCAGGTGCTTTATTGCTGCGTTTTTTAATTCGGCCTTGGCCGCTGCGTGACTTGTGTTATATGTGCTTGCGTTTAATGTGTTGGCTTATTGCATTTTGATGTGCAAAGTCATTTTGAATTTTGTTTTGTACTAGCTTGTTTGCGTTTTGTGATGTTGTCACGCGTTTTGAAGCTTCAGGTGATGGCTTGTTCACGTGTGTGTGCTGCGTGACAAATTTCATTGATTCTGCGGGCTTTTGTTGTACCTTGGTACCTTGTGTTTTACTTGTGATTTATTTTCCTTGACTGCGTTTTGAAAGGCCTGAGCAAAGCGTGTATGATTTGCTTCCTCGTGCGTTTTAAGTGTGATGATTCTGTGTTTTGGGATCAATGAGAAACGCATGTGTGCTTGCTGACTTATTCCTACGTTTTATGCACTCTACTTTGCGTTTTGGCAGGTGTGGAAGGCGTGTGGAAGCTGGTGATATGGAGTAGCAAGTGGGTCATGTGATGGAAGAAAATTGGAATGTAATTCATGAAAAGTTGGCGCTGACTCTTCCTTCTAGAACTTGTTTTTTTTTTTTGAAAATTTTGTTGTAATGGGCTTATAATAACAATGGGCCTAGAGTTGTAAAAATAAAATAGATGGGTTTAAAAGATAAATGGAATGATTATGAATGTTGATAGAGATTAAAAAAATGGAATTAAAAAAATGAATTAGATGTATTACCGATATGGATATGGATAAAAAAGAAATTAAAAAGGGATTAAAGAAAATAATGGAAATTGAAATAGAAATAATCAGGAATGGTATTTATAAAAATGAACAAAAGGAATTGAAAAAATAGAATAATGGATAATGATATGGATATTTAGTTTATGGAGGAGAATGGATATGAAATCGATTTTAAGCCCACAACCAACTCTTGATTTTTTTCTTGCACAAGCCACTGATAATTATGAATATAGCCAACACGAAACCACTAAATAAATCACAACTTAAGCCCGACCATCTGAATCATTTGAAACCTGTCTTGATGATTTGAATCCGTACTGAGGAAAATAAATCCACAGATGAACCTCTGATGCACTGAACCAAAACAATCTGGCCTGAAACTTCTTAAGACCCACAACTTGAGAATCTGAGGAATTTCGCAAACATCACAGCTTGAACTTTTGAATACGCATTGTCTAAGGAATAAACCACTATCACAAATAATTTGCAGTCGAAACAGTATTTTGACAGTTTGACCAAGATTAGGTCAAACGTCCATCTGAATCGAATCATAACTGAACAACCACGTCTGAATTGAAATCACTGCCTTGTCTTTGAAAACCTGCGCACACAGAGAAGAAGAAGAGAACTGCAACATATTTTTGGTATTTTGGTTAGAGGTTAGTAAATATAAACAAATAAAGCAAGTAAAAATAGTGACCCCTCTGTGAGGCATAGATCTGCACCTGAAAAGGATAAACGAACCAGTGCGTGATCTTGTTTGTATGCAAGATGCAAATGAGATGAAAAGAAATCTTAGAGAAAAAATTAGGGTGTTACAGCTGCATTTCGTCAAAGGGGTAATCGAGTGTGGAGAAGTCCAAGTGTTGAATGTTTCGACAGATCATAATGTTATTGATATGATCACCAAGACGTTGCTCAGTTGCAAGTTTTTCCACTATATGCAGTTGATAAGGTTGCATGAAGAAAGCCAGTTTGTTTCTTGTTGTTATAGAGTTTGTTCCAAAGTGGAGATTTGTGAGATATTGGAACAAATTATAGGTTTAGCATGTTGTCACAGTTCGTTCACTTGTTGTTGTTAAATAGGGCCTTGTGTTATGGATCTAATTGTTTAAGTTAGTTTGTACTCTATGTTACCTTGTAATGGGTAATTGTTAAAAAGTCCATTAGGTTAGTGTGTTAGTTTTCTTATAGATAGCATACTAGTCTCTCATCTTTGATATAAGGGAAAATATGAAGATAAAATCCTAATTCCAAAGTGAGAGAAGTTATTTGTTATTCTTGTATACTTGTAATCTTGTTTAAAGAGAAAGGAAAGAATATCAGTTTATAACCAATCCTTGTTGTTATCATTGGTTACCCTAAACCCTAACCCTTATGGGTTTCTTGATCATAAAGAAACATATTATACTTTGTTTCTAAGGTATCCGATTCATAACAAGAACAACATAACTTTGTGATTTAACATTCATAATTATTAAATAACAACGAAACTCATCATATTTGACAACAACTTTTCATTCAAGATATAAAAACTAAAATAGACAAAAATAGGATTAAAAATATAAAATATTAGTATAAAATAATATAAAAACATTATAATAAAACAAAAAAAAATAGAGGAGATGAGAGATTAGAGAAGATGAAAATGAAAAAACATAAGAGATACGAGATTAAAGAAGAAAGATGTGATAATAACGTAATTGGAAGAGTGAACAATAGAATACAAATGAGAAGACGAAAAAGAAATAACATAAGAGAAGAGATATTAAAATAGAAGATGAGGGATAAATAAAGTTAATGTATAATAGGTTTGAATTTTGGATTAGGTGTGAGATAAGTAAAATTTAGGTTATAATAAACTCGCACGGTTTTATTAAAAAATTGTTCAAATACATTCGAACCAAATAAAATATTTTATAATTTCGATTTGATTTACCATTTTTTATTATTTATTAGTCCAGTTCGGTTTTAAACATTCCCAAAAGCTATATTCATGAAGGGAATATCACACAATTAATGCATTACTACTTTTTAAGCACTTTGTGTGACCTAGGCTTTGGGGCGGTGGTGCAGGTCCACCATACAACCAACAAAGATAGCCATGTTTTGACTATGTAAATTGAATTATAGTGACTTTGCATCTTAGAATTTGAAATTTTGACTTGGATTTGATTATGACAAGCTTGGGTGGTGGTGACTTTCCGACTTTAGAATAAAACGTAACATTCTTCTTTCTAATTTAGGTAAGATTAAGATACTTTTTTGGCTTTTGTAACTAGCAAAACAAACTTTACCTAATAGATAGTTATTTAACATTATATTAACAGTTACTTGGACCCAAAATTTTGACTTAAGGTGAGTGAAATTTAAATATATAATAACTTACTATTGGTATCAAATTGATTTTTTTAATAAGAATATTGAATCAAAGGATTATTGGATTACATTAAGTTGGCTTGTGATAAATCTTTGAAAGATAATTATGAGTGAAATTCCTCGAGTTTATAAGAAATTATTTAGAGAAAAAGTAGTAGTTTTAGTGGTGATTTTAGACAAATTCTATCCGTTATTTCAAAAGGCAATAAATCAGATATTATTCATGCAACAATCAATGTTTCTATTGAAAATAATTGGTATAATACTGTTATATTTTTATTCTTTCGTCAAAGATTGGTTTATATAATGAGAATACAATAAATACACGTAATTCTTTTTTTAATGGAGAATAAATAAAAATAAACGAAAACAATTAAACAGGGAAATAAATTATTTTCCAACAGTTTCTTATATTTGGGATGAATGAGTCCTCAAGCTTAAAAAAACATGTGTCTTCAAAATGGTGAAAGTACTTCTAAAAAAGAGGAAGTCCATATATTTTTATATTGGATATTGCATATTGGAGATGGTACCATGTCTGAGTCTAACGATGGTTATGTTGACATTTCAATTCTTGATGGGTTTATAATTTCTAATTTTTCACGTCCTATTGAGGCTACTACTAAGTGTACATATCCTTATCTCATTCATAACTACCATGATCCCAACTATATGTAAAGTCGTGCAATATTGACTTTAACAATTGAAGTTGTCGATGATATTAATCAATACATCACAAATCTTCTTCCAGGTACTAAGCATTTTGTTTCATTATTTTAATGCTAATAATATTCATTACTTTCTATTAATATTGTTTTTACATTGGTCAGTTGTTTTAAATTTATAGGAGAAGAAAAAGAATACCTTAGTAATGATTCTATTGATAGATTTGTAGCTACAAACTTTGATGCATTTGAGTAATTGACTACTGAATTTCTAAATGTTTGAAAACTTCTGGATTGCCTAATCATTCAATCAAGTTGAAGATTGGTGTCACTATTATGTTGATGCACAACTTAGATCAGTCTAAAGACTTATGCAATGGTACAAGGCCCACTGTAACAAGGTTTGTTAATCATGTCATTGAAGCTAAGATCATTTCAGGAAAGAATATAGGTAACATCATTTATATTCCTAGAATGTCTTTGTCCTCGTCACAATCATCATGGCCATTTAAGTTGGTGAGAAGACAATTCCTCATTATTATTTTGTTTGGAATTAAGAAATTACACACACACACACACACACACACACACACACACACACACACACACACACACACACACACACATATATATATATATATATATATATATATATATATATATATATATATATATATATATATATATATATATATGACAAAACTAAGATAATCACAAAAGTAAGTAAGCAACATGCTTCTGTAAGTTTGGTGTTAGCCACAATCTATGAACAATATTATCTATAATATTCTCCTTTATCTTTGTATCCATATCACTATTCTTGTATATTATTGCATTTCTATACCTCCAACATTCATAAATTGTTTCAGCAAAAGAAGCCTTTGCTACATCGTTTTCCAACTCTTGTTGTTGCTTATTTGTGAGGTATTGGAACAAATTCTAGGTTTAGCATGTCGTCGAAGTCCGCTTACATGTTGTTGTTTAATTGAGCTTTGTGTTATGAATCCAATTGTTTAAGTTAGTTTGTACCATAAGTTAGCTTGTAATGGGTATTTGTTAAAAAGCCCATTAGGTTAGTGTGTTAGTTTTATTATAAATAACATACTAGTCTCTCATATTTTGCATAAGGGAAAATAAAAAAATAAAATCCTAATTCAATTGTGAGATAGGTTATTTGTTATTCTTGTATACTTGTAATCTTGTTTCAAGAGAAAGGAAAGAATAACAGTTTATAACTAATCCACTTGGCATTATCCAACATACCATGCTTTACCAGTCGGGTTTTTGTTGCCAATCTGTCAAGGCAAGCCAACCACAAAGTAAATGTAGCATGTGGCCTAGCTTTATTGTCATACAAAATTCTTCTCCAATCCACTTTAGGGGACTGGTCCATGAGACCCTTGTAATACCGCTTAAATTTGAAGTCTTTTTTCTGCATCGTGTATGTCACAACCCTTGTAACACTACATTATTGTTTCTTTTGCTATGATTTTGCTATGACAATTAACAAATCTCTAGGGAAATCTTTAGACAATATTGAATTATACCTACCAAAGGATGTTTTTAGTCATAGTCAATTGTATGTGGCAATGTCTCGAGTTAAGATTAATGAATGCCATAAAATTTTGATTCATGACAAAAAAAATCTCACAACAACTACCACTAACGTTGTATTCAAGGAACTTTTTCACAACATATAATAGGTATAACATTCATATTCTTCTCTATCATAAAATATTCAATTACAATCATTGAATGAATTATTATATAATTTAAATTATTTAATTTTCAGGTGAAAATTTTGAAACTAACTTGAAGAATAATTTTACTTTTGTAACTTTTATATTGAAATTACACTTATTTTTTATCATAATTATGATATTAGTCGTATCTTTTCAACTTTACAACTTTTTATAAAATGCAATGCAATTCTTTGTTGCAAAATTTCTATTTGACTACTCTTGATTATGCTTTCTCTCTTTATTTTAGAATTATATTTATAAGTATATCGAAATAATTGATCGCTATAATTATATTCTACTAGTTAAAAAATTTAAAATAATATAAAAAAATTAAAAAATACCATTTAAAAAAGCTAAATGAATCAATGGAAAGTGATACTCTAACCAATCCTAAATAGTAATAGTTGCAATCAATACTCCTTTTCATGTCGGAGAAAAACACGCTTAATACCAAACTAGGAAACTCGTTACAGCACACAAATTAAAAGCAAATCTCAAAAGTTCTTCTATATAATATTACTACTTTTTTCAATTCTCTCAGCATCTTTTTCCAAATTCTTCATACATATTCAGTAACAAAAAACAAAAGGTATAAATATTTTCTGAAGAAGAAAATAATGAATAATGAAGAGTTAGTTATTCAAGATGAGTATGTATACAAAGAAGAGACACGCTTCACAGTTCTGAAAACCTCTCAGTTCTTCACCGGTGATGGCTTTGTTGTGTATGATTGTAAGGGACAACTCGTTTTCCGATTCGACTCATATGGACCTAACACTCGTGATAAGGAAGAACTCGTTCTCATGAATCCTCATGGTCGTTCTCTTCTCACTTTGCGCCGAAAGGTATGTTATATAACCATTTCTGAGTTCACTCACTGAGTTAACAAAAAAATTAGAATTGCTTTTATTTTAACATGAATTGTTTGTTAATTAGAAATTAAGTCTACATCGACGATGGGAAGGTTTTAAAGATGACAGAAAGAAGGGTGATAAACCAATTTTCAACGTAAGGAGATTATCAATAATCGGACGGTCAGGAACAAATGTAATAGTGAAGATGTATGATGATCCAAGTATGATGTACCTCATTGAAGGTTGTTTCTCGCAAAGATCTTGTAAGATTTTGAACACTAGAAAGAAATTAGTGGCTGAGATTCGTCGAAAGGTGGATCCCAGGACTAGTGTTATGCTTGGAAAAGAAGTGTTTGTGCTTTGTGTTCAACCTGATTATGATGTTTCTTTTATTATGGGATTGATTTTGGTACTTGATCGAATCAATGGTAAGAGTGTTTTTGAGAATGAGATCATTGAGACTTCGGTGCACCCGCTTATAGAAGATTAAGAAATTGTTTATTCTTTTGTTCTATTTTGGAAAGAAAAAAAAATAGCTAGTGTAAGTTTCTTTACGAATTGTGGAATTGAAGAAGAAAATTGTTGTCACTTTGCAGAGCTGGATACTTACTCTTTCTTTATTCTAACAGTGTTGTTATACATATAAATTCAAATGTGTTATGCTCTGCTAGCAAAAATCTTTGTAATTGTATGAATCACTTGTGTATGATTGGATTTTAGATGGTTAACTTGTATGTTATGTTGGAACCAAACATGATCGAACAAGATTCAATAGTTTTTTTGATTGATTCAAGATTCTTGTTTTCATTATTCATTCGAGTGATTCAATCACATATTGGTTGCAAGATGATTCTCTCATATAATGATTTGAAAAGAAATGAAATCTATTTGAGAGTAAAAGGGAAGTGAAGAGAGAAAATTAGGGTTTTGATAGAAAATAAGATTGTATTCTTTATTATAAAGAATACATAGTTTCTCACTTTTAGAGTTCACAAGTGTGAATTTTCTCTATCTCATCTCTCATTATATATGCAAGAGTTCACAAGTGTGAATTTTCTCTATCTCATCTCTCATTATATATGCAAGGTAATAATAAGATTACTTACACATTAAGTAATCTCAAACTAACAGATATTGATTAGTTGTATTCGACTCTGTCAAATATATACACCTCTATTTACTAAAAGTTGTATTCAAATTTCTACCAAATATATGTAAATTCAATTATTATAAACTATTCGGTCACTATTCTATCAAATATATCTGACTTCGAATATGTCGAATCCTACATTTTACAAACATGTTTAACACAAATAATTACATATTTAACATGTTATATATACCATTTTCACATCATGACAAAGCCATACAAATGACAATATATTTGGGTGATCGCATGTTTATGACAAAACTAACAATGAATAAGTTAAAGCTCCAAAAGGGAGAGGAAGATAATACTTGTTGATTTGTGAATGAAATTTCCTAGTTTGAGGAGAATAAGGTAGGCAATTTCTTTGTTTTGGTTGTGTTTTAGTTGTTGTGTTTCTTTTCTATGAGTATGACATTTAGACATTATTTTTTTGTTTAAGAAAACCAGTAAATTTTGATATCATGACAGACACAAGTCGGCAATTGTTTCATTTAAATGTTATAATTCATTTCACAATACTACAAGAAAATTGATTTTTCGTGACATTCATAGTTTGTCACTAAAAATCAAATATCTATAGATAAAAGTCACTAAAACTTTTAGTGACCCCTATTTGGCGTCAACTATAAGGGGGTCTGGTGTGACGCTAAATTGAATGTCACTCTAACTTCTAGCTACAGATAAATTTTTACTTACAGTTACAATGAATGTCATTATATGTCACTCATACTAAAATTTATACCTACGATTTTTTAGGTATCACTAAACTTATATAAATATAACTTTTTTTATTTTATAAATATAATTTTTATTTCAAAAATACAATAAATTTTAGATTTTATTTTTGAATTTTTTTTTTGTAAGCAAGTAATATATTAAAAAACTGAGTACAAAGGGTACTCCACCTGAATAGAAAAAGAGCGGTCAAGACAAACATCGTCAAATCAAAAGATATTACAAAAAAATTGCTCCTATTACATGAATAACAAAGGGTCCTTGTCAAAATCGTATAAGTTGCAATTGGTATGTGTAATTCCCCCCCCCCCCCCCCCCCCCGTCATGAACCATCTCCAAATCGATATCTTAATTCTTCGCATCATGTCTACAATATTCCAATGAGAATTACCAAAAATAATATCGTTTCTAACCAACCAGATGCTCCAACAAACCGCCAACCAAATATTACCTTCTCTTCCTTTCGAAACTTTTTCGGCTTTACAAAAATCAACCCAAGCCAAAAAAACTACACTTTAAATCAATGGACACGGAATCCTTAAAATTAACCCAAGCCGAAACTTCCTTCCAAATCATTTTCGCTATAATACAACCATGTAAAATATGGCCTAAAGACTCAGACGCTGAAACACAAAAAGGACAATAGGAAGCGTTTGAATCTACAATAACCCCTCTACCTAGCAAAGAATTTTTCATGGGCAATCTATTTAAGAAGTTATGCCAACCAAAAGCTGTAATTTTTCGAGGTACTAACATCTTCCACACCAATCCGAGAGCCGAATCATTACGATTCGAAGGACCAAACAGAATAAGAGGGAAAAAGGCTAAATGATATGACTTAACCGAAAACATACCATTTTTCTCATGTTTCCACACGACCCTATCCTTGAAATCTAAACTAGGTTGAACAGTAGACAACAGTTGGTTCAATTGGTTATCTCAAAAACTAAGCCAGATTCAGTTTCTGAAACATACCTCGTAGCCAAAACAGCGGCACTACCTAAAGGGGTTACCGACATCTGCAACATATCTTCGCCACTGTCCAAAAATCCCATCCCTCCATAGTTAAATCTGACTGATCCTCACGAAACATCAGCCTCATTCGTCGCTGAACCAGACCCAAGAACACCTGCACTAAGCAAAGACACGCACATTGTCTACAACATTATCAGACAAGCTAACAGTTGAAAAAATGTTGTGAACGTTGTAACACCCTATTTTTTAATAATTTATTCGTCAGGTATTCTTGGTGCATTATTGGCCTTGTTAAAGGTGTGTGTCTTGTTGTTTTGGTGTTGTGTCCTAGTAGAACGGGTAGAATTATGGTACGTTTATTAATAGCGGGTGTGCAAATAATAATAAGACCAGTTAATATCACATTTTATTATTTGTATTATTATTATGAAAATAATATTGGTAATATTAGAATTATAATTATTATTATTATTGGGTTTAATTAAATAAGGGTGATTTGGTAAACTATTATGGTGAGGGTTTTAAGGGAAAATTAGATTAATAAGAAAATCAAGAAAAAAAGATTAATCGTAACATTGTGGGAGAAACCAAAGGGAACCTAGGAGGAGGAAGAACAACTAGGGCATTCTCCATAGAAGAATTTGAAGGAGGAAAAACACAAGAAATTGGAGGTTTGAATTGAGATTTTCAAAATTAAAGCGATCAACACAATTGATTTATCCTGGTCCGTTTGAACTCAAACTACATCCATTCCACCCGCCAAGGTGATTTCGCCTTTCTCAACGAGATATTAATCCACTAATCAAATAATGATTACAATCACGATGACCTATTGTCAAAGCCTTCTTGAGTCTACTGACTATACTTAGTCATTCAAGGTAAATTGAATTGATTACAAAAAGGTGTAACAAATAATGCTTCTAAAAAGCAGTTATCACAACCGTTATAATTTTTACAAAATGAAATACAAAGATTTTGGAATAGAATTTTGATATTTGATTTACACGTGTGAGATAGCTTTGTTTATTTTTAGATGATGATAAGCGCCATTAAGAGTTTCCAAAAATATAGATTATTGTCTGGAGCCGTTATTTCTTTGATCTTCATTAAGTATAACTGATTCTGAGAATCAGAACTTCCGTAAGTTTCAAGTATCATTCTTGTTGTAGAATTTCGCTTAAGATTAGAAGATCTTGCTTTAGGATTTCTTTCAGTTTATGAGAACTTCTAATCATGCATATCAAAAATTATATTTTAGGCAACATATTTTGTTCTTGTACTTTTAAAATATTTGTTATCATCAAAACTTATTTAGATAAGGTAGAATCAAAAAATTTGTTCTAACAATCTCCCCCTTTTTGATGATGACAAAACTATATATTTTGGGAAAATTAATTTAAGAACAAAAGGTAATAGAGAGACTCACTTTGAGGTTCTTTGAAATATTCATCCAGAGTTTACGATAAGAAGTTCTTATAATAGAAGCTCCCCCTGAGTTGAAGACTTTTCCTGTTCTTAAACATCATATGAAAATTATCATAGTTTCAAGATATTTGAGGCTTAGTCTTGGTGAGCTTTTATTAATCAAAATATTTTACGTTCTCCCCCTTTTTGTCATTATTCAAAAAGTAAACACTACGCCAAAAATGTTTTTTAACAGCGCATCTTAGACAGCGCTTTTAAAAGAAAGCGCTGTCTAAGGTTAAAATTAAAATAAAACACGGAAAATCTTCCAAAAAAATAATGAAAGCGCTGTCTAAGGGGGGGGGGGTCTTAGACAGCGCTTTCTAAAAGCGCTGTCTAAGACCCCCCTTAGACAGCGCTTATAGAAAGCGCTTTTAAATATATACCTTAGTCAGCGCTTTTAATAAAGCGCTGTTTAAAGTTTTTAAATTAAAAAAAAAAAAAAAAAACCAAAAGCGCTGTCTAATGGGGGGTTTTAGAAAGCGCTTTTGGAAAGCGCTGTCTAAGGCATACCTTAGAAAGCGCTTTTCCCAAAAGCGCTGTATAAGGTCTAATTAAAATAAAATTTCAGACTTCTATTTGCGTTCTCTGTTCTTTTGTTTTCCCTCCTGCGAAAGAAACCCTAACAGCAGCGAAACACAGTTGAAGCGAAACACAGTTTGAAGAATCAGTGAACGTGTTTGAAGAATCATTGACTTCGTTTGTTCATTTGTTGAGTTCGATTCTTGATTCTTCGTTCTTCATTCTCCATTCTTGCGGTATGTTTGGTCATTTCTTGATTTTTCGATTCTTGAACACAGTAACTTCGTTTCAATTAGTGTAATATTCTTGTTTATGTTGTTTTGATTCATAAAAATTGATTTTAGGAGGTACATTGTTGTTTTGATTGAAAAAAAACTGAGTTTAGTTTATCCTTTGTTTTAGTTGTTTTGATTCATAAAATCTGAGTTTAGTTTATTATTGTTGTTTAAGTTGTTTTGATTAATAAAAATTGAGTTTAGAAGGTACATTGTTGTTTTGATTCATAAAAACTGAGTTTAGTGTATTATCCTTTGTTTTAGTTGCTTTGATTCATAAGGTACATTGAGTGTAGAAGGTACATTGTTGTTTTGATTCATAAAAAGTGAGTTTAGTGTATTATCCTTTGTTTAAGTTGCTTTGATTCATAAGGTACATTGAGTGTAGAAGGTACATTGTTGTTTTGATTCATAAAAAGTGAGTTTAGTGTATTATCCTTTGTTTTGATTCATAGAAAATGTTTATAAGTATAGTTATAGGTATATTCTAATAGAAAATTAAAGTTAGTTATAGAAAAATTAACGTGTTATAGGTATAGTTATAGGTATATTGTAATAGAAAAAGTTTGATTCTTATAATATAAAAAATGAAAGTGATGAGGTAATTAAAGTTGGTATATTGGCGTATCGAATACGTTATTGAAGTTTATATTAACATTGGTTATGTATACGTTTTTGAAGTTTAAAATGAATTGAACTTTAAAATTGTTAGGATATTCAAAGATACTACCTTAGTTATGTATTTTCGTCTGGATTGATTGTTTACTTTAATAAGTAGGAAAACCATGGATAAAACATGGATCTGTGCCGATTGAATGACCAAAGAGTACGAGAGTGGGGTTGCGGAATTCGTTAAGTATGTTGTTCAACACGCTGAAAACCCCAGACGAATGCATTGTCCTTGCTTGCGTTGTTGTTATATTGGTAAGGTTGACGCACATGGATTGAAATCGCATTTGCTGAGGCATGGAATTGATCAAAGTTATCAGTGTTGGATATTTCATGGTGAGAAAATTAACGAGAATGTTGAATCGAGTGGAAAAAGTAATACGACCTATGCTTCATACGACAAAGACACGGAAACATATGATTGTGATCGAGTTGAAGAGATTGTAGAAGCACTGGAAGAAGATCTTCATGATTGTCCTGAAATGTTTGAGAGGATGGTAAGCGATGCAGAGAAACCGTTGTACAAAGGTTGCACTAAATTCTCAAGACTTTCTGCGGTATTAAAGTTGTACAATTTAAAGGCGGGCAATGGATGGTCGGATAATAGTTTCACAGAGTTGTTGGCCCTTATGAGAGAAATGCTACCGGATGATAATGTTCTTCCTAATCGAACCTATGAGGCAAAAAAAATGTTGTGCTCTATTGGCATGAGCTATGATAAGATACATGTTTGTCCTAACGATTGCATTTTGTTTCGTAACGAATATGCAATGTTAACTGAGTGCCCTAAATGCGGTTTGTCTCGATATAAGAAAAGATTATCTCCCGCAAAAGTCTTATGGTATTTTCCGATAATTCTGAGATTTAGGCGCATGTTTCGTAGTGAAACTGATGCAAGACATCTTACTTGGCATGCAGATGAAAGAATTATTGATGGAAAGTATCGGCATCCGGCTGATTCACCACAGTGGTCGAAGATTGATAATGATTATCCTGAGTTTGGATCAGAAGCAAGAAACCTTCGATTGGCATTATCTACTGATGGAATGAACCCACATGGTCTTCAAAGTATTTCACATACCACATGGCCTGTGATTCTTATGATTTATAACCTACCTCCGTAGCTATGTATGAAGCGTAAGTACATGATGTTATCTATGTTAATCTCTGGGCCTAAACAACCAGGTAATGACATAGACGTATACTTGACACCTCTGATCGAAGATTTAAAGATTTTGTGGGAGAACGGTGTGGAGGTTTATGATGGATATAGGAAAGAAAGTTTCAATTTGAGGGTGATGTTGTTTGGCACAATTAATGATTTTCCAGCATACGGGAATCTATCTGGGTATAGCATTAAAGGTCAACGTGCGTGTCCTGTTTGTGAAGACGGAACCGATACGATTCGATTGGAACTTTGCCAGAAGAATGTGTTTCTCGGTCATCGTAGATTCTTACATTCTAAACATCACTACCGTAGGTGGAGAAAAGCATTCAATGGAGACACCGAACATCGTAGAGCTCCACCCGCATTGTCAGGTGAACAAGTTTTTGAAAAGGTGAAAGATGTGCATACTGAGTTTGGCAAGCCTTTTGCACATAAGATTGTGAAAGGTGGGTGGAAGAAAAGGTCTATATTTTTTGAATTGCCATATTGGAAGTCTTTGTACGTGAGACATTTTCTCGATGTTATGCATATTGAAAAAAACGTATTTGAAAGTGTTATCGGTACATTACTCAATATAAAAGGCAAGTCTAAGGATGGCCTTAAAGCAAGGGAGGACATGTTAAAAATGGGAATGAGAACTGAATTAGCACCCGTGAAGAAAGGAAGACGAACATATCTACCACCTGCTGCTTTTACTTTATCTAGAAAGGAGAAAAAAAATTTGTGTAAGTCTCTGAGTGAAGTTAAGGTTCCAGAAGGATACTCATCTGATATCAGAAGACTTGTTTCTATGAAAGACCTCAAGTTGAAGAATTTGAAGACACATGATTGCCATGTTATAATGGAACATTTTCTACCGATAGGTATACGTTCTATTTTGCCAGAAAAAGTAAGAAGTTCCATAACTAAATTGTGTTTTTTCTTTAGGTCAATTTGTAGTAAGGTGATCGATCCCGAGATCTTACCAACACTACAAAAAGAGATTGTAATTACCTTGTGTGAGCTTGAAATGTATTTTCCTCCGTCTTTTTTTGACATAATGGTTCATTTAGTTGTTCATCTTGTGAAAGAGACACAATTGTGTGGACCAGCTTATATGAGATGGATGTACCCTGCTGAACGGTATATGAAAATATTAAAAGGGTACGTGAAATCCCGAAGTCAACCAGAGGGTTGTATTGTTGAACGATACATTGTTGAAGAAGCTGTTGAGTTTTGTACTGAATATTTGTCTAACGTTCAATCGATTGGACTCCCCAGAGCTCAGATTTTCGACAAAATGGAAGGTAAAAAATTAATTGGGAATAAAATTGTGACAATATCAAGGGATGAACGGGATCAAGTTCATTTGTATGTTCTGCACAATAATAATGAGGTTGAGCCATATGTTGAAATGCACAAGGATGTACTCCGAAGGTTAAATCCGAACAGAAATGAAAATTGGATAGTTATAGAGCACAATCAAAGTTTCATACAATGGTTGAAGGATCATATTTATTTGAAGCGCTCTTCAGATCCTTCTTCGGTAACAGAAAGGTTGAGATGTTTGACATATGGTCCAAGTTTGCATGTGTTTTCTCATAGCGCATATTCAATTAATGGATACACATTTTATACCAAAGAACAAGATGATAAGAGTACTATGCAAAATAGTGGTGTCACCGTGCTAGTTGAAGCAATGCATATATCAAGTATGAAGGACTTAAACCCCAAATATGCAAATTTGTCATATTTTGGAGTTATTGAGCACATTTGGGTGTTTGATTACGAGAAGTTTCAGATTCCAATCTTTGGTTGCAAGTGGGTGAATAGTAGTGGCATACGAATGGATAAGTCTGGATTTTTGCAAGTTGATCTTACTAGGGTGGGGTACAAAGATGAACCTTTTATTCTAGCATCTCAAGCTAAACAAGTGTTCTATGTGAATGACCCGAAGAGTACAAAATGGTCTATAGTGCTTTTCTCTAACAAAGTGAATGATGATAACGGTGTCGATCAATGTGATATTGATGTTGAGAATGAGTCATGCATTAGACGGAATGAGTTGAATAGAAATGATGAAGTTGAGGATCTTATACCGGATGAGTCATATATAAGAAACGATCATAAAGAGGGAATTTGGATCAATTCATCCGTACGCATTGCTAAGAAACAAGTGATTAATATTCCAACAAAGAAAAGAAAGAGATTTTAGTGACTTAGGTAAATTATCCATGGTTTATTTATTTTTTTTTCAATTGTTTTGATTATAAGTTATATGTGATAATGCATGATTTCATTATATTTTTGTTTTCAATTGCTTTGATTATAAGTTATATCTGATAATGCATGATTTCTTTATTTTTTTTGTTTTCAATTGCTTTGATTATAAGTTATATCTGATAATGCATGATTTCGTTATATTTTTGTTTTCAATTGCTTTGATTATAAGTTATATCTGATAATGCATGATTTCTTTATTTTTTTTGTTTTCAATTGCTTTGATTATAAGTTATATTTGATATTTGATGGTTTCCTTGGTTTATTACAGGTTAGACATGGCTGATGACCAACATGAGGAAGTTAGTAAAAAAGTATCCGCGGAAGAAGAAATTCGAAGAGGCATCACAGTAATGAGAAGGGTGGTCCAAGGAAGATCTCGAGGCATCATACTAGATGTCTATTGGAGCAACCAGGGACAGCTTATAGAACCTAATGGGCATACCTTAACTAGTTTTATCGGTGCACTAGTAAGGAATGAAATTCCCATTACATGTGATGATTGGAGAAACAAAGAGCTGAATGAGTCCAAAGAAAAAATTTGGAGTGAGATAAAGGTACAATCATTTGGCCCTTAATTATACGGTATCAATTATGTTTTTTCAATTACCGATACTAACTATCAATCTGTATGTTTTTCTTAGCGATGTTTTAACATCGAAGAAGAAAGAAGAGGTTTTTGTATGAAATTGGCCGGAAAGCTTCTAAGAGGATTTCAGACATTTTTATCATCCAAGTTCCTTTAGGATGCGGATGGTAATTTTGTGGATGCGGAGCTTCCTAAAAAATATGAAAGTTTGATATCGGCTGAAGAATGGGAAGCTTTCAAATCCAAAAGACAAGACCCGGTTTTTCAAAGAATAAGTGCTACAAATCGGGAAAGAGCATCAAGTCCCGCATATCCGTACCGAAAAGGACGTGTCGGATATGGACGCTTAGAACAATCCATGTTAAGTATTTATAAATTGCGATAACAAATTTGTTCATCATATATTAGTTTTATCTGATCAAATTGTATGACTTAATGTGTAGCTGCAGAAGGAGGAAAGTTCAGAAACATCTCTTCCTGCACATGTTTTGTGGAAGGAAGCCCGTGTGGGCAAATCTGGAGTTCCTCAAGAAGAAGTTTTACACGTATACCAGAAATGTGTAAGTATAGCATTTTTTTATTAATTGAATAACATTTTTATACACAAATATTTGACAAGTATACGGTATTCATCTGATTTTTCAGGAGGAGCTATCTCAGTCTTTATCTCCCGATGATACTAGGAGCATACTTGGTCGGGCATTAGATGTCCCTGAGTATTCTGGTCGGGTGAGGGGTAAGGGATTTGGAGTCACTCCGACCTCCCTGACTATTAAAAAAGTAAAGGCTCCTAGTAATCGGGAGCTTCATGCAAGAATGGAAGCCATGCAAGCTGAGCTTGATGCATTGAGGAGAGAAAGAGAGGCTAGCGCCTCAACAGTATACAGAGATGCTTCGGACAAAGACAGTATCAACTGTACCTTTCAGCCGAACATTCCAGAGGTAATTACATATAATTGTCTTAAATTGAACTATTGCTTAAATTATGTATTTGACATATATACACATTAACGATTTCTTGTTATTATTGGTTTTAGGGCATTTCCCATTGTCAGTTGTATTTGTCGTCACCATACTATCGGATGGTTGGCAAGGGAAAAGTGCATAACGTTAGCGGAGTATTACTCCACACTAGAGAGCTCCCTGCTGGATGTTTGAAGGTATCAGTTGATATTGCAGTTGAGCCGAATGCAGCATTACCATATCCTAGCGATGATTCGGATGCAACAACGGTGCACGAAGCAGTAGGTTGGTTTGTTGCATGGCCAACAAACCTCATATGCGTAGGATATGAGGTATGCTTAAAACTTATGTTAACTTCCTTGGTATATTCAAAGTTTAAAATTTATGCTTAATATTTTACTTACATATTTTCCTTGGTTATGTTAAATAGACTCCCACAAAATCCAAATCAAAAGATAATGCGATTCCACGGCATACCAAGTCCACGGTTTCAAGAAAAGAGGTAATATACAATTATATGACATATATTCATGGAAGTTGTTACATTCTTAATTTGATCTAACTATTTATATGACATGTAGCTTCAAGAAAATGAGGTTAGCAATGCCTCCGCACAACAAAAAAAGGAGGTTAGCAACGCCTCCGCACGGGTAAAAAGTTCTGGTGCTAAGAAGACCGTAGCTAGGAAAAACCCTACCACCAAGTATAGGTCATGCCTCAGGACATTTCTAGAGATGACCGATATACCGACCGGAGGTGTTCGGATTGTACATATGGAGGTAGGGATTTTCGGCTTTGATTACGACCAAATGATTGGTAATGAGGACTTCATGCAAGTTTTTGGTCGTGAAGAAATCGGCGTCACCGTTGTCAATACATATGTTAGGTAAATCCGGACTACTTTGTTTTATTAATTAAACAACTTATGTTAATGATGTTTACTTTATGTTAATGATGTTTTTATATTAGGTTTTTGTATGACAAATTCATGCGCCCCAATGGTTTGGACGTGTCATTCGGATTCTTAGCACCCGCGACCGTCAACTATGGTTTAATCTTAAGTAGACCGGATACCGTGACGGAGTACGTTCTTCGGATCCTCATGGACAATAAAGATGCGGAGAAGTTGTTTTTTATACCGTTTAATACCGGGTTAGCATTTCATTCTAAATTCATCTATTATAATTATTTTCCAAGTTACCATCTAACATTTGCCTAATCATTACAGTGGACATTGGTTGTTGCTCGCAATCAATCCTATCCGAGAAATTGTGTATTATCTTGACTCGTTAGCAAATGATTGGACAACATACCCGGATATGAAGGTCCTAATTGACACGTAAGTGAGAATGTTCAAAAATTTTCTTAGTTTATGTGAATTGTTCTAATTGCTTCATTTTTATTTTATTAGCGTCCTACAAGCTTTTCGGGCCCAACGAGTTATCCAAACCTCAAGGAGGGGCGCCAACTCCATTACATGGATTAAAGTGGCGGTATATTTTTAATTACCACGTTTTTTATTATATTAGTGATGACACTTGATAAAACTTAGGATTTATAATCCATATTTTTTTTTTCATATGTAGTGTCCTCGTCAACGTAATCAAATAGATTGCGGGTATTTCATGTTGAGGTTTATGCGAGATACTCTTGTTTTGGGCCGATTAGAGATTCCCACCGATGTATGTATTTCTAACTTATGAGTTATTTTTATATTTACACATATCTCATATAATTAAATAGTTGGAATTAATTCAAAATATGTTATATTATTATGTAGTACTTTGATGAATTCAAGTGTGCATCTTATACAAAGGATCAAGTGGACGAAATCAAAGAGGAGTGGTGTCAATTCATGATAGAGCTCAAAGTTTGTTCATAAATTTGTGTAATTAATGTGTACATTTGTAGTATATGTAATGACTTGTAAATGTGTACATAAATTTGTATATATTTTGATACATTTAAGGCAAAATTGGTTTGAATTGGTATATATATATAATTGTTAGCCAAAAATTGGTAGAAAAAAGGCCAAAATGGCATATATAAAATGTGATAATTGTCTGCCAAAATCTGGTTGAAAACAGGTAGAAATTATGGTTTATAAACCTGGAAAAAATGTGGTTTCAAACAAAACCTTCAAAAAATTTCGTATACCTTAGACAGCGCTTTTGTTAAAAGCGCTGTCTAAGGGGGGGATTAGAAAGCGCTTTAGGCAAAAGCGCTGTCTAAGGTATACCTAAAAAAATTAAAATAGGAGGGGCTTAGAAAGCGCTTTTGGCCAAAGCGCTGTCTAAGGGGGGGGGGGGGGGGGGGGGGCTTAGACAGCGCTTTTCAAAAGCGCTGTCTAAGGTATACCTAAAAAATTTAAAATAAGAGGGTCTTATAAAGCGCTTTTGGCCAAAGCGCTGTCTAAGGGTGGGGGCTTAGACAGCGCTTTTAAGATTTAAAAAAGCGCTGTCTAAACCTTTAGCAGCGGAGGTTTAGACAGCGCTTTAAAGCGCTGTCTAAGGCTAAAAAAAGCGCTGTCTAAGGTCTTGTTTGTTGTAGTGAAAGTATGCAGAAAAAGAGATCAGAACAAAAATAGACAAAACAAAGAAGATTTCATTAATCAAAATAAGCAGATCAGCACATAATCAGAAAAAGCAACAAAACAAATAAAAACTAAGGTTGTGGAGGAGGTAGTTGTGAATAATGCCTCCAGAAGATTCTTGATTTGAGAGGTAGACTCCACATGTTGACCAATCATGTTCTTCAGTTCTGTATTAGTTTCATCTTGCTTATCCAATCTGATTTTCACTACTTCATTTTCTTTCCTTAACTCTTCCATAGTTTTCAAAACCAGAGAAGATGGAGGAGTTTCTTCAGCATAAGAAGTCCCTTATTCATAACTTGGTGCAGGAGTTTAAGAAGGTGGCGTTGCAATAGTTTTCTTTTTGTCTTCAGATACAACTATGAGCTGAAGTCTAGAAGATGATTCCTTTGGTTCTGCCCAAGGTTCAGTGTCCAGAAGATGAAGAGTTTTCTTATCCCAACGGCTAATAACTTCTTCCTTTAAAATGTTCAATTTCTCGCAGAAGTTTTGCTGAGCAAAATTATAGTAGATATCCTTCAGCTTCTTGGACTCAGTGTTGAACCATTTTCTGAAATTAGTTTAAAGGTGATCAGACGTTGCAGGGTTCAGATTTTTTGCACAAGCGCTTTTCAAGTTGTTCACCCATTCTTTCATGTATGCCTCAAAAGCCACCAATAATGCACCAACATCTGATTTGGTTGGTTTGGGTTTGGGTTTTGGGATGGAAATTTTCTTAGAAGTATAGGCTAGTTTTTGTAGGACTTTAATGTCAATGATAGTTTTGAGTGGATATTCTGGTTCATTGGTGGGAGTGGGAGTATCTGGAATGGCGATGAAGGTAGGAGATCTTGGAGGAGTGGATTCATAAGAAGATAGTGAATCTTCTGTTATTGTGGGGATGTCAAATACAAGTCTAGGTTCAGAGGAATTAAGAGGATAATTAAGTCCAGGAATTGTTTGAGTGGTGGTATGAGGTGGATTAAGAATGTTGGATTGAGAGTGTAACACCCCAAAATTTGCCCTCTTATTTAATACTATTAACTGGCTTTTGTTTCACATCCATCTGCATTTTTCATTAGGTCATAGCTTGTGCTCCGTACACTGCATATAGGTCGTTAATCCTTTGCATTCATCATTTCATTGGTTCCTAAGACATATGATCTCAAATTTCTATGGATCGGGCTCTCCTATTTACTTGGAGTTTTCTTCCATTCATGTCAAAGCAAGAGGTTGGGTTATGTTCATCCTAACCTCCATATCAAGGATTCATCGAGTATTTGTCCCAAGAATTTACAAGAGGCAGTAAGTGACTAAGGTTTCCTCAAGGTTTACTCGAGACTAACCAGGAGCTACTGTTGGGTTGGATTTCGACATTTCGAATCATTTCTTCATTAAGTACATATTTCAAGAAGGTTTAAGAGTTTCTTATTCATGCTTGAGCTCATGGACGGTTCATTAATTAAGGATCATGTTATCATGTTCAATGGTTCATCAAGGAATTGTTATCAGGATATCCGAGATATCTTTGTGGCAAGGGATTTATTGTACTCAAGACATTGTTACTCTTTCGAGTCTTTACTTGTGATACAACTCATTTGTGATTGAAACAGTGAAGTCAAGATTGTCATGGAAAAGGCAATTTGGTTTTCATTGGCGAATGAGAATTTCGGGGAAGTATTCATTCAAGTGTTTAGTTAATGCTTTGAGTCCAAACTTTAAATGTCGATTCAATGATCAATTTTAAACCATATCCATGTTTATCCCTTTTTCTTCAATCCATTTCAAGCCCATGAACTTTTTAGCCCAAATACCACTTTTTATTTTTCACTATCCCATTATCCAATCTAATTAAACCCATATCCATTGAGATTTTGAATCCAAATTATCATTTTGTTCACTTTATTAAAAATACCATCAAACCATAATCTATGTGTCCAACTTAACCATTTAAATTTCTTCCTGAAGCTCCACTTAAAGCTCATTACTATACATAAGCTCAGCCCATCACAATCCAAAAAAATAAAAAATAAACCAATGAAGGATTCTCATTGATAGTTTGATTTTTGTTCTTACCTGCATCAAGTAACATCCAATTACTCAAAATTATGCCGACTAATTCCCAAATCCATTTTGATTTAAAACCATTAAATCGTGTGTCAATTTTTCTTTCTTTCTTTCTTATCAATTGCAAACACAAAAGAAATAAAAGAGAAAAAGGATAACACAATGACAGAAAAGTTTCTAACGGAATGGGGAGAAACATCAACACACACAAAAGGCTTGATAACAACCATAACATAAAATGGTTACAAAAAAACTTTGAGGGAGAGAGACTCCATTTCTGAGATTGATCCCACACAATTCTCACTGATAAAAAATAAAATAAAAAATAATAATAACAGAATCGAAAGAACTTCTGAATTTTCTTGAACCCCTCGATCACCACCTTCAATCTCTATGAAAATTCCATCTTCACCCTCTAAGTTAAGGGAGCCACCACACTCTCTTCAACATCCAGCTTCACTCTAATCTTCCTCAACCTTCATCCCCATGACCAAGAACCTGCATAACAACCAAAAACAGTTACAGATGGGGAAAAACTCTGAAAAATCAGTTATACCAAAAATAAAGAAAATTGACTCAGTCCCTTCTTCAATCAGCACTCTGTATCATCTTCATTGAATCAAAATCCTCATCCCAAAATAACAAAATTAAAACAAATCAGAGAACACCCAAAGGAAATAGCAGAACCTCTCAACACAAAAATCAGTTACACTCACAATAAACTCTAACAGAATCCTAACTAATTCTTAACCGGTTATTACCTGGATATACAAATTTGCCCTTGGATTCATCTGATATAAGAACACAGATGCACCAATCTTCGGGATTATTCATTCTTCTCCGCTCTCACATTTGCATCATCTTCTTTTGAACCCTCATTTTCCATACTCTTCAACCTCATTCACTTCATGTTTTACACCTTTTTCGTCTTCAATTCTTCATCACTTTCTCCATCTTCATACCGCTACAACTTCAACATTTCATCACGAGATAACCTGCAGTAGAACTTTCATTTAGAACCAATCGTTTTCACGATTACGCCATTCATCTCCAAGCTTCGACTTCTACAAATTCTTCCACCGTTTTGCGTTTTTTGAGGAGATAAGAGATAAGATTTTTGTGTTGGTGGTCCACTCCGGCGGTGACACTTGTCATCGTCCGGTAGGACCACTAGATTTGCATTGCACGCGCCTTCCCCATTGTAGATACCATACATCCTGCGTTCTGGCCCTTTGGATAAGAATACTAGATGAAGACTCATATCATAGGGTTAGGATTTAGTCAAACAGGTTGACTGAGGGGCCATGAGATGCACCCTATAATCCTGCGCTCATGGGCCTAGTTCCAGCGCTATTCCAACCCCCTGTCTCAAGCCCATCCATCATTTAACTGCAAAAATCTACTTTTTGCACCCCTCTACTTATTTCTTTTCTTTTTTAATTTCTTTTTTAGCATAGTTTCGATTTTAATCCAGAAAAATATTAAAAAACATGATAAAATTCCATAATAATTACAGTAGGATTCTAATTCATTTTAGAACTTTTCTACATTTTTACTTTCTGAATTTTGATATTTTTCAATTTAATTTCGATTTTCCATTTAATTAGTTTTATATTGAATTCTTTCATGAACACTTTATTTTGCACATTTTATTTCTCCCACTTCCTGTTTGATTTTTGTCCCATTCTTTTTTATATAATTAGAGGACTAATAATAGAACCTGAAATAATTTTTGTTATATTTTTTAGGTCATTTTATCCACTGTTTTGATAATGTTGTTTGTGTAAAATTGTGGATAGATCTTAGGTAGATTTAAGTGACCATTTGACATAGTTAGGTTATGAATTTTTAGGAGATTTTTTAACACAATATTAGATTCAGGTTAGGGACCTTAGGGAATTAATTTCATATTTTTTCCAGGACTTTTTTTTAGTGCATTGATTTTAGTCAATTTTTCCATTGTAAATCCATCTAGTTTAGCTTAGGATTTTATGGTGCATTAGGACATAGATTAATTAGGCTTGATCTTAGAATATTAGAAGGCCTTAGTGTGGTTTAGCTACTGATTTTAGAAGCTTATTATCATTTATAATCCTTTAGTTTTAGGACTTAGGCTTAGAATTCCTTTAAGTGCGTTTCCATGAAGCGATTAGCCTTTATATTTGTTCTATGTGCTTTATGTGCATTTTAGAAATTCTTGAAAATTTTTACACCTTTATTCATTTGTCCATATTTTTTGCATACTCATCTTCATTTCATTTACTAACACTCTTTTTGTGGTGCAAGGTATTTTTCGAGGATTCGCTTATGGATTTGAACTATATTTTTATTATGCCTCGATTATATTTTTGTGGTTTATACTTTGTGATGTAATAGTTGGAATTTTACATGTGATATCTATAATTAGGATAGAAAAAGATAAAATGAAGCGTTATATAACCAATTTTCAAAAATAAAGAAAAGGAGTTATTCGACCCAAAATCGAAGAATTCCAAATAAATAAATTTTCATGTGATATTAGGATCCCTCGATTATCATTGCTACACTCTAATACACCAAAAGCAAGCCTTGTATGTCGCACACCATAAGTTATGCGTTTCAGCACCACGCAATCGACCCACCCGATCCATCGTTTCATCCCATTTACGATTTACACGCGTGTTCACCCACCATGACGTAGGAGGACCATTTTATTCACTATTAATTTTTGTACTTGCATTTCTAGTCTGATATCCGTTTAGGTAGCTTTAATCTTTCAAGTTTCATTAACCATAGGTCACCATTAAACTCAATTAACTTAGGCTAAAGTCTAACTTCCCTTATAAGTTTTTCCTTTTACAATTTGAGACTCACTTCTCACCTTTAAAGAAAATAAAAAAAAAAAGCTTTTAAAAGGAATAAATTATATGAATAAATTCAAGGTTTTTCAAATTTTGTAGTTGAGAAGATTTTTTTATTATTATCAATTTCATTTATTAGTTATATTAAATTCTTATAAACTATTATTTTTAATTCTTCAATGAAATCGTTAAATATATGAACACCGTAGCATAACAATTTTTACCATTGAAAAAAAGAAGCAGATTTATCCTTTGAATAATTTTAACTAATTTATATGAGAAAACAATTTTTATTAACACAATTGATCATTTGGATGAATATTTTAAGACAATTATATCTTTGAACAAAACTTTACATCATTTCAGATGTATAATTCTCAAAACTCAAATATATTTATAATAATAAAATTTACAATATTTTTAGTAAATTTAAAATTATATATATATATATATATATATATATATATATATATATATATATATATATATATATATATATATATATATATATATATATATATATATATATATAATGGAAGAGAAAAAGTAATACAATCCTTGCTTAACATCATTAAAGTACTCACAAATTCTACCCAACTTTTTAAATTTAAATCTTTATTTTATTTTTTAAAAGACTTTTAAGAAAAGAAAGAAAAACTTATTATATAGATAGGAACGTATCATAACATATTTTTGATGGTTTATCCTGAACCATTTAAACGATGATTCATGGTAAACTATGAAATATATGCTACGATATATTTGTATCTATAATAGGTTTACCCTAACCATTTAAACGATGATTCATATTATCTTAGAAAAAATTGTAAATTTGACAAATTAACCAAAAAAAAATATAAAATAAAAAATAAAAAAATATGTCATACTTTTATTTAAATGGATTGGTTTAACTTTGTTTTATCGTTTGATCAAAAAGAAAATTTTATGGCAGCTTTAGATTAGAATTAAATAAATAATCAACACAATTTTTGTATCACTATATTATTCTGATTTAAAACTAAATATCAATATATACAATTAGTCAAACAAAATAAAATATTGATGGTTAGAAAAACACTTAGTTGTAGGAATGACATTGATCATAAAATAACTCACAAGAAAGAATTAGAAAATGCAATTGTTTTCAAAAGTTGTAACATAAATACTTTAGATGAATATTAAAACATATACTAAATTAAAAACTATTTTATTTCACAAATATATAAACATTTAGAAATAGAATTATAATGGATTGAAAACAAATCATATGTTACAAAATGTTAAAGACACGTTAAATATGATGTGCAGCATTTAAACTTAGTGCTCTTGTGACACATCCAACAAATAGTTGATGCACACTGAAATAATGACATGAAAGTACTACATTACAAAAATGTGAAATATCTTCTGGCCAAACATGTAGCCCATTTTCTCAACCACCTAAATTATAGTCTGTATAGCACTATAATTCACATGATTTTTGAATGTTGAAATCCATCCACGATGAAATATCTAGCTATTGATGATGATTAACCACAAAATCCTTCAATTTGGATTTTGGATGTTATGCTATTTTCAAAATGTGTTGGTCACATTTATAAGACAATAGATTTTTCAAAAATAAACTACTTGCAAGTGAGAGTATATCATGTTTCCTCAAACAAAGTCTTTTGGCTAGAATTCATTATAATGAGTTCAATCTCACACTCTATATATGAATGCAACCTACTAGCTTATGAGCATTTTATTGTCAACATTATTAATTAAAATATATGTTTATGTTTAGTTAAAACTAAACAAATATAAGGTTGTGAATTCGTATATTTTATACTTGACTAAAATATGTTGATTAAAGTGCTAAGAAGTTTATCTTCCTAAAAAAATTTACTATTGCAATTCTATGATTATAATAAGTTTAAAAACATTTTAATTTTATTCAATGGAATAAAATTGATATCTAATCATTTCAAGAATGATTTAAAAACCTAGATGGTTAAGTATGATTTAAAAGGAAATCGATTCAGTAGCTACTTTTTAAATACTATTCTTCTTTCTAAGTTAGGAAAACTGGGTTTTGCTAGCATAATGCTTACTAATAAGAATTTATTGTTTTTTTAATCCAAAGAATACAATCAGAATTTATTGTATATATAAGTTATAAGGTGAGTTCTGGAAACATAATTTTCAATCACTACAAGAAAATTGTATTTTAGTGTCGGTAATAAGTCCTCGTTAAAAGATAAAAAATCGACAATAGAGTATTAGTGTCGATAATAAGTCCTCGTTAAAAGATAAAAAATCGACAATAGAGTATAAGTGTCGGACTTGTGTTGGAGTGGATACCTTAAAGTTGGAAGCAAATCATAGTGTTTAGTTGACGCTAACTATAATGTCGGGTGAGAGAAACGCTAAAAGGACACTAATACACAAAAGTCACACTATAGTACAAATATGTTTAACATTAGTGCCGACATGCATCAACACTATTATGTTGTGTGTATTTAATTAGAGTCGACCTAGGGCGACATTGGCTACTATATATAATCATATAGCGCCAGTCTAAGGCGTCACTATAGAATTGTATTCATTTATTTTGCGCCAACCTTGAGTGATTAATCGTCTGGTTAAATTCACCTAAGTTTCATTATTAATTAAAATCTCGCCACTAATCCTCGATTAATCATGTCTTAAGATCTACGCTATTTCCTCAGATCAAGAGAATTGACATCATATGCGAAAACGGGACAGAAATCGCAAAATACCAAAATTTGCCTTACAAGCCTCGACATACGCGTATTGCCCAAGGCCATACGCGTATAAACCATCTTCAACGCCCCTCATACCCCCCCCCCCCAATACGCGTATGGCTTCCCACACCCAGGCCAATACGCGTATAACCACCTCTTACGTGTATTGCCAAGCTTTTCTACACGTATCATACTCAAATGGGAAGATGGTCATGCCAAATTGATATCCATACGCGTAATCCCCCTCTATTACGTGTAATGGCCCCAATTCACGCATACCATATACATATAGACCTACTTAATACGTGTATGGGCAGAAACCAACAATTTTTCATGTTTTTTCCTTCCTTCAGAATTTGTTACCAATGATTCTCGTTTTCACACTTCTTACCAGTCCTAAGAAGGTTTATACACATATTTTACACTCTCAATCATATTATTCTTTCACCTATTGTTACTAAATTCAGTTCCAACAATTCTAGTTCCAGATTCGTCATTCTCATTATGTAACCATACAAAATCTACACAGTCATGCAACATACATCACAACAACAATATTTCATACCATAGTTCAATTACATCAGATCGAATTCGCAACAATAATTTCACCAATCATCAGATTCATATAACAACAATTATACATAGAAATCCTTCGAGGAAAGGGACCCCTCACTACCCCCGTCATGTTAATATCACCTAATATGAATCACTTTCTCCCACTTACCTCCAATCTTGAAGAAAAATCCTGCGATTTTGGTCTATAAAGATTGCCCTAGTTGTGTTCTTCCTCTTTCAAGCTCTCCCTTGGTCTCTCCAAAATCGTTATGACTAATTTTCCCCTAATTTTTCTGATTAAGCTATTATTTCCCTAATACTCTCACCATAATATTTACTAAATCACCCTCATAATTTAATTTAATGAAATAATAATAAGATTAATTAAAATAATATTATTAACATAATAATAATAATAATAATAATAATAATAGAAATAATATTTTATTGGATCTATTATTATTACCACACTCCACAATATTACTAATCGCACCATAGGTCTACCCGTCCCACTAGGACATTACACCAAAACATCAAGACACATGCCTTAAACAAGGCCAACAATACACCAAAAATACCCGACAAATAAATTATTAAAAATGGGGTGTTATAGTAGGCGCCGCCCTACACCTTCTCACGTTCCTACATCTGGCGTCGCTTCTACACTTTCCCATATTCCTACATTTGTCGCAGCTTCTACACAGGCTGATGTTCCCACCAAGGCACCCACTAAGGCAGATCCTAAGGGTGATCACCCAATACATGAGGGTGAGAATGATTACGATGAGTTGGAAGGTTACCCTGAGGGACCGTCTGATATGTCCCTACTCCTGGAGTACTCTGAGCATACTGCCAGGCATGTTTGGCTAGGACATGTAACTATTCTCGGTTTAGAGTTGTTTTTTTGCTAAAAATCTTTTCATTTATAACATTGTTTTATTTGGAAATTTTTAGGAGAAAGATCCCAAAAGTTCTATAACCATGGGGGCAAGGCCTTAGAAATGGTTGCGGAACTGCCAGAGGATGAGTGGTTCCAGACTACACTTGCTACCTCTGGTCTCGGAGGATTTTCGAGGATTGGGTATTCCCATATCACGTACGGTATGTTGATAGAATTTGTTGAGAGATGGAACCCTGAGACATCCTCATTCCATCTACCTTACGGAGATCTCACCATCACGCTAGATGACATCTCGTGCCTTTTACATCTACCGATCATGGACACCCTGCTCCGTCACGGTAGGATAATGAAGGTGGACGCAATATAGATGCTTAATGTGGAGCTCAGGGCTACCCCTGAGGATGCACTTACGGAGGTGACCGTGTTGAGGGGTACACATGTCTGGTTCTCCTTTCTAATAGGAAGATTTGGTGCAAAGCTTGCAGGGGCATCACAGAAAGATGGTGATGCAGCTGAGGTGGAGATTCATAGGCAGTGTGCCCTGAGATGCTACTATTTATTTTTGCTTGGCACGCAGCTGTTTGTGGACACCAGCGCCACTTACATTGATATTATTTACCTCATCTACCTTTTGGATCCCACAAAGATACATGGCTACAACAGGGGGCGGATACGCTGGTATACACCTACTCCAGACTCTTAGATGGTTGTCGTTGGGGAGCTAAAACTGTGGCAGGCAGCTGCACGCTATACGTGATAAGAATCGTATACTCTAAGTCATTTTGTTTCATTTCTTTTATTTTTATATTCATTATAATGTTTAACACCGACGTTATGTTTTCCATTTTAGACATGGATATTACAACCTTTCCCAAGATTATTGGTTGGGGAGTGTCTTGGAGTATACTAAGGAGATGATGCGTGCTGCTGCCTTTGTCCTGCTCAGAAAGAACCAGACACCCGATCTGTACAGAGTTTATCTTGATCGGATGGTTTTTAAGGACGTCTTTTACGACGCATATAGAGATCATTGTGTGACGCGTCCGTTTGATGAGGCATCACTGTTCTCAGGATGGTTGATATACAGCCTGAGCATCACTGCTAGATACCTAATGGAGTGTGTCTTACGTCAGTTCGGTTACACGCAGACCAACCCCAGAATGCCTCTTGTGTCTTCTCCTCTTGGTGTGACCCCCTTGAATCTGATATCCCTCACTTTCACTCAAACAATGTTCCAAGTGTTCGTAAGTATTCAATAATAAAATTGTTATAAACTTAACGAAAGTAAACCACAACTATGTCTCTCAAAGAATGGTAGAAAATAACATACGATAAAACTGAACACAACTAAGATACACTTTATTTCTTAATCAACAAAGCATGCAATACAACTCCATGTGATAAGCATATGTTTTCTCTCTTTATATAGAGCCAATTAATCTAGTAGGCCGATTAAATTTGCTGACAAAAAATTCATAGCACATCCATTCTTGAACAAAATAAATATTTTCAAATAAATCATGTAGAATGTGGGACAAATTAAATCTTTTCGAAAGAAATATTTCCAAAATAAATCTTTTAGATTCTAAAACTAACTAATATATTATCTAGATATGATTTAATCCTAGAAGATTGTGCATAATTCAAAATCAAAAGAAATATTTTCAAAAGTAATACTTCGATGGGTAACACTGTCAGAATGTATCAACAACTTACAAGACATCTTGCTTAATATTTTACCAATAAAAATACGTCAATTTGTAACACCTCATTTCTACCCGGTAATTAATCATAAAATCAAAGTATAAAATTTCAACAACACAAATGGAATGATACATTTTCAAATTAAATAACAACATGAAATCATCCAATTAGTCTTTAAAAGAAAATACTTCATTATTACGCAGCGGATTCATAACATTCAACTTAAAATATCACAACTTGTTTTCAACCTCGAAACAACTTAAAACATCAAATCTTTAACGAAAGCAACTAAAATTTAGCAACATATTAAAATCCAACATCAAAAGAAAACATGTGTTATCCCCCTGAGTGCTACGTATCAGAGCGACAACACCGACGTGAATCTATCAATGTAAGAAGCTCTACTCTGGATTACCTGCACGTTACCAACAGAGGGAAACATTCAAACTGAAGGGGTGAGATTATCGAAAGATATAAATAGAAGTATGATAATCAATATATTAGACTAGAATCGTAGGATTTCACTACTATACAACAACAACAACAACAACAACAAAACAACAATTAACAAAATACGTATAATATGTAACTCAAATGCGACTCAACTATGTGTATGCATGTGTTACCATTGAAGTAGAACTCCCAACTTAGAAAGTGCCAGTTTATCGAGGCATCAACAAGGCACAAGCCTTCAACTTAATTTTTTTTTCTTTGCCAATCCAGGCCAACGTGGTTGAGTATTAGCTCCAACTTAGAAAATGAAATGCATGCAACTATTATGAATGACATACAACAACAACAAAGTAGGCGTCAACTGCAACAACTTAAATCAATACTAGTCATCGGACTTACAACTCGCATATACCCATAAATCGGGACAAATCAACTTATTCAGCGGTACCTGCAAATCCGCGTATTCGACTAGATTCCAACAAAATAAACCAACTAAAATTACCTACTAGTTTATACGAACTACCCCGACAAATTTCCTTATTCGACTAAATCGGTATTATTTTACACGCTGCTATTACCACTAGTAAATTTCACTGATTCTGTTAAATTTTAGCTTACTGATACATACATTTTTTGCTACCATATTTTTTTCTGTCATCAAAATTTCCCTCTAATACAATATACTAGTGTCTGCTAATCTCTCATTTTCTACTAAAACCTAATACTACTATTTCTGAATTCTACTATATTATATTTATTCATCTGCACCATACTATCAACTATTTAATCCAACTAACTAGGTGTATATCAATTAATTATTCCATGTCAATAATTATACTGATACAAAGGAAAGCAAAGTGGCCCCACACACTTGAAAGTGGCTTCCACCACCACCTTAAGTGGCTTTCACCCCTCCCTAGCACCCCACGGGCGCTCGTCACACACACACACACACACACATGGGTGACCCCCATACCACAAGTGGCGTCCGCAACATCTCCTGGGTGGCTCCCGTCACCAAAAGTTTCCAACTTTCTTCAATATTTTGTTTACTAGTATTGCTTCCATTTTTGTATTGTTTTCAATGGTGCATTACACCTAATTTCAACCCAAAATCTTCCATGATCAATACCAATTTCTGGTTCATAAAATCAATTATACAACATGCCACAGAACAATAATTTTCCACAAAAACAAGAACAATTCATGAACACAAATCAACACCACACAGTAGAAAATTATATAAATCTCAATCCTACTTATCAATTATCGTATTCTCGGTTATAAAATTCGAACCTCACCCTTACCGTGGATTGAAGGTAGCTCGAATTTCCCGATCGAATATGAAACTTGCCTTTTTGACAACAAAGTCTCGCATTCTCTCTTCTCCAACCCTTGTGCTTCCAAACCCTTGTTTCTGCTACTTGATAAAGCTACGTGACCTAACTTCTTTTTGTTTTGTTTGATTCCTATCTCATCTATCTCATTCTAATCACCTAATAAAAATAATGGGTCTACTAATTCTCTTAATGGGTCTACTACACAATACCTCAAACTTTGTTATTTCCCACACACAACTTAATCCAACCAAATTAATTAATATTCTACGAAAGTTAATATTATTTCTAATATTAATTTCTCCCGACTAAATCGACTATTTATCTGATTATTAACTTATCAGCTCAAACAACCAATCCAACATATTCACCAAAAATATTCAAAAAATACTCAATAATATTTAATTAAAATATTTAATTAAATACAGGCGTTACTCATATTGAATAATAGAGATAAAAAAATAAATCAAATGTAAATATTAACATCTAAAGAAATTAAAGTTGTAAGAGCTTGCATGTATTCACGCGCGCGCACACATACACATGCACACACACACACAAGTATTTATAAATCTTCGCCTGTTTCAAAATCGCTTAAAAATTACTTTTGACCATTACTCAATCGATTAAGAAACTATCCTGATCAAGTAAGAAAGTAAAGTTTCATTGTCTTATCAATTATAATTTGTATCTAATCGATTAAGAAGCGAGCTTGCCACCAAATCAATTTTGAACCCTTTTAATCAACTAAGATGCAATTCTGGATTAATTGTTTTCTTATTTTCTAGGTTGAATTGATTAGTACCACACACTAATTGATTTGAGAGTGACCAGAGTCCATGAATTATTTTATTTTTTAGCTAAATTTCTTATCCTATATAAATTAGACATGTGCACTCTTCCAAATCACGAATGGTCTGATTTCAAACTGTTATTTTCTCTCATTTTCTTCGTAGAAATTATTTTGACTCACTATACATTAACTTAGTACTAAGAGTGAAACACTTATGTTGAGAACTTAAAGCTAGCATGACTTATTGGATAGTTATTTATACATGAGGATTTTTAAGAAAACAACAAACTTAGAGCTAACTATATCACATCCTCCGTTTGGCACAAACTCAAAAACCAATGTGACAAGGGCATAAATAACTTTACAGCCATGCTATTCTTACATCCAATTTGTACACCAATACATACACTGTATGTACTGTTCACCGTATTTATACGGTGAACAGTGTATTTTTCAATTAAAAAATCGTACATGAACAGTGACATATGAATAGTACAACGCATGAACAGTACACGTGAACAGTATTCATGAACAATAATTTTAAAAATAATGAAACAAGTTGGTTAATACAATGTAAAAACTTGGTTAATTCAATAATGAAGTTGGTTAATAACGTTCAGGCGTTAAAAATAATTTTAGCAGTCACCAAAGTTGGTTAATATAGTGTAAAAATTTGGTTAATGCAGTAATGAAGTTGGTTAATAAATGTTCAGAAAAATTAAAAAGTATTAAAAAAATAAATTTTTATATAATTTTAAAAAATATATATATTATTATAATATTTCACTGTTCACCAATACGGTGAACAGTAAAATACAGTGTAAATGTATGATTTTGGTGTAAGAATAACATTTCTCATAATTTTATTCAGTTAATTTGGTCAAGGCCTTAAATATTACTATTTTAACAATTAATTTGGAAATTCTCTAGTAGAGGCACTAGACTCGTTAAACTGGTTTGAAAACATACAAACATTGGCAACCTAACAACAAATGCAACAAATATGTACTCCAACCTAATTCCTAATAAAATGTGGAATATTACCTGTTTAGATTCTTTTAGATTCTTTTAACTTATTTTTAACAATTTCTACAAAATTTTGTCTCTTGTCTTTTCTTTCCATTTTCAATTTTTTTAACCAGGTGAAGTCGCCATCTTTCTACTATTTCCCTTTTTATTTTAATTTAATCTATTTATTAAAAATATTTAAATTATTAGGTGTCAAAATTATTATTTTTGTTTATATAATAAATCTATTTAAAATATTTTTTAGAATATTTTTATAAAAATTAATTAAAAAAAATTTAAAATCACTTTTTTAAAACTATAACATGTGCTCTATATTTCTTTTGATTTCAATTATGTTCATGTAATCATTAGTAAACACCAAATCTTGTCATGTAATTTGCATTTTAATTGCATTCATGAAGAGTATAGACAATTCTAAAAAAAATGTGTTTTGAAAAATATATCATTAATATTCAAAATTTCATTAAAGTAATATTTTTAATCAAGCATATATATTTTTTTTATAAAAATTGAGAAGAAATAATAGAAGAAGATGGATAATACAAGAGACTACTTTTTAACCAAATTGTGTGGCCAAGGATTTAGGACGGTACAGGTCCACCTCAACCATAAAATCCAGCCTATGTTTTGACTATGTAAATTAAATTGAATTTTAGTCTCTATATATGCTAGATCAGTGTTTTAAAAACCGGACCGGACCGGCCGGTCAGACCGGTCGAACCGGGAACCGGCCAGGTAACCGGTCTGGTTCAATTGTTGGATCGTTTATGTCATTGAACCGGTGCGAACCGGTAAAAACTGGTGTAAACCGGGAAAACCGGAAAAACCGGCGGTTTTCATAAACCGGCGGTTTAATTGTAATTTCTTTTAAAAAAAATTTTTTTTATTATTTTAATTAAAAAATTAAAATAAAAAAATGAAATAAAAATAAAATAAAAAAATAAAATTTAAAACATAGTAATGATATCATTGACGAGGAAATTATTGTGGATGCGGTTAATTTTACTACAAATCATTTTAATATTAAAGAAGAAGATCTCAATATTGAAACAATTTTCCCTCCTTTAAACTAAATTTGATACACATTTGAGTTATTTTGTTATAAACTATTTAATTATATTATATTGTAATTAGACTTTGTTTGCAATTCGACTTTGTAATTTTATATTATTTTATTATGTGTGATACCTTTATTTAAAATTTGAATTTAGATTATGAATTTGTGAATTTATGATATGATATTTAAAAAAATTAAGTGTTATTTATATTTTGTAGAGGCTGAATTATCTGATTCGATCGGTTTTATACCTATATAGTTTTCTTATAAAGATCGGTCTATTTAACCGAGTTATCCGGTTTAATCCGGTTTGATCATGCGGTTCGACCAGTGACCCAGTAGTTCAACCAATAAACCAGTGATCCAGTACCCTCACCGGTTTGATGACCGATCCGGTTTTTAAAACACTGTGCTAGATTAAAATATATTATTATTTTTAATCTTAGCTTTGAATTTCAAATTTTGAATTGAATTTGATCATGAGAATCATGGGTGGACTGGTGGTTACCTGCAACTTTTTTTATTATCTTAGCTACCATCATCCAATTTTGTATGTGGTACCTAAAAGAGGTTTTTGTTCCCTCTTCCACTTCCCATTCCATCATCTATATTTTGACCGCATTAAGTGGATAATGGTTGAGATGCTATCATTTATAGATCTCAAATGACTGTGTTGATATTCTAAGCATGTCCTCAAGTATATCTTTTTAGTTAATCATTTTCATTATTGATTTTCATAAAATATATATTATTGATTTTGTAACACCAATTTTACTACGGTTATAGTGATAATCGTGTTAACACCTATTTCTGAGCGTATTTTTTTCCGTAACACCTAATTCACAAAGATCAAATGTATCAATCGAGATAAAAAGGTACAGGGAGTGAAATAGTTTGATTCCCAACACCAACAATTAGCTATTTATTTTGATAAAAATGTTATTGCACTTGTATATAACCATAACTTTTATAACAACCCGTGATGAAAGATATACTTTATTTATATATCAGTGAAATTATCATACGCTTCAGTATATAACAGTTGTTTCTCAAAACTCTAATAACTCTTTCACTCGTCTTTCTCAAAACGAAACCCTAACAACTTTGTCATTTGCTTCTCTTCTCATATGGAAATCCAAAACGAAACCATAACAATAAACATTAGCCAATGGTTATTTACAGGTTCGTTTTCTCGGTACTCTTTTTTTCAAAGTTTGTTACAATAACTTTTTTCCATTATCTTTGAACCTTTTTTTTTACTTGTATGTATATGGATGCTTCTTTCAACAAAGAGGAAGAAGCTAGATTTCTCCTTTCAAACTTGGTACAGTAAAGAGGACGAAGCTAAAGTTAGCATTGAAAACTTGTAGGTATGGATGTTAAGTTTGTGGCTCTAACTTTAGCTTCATCCTTATTTTATTTTGGACACGCTATTATGGGACATGTATGGTACATTTCTTAAGCATTTTATGACTTGATTTGTTTGTTGTATATGTTGTTTATCGGTTGTTGTTGATTAATATTTAGAAGATGAGTTTATTATATATTATGTGGTTTAAGTGTTGTTTCAATAACTTATCGAATATATAACTTTTCAAACTGAATTAGAAAATTATGATATGATAGATAAAATTATATTAGAAAATAATTTTACGTTCAATTCTTGACAAGTTTTCATATTCTTAACTGCATGTTGTTCTTTCACTATTAGAACTTGATTTAGTTATTGCAGATATTCAATCACCTCTCTTTCCACCTCTAATTTTGTTTACAAAACTAATTAGAGGTGAAGGCAGTGATGTTGAAGATCTAGGATCATTAAATCATGTATAAAGGTCAAAGAACAAAATATGGATAAGGAATTGATGATAACTTCTCAAGAATTGGACGTATAATTATTTTCTAATATAATTTAATTTGGCAAATGTTCTAGTGCAGATTGGAATGTTATATTTTTAGTGAGCATTGACGAAATAATCATTCCACATAATTTATAGTAAACTCAGGGCTATATTTAACAACGATTGTCTAGCACAATCGTTGTTAAAAAAATGTTACATATTATATACCACAACGGTTGTTTATAGTAACTGGTATGTAACGCACTACATGGATTTAATCACGGTCCTACGTCTGTGGTGGAATATGTAACACCCCATTTCTACCTGAAGATTATATTAAACTCAGAGTATTAAAATTTCAACCAACAAGTATACAAAAAGGGATGCTATGTTTTTCAACTTATAAAGACTTCATTCAATTTCATGAGAATTGATGCATAACACTTTCAGTTCGTAAGAAACTAAAAACAACAACTTTTATTCATTTATGAAAACAAATTCAACTTTTACAACTATGCAGCGGATTTTCAACGTATTCAACTAAACATGGTATAACATGTTATTCAACTTAAAACAACCTAGTAACAACATATTTAAACTAAAACAACTTGAAAACCACACAAAACAACTAAGCATCCATTCCCCGAGTGTTACGTATCAGAGCACCGACACTGACTCGAACATGTGAAGATAATCATCTTTCTTAAAGCTACTTGCAAGTTACCAACATAGGAGTAACATTCAAACATAAGGGGTGAGATATCGATAATTATAAATGATATATGATAAACAATACTTAGATATGGATCATAAACAATTCTCCACTTCACAACATCAACCAAAACAACAACTTAACAATCACCCACCTTTTATCAACTTATTTTACTACTTAGTATATCCATCAACATTTTCTACATAAACCGCATAATCATATATTCAACACGAACTACTTAATTAGCCTAATTAACACAATTCACTCAATTAACTCGAAAATAACATAAACAACTTATCAACTTGAACGACATACACAACTTATCAACTTGAACAACATAAACAACTTATCAACTTAAACGACATAACCAACATAAAGAATGCAACACAAATGTGACTAAACTATGCATATGCATGTGGTACCATTGGAGTAAAACTCCCAACTTAAAATTATTTCCAGGTTATCGAGGCAATAAAGGCAAAAGCCTTCAACTTTCAACTTGGTGTCAATCCAGGCCAACGTGGTGTGAGCGACGACTCTGACATAAAAATACAAATGATCTACATAACACGCACGACTTTACAACATAAAAACATACAACCTCAAACATCACAACCATCTTATACAACTTGAGCAACTTAAATCAACATTGGCTATTAAGCCTCCAACTTGAACAACATAACAACTTCGACAACGCAAAACAACATATACAACATATGCAACTTAAAAATAAACTTTGGCTTATAAGGCCTTCAACATAACAACTTAGAGATTTTCTATAAACCAGAATCATTTACCAACTCAATTGTACCTGCAACTCGACTTTACAACATTTTTTCAACCAAACAATGCAACAAAAATCAATTATTAAACTACCCGACTTACTATGACGATTTTTGTTAAATTTTGGGCAACTATGTTTTTTCCGCCTAATTCGGCTAAACCGACTAAACCAACACTATTTCAGCTCCTACTATTAATACTGATTTATCACAATATCATGTAACTTTTCTGCTTACTAAATTAAAGCCTCTGCTACAAGTTTAGTTCTCTACCATAAGTTTTTCAAAGTTCTGTTTCTGTCAAAAACATTTTTCCTTCTTCTGCTAAAACCTGCTACATTATTATAACACTCCGTATTACCAAATTCTCATAGTTTTACATACCCCTAAATTTCTATACATAAGGTATAATATGGTAATATTGGATTAGTAGTACTTTATATAAAATAAAAATTAGATTAATTTATTTTGTAAAAGAATACCAACTAAGAACTACAAGATTAATATTTAATTAACAAACTTTAGGCGGGCCCCTCCCTAACAGGGTGGCTTGCGCCACCCTTCCCTTGCTCTCACCTTGGCTTGCGCCATTTGGATATATGGAGGAGGTGGCTCCCACCACTAACATAATGTGACTCCTGCCACTTTAATTGTTTCTCCATTTGGGTGGCCTGTGCCACCCCTATTTGAATGGTGGGTGGCCTGCGCCACCCCTGTACTTCTGCACAAGGTTCATCGTCCCAACTTAGGTTTTTCCAAAATTCCACAAAATCATAGCAACATATCAATAATCAAGATTCGACAAAATCAAGACAATAATTCAACATAATCACAACCTACACATCATCAACCAGTCAACAATTATACGAAATCGATTAACAAAATCAACAACACAATACATGAATCAACATAAATCAACATCGACATCAAATAAAATACAACACATACAACCACATAAACCTAGTAAGGATTATCATACCCGGTTATTAGGATCGAATCTCACCCTTACCTTGGATTAACGGTTGCTCTAATAATTTTCCGGTTAGTCTCCAAAGTTCTTCGATCAAATTTCCAACCCTTTGCCTCTATGACTCTTTTTCTCTCCTCTTTCATCCATGGAGATTAGAAATACGAACATGCTTCCATTGAGTTCCTATCTTGACCAAAATTCATCCTCCATCATCATCAATCCCGTAACTATTATTTGACCAATTTCCAACATGAACTTCCAAACTTCAAATGCATTTTTATCCTTCAATACCGAACTTATTGACACAAAATCATATATCAAATTGAAGGGAATTTCATAAGCTTTCCAGAAATTCAAGAATCGATTTAATCGGAATTACGAGTAAACATTTATCACTTGTTTAGTGGAGGTTGTACCGTAAGTGCGAAAATGGAGATATTATCATGAGTTCTTCTTTCTCCTTCTTTGCTCCCAATCTATTTTCTCTCCTCTAAAACCCTTATTCTTCTCTAAAACTTTTTCCTTTATAACTTCTATGTTCTATTCTCTTGCTACCAATTAACCTAATTTTCTTATCATATAATTCTATTATATTGGGCCTAAGTCATACACCCTATTAATTGCTAATTCCGACGCAATCTAAGCCCATTAACCAACATGCTCCAATAATCGATAATATTACTTCTAATATTATTTCCTCGACTATCCAACTAATAATCCGACTTAACGGCTTAATTCTTCGCAACATAAAATCAACTGAATAATAATTCGTGACTAACTACTTACTCCCGACTTAATAGATTAACTTCCGATTATCAACCAAATGGTCCAAACATTCCAATCAACATATCCAACAACAAACGAAGAATATTCCATATCGTTTTCCACAACTTATATCGACTTAAATAATTAAATTCGACTTAAACCAACTTATAACTATCAACATAATATTCCGATAAATTCGGCCATCAACACGAATCGACACAATTCCACACAAAGCATCTCAAATTGATAAATATACTCAAATCAACGTGAATCACACCTTACATCACAACGGTTGGACCGACATGATGATATCCTTTTTCCAACCGTTGTTAAATACATTTTTCATAATATATATATATATATATATATATATATATATATATATATATATATATATATATATATATATATATATATATATATATATTCTCTCATAAATTGGTATTAGTAGTTATTATTTTTGACAATTGGTATCGTAGCTCCGTTATTAGAGCCTAATGCATAGTGAGTGAGTGTGAGAGATGCACTTGAGGTGAGAAAAATAAGTGTGTATCAAGAAAAAAAAAATTAAATTTTCTTTAAAGTTAAAGGAGTTTATAAGAATGATGGAAAGTGATAGCAGTAATTTTGTACAACCTGTTATTTTCAAGTTTGATAGTTAATATGACCAGAGGAAATTTTTTTCATTCAAAAGAATATTGGAGTCTCATTGAGAATGAAATATTAGTTGTCAGCAGGCTAACACATGAGCAACATAAATTTATTGAAGAGTAGAAGTTGAAGGACTTAAGGTAAAAATTACTTTTTTCAAGCAATTTATCATGATGTGCATGAAATAATCCTTAATAAAGACACATCCAAAAATATATGGTATTCAATAAAGCAAAAACTAAAGTGTTCAAACCAATTCAAAATGGTATACTGCAAGTTTTACGAAGGGATTTTAAAATTCTGCATATCAAAGAAAGAGAAATTGTTAATGCTCATTCTTCTCGCACTCTAACAATTGATAACAAGATGAAATCTCATGGTAAAAGTATGAGCCAAACAATCATCACTAAGAAGGTTTAGAGATCATCGTATCCAAGTATGAGCCATATATGCTAGATTAAATTATAGTTTTCTATCTTAACTTTGAATTAAGAAAATTTTAATTGAATTTGATTATGAGAGACATGTTTGGTGACTTTAATTATAAAGAAAGGCTGCCATAGTCACTCTCCCATCATCCAATTTTTTATGTGGTACCTAAAAGAGGTTTTTGTTCCCTCTTCCACTCTTCCACTGCCCATTCCATTTTCTACATTTGGACCACATTAAGTGGATGATAGTTGATATGATATCATTTTAGTTCTTAAATGTGTTATATTCTAAACATGTCTTTAAATACTTTTTTAATATCTCTATTTCTTTTAAGATTTAAATGCATTTTTTATCTTTATAATTTGATGGTTTTTAATTTGTAGTTTCTCCAATTTAAAAATGAAATTTTTTATCTCTTAATATTACAATGTGAGATTTTGTTGGCCCTCTTTCAATTTTATATATATGATCGATAATTAAAATAAAAATATATATTTTTAATGATGTGGTATTGATGAGTAGAATAATTTATTATTTATTTTTTATAAAATAAATTAAGAATTTTAATTATTTTTTTTTTAAATTTATTTAAAAATTATTTAATATAACTTTTAAAAGAATTTATTGACTAAAGGTCTAATTTTTGTAACTTATCTCTGGCCCACAATTGTATATGATATTGAGTTTGTTTAATATAGTCCATAAGTGTTGACATGATATTGAGTTTGTTTAATCTATGTGAGATATTGGAACAAATTTTAGGTTTAGCATATCGTCGAAGTCCGCTCACATGTTGTTGTCAAATTGGGCCTTGTGTTATGGATCAAATTGTTTAAGTTAGTTTGTACTCTAAGTTAGCTTGTAATGGGCAATTGCTAAAAAGCTCATTAGGTTAGTGTGTTAGTTTTCTTATAAATAACATACTAGTCTCTCATATTTGATATAAGGGAAAATAAGAAGATAAAACCCTAATTCAAACGTGAGAGAGGTTATTTGTTATTCTTGTATACTTGTACTTATTTCAAGAGAAAGGAAAGAATAGTAGTTTATAACCAATCATTGTTGTTATCTTTGGTTACCCTAAAACCTAACCCTTGTGGGTTTCTTGACTGATCAATGAACCAATTATACTGTGTTTCTAAGGTATCCGATTCACAACAAATTGGTGCTGTGAGCATGGAGAAGATGCCTTAAACAAATTATGAGATTGAAAAGTTCACCAGTGTGAATGACTTCGGTCTATAGCGCTTGAAGATGGAAGCCCAACTTGTTTAGCAAGGTTGCTTGGAAGCTTTGAAGGGAGATGCAACCATGAATGTTGCGTTAACGACAACTGAAAAGACGACCATGATTGAGAAAACACACATCGCAATATTGTTGAGTCTTTGTGATAAGGTTCTCCGACAAGTATCAAAGAAGACGACGACGTCAGGGTTATGGTTGAAACTTGAATGTTTGTACATGACCAAATCGCTGGTGAATCGACTCTACCTGAAGCAAGCTTTGTATTCATTCAAGATGAGTGAAGACAAAGTGTTGGTTGAGTAGTTGGATATGTTTAATAAGCTGATTCTTGATCTTGAAAATATTGATGTGAAGATCGATGATGAAGATCAAATGTTATTGTTATTATGCACTTTACCCAAAACACATGCTCACTTCAAAGAAACCCTTTTGTATGGAATAGAGTCCTTGACCTTTGAATATGTTCAATCTGCCTTATACTCTAAGGACCTGAATGAATGAAAGTAGCATAACCCTTCGACGATTGGTGAAGGTTTAGTCGTTAAGGAAAAATTCTTGCAAAAGGATGGTAAGTTCGACAAGAAGAATGGTAAAAGTCAGCAGAAGTCTTATAGTGGTGAAGAATCTGGTGTTCGATGTTATCATTGTAAGAAGGAGGTCGCATTCGAAAGGTGTGCCATGAATGCCTGAAAGATCGTGAAGGTGAGGATAATGGAAATGCTGCCATTATTCAAGATGATTTCGACTCATCTGATGTTCTTGTGGTTTCAAACGGCGACTCAAGAAAAGAGTGGATTATGGATTCAGGTTCCACTTGACACGTGACTCCAAAAAAATATTTCTTCGAGGAACTTTGTGATCAAGATGGTGGATTGGTGATGATGGGAAACAACAAAGCTTTCAAAATTATGGGTATCAGATTTATGAGATTTAAGCTCCATACCGAGTCAATAAGGTTATTGACTGAAGTTAGGTATGTACCTGATTTGAAGAGAAATATGATTTCTCTTGGTGAATTTGACCAGAAGGGATATGTTTTTCAAGGAGAGAAAAGTATCCTAAGAGTCATGAAGGCGTCAAAGGAAGTCATGAGAGGCTCGAATAAATAAAGCTTGTATACCCTTGAGGCTGAAGTTATAAGTGGTTCGACAAATGCTGCATCCACGAAACTATCATCGAAGACAAAATTATGGCACATGAGATTGGACCATGTCAGCGAGAGAAGCCTGGTCAAACAGGGAAATAAAACATTATAGGTGGTGACAAAGTCGAGAAGTTGGAGTTTTGTGAAACTTATGTATTTGGTAAATAATGTAGAGTGAAGTTGAACAAAGGTAAACAAAGAACACATTGATCCCTTGATTATATCAATGCTGATCTTTGGAGACCTGCAAGGAATCTTTCACATTCATGTGCAAGATATTTTCTATCCATAGTTGATGACTATTCTAGAAAGTTATGGGTATTCATTCAGAAGACTAAGGACAAAACTTTTGAGAATTTCAAGAGTTGAAAGGCTCAGGTTGAAACTCAAACTGGCAGAAACGTCAAGAGGTTGAGAATTTTGGTCGGGACATCCACCAGATCTCGACAAACTGAGAGTATTTGGTTGTGTGGCCTATGCTCACATTAGGCAAGACAAGGTCAAACCTAGAGCTCTGAAATGCATGTTCATGGGATACCCTAAAGGAGTCAAAGCTTATAGGCTATGGTGCCTAGAGTTAGGTCACAGGAGGTGTATCACCAATCGAGAAGTAGTTTTCAATGAAGTTGAGATGGCTTTAAAGAAAACTAATGATGTTAACGAAGAGTTGGAACATGGAGAAATTCATGTTGAGGTGGAGCATAGTGATGTTGAATTACATGGCCCAGATGAAGTCAAAGAAGAAGCAAAAACTATTTTCGAAGATGAGGAAACTGATAATGGCTACCTATTGGCAAGAGACAGGTCTAGAAGAGTCATTAAGCCACCTCAGAGACTTGGTTATGGAGATCTTATAGCTTATGTCTTAATCTCTCCAAGTGAGGTTCTAGATGTAGAACCTAGAGACTATAAGGAAGTTATGAGGAGTCGAAATAAGACTGAATGCCTGAACGCCATTGATGATGAGATGAAATCTCTTCATGTTAACAACACATGAGAACTGATCGAAAACCTGTTGGATCTAGGTTAGTCAGTTGTAAATGGATTTTCAAATTTAAGGAAGGAATTGAAGGTGTGGCATCGAAGAGATACAAGGAAAGGTAGGTTGCAAGAGTTTCACTAAGAAATAAGGTTTCGAATTCAATGATGTGTTCTCTCCTGTTGTGAAGCATATGTCCATTAGAATGTTGCTTGCCATGGTGGCACAGTTCTAACTTGAACTGGAACAGGTGGATGTGAAGATTGTGTTCTTGTATGGTGATCAAGATGAAACAATCCTAATGAGGCAACCTTAAGGGTATGTCAAAGAAGGGAAAAAAGAGTATGTGTGCAAACTGAAGAGATATTTATATGGGCTGAAAAAATCTTCTCGATAGTGGAAAAATAGATTCGACAAGTTCACGGCACACATATGTTCCATCAGAAGTCAGTTCGACCATTGTGTTTACTTCAGATTTTGACCAGGTAATTCATTTGTTATTTTATTGATTTTTGTGGATGATATTCTACTATCAAGAAACAATGTTGAAGGGGTAATCGAGCGTGGAGAAGTCCAAGTACTGAAGGTTTCAACAGATCATAATGTTGTTGATATGAGAGAGGTTGTAAATTTTTCCACTGTATGCAGTTGATAAAGCTGCATGAAGAAATCTAGTTTGTTTCTTGTTGTTATAGAGTTTGTTCCAAGGTGGAGATTTGTGAGATATTGGAACAAATTCTAGGTTTAGCATGTCGTCAAAGTCCGCCCACATGTTGTTGTCAAATTGGGCCTTGTGTTATGGATCTAATTGTTTAATTTAGCTTGTAATAGACAATTATTAAAACGCCCATTAGATTAATGTGTTAGCTTTCTTATAAATAGCATACTAGTCTCTCATATTTGATATAATGGAAAATAGGAAGATAAAACCCTAATTCAAAAGTGAGAGAGGTTATTTGTTATTCTTGTATACTTGTAATCTTGTTTCAAGAGAAAGGAAAGAGTATATATATATATATATATATATATATATATATATATATATATATATATATATATATATATATATATATATATATATATATATAAACACTAAAAAAAATTTATACAGAAAACGATGTGAGACATAAAATGCAATGCAATATCATCTTACCCACACATATACTTGTGTTATTAACTGCAAAGAAGAAGAAGAATAAAACAATTCAATAAAAATATGATGACATTAAATGCATGACAAAGCATGAAAACATAATCTTAAGTAAATTATATCTAACATTTAATGAAATAAAAATTAATAATGGAGATAAACTCAATCTACTGCATTGTTATTCTAGCATAAGTGAATGAAAATTTGTAAACTACTCAGCTTGAGTTCCTAGATAAAACAAACATGTCATAACATATTTAGCCTTCTCATTCTTTCTTTGTGCATAGCTCACAAAGTAAAGAAGGTTTTGGTTAAGATGATAGTTTATATGATTTGTTGGATTAGGTGCCCATTTTTAATCATGCTCATGAACGTGTCACATATGCAAGAAAGAAAATGAGGATTAAAAATCTAAAGAGTTGGATAATTCATCTAGAGTTAACATTAATGGTCATGGTATACCACATATTATATATTTCAACTCTAAAGAAATAGAGTTCTCATCTCTAAGACACTTCAAGAATTCTTTATGTTGTGACAATCGTTATACCTGGAACGAATAAAACTATGAGAAAGATTGATTTCTTTGAACAAACACAAGAAATCCTTTTAGATTTTATAAAAGATAGACACGATGGAAGAAGAAGAATTGGTTAAATCGTTTTTCTATTCACTTTTCCAATTAGAGAAAAAGGTTACAAGTGAATAATACAACCCAAAGCTTAACTTTGTCTCTCAACAACCTAAGAGATGAACCTACTTATAAAATACAAGCTAACTTAAACCCTAATCTAACTTAAGCAACAAACTAACTTATACACTTGTGTGTTAGAACATGTTTTAACTACAACAAGCACGTCTTCAACTCCTGCATGTTTTAACAAACTTTGACTACAACATACACAACTCTATCAAAACATGAAGTTATCCATGTCGAGACTAGAGTTAGATCCAAAATACCACAAATCATCACCTTGGAACAAACTCTACAACATAAAGGGAAAAAACTAGCTTTCATCATATAACTTTATCAACTGCATACAATGGAAGAACTTGCTACTTGGCAATGACTTAGTGATCATATATGTAGCATCGTGATCTGTCAAAACCTTCATCACTTTGACTTCTCCATTTTATATTTTCTCCTTGCTGAAATACATCCTAACATTAATGTGTTTTCTTCTATCATGATAGGTTGAATTCTTCAACAAATGTATGACATTTTAACTATCATATTTGGCAGTGATAACTCGGCTTTGAATTTTCAATTCCTTAACAAACCCTTAAAGCCACAAAGCTTTATTCATAACTTTAGTGAGGACAATATATTCATCTTTAGTTGTTGATAAGGCAATAACCTTCTGAAGATAAGCTTTCCAACTGATTGTTTTACCAAACATAGTGAAAACATATCCAAAAAAGATATTTTTTGGAATCCATACATCCTGCATAGTCAGAGTCGACAAATCCTTTGACTTCAGATTCACCAATACACATGGCTCCACCATAAACTAAGAACCTACTCAGATATCCTTTTATGTATCTCAGAATCCACTTAAAAGCTTGAAAGTATGCCTTCTCAGGTATGTGTTTTGAGATAAGCATAATCTCAACTGTTTTTCATCTATTCAGATGTTAATCCCAATAATTCTAAAGGCAGCTCCCAGATCCTTCATGTCGAACTCCTTATCGAGTTCAACGTTCACCATCATTACATACTTAACACTATTGTTTGCTATGAAGATGTCATCCATATAAAGCAATAAAATAACAAGTGAACTTCCAGGTCGAAATTTTAAGTAAACATAGTGGTCGAACTAACTTCTAGTGAAACATATGTGTACCACAAACTTGTCAAATTTCTTATTCTACTATCGATGGGATTGTTTCATGACATACAAATATATATTTATCTTGCACACATAATCTCCTTTCCCTTTTTTGTATACCTTTCAGGTTGCCTCATCTGGATTGTTTCATCTAGATCACCATATAGGAAAGTTATCTTCAGATCCATCTATTCAAATTCTAGGTCAAACTTTTCCACCATGTTTAACAACATTCTAATGGATATGTGCTTTACAACAGGTGAGAACACATCATTGAACTCGACTCATTCTTTCTGAGTGAACCCCCAAGCAACCAACCTTACCTTAAATCTCTTTGACATAACTCATTTAATTCCTTCTTTAACCTTGAAGATCCACTTACACCCGACTAACCTTGTTTCTACGTGTTTTTTGATCAACTCCCAAGCGTGGTTATCATGAAGTGACTTCATCTCATCATCCATGGCTTTAAGCTATTTAGTCTTGTTCCAATTCTTCATTGCTTCCTTATAATCTTTCAGCTATGAGATATGTATAACCAAGTATCTTAGGTGGCTTGATGACTCTTATTGACTTATCTCTTACCAGTAGGTGGTCATTATCAGTTTCCTCATCTTCATCGGCAATTTGTGCTTATTTTTTGACTTCATATGGGTTATGAGATTCAACATCATTGTGATCCACCAACAAGGATATTTCCATTTCAACTAGCATCATCAATTTTCTTGAACGCCATTTATGTTTCATTTTAAATCACATCATGACTTGTGGTACACCTCCTGTAACCTGATACTTGGTGCCCACGCTTTCTAGGATCATGCACACACTTTCTGATATTATCAATGTGATAAATAAGAAATAACATGTGTCTAGTAATTGTTTATGATGATTGCATGTGGATTTTTTGAGATTTTTTTACCCAAATACCCAAGTTTTTCAAAAAAAATATCAAATAACCCACTTTGGAAAAAAATCCCAAAGTACCCCAGTTTGGAGACATTTTTAGAGGAGTCTCCACTTGAATTGACGACTATTTTGTATGCTATAGAGGTGACACCAATTGGATTGGAGATATCATATGTAGTCTCCAATTCAATTGGTGACTTTGGGTTAATTTAAAGAGGGGTCGCCAATTCATCTGGAGACACTGTGCAATCTCAAAAAAAATTCATCAATTTAAAAAAATTAATAATTAATTTAAAATAATATTACACATTAATGATTGATTAAAAATAAAATTACATAATTAAATTATCATGATCGGGTTGGTCATACCGGCCAGTGGTTCCACATCCCAAGATACCCTTACTCCCTGCACTCGTTGCCTTCGTGGTTTATTCACTCCAGGTGTTTGTGGAGTTGTGGTCTTAGTAACATCATTAGACTCCCTCAGATATTATTGTATTTCTAAGAAGTATTGTTTATAGAGCGACAACATATTTCCGTAATTGAGGTCGTGACCCATGCCAGAGTAGTTTGGATGTGATGATGAGGTCATTGGTGTGCGGATTGGACGATTGAAAGGGGACATTGGTATGAAGGCTTCATTGGTGAAATGTTGAAATGGTATTGATGTTTGAAAGTCATATGGTGGTTGTGATGTTTGTGTTTTTTGGCTATAGTGTGATGTTTGTGTGTGTCAGCTATGGTGTGATGTTTGAGTGTTATGGCTATGGTACGATGTTTGAGCGTTTTGGCTATATCTTGATTTTGAGATGGGGTTATATGAATTTTGGGTGTCTTGATAATAGTCATTTTATTGGACATAGTATGGGGTACGCTCTTGGTATTGTGGTTGAGTGTTTGACATGTTTGAATAGTGGTTTTGTGCGTTTATGGGTCGGTAATTTTGTTGGGTAGGGGTTGTGAGTAACAAGGATGATTCTTTTCTCGTGGGATAGACATTAAAGCTTCTTGTGTGTAAGTGGTTTGTCGTGGATCGTGTAGATACAACAATCAAGATGATTTCATCAAGTTCAAACATCACTCCCCTTGCATCCTTGTCAGTCTTAAATCACACTCATTTCTCCATCTAACCATCGACTCAACTCCCTCTACAGTTGATTGAAACTTTGGATATTCTAGAAGAGCATATCGATCGGAGGCTTCACTCTTGAAAAAATCATTTTCCCATAATGACGACAATACATGATATCACTATTACGAGAATATGAGAAGAAATATGAAAATAATTGATCACACCACCTCTATTTAGAGCAAAATTTCACATTCAATCATGTTTCCAGATGAATTGGAGACCCTCTTTAAATTAACACACAATCGCCAATTGAATTGGAGACTGCATATGGTGTCTCCAATCTAATTGACGACACCTCTAAAAATTACAAAATAGTCGTCAATTCAAGTAAAAAATCCAATGATTTTTTTTTAAAAGTGTGTTATTTAGGATTTTTTTTAAGATACTTGGGTATTTGTATAAAAATTTCGATTTTCTAAAGGTGGACAAGATTGAAGTCCCACATCATCTTTTTAACATATGGAATTAATCTTTATATAGCTATTTTATACTTAACTCAATGTCATGTTGTGTATCGGGTTCATGCTGAAATAAATGGGATTTGGAAACTTTAATTAAATAGTATTAATTTATTCTATAAAAAATATTAATTAATCAATTATCCTAATAGTATTGGAACATCATTAAAAATATTTTTTTATCTCAATTATCTATTTTTTTAATTATTTAAAATTATCTTTCTTATACGAATAATGAATTAAAATATTATAAATATTTTCATAATTTCTCTTTCTTATATAATAATAAAAGTTATTTTACGCTCTCCTCCTACCATAACCTCCTTCGATGTTTAAAATGACATATTAAATGAGTGGGATTTTATAAATGAGATGTGACAAAAATAAATTATATTCATTAGATCAATCACATAATTATAATTAAATTATTTATTAAATAACTAAGATGACTATTAAATTGTCCATCACTTTTATTAAACAGACTGATATAATTGATATAATGACTGTTATTTAGTTCTTTTACACTATGAAACTCCTTTTTACTTTATATATATATATATATATATATATATATATATATATATATATATATATATATATATATATATATATATATATATATATATATATATATATATATATATATATATATATATATATCACCAAAGTTATTATTATATGTAATTTTAAAGGAACTTAAAATTACACACGTGCATCTAGTTTTGCACTTTAATTGCATGAAGTGTTTTCAAATAAGACACCTCTAACTAATAATATTTCATTAAAGTAATCTGAATTAGTTTATTTATTTATTTATAAAAATGAGAAGAAAGAATAGAAGAAGATGGATGATACAAGAGACTACTTTTTAACCAAGTTGTATGGCCAAGGATTTAGGACGGTGCATGTCCACCTCACAACCATAAAATCTTGCCTATGTTTTGACTTATCTAATTAAATTAAACTAATAGTCTCCATATATGCTATATTAAATTATAGTTTTCTATCTTAACTTTGAATTAAGAAATTTTGAATTGAATTTGATTATGACAAGCATGAGTGGTGACTTTAATTAGAAAGAAAGGCTGCCATTGTCACTCTCCCATCATCCAATATAGATGTGGTACCTAAAAGAGGTTCTTGTTCCCTCCTCCATCCACTGCCCATTCCATCTTCTATATTTGGACCACATTAAGTGGATAATGGTTGATATAGTTCTTAAATGTCTTCAAATACTTTTTTAATCTTTCCATATATTTTAGATTTAAATGTATTTATGATTTTAAATTTTTATTTCCTCTGTTTTAAAAATCAACTTATTTAGTTGGTCTTCGACCAATTTTACATATGTGTGATCGATAATTAAAATAAAAATATATATATTTAATGACGTGATATTGATGAGTAGGATGATTTATTATTTTTTTTTTACAAAATAAATTAATAATTTTAATTAAAAATATTGGAAATTTATTTAAAAGTTATCTAATATAATTTTTAAAAGAATTTATGGGCTAAAGGTCTAATTTTTGTAACTTAATTATCTTCAGTCCACATGTGTACATGATATTGAGTTTGTTTAATCTATATAAACACTAAATAAAATTATACAGAAAAATAAAATACAATAAAATACAACGTAATATCATTTTACCCACACTCATGCTTGCATCAGCAACTACAAAGAAGAAGAAGAATAGAACAAATCAATAAAACTACGATGACATTTAATGCATGACAAAGCACAACAACATAACATATTTAACCTTCTCCTTCTTTGTTTGTTCATAGCTCACGAAGAAAAGAAGGTTTTGGTTTAGATGATAGTTTTTATGATTTGTTGGATTAGGTGACTATTTTTAATAATGTTCATGAACGTGTCACATATGCAAGAAAGAAAATGAGGATTAAGAATCTAAAGAGTTGGATAATGCATCTAGAGTTAACATTAATGGTCAAGGTATACCACATATTATATATTATATAGGTCAACTCTAAAGAAATAGAGTTCGCATCTCTGAGACACTTCAAAAATCTTTATATTGTGACAATCGTTGCATCTGAAACGAATAAAACTATGAAAAATATTGAATTTCTTTGAACAAACACAATAAGCCTTTTTAGATTTTATGAAAGATAAAGAAGAGGGAAGAAAAAGAAGAAGAGTTGGTTAAATTGTTTTTCGATTCACTTTTTTAATTAGAGCAAAAAGTTACAAGTGAATAATAACAACCAACGCTTAATCCTGTTTCTCAACTACCTAAGAGAGAAGCCTATTTATAGCTTACAAGTTAACTTAAACAATAATCTAACTTAGCACTAAGTTAACTTAATCAACAAGTTAACTTATACAACTGCATGCTAGAACATGCTTCGACTACAGTATGCACGTCTTCGATTCCTGCATGTTTGAATAGACTTTGACTACAACATGCACAACATTATCGAAACATGAAGATATCATTGTCGAGACTAGAGTTTGATCCAAAATGTCACGAATCTCCACCTTGGAACAAACTCTACAACATAAAGGGAACAAAGTAGATTTCATCATGCAGTTTTATCAACTGCATACAGTGGAAGAACTTGTTACTTGACAATGATTTGGTGATCATATATACATCCTTGTGATTTGTCAAAACCTTTATCACTTTGACTTATCCACTTTATATTTTCTCCCCGACGAAATGCATCATAACATCAATGTGTTTTGTTGTCTCATGATAGGTTAAATTCTTCAACAAATGTATGGCTCTTTAAATATCACATTTGACAATGATAATTCGACCTTGAATTTTCAATTCCTTACCAAAACTTTCAAGCCACAATGCTTCTTTCATAACTTTAGTGTGGACAATATATTCAACTTCAGTTGTAAGGTAACAACCTTCTGAACAGACGTTTTACAATTGATTGTTGTACCAAACATAGTGAAAACATATCAAAAAAAGAGATTTTTTTTGTATCCATACATCTTGCATAGCCAGAGTCGACAAATCCTTCGACTTCACCATCACTCATGGCTCCACCACAAACTAAGACCCTACTTAGGTATCCTTTATATATCTAAGAATCCACTTTAAAGATTGTTAGTGTGCCTTCATAGGTATGTCTTTTAAGATAAGCATAATCTCAACTGCTTTTTATCTATCTGAATGTCAATCCCAAGAATCTTGGAGGTAGCTCTCAGATCCTTCATGTTGAACTCCTTATCGAGTTCATCCTTCACCATCATTACAACATCGACACTATTGCTTGCAATGAAGATGACATCCACATAAAGCAACAAAATAACAAGTGAACTTCCAGGTCAAAATTTTAAGTAAACGCAATGGTCGAACTGACTCCTAGAGAAACATATATGTGTCACTTACTTGGAAAATCTCATATCCATTGTCGAGGGGATTGTTCCAAGCCATACAAAGACATATTTAGCTTGCACACATAATTCTTCTTTCGCTTTTTTGCATACCTTTTAAGTTACCTCATCAGGATTGTTTCATATAGATCACCATACAGGAAAATTATCTTTACATCCATCTATTCAAGTTTTAGGTCAAACTTTGTCACTATTCCTAACAATATTCTAATGGATATGTGCTTTATAACATGTGAGAACATATCATTGAAGTCAACGCCTTCTTTCTGAGTAAACCCACTAGCAACCAACCTTGTCTTAAATCTCTTAGAAATGACTCATTTGGTTCCTTCCTTAACCTTGAAGATCCACTTACACCTAACTAACCTTGCTCCAGTAGGTTTCTTGATCAGCTCCCAAGTGTGGTTATCATGAAGCGATTTCATCTCATCATCCACGACTTTCAACTATCTAGTTTTGTTCCAACTCCTCATAGCTTCCTTATAATCTTTAGGTTCTTCATCAAGTACCTCACTAGCAGAGATTAATGCAAACACTATGAGATCAGTATAACCAAGTCTCTAAGGTGGCTTGACGACTCTTATTGACATGTCTCTTACCAGTAGGTAGTCATCATCAGTCTCCTCGTCTTCATTAGCAACTTGTGTTTCTTCTTTGACTTCATCTGGGTTATGAAATTCAGCATCATTATGCTCCACTAACATGGGATATTTCCATTTCGACTAGCATCATCAGTTTTCTTAAACATCATTTCTACTTCAATGAAAACCACATCACAATTTGTGATACACCTCTTGTGACCTGGTACTTGATTTCCTCATTTTCTAGGATCATGCCCACACTTTTTGATACTATCAATGCGATAATTAAGAAATAACATGTGTCTAATAGTTGTTTATGAATATTGCACGTGGATTTTCTGAAGATGGAAAAGATTGAGGCCCGACATTGGTTTTTTAACATTTAAAATTAGTGTTTATATAAATATTTTATACTTAACTCAATGTCATGTTGTGTATTGGGCTCATGCTGAAATAAATGGGTTTTGGACCCATTGTTTTAGTTTTAAGAATTTTAAAATTAATATTTTATTTAAATTGTATTAATTTATTCTATAAAAATATTAATTAATCAATTATCCTAGTCAATGTCCTTAAAAATATTTTTTTATCTCAATTATCTATTTTTTCAATTATTTAAATTTATATTTCTCATGCAACTAATGAAATGCAATATTATAACATTCTTTGTAATTTCTCTTTCTCATATAATAGTAGTTACCTTTTATTTTTTTAATATGTGTGAAAAATCCAAAACAATTTATAATAAAAACAGACCGTTATTTACGCTCACCTCCTACCATTACATCAAAATCCTTTGATGTTTAAAATGAAATCCATTTTTTTTTTTAATTTTGTATTATGTATTCATTTTTCTTTTCTTAAAGGTGTGTATATTAACGGAAATTTATAGTAAAAACAAAAATGATAAATGTTATATATACATATATATTTCTTTTGACACATAAAAAATTATTATATATAATTTTTAGAGTGTGTATGGACGGGGTAATTGAATTTCTTTAAGGAATTTAAAATTTTAAACAATTTAAGTGATTCAATTGAAATCCATTCAATTTTAAATTCTTTTGTTTGGATGGAGTATTAAAATGATTCATTGTTAAATTTTTGGGATCATTTTCATAAATTTTATAACTTTGGAGTCAAATTTAAAATATGAAAAATAAAGACCAATTTGCAATTTTTGAAATTTTGAATGGACTAATTATTAAGGATTCATTTGCTATTTAAAAAAAATTTAGGGGTGAATTTAAATTTTTCATAAAATATGAGAACCATCTTGCAAAATTTAAAAATTAATAATAAACAATTTAACATTTGCATTATATAGAATGTAAAAACAATTTCAAATTCTTTATTTTTTGGTGTCATTTCAAATTCCTTAAATTTGACTTAAATAAAATACTTCATAAATTTACTTCATTTTAACATTTTTCTATATTTTTTATCTAAATAATAAATTTTGATTAAATCTGTGAGATATTGGAGCGAACTCTAGGTTTAGCATGTCGTCGAAGTTTGCTCACATGTTGTTGTCAAATTGAGTCTTGTGTTATGAATCCAATTGTTTAAGTTAGCTTATAATGAGTAATTGTTAAAAAAAACTAATTAGGTTAGTGTGTTAGTTTTCTTATAAATAGCATACTAGTCTCTCATCTTTGAAACAATGGAAAACAGGAAGATAAAACCTTAATTCAAAGGTGAGAGAGGTTATTTGTTATTCTTGTATATTTGTAATCTTGTTTCAAGAGAAAGGGAAGAATAACAGTTTATAACCAATCTTTGTTGTTATCCTTGGAAACCCTAAACCCTAACCCTTGTGGGTTTCTTGATCATAAAGAAACCTATTATACTTTGTTTCTAAGGTATCTGATTCACAACAAATTGGTGCGGTGCACATGGAGAAGATGCCTTCAACAAAGTATGAGATGGAAAAATTCACCAGAGTGAACGATTTCGGTCTGTGGCGCTTGAAGATGAAAGCCCTACTTGTTCAGTAGGGTTGCTTGTAAGCGTTGAAGGGAGAGACTTTCATGAATATTGCGTTAACGGCAGCTGAAAAGACAGTCATGATTGAGAAAACACACAACGTAATATTTTTAAGCCTTGGTGATAAGGTTCTTCGACGGGTATCAAAGGAGACAATGACGTCAGGGTTATGGTTGAAACTTGAAGGTTTGTACATGACCCAATCGTTGGTGAATTGACTCTACTTGAAGCAAGCTTTGTATTTATTCAAGATGAGTGCAGACAAAGTATATGATGAGCAGTTGGATATGTTTAACAAGCTGATTCTTGATCTTGAAAATATTGATGTGAACATCGATGATGAAGATCAAGCATTGTTGCTATTATGCGCTTTTCCCATAACACAATTTCACTTAAAAAAACCTCTTGTATGGAAGAGAGTCTATGACCTTTGAAGATGTTTAATCTGCCTTGTACTTTTAGGACATGAACAAACAAACGGAGCATAAACCTTCGACGGTTGGCGAGGGTTTAGCCGTTAAGGCGAAATTCTTGCGAAAGGATGACAAGTTCGACAAGAAGAAAGCTAAAAGTCAACAGAAGTCTTATGGTGGTGAAGCATTTGGTTTTCCATGCTATCATTGTAAGAAGGAGGGTCACATTCGAAAGGTGTGCCCTGAACGCCTGAAAGATCAGGGAGGTAAGGATAATGGAAACGCGACCATTATTCAAGATGATTTTGAATCATCTGATGTTCTTGTGGTTTCAAGTGTCGACTCAAGAAAATAATGGATTATGGATTCAGGTGCACTTGGCACATGACTCCAAACAAATATTTGTTCGAGGAATTATGTGATCAAAATGGTAGACCCGTGTTGTTGGGAAACAACAAAGATTGCAAAATTGCAGGTATTGGATCTGTGAGATTGTTCGAGGCTATTGACTGAAGTCAGGTATGCACCTGATTTGAAGAGAAATTTGATTTCTCTTGGTGAATTCAACATGAAGGGATATTTTTTTCAAGGAGAGAAAAGTATCCTAAGAGTCATGAAAGGGTCGAAGGGAGTCTTGAGAGGCGTGAAGAAACAATGCTTGTATACCCTCGAGGCTCAGGTTGTAAGTGGCTCGACAAATGTAGTTTCCACGAAACCTGTGTCAAAGACAAAATTATGGCACATGAGATTAGGCCATGTCAGCTAAAGAGGCCTGCTCGAACTGGTTAAATAGAACCTGATAGTTGGTGACAAAGTCAAGAAGTTGGAGTTTTGTGAACCTTGTGTATTTGGTAAATCTTGTAGGGTGAAGTTTAACAAAGGTAAACAAAGAACACATGGATCCCTTGATTACATCCATGTTGATCTTTGGTAGCCTGCAAGGAATCCTTCACATTCATGTGCAAGGTATTTTCTATCCATAATTGATGATTATTCCAGAAAGTTATGGTTATTCATTGAGAAGACTAAGGATGAAACTTTTGAGAATTTCAAGAGTTGAAAGTTTCTGGTCGAAACTCAAACTGGAAGAAAGGTCAAGAGTTTGAGAACTGATAATGACCTTGAATTTTGCAATGAAGCTTTCAACAGTTATTGTGTCAAGTCTGGGATTGCAAGGAATAAGATTGTAGGATGTAATCCTCAACAAAATGGTCTAGCTGAGAGATTCAATTGAACAATCCTCGAAAGGGTTAGATGCATGTTGGTTAGTTATGGATTGAAGAAGGTGTTTTGGGTTGAGGCTATTTTGACAGCAACATATCTGATAAATAGATGTCCTCCAACTATGTTAGATAAAAAGACACCTGAAGAAGTTTGGTTGTGACATCCACCAGATCTCGACAAACTGAGGGTATTTGGCTGCGTAGCCTATGCTCACATTAGGCAAGACAAGGTCGAACCTAATGCTCTGATATGCATGTTCATAGGATACCCTGAAGGAGTCAAAGCATATATGTTATGGTGTCTAGAGTCGGGTCATAAGAGGTGTGTCACCAGTCGAGATGTAGTTTTCAATGAAGTTGAGATGACTTTCAAGAAAACTGATGATGTTAACTGTAACGCCCCGAAAATCTAAATTTAATTATTTAATCATTTATTTATTTAATTTAGAAATTTGGAGAGTTTGGGTTAATTTGAGAATTTTGGAGAAAATGAGTATTTTTATATAATAAGGATAAATAGTGTTTTATTATACTATTTTATTTTTATTATTAAAAATATATTAAAGAAAAGGATAAGATGGTACTTTTGTGAAATCATGAGGGTAATATAGGAAAAGGCTAAACTGGGATATTATAGCCAAAGAAGAGAATACGATCAGTTTCTCATATTTTGTTTTCTATTGTGTTTTGGAAGTGCTCTAAAGAAAAAGGAACTCAGAGTCAGGAGGCTGTGGAGAACCCAAGAGAAGCGAGTAAAGCGTCGAAATTCTCTAAGGTATGAGGAGTTTTCATAATCTATTGTAATTGCATAAGAATTGGATTATGAATAGATTAGGATTGTATGAGTTTATGAGTTTTAAGGGTTTTTGATTTAGGTGGAGTTTATGAGAGAAATCTTGATGAATTAGAGTGAATAGAATGAGCTATAATTATATAATTGTTGGTATAATTGTTATCTTGATGTTGTTGATGTTTGATTGATGTTTTTGGATGGTTTTTGAGTGGATTAATATGAATCCCGTAGGGAAATTTGGGGGTTTTGATGTTTGGAGTGCAGCTGCAATTGTATAGCAGAGAACTGCTGGAAAACTTGCGTTAACCGGTTAACGCTATGGGTTAACCGGTTAACCATTGTAATTTTTTGGGAAATTCTGGAAATTCGTCGGCGTTAACCGGTTAACGCTATGGGTTAACCGGTTAACACTGTTGGGACAGCAAATTTTATTTTTTTAAAAATTTATATCTTTTAAACCGTAAGTCCGATTCGCATTACGTTTGAAGCGTCGGAACGAGTACAAAATGAACTTTATTTTGATGAATAGAAACGAGGAAAATGCAACAGTTTTTGATAAATGAATTTGTGAAATAACCTTATAATTACCTTATAAATTACCGGGTATGAGTTAATTCTTGATGTGTCAGAGTGGTTAGGAAATCAGTGTTCAGGGTGTAATGTCATGATGATATATATGAATATTTGATGATTGTTTTGCTGATTGAAATGAATGATGTGAATTATTTTTGGTGAATTTTTCGATGTAGCGCATCATTGCATTTCATAACATTCACGATGGGGCTTCGGCCTATTTATTTGCTTCAATCCCATTGTGTGGATTGAAGTGTCTCGATGATTATGGTGTGCTCCCTTGTGGAGGGTTGATGGTCATGTATCCATCTTATGGTGTGCTCCCTTGTGGAGGGTTGATGGTCATGTATCCATATTTGGTGATAATGGTACCACATGCATATTGCATATCAGGATGTAGAATTGCATATTCTGGATGAATTTCATGATTGTGTTGGTGTTGATTGATTTCATGATAATGTTGTGGTTGTTGCTGAATTTTGTAGTTGACGATGTCATGTTATGTGTACTAATTTATTTATGATTCTATATTCTTATAAGTTTATGATATATTATGATTACTCACCCTGCCTGCTTGGAAATGTTGCCTCCTTCGTGGGTAACTTGCAGATGTCGAAGAATAGTCCTGCAGTGCAATAGGAGTAATTCATGAGTCTCGAAGCGTGCTTTAGTGTTCCTTAGGAGTGGTTATGGTTTATGTGTCCTGCTCTGTGTCATGTAACACTGGGATGGTTTTTATTCTGTTTCAGTTATGTTATCACTGGATAAATGTTTTCCTACTTATATGATGTTAAATTCAGGATGGTGAAAATTATATTTATGAGGTTTTGAATTTTGAAGTTAAATTCCGCTGTGAAATGTTTATGATATTTTGATGTTGATTAACCCGTGTTACGGGACAGGACACTGTTGTGTATTTTTGATGAAAATGTGATACCCTTTGTGGTGATTACTCTGATATTATTTCAATATTATGTTTGGGGTAGAAGGGTGTTACATTAGTGGTATCAGAGCAAGTCGGTCTGTCCGGCCAAGTCTTGTTGTTGTCAGTCAGTTGTCAAGTCGTTATTTATTTAACGATTATTCTCTTCTGATGTGGTAAGTGTTATGCAGAATGGCAGGAAACAACTCGCGTGCTCTCGCTGATGCTATTGCAGCTCTTGCTCAGACTGCTGCTCGAAACAATGCGCATGATGAGTTTCGTGCATTGGAGAAATTCCAGAGGAATAATCCACCTGTGTTTGAAGGAACTCATGACCCGGCGAGTGCACAGAAGTGGATCAAGGCAATTGAGAAGATTTTCAGAGTGATGGCGTGTGTTGACGCGCAGAAAGTTCAATTCGGAACTCATATGTTGTCTGAGGAAGCCGAAGACTGGTGGGATAATACCCGTCAGCGTCTCGAGGATGAGGCTGTTGTGGTGACTTGGACTGTGTTTAAGGCGGAATTCCTTAAGAAGTATTTTCCGGAAGATGCTCGTGGTAAGTTGGAGATAGAATTTCTTGAGCTGAAGCAAGGAAACTTGATTGTGGCAGAGTATGCTGCCAAATTTGAAAGGCTGGTGAAGTTTTGTCCTCACTACAACAGGGCAGATGCTGAACTTTCCAAGTGTCTTAAGTTTGAGAATGGGCTGAGACCTGAAATTAAGTAGGGAATTGGATGCCAACAAATTCGTAAGTATGCAGAGTTGGTGGATAAGAGTCGTATTTATGATGAGGACAGCCGAGCTCGGTTAGCTCACTATAAACAGCTGAGCAAGAAGAAAGGCAAGAGTCAGTATAGAGGAAAACCTTATGTGACTACTGGTGATAAGGGGAAGCAGAAGGCATATGATGAGAAGAAGCAAAGTAGGGGAGCTGCTAATGTACCTTTTAAGTGTTACAAGTGTGGGGAGGCAGGTCATAAGGCCGATGTGTGTACCACCAGAGTTATGAAATGTTACCGTTGTGGCAAGCTTGGGCATAAGGTGAGTGATTGTCCTAATGAAGGCCCAACCTGTTACAATTGTGGTGATCAGGAGCATATCAGCACCCAATGCCAGAAACCAAAGAAGAATGCGGCTACTGCTCAGAATGCTGGAAGAGTGTTTGCATTAGCTGGTTCAGAAGCTCCAAAGAAGGACAACTTGATCAGAGGTACCTGTTTTATTAATAATATTGAGTTGATTGCTATTATTGACACTGGAGGTACACATTCATTTATTTCTCTTGAGTGTGCTAATAGATTGGGTTTAAAGTTGTCTAATATGAATGGTAATATGATAATAGAGACTCCTGCTAATGGTTCTGTGACTACTATGCTTGTCTGTTTGAAATGCCCTTTGACAATTTTCGAGAAGAATTTTGTGATGGATTTGGTGTGCCTACCATTACACCAAATCGATGTTATCCTTGGTATGAACTGGTTGGAATTCAATTATGTTCATATTAACTGTTATAGTAAAACGATGCAGTTCCCTGATTTGAGCGGGAATGGTGAGTTGATGCTTTTATCTGCTAAGCAAGTGGATGAGCTTGTTTTAGATGAAGCTTTGATGTTTGCAGTGTCCACCTCATTGCAAGTTGATGATAAGACTGTTAGTGCAGAGTTGCCTGTGGTTTGTGAATTTCAAGATGTGTTTCCTGGTGATATAAGTGATTTACCACCGGAACGTGAGATTGATTTTTCTGTGGATTTAGTACCGAGTACGAGTCCTGTCTCAATGGCTCCTTATAGAATGTCGGCTTCAGAGTTGAATGAGTTGAAGAAACAATTAGAAGAATTGTTAGAGAAGAGGTTCATTAGACCCAGTGTTTCTCCTTGGGGTGCTCCAATGTTGCTTGTTAAGAAGAAGGATGGTAGTATGAGATTGTGTGTCGATTACCGACAGTTGAATAAAGTGACTATCAAGAATAAGTACCCATTTCCGAGGATCTATGATTTGATGGATCAGCTAGTAGGTGCTTGTGTCTTTAGTAAAATTGATCTGAGGTCTGGTTATCATCAGATTCGAGTTAAAGCTGAGGATATTCCGAAGACAGCTTTCAGGACGAGATATGGGCATTATAAGTATACGGTGATGCCGTTTGGGGTTTCTAATGCGCCTGGTGTGTTTATGGAATATATGAATAGAATCTTTCATGAGTATCTGGATAAGTTCGTGGTGGTTTTCATAGATGACATCTTGGTATATTCTAAATCAGAAGAGGAACATGTCGAGCATTTGAGAGTTGTGTTGCAAGTGTTGAGAGAAAAGAAATTGTTTGCTAAATTATCTAAGTGTGAATTTTGGCTAAGGGAAGTGAGTTTCCTCGGCCATGTAATTTCAAGTGGTGGAATTTCGGTGGATCCTTCAAAGATTGATGCGGTATTGCATTGGGAGACTCCGAAGTCAGCTACAGAAATTCGTAGTTTTCTTGGGTTGGCTGGTTACTATCGTAAGTTCATTGAAGGTTTTTCTAAGATAGCTTTACCGTTGACGCAATTGACCAGGAAGGGTCAAGCGTATGTGTGGGATGTTGCTTGTGAAGAGAGTTTCGTAGAACTGAAGAAAAGATTAACGACCGCGCCAGTATTGGTCTTACCGAATCCAGATGAGTCCTTTGTAGTTTATTGTGATGCTTCCAAGATGGGTCTTGGTGGAGTTTTGATGCAGGATAATAAGGTGGTTGCCTATGCTTCTAGATAGTTAAGAGTTCATGAGAGGAACTATCCTACTCACGACTTAGAGTTAGCAGCTGTGGTGTTTGTGCTTAAGATTTGGAGGCACTACTTGTTTGGTTCGAAATTTGAAGTATTCAGTGATCACAAAAGTTTAAGATACTTGTTTGATCAGAAAGAGTTAAATATGAGACAGAGACGGTGGCTTGAATTATTGAAAGATTTTGATTTTGATTTGAATTACCATTCGGGTAAGGCAAATGTTGTGGCTGATGCTTTGAGTAGGAAGTCGTTACATATTTCAATGCTTATGGTGAAAGAATTAGAAATGATCGAGCAATTCAGAGATATGAGCTTGTTGTGTGAAACTACTGCTGATAGTGTGAAATTGGGAATGTTAAAGCTGACCAGTGAGATTTTGGAAGAGATTCGTAAAGGTCAGAAATCTGATTTGAAATTAGTTGACCAATTGATGTTGGTTGATCAAGGTAATGCAGGTGACTTTCGAGTTGATGAAGATGAAGTTTTAAGATTCCGAGATAGAGTATGTGTTCCGGATATTGCAGGAATTAAGAAGAGTATTTTAGAAGAGGGGCACAAGAGTCGACTGAGTATTCATCCTGGTGCTACGAAGATGTATCAGGATTTACGCAGATTGTTTTGGTGGCCGGGTATGAAAAGAGACATTGCTGAATTTGTATATGCTTGTTTGACGTGTCAGAAGTCAAAGATAGAACATCAGAGACCTTCAGGTATGATGCAACCATTGAATGTTCCTGAGTGGAAATGGGATAGTATTTCCATGGATTTCGTGACTGGGTTACCTAAGACTGCTAGAGGTAATGATTCGATTTGGGTAATTGTTGATCGGTTAACTAAGTCGGCACATTTCTTGCCGATGAGGATTAACCATTCCATGCAAAGGTTAGCTGAGATTTATATTGAGGAAATTGTGAAGTTGCATGGTGTGCCTTCAAGTATTGTATCAGATAGAGATCCGCGGTTTACATCGAGGTTTTGGAAGAGTTTACAGGATGCCTTGGGTACTAAGTTGAGGTTGAGTTATGCTTATCACCCTCAAATGGATGGTCAGACGGAAAGAACAATCCAATCTTTAGAAGATTTGATGAGAGCTTGTGTATTAGATCAAGGAGGGTCTTGGGATAGTCATTTGTCGTTGGTCGAGTTTACGTACAATAACAGTTTTCATGCTAGTATCGGGATGGCTCCATATGAGGCGTTGTATGGTAGACTTTGTCGTACTCCGTTATGTTGGTATGAGTCAGGAGAGAGTTTGGTGCTTGGGCCTGAGATTGTCCAAGAAACAACTGAAAAGATAAAAATGATTCAGGAAAGGATGAAAATGTCGCAGAGTCGTCAAAAGAGTTATCACGATAAGAGAAGGAAAGCACTTGAGTTCCAAGAGGGAGATCATGTGTTCTTAAGAGTTACTCCTATTACTGGTGTGGGAAGAGCTTTGAAATCTAAAAAGCTCACTCCGCGTTTCGTCGGTCCGTATCAGATTATGTAGAGGATAGGGGAAGTGGCCTATCGGGTGGCTTTACCTCCCTCTCTTGCGAATTTACATGATGTATTCCATGTATCGCAGTTGAGGAAGTACATTCCGGACCCGTCGCATGTAATTCAGATAGATGATGTTCAGGTGAGAGATAATCTGACGATTGAAGTTGTACCAGTGAGGATTGATGGTAGAGAATTGAAGCGACTTCGAGGTAAAGAGATTGCTTTAGTGAAAGTATTGTGGGGAGGACCAGCTGGAGAAAGTTGGACTTGGGAGCGGGAAGATCAGATGAGGGAGTCGTATCCGACTCTATTTACTTTAGGTAATTTTCGAGGACGAAAATTCTTTAAGTAGGGGAGAGTTGTAACGCCCCGAAAATCTAAATTTAATTATTTAATCATTTATTTAATTAATTTAGAAATTTGGAGAGTTTGGGTTAATTTGATAATTTTGGAGAAAATGAGTATTTTTATATAATAAGGATAAATAGTGTTTTATTATACTATTTTATTTTTATTATTAAAAATATATTAAAGAAAAGGATAAGATGGTACTTTTGTGAAATCATGAGGGTAATATAGGAAAAGGCTAAACTGGGATATTATAGCCAAAGAAGAGAATACGATCAGTTTCTCATATTTTGTTTTCTATCGTGTTTTGGAAGTGCTCTGAAGAAAGAGGAACTCATAGTCAGGAGGCTGTGGAGAACCCAAGAGAAGCGAGTAAAGCGTCGAAATTCTTTAAGGTATGGGGAGTTTTCATAATCTATTGTAATTGCATAAGAATTGGATTATGAATAGATTAGGATTGTATGAGTTTATGAGTTTTAAGGGTTTTTGATTTAGGTGGAGTTTATGAGAGAAATCTTGATGAATTAGAGTGAATAGAATGAGCTATAATTATATAATTGTTGGTATAATTGTTATCTTGATGTTGTTGATGTTTGATTGATGTTTTTGGATGGTTTTTGAGTGGATTAATATGAATCCCGTAGTGAAATTTGGGGGTTTTGATGTTTGGAGTGCAGTCTGCAATTGTATAGCAGAGAACTGCTGGAAAACGTGCGTTAACCGGTTAACGCTATGGGTTAACCGGTTAACCATTGTATTTTTTTGGGAAATTCTGGAAATTCGTCGGCGTTAACCGGTTAACGCTATGGGTTAACCGATTAACACTGTTGGGACAACAAATTTTATTTTTTTAAAAATTCATATCTTTTAAACCGTAAGTCCGATTCGCATTCCGTTTGAAGCGTCAGAACGAGTACAAAATGAACTTTATTTTGATGAATAGAAACGAGGAAAATGCAACATTTTTTGATAAATGAATTTGTGAAATAACCTTATAATTACCTTATAAATTACCGGGTACGGGTTAATTCTTGATGTGTCAGAGTGGTTAGGAAACCAGTGTTCAGGGTGTAATGTCATGATGATATATATGAATATTTGATGATTGTTTTGCTGATTGAAATGAATGATGCAAATTATTTTTGGTGAATTTTTCGATGTAGCGCATCATTGCATTTCATAACATTCACGATGGGGCTTCGACCTATTTATTTGCTTCAATCCCATTGTGTGGATTGAAGTGTCTCGATGATTATAGTGTGCTCCCTTGTGGAGGGTTGATGGTCATGTATCCATCTTATGGTGTGCTCCCTTGTGGAGGGTTGATGGTCATGTATCCATCTTTGGTGATAATGGTACCACATGCATATTGCATATCAGGATGTAGAATTGCATATTCTGGATGAATTTCATGATTGTGTTGGTGTTGATTGATTTCATGATAATGTTGTGGTTGTTGCTGAATTTTGTAGTTGACGATGTCATGTTATGTGTACTAATTTATTTATGATTCTATATTCTTATAAGTTTATGATATATTATGATTACTCACCCTGCCTGCTTGGAAATGTTGCCTCCTTCGTGGGTAACTTGCAGATGTCGAAGAATAGTCCTGCAGTGCAATAGGAGTAATTCATGAGTCTCGGAGCGTGCTTTAGTGTTCCTTAGGAGTGGTTATGGTTTATGTGTCCTGCTCTGTGTCATGTAACACTGGGATGGGTTTTATTCTGTTTTAGTTATGTTATCATTGGATAAATGTTTTCCTACTTATATAATGTTAAATTCAGGATGGTGAAAATTATATTAATGAGGTTTTGAATTTTGAAGTTAAATTCCGCTGTGAAATGTTTATGATATTTTGATGTTGATTAACCCGTGTTACGGGACAGGACACTGTTGTGTATTTTTGATGAAAATGTGATACCCTTTGTGGTGATTACTCTGATATTATTTCAATATTATGTTTGGGGTAGAAGGGTGTTACATTAACGAAGGGTTGGAATAGGGAAAAATTTATGTTGAGGTGGAGCATAATGATGTTGAATTGCATGACCCAGATGAAGTCGAAGAAGAAGCAGAAACTGTCGTCGAAGATGAGGAGACTGATAATGACTACCTGCTAGTAATAAATAGGTCGAGAAAAGTCATCAAGCCACCTCAGAGACTTGGTTATAAAGATCTTATAACTTATGCCTTAATCTCTACAAGTGAGGTTCTAGACAAAGAGCCTAGAGACTATAAGGAAGTTATGAGGAGTCAAAATAAGATTGAATGGCTGAAGGCCATGGATGATGAGATGAAATATCTTCATGATAACAACACATGGGAATTGATCGAAAAACACGCTGGAGCCAGGTTAGTCAGTTGTAAATGGATTTTCAAAGTTAAGGAAGAAATCGAAGGAGTGGCATCGAAAAGATACAAGGCAAGGTTGGTTGTAAGGGGTTTCACTCAGAAAGAAGGTGTCGACTTTAATGATGTATTCTCTCATATTGTGAAGCACATATCTATTTGAATGTTGCTTGCTATGGTGGCACAGTTTGACTTTGAACTGGAACAAATGGATGTGAAGACTGCGTTCTTGTATGGTGATCTTGATGAAACAATCCTGATGAGGCAACTTGAAGGGTATGTCAAAGAGGGAAAGAAGAGTATGTGTGAAAACTGAAGAGATCTTTATATGGGCTGAAACAATCTCCTCGATGGTGGAATAGGAGATTTGACAAGTTCATGGTACACATAAGTTTTATCATAAGTCAGTTCGATCACTGTGTTTACTTCCGATTTCAATCGGGTAATTCATTTGTTATTTTATTGCTTTATATGGATGATATTCTAATAGCAAGCAACAATGTCGAAGATGTAAAGAACGTGAAGGCTGAACTCAATAAGAAGTTTGATATGAAGGATCTGGGAGCTGCGTTCAGGATTTTTGGGATTGACATTCAAAGAGATAGAAAGTAGTCGAAATTATGCTTATCTCAAGAGGCATACTTGCGGAAGATTCTCGAAATGTTTGGTATGTCGAATTCAAAGCCTATTGTAACTCCGGCAAATCCTCAATTCAAGCTTAGTATAGATCAGTGTCCTAGTACTAATGTCAAAATAACTTATATAGATAGCATTCCATGTGCTAATATAGTAAGTTTTTTTATGTATGTTATAATCTGTACTAGACCCGATATAGCATATTCAGTAAGTCTTGTAAGCAGGTACATGGTGAATCCTAGAGATGCTCAGTAACAAGAATTGAAGTGGATTCTAAGGTACATAAATGAGTCTATGAGCAGAATCCTAATTTATGCTGGAGCCTTGGATGAAGATAGTAAAGCAACAATCGAAGGATATGTTGATTCTGATTATGCAGGTTGTATGGATTCCAAAAAATCTATTTCTGGATATGTTTTCACTATGTTTGGCACAACAATTAGTTGGAAAGCAACACTTCAGAAGGTTATTGTCTTATCAACCACTGAAGTGGAATATATCCTCTAACTGAAGTTGTAAAGAAAATATTGTGGCTTGAAGGTTTTGCAAAGGAGTTGAAACTTCAAGGTCGAGGTATCAATGTTAAATGTGATAGTCAAAATACAATACACCTGTCGAAGAACTCAACCTATCATGAACGAACCAAACACATTAATGTGAGCTGCATTTCATCAGAGGGGTAATCGAGCATGGAGAAGTCCAAGTGCTGAAGGTTTCGAAAAATCATAATGTTGTTGATATGATCACCAAGACGTAGCCCAGTTGCAAGTTTTTCCACTGTATACAGTTGATAAAGTTGCATGAAGAAAACTAGTTTGTTTCTTGTTGTTATAGAGTTTGTTCCAAGGTGGAAATTTGTGAGATATTGGAACGAACTCTAGGTTTAACATATCGTCGAAGTCCGATCACATGCTATTATTGGACCATGTGTTATGGATCCAATTGTTTAAGTTAGTGCGTAGCCTAAGTTAGCTTGTAATTGGTAATAGTTAAAAATCCATTAGGTTAGTGTGTTAGTCTTCTAATAAATAACATATTAGTCTCTCATATTTGAAATAAGGGAAAATATGAAGATAAAACCATAATTCAAATGTGAGAGAGGTTATTTGTTATTCTTGTATACTTGCAATTTTGTTTCAAGAGAAAGGAAAGAATAACAACAATTTACAATCAATTCATGTTATTATCTTTTTTATCCTTGGTTACCCTAAATCACAATCCTTGTAGTTTTCTTGATAAAAAAAATTTCTTATACTTTATTTCTAAGATATCTGACTCATAAAAAAATTATTTTAAATTCTCTAAAAAATATCTCATTAAAATATTTTATCCAAACACGAATTTAAAATTACATATATGCATCAAGTTTTACCATGTAATTTTCACCAAGTGTTTTCTGATACTCAACATTTCATTAAAGTAATCTGAATTAGTTTATTTATTTATTTATAAAAATGAGAAGAAATAATAGAAGAAGATGGATGATACAAGAGACTACTTTTTAACCAAGTTGTATGGCCAAGGATTTAGGACGGTGCATGTCCACCTCACAACCATAAAATCTTGCCTATGTTTTGACTTATCTAATTAAATTAAACTAATAGTCTCCATATATGCTATATTAAATTATAGTTTTCTATCTTAACTTTGAATTAAGAAATTTTGAATTGAATTTGATTATGACAAGGATGGGTGGTGACTTTAATTATAAAGAAAGGCTGCCATTGTCACTCTCCCATCATCCAATGTAGTATGTGGTACCTAAAAGAGGTTTTTGCTCCCTCTCCCACTCCCCACTCTATCTTCTTCATTTGGACCACATTGAATGGATACTAATTGATATGAGATCATTATAGTTCTCCTTCAATTTACAAGAGAGAAAATTAAATATTAATAATAAAAAAGAGAGGATATATTAGAGAGATAGAGATAAATTTTTGAAAGAGATAATTTGAAGAAAAAAATTCTATTTGATATGATCTTAAAAGTAAAAAAGAGTAGTCCTGATCTAGATTGTGGAGATTTCATTCTAATATAGGTAAGATTAAGATAGAATTCTAGTTTTGGTAAGTTGCAAAACAAACTTCACCCAACTCATACTTACCTAACATTATTATATTGAGAACAATATATATTGTATTATATATTAACAATTACTGACCCCCAATATGTTGACTATACGGTGAGTGAAATTTAAATATATATTATAATTTCTCCTTCTTTGTAAATAAATGATTTTTTTGTAAAGCTATCATAAAGGGAGAGATTTTTTAAACAAACACTTTTCTAAAATATGTAAAAACTTGGTTTTTTTTTATTTCAAGTTTTTTAACCAATCACTTTTCTAAAAGATGTAACTATTTATGGTGTATGGGATGCTTTGGATTTCAAGTTTTTCAAAAGAAAATAAATTCTTATCACATTCTATGAATCTCTCACACAATATGTATGTGCATTTCAATTATGCCCTTATTACTCCTGTTGATATACCTCCAGACGCACTCTTTTTTTGTTTTACGTTGAAATCTTCCGCAGATATATTTACGAAACTACTGAATTCTAACTAAACATTTTTTTTAATTAAACCAGATTATTTAGTCGTAGACGTATATATAATGTTATAGAGACTAATAACTTATGTTACACGTAACAATATCATTTGCTTACTTTGTGTCCACTCTATCATCAATCTGGGATAACAATAAACATTACTTATTTGACGTTATCCAAGACAGAGAAGAGTTTCTAAAATTAAATGAAAACAATAATAATTTAAAAGACATTATTTAAGAAAAAGTAAACAAATGATATTGTTACGTGTAGCATAAGTCATTAGTCAATCTCTGTAGTTGATCTGTAGTGAATCTATTTTCATCATACAATACATTGAATGAAGATTAATGGCTACACCAAAACAACACATTAAAGAGAAACAGATGACAAAGTTTTTTATTGGCAGGAAACATAATCCTTTGACTCAAGATCTTCATCACGTTGACTTTAAATATATGTTTTTAGTCTTTATAACATTATCTATATGTCTCCGACTATTTAGTTTGATTTAATTAAAAAATATTTTTCACTAGTTCTGCAACTATATCCGCGGAAGGTTTCAACGTAAAACAAAATAATAGTGCGTCCGAAAATGTATAAACAAAACTAAAAGGCATAATTGAAAATGCAACAGGTAGTTAAGAGATAAATTAGATAAATTGAGAAATTCTAAAAAAAAATTCCATAAAAATTGGTTGAATTTATTTGAGTTACAATTAATTTGTTTAGAATTAAAATGGTTTGATAAGTTGTTTAGATTAATGCATAATTAATTTAGTGTTGTTATTCAAAAACTAATTCTTAATAAGAATAGTTTAACTTTTTAATCCATGCAAAAATAATCCTCTATCACTTAAATAAAAAGATTGTAATATTAATATTAATTTTAAATAAAAAGATTGTAACACAAATATTTTAAATAAAAAGATTGTAATATTAATTTTAATTATAAGTGAATTAAGTATATAGTGATTTATATTTAAAAATATATTATAAAAACGAGAGTGCAATTGTAAATAGAAGCATACTTTGAAAAAGCAACAAGAATAATCATAACATTAATCTTAAGATTTAGTACGTAGTATTTGACAAACCTAAAACATGAATTGTGTTTCTAGTGAAGTTAAACCATGTTGAAGAACATCAATGCTAATTTTCATATCAAAACTAAACTAAACCTATCATATAAAGCCTGAAAACATGTAAACTAAATTAAATAAATTAAGCTAAGAAAGAAAAACTCAAAGCAGAATATCATATACTAAAATAAATAAATAAACAACATAAGTGAATAAAACAAAGTAATTTTCAAACATAAATGAGTGAAAGTAAGTGAATGAAAATTTAAATTTAGTTTAGTTTTGGCTTAATTTTAAGTCATTATCTTCAATTTTCTCTTATCTCATCTCCTTTTCCTTCTTCTTCTCCTCCTCATCATCTATATTGGATATCCCTAGACCCAATGGTATGCTAAGAAGATATCGAGCATTGTGCTCTTTAGGGTGTATATTACTTGGGATCTCCCTCGTTTCCTTAAGAGGAGACATTACATATTTATATAGGCTTTTGTGCCTAGGATTTAAGTCAATCTTAGTGGCATCAATCGTTCCCTCTTTTTATGAGGTTATTGACCATCTATATTTCAGGAGTTGGTAGAGAATTCTTCTTTCTTGGCTCACACATTAGGGTTTCCTCTAGGCGGGTCTCCGGGTCACCGTTCGGGTAACGCGAATCCTATGTGATGACGTCATGGTTTAGGGAATCTGCAAATATAAAACTACATATCTAGTTATTGTTAGAAGACTTATGGGTTGATTATATATAGAAGCTCAAGTTGTATTTTAAGGATGTTTGGGATAATCCTATAAAACCTCAAAATTGATTTTAGTGAAAATCTCAAGGAGAAAATCTTGGGAACTCGAGTATGCCATGTGAATTAGCCCAGACCAGGATAAATATTTGGTGCAATCTTTATATCCCTTATCTCTTTTACTTTCAATCTTTTATTTTATATTCATTGCATTTCTCTCTTATTTTCATTTTTCATATTTATTCCTCAATTTGTTTGTTTATACTAACATAAACGTTTTCAAAATCAAATTTTTTATAAAACATTTTCAAATTTCTAATATCAATATTCACTCTTTCCCCCCTCGTGGCATTAGAGACTAACTTGTGTTATAAGACTAATCGTGTCAGAATGAAGGAATGACTTTAAACAATTCATTAAATATACCTTCATCCTTTAATTAAGAGAAAATGAAAATCTCATAGATGAGATTGCTTATAATAATTGGAAGATTTTTAAAAATGGTCATTTGGTTCCTACATATCAAGTTAATAGTGTTTTGCAAAATAAAGATAAATATATTTTGACCAAAAAAGAAAATGAAAAATTGTTGCTAAATTGGAAGCAAAAACTATTATCATTATTGCTCTTGACATTAAAAAAAATATGGGACACCCTTCTAGTTATTCATGAAGGAACAACGGAGGTGAAAAGAGATTGAATGAACAAATTGACCTACGAATACAAATATTTTAGAATGAAACCTAAAGAAAATATCTAGGCTACGGAAACAAGTTTTATTAACATTGTGAATCATATAAGAACTCTGGTTAAAGTATTTTAAAATGAGAGATAGGTTATAAATGTTCTTAGATGTTTAAACTACAGTTGGCAACCTAATGTCACTGTAATTTTTGAATATATGGACCCATCTTCTATATATTTAGCAAGAAAGAAAACGATTCATATTTTGTTGAAGATATAACATTGCTAGTCCATAAATTCAAAAGATTCATAAAGCAGACAAACAATAAGAATTTAAACACAATAATAAAGGAAGATAACAAAAATTAGAACCAGAGAAAATTTAGGAAACCTCAAAAAGAAATCAATAAAGTGTACATAGATTATGATAACAATGACATGAAGTCTTCAAATGAAGAAGAAGAAAATATATATTTCTTAGATAATCATGAAGATTATGAGGTAACTTCATACTTTACTTATAAAGGGTGGGAAGACTTATTTACATATCATATTTCGGGGTTAGGTTTGTACTTGGAATTATAGGTTGCCTCATACGTCTTTATGGCTTCTAAAGCCTAATCTTAGATGTTATAAGATAATTTATTTAGAGATTGTGTAATATGTGAAATAGATTCAGATTTTGATAGAGCTTTGGATGGTTTTAGCAACTATACTATTAAGATCACCTTCTCTCTAAAGCTCAACCTATTTTGGCAAGTTCCCATTATAGTAAAAAAAATTCAATGATATGAAAGTAAAGTTTGACATGACTACGAGGCAGAAAATGATTTTATTTTTTATTTTTGCAAGCATTACATGCTTGTGAATTTCTTCTAGCTATTTGTGCTTATGGGTTATGCTAGCATTTCTCACCAGGAGACTAGTGCATTATTCTTAGTTATCGTCTCATGAATAAGTTATTTTCTATTGACAATGTCTGCCTTATTTGTTGTAAGGTGTGTCTGGATACTTTTGTAAGGTGTGAGGAACTTTTTGATTTCAAATATCAACATGACTTTGTTTATGATGTTTTTGTTAATATATTTAGGCAGACATGAGTATCTGTAAAAAAAAAGGCATTTATGAACTTCTTAACTTCTTGCCAACATATAATAAATTGTCGTTTATTAACCTTCAGACAATGGTGTTTAAGTCATTGTCTATAATTTCAACGGGTTTGTATGAGGCAAACATACTTGTATGAATCTAACTGGAGTTTTCTTAACTTTATGATTAAGGATTGAAGATTTTACTATGAGAAAAACAATCATCAAAGTCAAAAATCACTTGACATATTTAAAAAAGTTTCATGTCTATAATGTTCGAATGTCAATTGTCAAACATAAAGTATATAATAAAATTTCAAAATAAGAGATAGTTTTTAGATCTATAAATGTAATTTTACGATAATTAGTTGTCTTCAAATAAGAGGTAATCATCAACTTCCATGTAATAATATTAAGTTTTATTAGTATATTTGTTAAACTTGTAGAGATAAATTAAATTTTACCAAAATAAAAATATTAACATATAAACACCTTCCAATAAAATTGATTTTGGCACGAAACAAACGTCTGTTTGTTGTCTTTTTAGAAGAAATTTTTTTTATAGCGTAGCAAATGACCGATTTATTTTGGTTTTTCTTTAAAAGATAATTTTTATAGTGTTATATATTGTGTAAATAAATTTAAATTTTTTTTTTATAAAATCTTTGTATGAAAATTTAGTTTGAATAATTATTTTCAAAATGTTATTTTAGATATTTTATCATTTTATCAAAGAAAAAAATTGAATATCAAAATTTCAAAAATCACTTAACTTCAAAGCTATTTTAAATAGTTTTTCATAAATATAATTTTTCAGATACAATTTTATAAAAATTGTGATTTTGACTGTATTTTGATCTTCAATAATATATATTTATATTTATAAAAAAAATTAGAAAAATTTAGAATATTTTTAAAAACATTTTTATAAAATCCATTTTTTTTTAAAGTTAAAATTAACAGACACATAATTTTGTGAAAAAGAAATTAGTTTTTCAATTTGGAAAAACAAATATAAAATATTATAATATGTAAAAAACAATTTTATAAAATTGAAACCAAGATGCCCAAAATAAATTCACCGTGAAAGAAAAGCGTAGTTACGTAAATGTGCAACTAAATAGTATTCTAATAAAAAGCTTGGTGAAGAATATTATTGACGATTGATAGTAGATGCAAAATAAAAACCCTGCTGGAAGAATAATATAAGTCCTCTCTATGTCGTTTTTCTATTACAAATTACTTTTCTTCGGAATCTATTTACAATCTCCATCACTTTAACAATACCATGTAAAATCTCATCACATATTCTTTTTCATATTTGTCAAATTTAGTAGGATAATTAGGTGGCACCAGCTAGACCAAAACAAAATTGTAAATCCTAAATTTTAAGAGAATTATTCTTTAAAAAAAAATATATTTTAAAGAACTAAAAACGAAATTGAAATATTTATGAAGACTACAAACATATTTAATCTTAAATTTTATATAAATAAATAAGATTATTTTTTAACCAACATCAGAAATGAAAAAAAAAAAATTCATAAAAAAAATAATAAACATTATCAGAAACTTATCTATATGATTTTAAATATCAAAGTTCGAACTCTTACAATAACATTCAATTTAATAATATTGGTTTCTTCCCGTTGAAATAGAATTCGCATAGAAAATTTTCATTTAGAAACGTGCTAGTTTTTCATGACATTTTTTTAATTCAAAATAATTATGCAGCTTATTATTATTATTATTATTATTTTCATATATCTCTCCTTTAAAATATCACATTTGAAGATTGGGTTCTTAATAATAAGGGTGTATCTTGTCATGTTAGGCATCTAAATACTATTAAATTCATGTATACGTAGATGTATACGATGATGTATTTATAATATTGTTAGAATTTATAATATTACTTGTGAATCAATTTTCTGATAAAAACGTGGTCAACTAATGTATTGATTAAATTTTTTAATTTGTAAACTTTATTTATATGATTTGATTCTTTGATTCTTTTAATTATTATAATCAATATTTATTTTGTACCTAAAATTATAAAATCCTCGATTACTACTAAAGATACCATGACATTGAATTATTTAAAAGTTTGAAACGTTTTAGGCCTCTGAATTTTCTATTTCACAAAACACCACGTTTCATCTAAAATTAAATTATTTAGTTATTAGTTCTCTCCTTTGATAAATGGACCACACAAATTTTAAGTTTGTTTTTTCAAACTTTTCCTATATTTACAACTATTTAAATAGAAAATGTGAATTGAAAACTTGAATGTAAAAGGTAAAATTATTAAGACTTAATCCAAATAATTAAAATTTTGAAAGACTGAATCTGAAGAAAAATATATTCAGCTACCAAATTATTTTATATTAAAAAGTTGTATTTATCCTCGTGCAAAAATAAGAGAAGAAAATAATAGTGACTTAAGTGAAAGATCAAACAAATATTTTTTATTTATTTAAAATTATTGATGTAATACGACAACTAACAAATGGAATCATATAAATGATAAAATATTGAATTTTTAAAATTCACGTGTTTCTTGCTATAAAAAATAATAATATTTATTTAATAAGTATTAATAACATCATTAAAAAGAAAGAGAATATAAACGAGAAAAATAATGATGGACACAAATCATTAAGATACATATTAACACAATGTGAGTGAATGTTAGATATTTGGTTCTCTTAAACCTTTCATTAGTATGAGTAAAAAAATAAGAATGGCCATTAATATACCTAATTGCAACTGAATCACATACATCAAAGTGAATAAGATCATAAGACTTTGATGTTTTATTAAAACTAACATTATACAATTTTTTATGTCTTGCAAAGTGAAAAATATCACGAATAACCTTTTTGTTCGACAATAAGAAATAAAAACTTAGAATGCAAAAGATTCATCTTAATGTGTGATAAGTAACCAAATCTAAAATGTTATGAACCATTATCTAGGTAACAAGCTTTAAGGTATCTATTGCAAAAGCATACACACATAAGTCATATAAGTATGAGACTTCCTTACTTACACACAATTATAAGACTTTCTCGCTAAACAAATTAGTATAAGATTTCCTTGCTCAAACACACAAATCTAAGACTTTCTTACTCAAGAAGACAAGCTCAAGACTTACTTAGGCACACACGCAAGTATGTAACTTCCTTGCTCAAACACATAAGCTCAAGACTTCCTTGTTCACTCACACAAGTATGAGACTTCTAACAATTAACCTACCAGATAAATGATTGTTGTGTGAATACACTTGATATACAATCAAATGTGTATAAATTATACAACACGCTAGGACTCGTTTAAGACTTGAAGTTTTATAATATATACAAGGATAAAAAATCCTAAGTTTAACCTCTTCTAAAACTTTGACATAGTAGCTTCTCTTTAGTTTTCAATCGTTGTTTAACATGTTCCAACGTGTATGCGTTGTTGTACTCTTGTATGTTAAAGTCTTTTAGTTCCTTAAATAATGAGGAAAAAGTCATTGGAAATGCAAAAGTAGAGTCCTTTGAGAAACTTCCAAAGAGACGTTGGGAGATGTTGGGATTTTTCACCAAACTGTATGGTTGGGTGAAACCTAGTTTGAAAAACCTTTGCTACAAAAAGAATTATGAGTTGTATCCCAGAAAACTCTATGAAGAACCTAGAGCTCGGGTCATTACGTGATAAGTATGTTTAAAGTTAAGAAATGTCAATTAGTGCCACCTTAGTTCTTACACTCTGACTAGATTAGGTTCTGATCACCAGAAACATTATTCTCCAATGTCCACTCTTCATAAGCTGACTCCTTCAGACTCTAGCGTTTGAATACTGACCTCTTTTGGAGATGACTTCTTCAGATTCAGTTCTTCAAGTTTCGATACATCAGAATATGATCTTCACGTTTCTCTTTGGATGTTCAAAGTCAGAACCAGTACTTGGATTTACTATGAATTTTAGTATATGGTCCTATTCACTTAAACAAACATTAGTATATCATATTGTTCTCTAAATACTTTGTTATCATCAAAATCTAAAGTCTATGAGACAAATAAATTTTGTTCCAATAATCTATTCCAAACTTGCACATTACCATCAAAGGACAGAAGGTACAATGATAGTGTCATCAATATGCTCGAGCGTCATCTTCCCACCATGAGCATGTCATATAGAGCAAACTCAAAAATAATAGTTGGAGCTGATGAATACCAGAGTAACGGTGATGGAGGAAGGTCCATCTTTAAGATGAACGTAAAACACATTAGATTTGCTCAAAAATTGGATTAGTGAGAGCTACATAAGGAGGCATGACGAAAAATAATAGTTAAATTGCAACAATATTGAATTGATAAGCGTTGATACCATTTTAAGAACTATATACGGAATGATATTTGAATAACTCCATTAGAGAATGTTAACTAAAACCAAGTGAATTGTAAGATTATTTCACGTGAATTGAATAAAATAAGTGTTCATCCTTATATACAAACAAATGAGACCCTACGCAAACTATCGTGATAAACATTACATAAAGTATTACTCAAGTGTGATCAACTCGTTACAATTAAGTACAACTTGCATAGTTAGTGTGCATAGTTTTGTCTTCAGTACAAATTGACTCTTTAATATTTACTTTCAATCAAATTCGGCCACATAATACTTCATCCGTCCCATATTATTTGTTACATTTGATTATTTCACATAGATTAAGAAACAGTAATAAATAAAAGAGAGAGAATAGTAACTTTATCAAATTATTCTAATTATCTATTGGTGTATACAAATTAACATTAATGTTAAGTGAGAAAACAATTGATTAAGAGTATTTATTAGAGGATACAATTGGAAGATTAAATATAAAAGTGTCTTGATAATATAAAGTGAAAGTATTTTGGAACAATTTTTTTTTTTTGAAATGTGACGATTATTTTGGAACGGAAGGAGTATATAAAACTATATTTTAAGATAAAATTTAATTTTATCTAAAATTACACCTATAATCATTATTATAAGAAAATTTCTATTTTCAAAATATCTTTTATATCTAATCTAGATAATATATCGGATGCGTTAATTAATAAACTAAAAAAGAGAATATTTGACTAGAAGAATAATTTGTTTGTAAAATACTGAATATTATTAAATGTGCTCGGATGTTATTTTATAAAAATTGCTCCACTCGAATAAAATTTCAGATTGATTTTTCAAAATTCAAATCGAATCAAACCACATATATATTTTTTATATATTTATTTATTAGTTTAATTTTATTTATTTCAACATAATTAATCATTTTTATTTTATAATATTAATTTTTAATATATGACTTAATTGCAATTTTGATCTCTTTATTTTTATTTTTATTTTAGTTTTGATCCCCTATTTTAAAATCCGAAATTTTTGTTTCTCTATTTTCATTTTTTTTTATAGTTTTGGTCCTCCTATTTTAAAATCCGAAATATTGTTCCCTTTATTTTCATTTTATTTGAATTTTGATCCCTATTTTAAGTTTTGTTTTGGATTTTAATCCTCTTTTCAATTTAAAACAAATTTAATAGGGGACCAAAAATTTTAAAAAATAAAAATAAGGGGACCAAAACTCAATAAAAAAAAATGGATGGATAAAAATTCAGGATTTTAAAATAGGGGGACCAAAATAAAAAAAATGAAAATTGAGAACCAAAATTTCCGAATTTTAAAATAAAAGGACCAAAAATAAAAAATAATAAAAATAGAAAGACCAAAATTACAATTAATAAATTTATCTTGAAATTAAATAAATGTTTACTTGTAAATCTCATCATAAACACTCCTACCATCCATAGATGCATAAAAATGAATATCTATTAAAATATTTCCCCATACTCCTTTACAGCTTTTCTCTTTTTGAGGTATAAATTCTCTACGATTCTAAGTTTCTAACACAAAAACACGTTTCTCACACAAAACGCGAAAACCCTTTTACAGCCAAAAATAAAATAAAAAGCAAACCTCAAAAAGCTCTTCTATTTAAAGTCACTCACACTATTACTTTTCTTTCACTCGATTCATTCATTCACATATTCATCTTCCACTTTCAACAATTCTTCAATTTTCTGAAGAAGAAAATAATGAGTAACGAAGAGTTGGTTATTCAAAACGAGTATCTGTACAAAGAAGAAACTCGACTCACTGTTCTGAAAACGTCTCGCTTCTTCACCGGTGATGGCTTTGTTGTGTACGATTGTAAAGGACAACTCGTTTTCCGATTCGACTCGTATGGACCTAACACTCGTGATAAGGAAGAGCTTGTTCTCATGAATCCTCACGGTCGTTCCCTTCTCACCTTGCGTCGAAAGGTGCGTATCCGTTATCATAACTTTTCTTCTTTTTCTGCAATTCATTTTCATCTGTTTCTGAGTTGACTCGCCGAGTCGGATTTTGTAGGTTGTGTTGAGTCTTTGTATGAGTTAACTTTGCAATTAATTTAATAATCTGAGTATTTTGATTAATTGATCTTAGAAAAAAAATGATAAAATTGGATCAAATTGAAAATCAAACAAGAAATTTATTATAATTGATTGTTGAACAAACCGTTGACAGCTCTGGATTGAAAATCAAGCATACTCTACCCCTAACTACCTTTCAAAGTTTGAAAAATTTGTAAAAAATAAAAAATAAAAAAACATTTTACATTCAACAAATAATTTAATGAATAAAATAATTATATTATTATTATTATTATTATTATTATTATTATTATTATTATTATTATTATTATTATTATTATTATTAGAATATTAGACAGTTATCATACCATGTATTTTGTTTAATTCTATTTGATTATAATGAGATTAAGAAGAAGAAAAAATTACTGATTTTAAAATAAAATGAGAGAAATAAGTTATAGAGAGAAAATGTCTAGAGAAGTTAAAATAAAAATGGGAGTAATAACTTATATAATTGTAGCAACCCTTAAGAATTTTGTAAGGATACAATTAGGATAAAAATAAACTATACCAAAAACATGTTTTCTCTTTATATATTGTTTTAAATACTCATAATATAAATATAATAGTTTAAGAGCTATGCACAATAGCCTTAAAATTTATTGAGAAAATCTAAAATTCTACATTTATATAAAGATATAGTTTAAAAAACTTTATGAGTATCATTTTGTTAAAATGCAACTTTATTTAAGACCAATACATCATTTATATTTATTTATAATCTTAAAATTTTAAAAGTTGTTAATACTTAAAAAAATTATCATAGGTATCTTATTTTTAATCCAAATAACTATTCATGTTGTTGTTGAGTAAATTTATAAAGTTAATATGTATTGTTATTTGTTAATCAGAAACCTAGCCTTCATCAACGATGGGAAGGGTTCAAAGGAGAGAGAAAAGACGGTGATAAGCCTATTTTCAACGTAAAAAGATCGTCAATAATCGGACGGTCACGAACGACTATAACAGTGGAAGTACACGATAATCCAGGTATGGAGTACCTCATTGAAGGATGCTTCCCACAACGATGTTGTAAGATTTTCAATGCCACAAAAAAATTAATGGCTGAGATTCGTCGTAAAGTGGACCCCACCACTAATGTTATGCTTGGAAAAGAAGTGTTCATGCTTTGCGTTCAACCTGATTTTGATGTGTCCTTTGCCATGGGATTGGTTTTGGTGTTGGATCAAATCAATGGTGAGAATTTCTTTGATAATGGGATCATCGAGACCTCGGTGCACCCTGCTACAGAGGATTGAAGTTTTTTTTTTCTGTTTTATTTTGAGATTTCTATATTAAACAAATGATTACTCACTAAAAAGTTTCATGAACTTCTCAATGCATTTTAATTTTTTTTTATAATATTTATCCTTCCTTTATTGTATGACATTAATAAAATGGTTAACTGTATATATTTATATCTTTCAAAATTCAATACATGTTAACCAAATATTTGAATTCGAATGATAAATAAACTCCTGTTAAGAAATTAAACCATATATCTATCTGACTGAAAAGATTGCGTATGAAAAAATAGTGACTCAAATTACACAAATGTAATGAGATGTATTGAAAAAATGATAAAAATATGAGATGCATAGTAAGGGTTAAATAGTTATACATAGATTTCTTAAGTAGGAAATATCAATTAAATAATTTGAATTCTTTTTCTTTAAACTTGTTTGAATTAGTCATCCTTACTCAAAGTAAGGTTGACTTATATCATAACATATTTTAATTAAAAAGTCATATAAAAGTATAATATTCTCTAATAAGTTATCATATATCCCTTTTAGAAAAATATAAAAATGATTAGAATCCGTCTATTTTTTATATCCTATATATTTTTACTTGATCTATGTTTAGTAAAAGTTCTCCTTTAGAAAAACTAAACCTATTATCTCTTACATTTAATTACTCTTTTTACGAAGATCTCGAAACTCATTTCTAAGGTTTAGAAAATTTCAGTTAGTTGATTTGAAATACTTTGATTTTAGATTTAATCAATTCAGTAAAAATATTAATTCAAATAATTTATTTATTGATTCTAATCATTCATTTATTTTTAAACAGATACAGGAATGCCGATTCGAATAACAAAGAAGTTTATTTGAATTAACAATCACAAATTGGAATACAAGAGCAAGAAACTCAATCATTTCATAGGTTGATTCGAAACATATGCACAAAAACCATTAAAAAAAGTGGAGATGATGTATTTGACTATTTTTATCTTTCCAGATTAAAATACTTAGTATATAAATATCAAAATACGATCCTAGATCTCAGTATTGAGAAAAATAAGATCTAAATACTAAACCATAGTCTTTTTTCATCTTTTCTTTCAAATCCATAACTCTTCATAGATGACCTTATTATTTAAGTTTGTTCTCATTCATTCATTGTAACTTTAACTCAGTTTAATGCTTCTTATATAGTAATGCATTAACTCAACAAAGGAGCTAAAGAGACTAAAGTGTCATATGTACTAGTGTGTTTGTTCCAAGTCTTATGCCACTTGTCACTATCACATTTCCCCTCATCGGTGACACTTCGTCGGCTCAAGAACTGGGACTGAGGGTGTAGAGGCACTAATGGGGTTCTAGGCGGAACTTGAGCACTTGATGCGACGCATCGGAGCAATCGGGCTAACCGTGGTTATGGTCATTGCTTGAGTTTGTTACTTGACAATTTAGAAATTACAATGCTTTGTGAAATGTTGCAATAGTTGGTAAAAGGAGAAAAGTTACAACACTTAGCGTGAAGTGTTGCCTTATCTGTTGAATTCATGAAGGGTCATAAACTTGGAAAACAACACTACTTAGCCCATAAATAGACCATTCCAAATTCAAAATAACACATAAGGTTAACCTATCCTTAAATTCCATATTTCTATCTTTCATTCATTCGAGTTTTCATTCGTCTTACGCAAACTTGATTATAGGCTGAATTATCATAGTGTTTCTGCGCATTGACTCTTAGACATTTTGAGAGTGCTTGAAATACTATTATGAAATGGATTACATTCACGATTTAAACATGGATCCATTCAACTCACAAACTTTATCTAACACTCTAATAATATCTCAAATAATGGCTACTAAGACTTCAGTTTCAAGCATCAAAGTGATGAACCAAGACCATGTCAAGTTTGATAATTTCAATGGAATAAATTTCACTTGCTGGAAAGACAATATGATCTTCCTTATGACTTCCTTGAAGATTCATTATGTCTTGGATTCAAAAGTCTTTAAATAATATGAAATCTTTAAGACATTTAAAGAACTAAACATGACCACCTTTCTCTACAACCCCTCAAGAAAGTTGCATCCATTACTAGATAAAATATTTTTCTCAACCATTTACTTCTCTGATGGAATAGTTTATTTTGAAGTAAAAATGCATATGATGTCTCTATCATTGGAAGAGTTGTCACACATAAGAGAATTAGTGTTAGTAATACTGAAATTTGAGATCATCGATGGAAATGTGATTGAAAATCCCTCAAATGGAAAGAAGAGAAAAATGGATGATCAACTAGCACCTATAGATTTAGAAGAATTTGTTTATATTATCCCTAAAACGCCTAACGATTTACTCAACGTTATAATTAAAAATATTGATATGACAAACGAAAAAATTGAATTTATAACTCGTCATTTTATCAAAGACCCGACACAACTGACTCGCGATTTGATATTGGATGATGACTTTGATGGAAATAGTGTCACTATTGTGTCTCAGGGTGTTTATTTTTATGTTTTCTTCTTTAACAATACTCTTAAATTATAAAATTTCCTACTTTGAATTCCAATATACTTTGAATTAATAAAGTATGATATTTCAATGGCGAAAATTCTATAAATGATGGAGAGTTGTAACACTGCAGTTTTTTGTTTATTTTATTAATTGAGTTTAAAATTATTTATATTATTTTCGTGAGTAATATATTTATTTTATTGGTATTATTGAGGTTGGATTGAATTTTATTAGAATTATCGTTATTTTTTAATTATTTAAATAATAGAAATAATGAGAAATTGAGCTTTGAAGAGGAAATTAGAAATTTAATTAAAATTAAGAAAAATGGTGGAATTAGTGAGAATTGAGGGGATTTAGTGAATTAATAAAATTAGTATGGTTTTATTTAAATAGAAAAGAGAAATATAATTTGTGTTGTTGTTGTTCTGAGTAGATTCAGAGAAAGTCCTAGTAAAGCAAGAGGTAGGAAAATAGAGCTTCCATTGTCAAAAATTTCAACCTTTGTTGCAAATTCGAGGTAGTAGAAACTTTTCATAATGTGGATGTTAAAACATGTAGCATAGAGAGGAATCCTTCTCCCTTTCTTTTTTTTTTCTTCCCCTTTTTCCTCTTCCTCCATTGTTGAGGGGTTGAATTGTGTGTTTATGCAAAACCTCCACAATGAGATTGATGTGTTTATGATTTGGTTGTATTAATTATGCTAGTTTCTGTTGTTGATATCAATTTCGTATGATTATATGCCATGATGAAATTGAATATGTTGTTTCATATGCTTATGTTGTGCGGAAGAAAAAGCATGATGGATTGTTGTGATTTGTGTTAATTAGGTTTTTTGATATGTTAATTACTGTATGATCCGATTATTATGAGTTGTATATGTTTTTGGACTTTTGGAACTCAAATAATGGAATATTGGGCCTGTTGCAATGGGGAAGAATAAGAGAAATCGCAAAAAATTGCTGGTAGATATATAAGGGGATTGACTGTCTTATTTCATACATAACTTGAATTTAATAAGTCCGTTTGGGGTGTGGTAGTTTGTGTTAGAAAGCTAATACAAATATTTCTTTTGAAGTGGGAAAATTGGGTCTGAGAGCGCTACAACAACCGCAATTATCTAGTTTTTATACCATAAGCGTAGTCAAATTTCAGTCATGCATTAGTTGTATTATTTCGCGTATAACTTGATTTTCGTTACTACTTTAAGAGTAAAATTTATATCATAAGAAAGTAGACCAAATTTCCTACATATTAGACTTAATAAGTATCTTATTTCATTAGGTTCAGTAGGAGAAATACTAGTTACAAGTCTCAAAAAACGTTTTGTCTAGTGTCTGCACAAGTACCTATTGTTTGATTAAATTGTACCAATTAAGATCTTAAGTCTTAAAATAAAAATCATAGTCTTAAAATAGACACTTCAATCTTTCCAAAACATATTCATTTTCTTGATTTCAACTTTGTTTGATATTTTAAATAATTATTCAAATCTTATGTATGACTAGCATGAAACATGATTTTGGGGTTGTTTTGATAAGAAGCTATGTGAATTAAGTTTTTAATGTTTTAGGACATTGACTTAATGTTTTGATGATATATTTGTGTTAAAAATCTTGTATAAGTTTAGAATTGAGTTTGGAGTATTTGACATTCTTATAGTTGATTTTGATGTATATGATATTTTTTAGAGTTTAGTCTGAAATATTTAGAGTTGAGTTTGAAGTATTTGACATTCTTAGAGTTGAGTTTGAGGTATTTGATAATTTTAGAGTTGAGGGTGAAAAGTTTAGATGAGTTTGGATTATTTGACATTCTTTGAGTATAGTTTGAGGTATTTGATATTTTTTAGAGCCGAGTGGAATAAAAGGGGTTGAGTTCTGAGTCACTTGATATGTTTAGAGTCATTAGTAAGTTATTAAGTTTCGTTCATGTGTTTGGAGTGTTATGTGTGTCAAAAGGGTTGCGTTTTTGAGTTATCTTACATGTTCAAAGTCGAGTTGGTGAGTGGTTGAGTTCAGGTTAGATTAAACATTGCGACTCATAATCGTTGAATAAAAAGTGGAAGAGTTAGTTGTGAACTATATTGAGTCATGAGTTGATCTTGTTGAATGCTTAGGGTTGTGTAATACTATTTTTACCCTTCTAGTCATTATTGTTGAGTAATTATTAAATTATAGATATTTTTGTGTTATAATTATAAATTGATGATGAATTATGTTGAGATACATAGTTTAGAGTGGAGCTACTGTGGTGACCTTATATTGGAGATATTTATGTTAAGGTGTGTAGTTCACAGAGAAACTATTGTAGTGGTCATATATTGGCGATGATATTTTGCATTGGTAATGTTTGTTACATTTCATGCATCAAGTATATCGAAGATAAATGTACGAACTTCGGTCTATAGACGAGTTTCTCTTTCAGAACTGAAGACCAGTAACGAATTTCTTAATTTTTAGTTTTAGTTCTTCAAAATATTTTCTTCAAAGAATAGTTCTTCAATAATTTTATATCAACACTTTTGGTTCCTTTTGCAAATTAGCGACCGCTTTTACAAGTTAGTGACATAATTAACGACGATTTATAACTTATCGATTGAATTAGCGACAATCGACGATTTTAGTATTAAGGACAAAAAATATGGATGGAAAATTTTAAGATCATTCTTTAAAAAAAATATTTTGAAGGACTAAGAACGAAATTGAGATATTTATAAATCAATTTTCTAATAAAAACGTGGTCAACTATTGTATTGTTTCAATTTTTTAATTGGTAAACTTTATTTATTTGATTTGATTCTTTGATTCTTTTAATCATTATAATCTATATTTATTTTGTACCTAAAATTATAAAATCATCGATCAATACTAAAGATACCATGACATTTAATTATTTAAAAGTTTGAAACGTTTTAGGCCTCTGAATTTTCTATTTCACAAAACACCACATTTCATCTAAAATTAAATTATTCAGTTATTAGTTCTCTCTTTTGATAAATCGACCTCAAAAATTTTAAGTTTGTTTTTTTAAACTTTTCCTAAATTTACAATTATTTAAATAGAAAATGTGAATTGAAAACTTGAAAGTAAAAGGTAAAATTATTAAGACTTAATTGAAATAATTAAAATTTACACTGAATCTGAAAAAAAAAATATATTTACCTACCAAATTATTTTATATTAAAAAGTTGTACTTATCCTCGTGCAGAAATAAGAGAAGAAAATAACAGTGACTTAAGTGAAAGATCAAACAAATATTTTTTTATTTATTTAAAATTATTGATGTAATACGACAACTAATGGAACCATATAACATATTGAATAAAGTCTCTTTCATACAGGCTCACAACATCACAGTAATAAAATAACATTTATAAAATATAAAATATATGATTTCTACTAATTTTTGGTTAACAAAATAATATTTTCATTTTAGATTGTGCTAAGCGTACTCGTCACTACTTAAAGAAGGTGAATATATTTCAAACCGCACTAAGCACGTTCTGCGATTTCTGAAATCCGAACCCTGCGATGACAATCACTATCTGCCTACGATTTTCTACACAAAACTCAATTTTTAACAACAATTTCACACAATTATTGCACCAACAGTCTACATATAACAATCGCAATCCAACAAAACAACCTAAACACAACAAAACATCAATTCCACTCATATTTTCATGAATCTTCCCAAAACCCTCATACAAATCCCAAACAACAATTCCAATGATTTCAACCTAATGATTTCTATCTCAATACCTACATCATCTGACCCTTGGGAGATGAATGAAATCTCACCCTTACCTTAGATAGATATTTTCTTAGAAACTCTCTAAGCCTAACTTTGCTCCTCTTTCCGTACCTCGTTCTCCCAAAACCACTATCATTCATAAATGAATCTCCTTTTACCAATTTTTTCTCTTTTTCTATATCCGTTATTCCCTTCTCATCCTTACTAAACCTCACAAATAGTCTCTTTTGTCCTCTTATCCTTCTATTCATATTTCTCTTATTTAATAAAATATTAAAAAACAATTATTTAAATCTAAATAATCTCAATTAAATTATTTAAATTAAAAAATAGTTAACTTTACTATTTACTAATACGATTTAATTAGTACTATTCTCCACCGCACCAAATACACATAACCATCTAAATTCACACATCAAAGCACACAAAAAATTATTTGAAATTAATTTGCAAATAATAATTAAATGAAAACGGATCGTTACACCTATCCTCCATGTTAAAAACTAAGCATGTTGAATTAAATATTCACTTTGTCTGAGAAAGAGTTATAACAAATAAACTCAAGATTCAACATGTGTCTGCATCTACTCAACTTGCTGATATTATGACCAAGCCTCTATCAAGTGCAACTTTTTAAGATCTAGGAACTAGGGGTGGCAATTGAATCCATTAACACAAAATTCATTCAATCCATCTATTAAAAAATCCATCCACATATAAAAAACTAGTTAATGGATTGGATTAAATCCATTCATTTATATTAATGGATTGATCCAATCCATCCAATATATTTTAATGATCCAATGAATTACTTTTATATCCATGAGATATATTTTTTAAAAAATGTATTTTTCTTTTAAATGATTTTATTTTTGAAAAAAAACTGATATTTAGAAATTTTAGAAAAAAAACCAAATTTTTTACAAAAATAAAAATTTCGATTTTTTTGAAAATACAAAAATTCGGTTTTTTTTTCCAAAAAAAAACGAATTTTTTCGAAAATACAAAAAATCAAAATTTCCAAAAATAAAAAAAAAACTATTTTTTTCTGAAAATAAAAAAATCGATTTTTTAGAAAATACAAAAAAAAGTCTATTTTTTCCAAAAAAACGAATTTTTTTATGTAAATACAAAAAATCAAAATTTTTGAAAATACAAAAAAAAACCGATTTTTTCCAAAAATAAAATTATCGATTTTTTGGAAAATACAAAAAAGTCGATTTTTTCCAAAAAAAAACTTTTTTTTTTCTTTCGAAAATACAAAAACATATTATACTAATAATACTAAATTATTATTATTAAATATGTTTTTGGTCCCTATAAATATCTCAATTTTCTTTTTTAGTCCTTATTAAAAAAATTTAGTCCCTACTAATTTTGTATGCATACAATTTTAGTCTCTGTTGTTTTCTAAAGTTTTGAAAACTATTTAATTACCCTTAAATTTTTAAATTTTTGAATAATATTTTTCATCCATGTTTAGAATACAATAAAATATTTATGTACTAAATTTTAGAATTATTTAAAATGCGAATAATTAAATATGAATTTTTTAAATTTCAAGATATAATGATAAAAGTAATGAAAACCTTGACTTAGAAATCAAATTTTGAATTTTTCTTTTTCTTTCGAGAAACTTTTTATAACATTCTAAAGATGTCTGCAAAATAATAATTTAAAAATACACATTGGTTTAATATGAGGGACTAAAATTACGTGCATAATAATTTTATAGGGATTAAAATATATTATTTTTTTAATAGGGACTAAAAATAAAAATTGAGATATTTATAAGGACTAAAAACATATTTAACCCTTATTATTATTATTATTATTATTATTATTATTATTATTATTAAATGTTAATGTGAGGTTACACATTTATCTATATGACTGAAGCTACATGAGTAAAACTCCGGTATTCTAAGTTCTAAGTCATTCTGTACATATAAACAAAAAAACGAAATAGTCATACTGTACATATAAACAAAATAAAAAAACGAAATTCCATATATATTCATATATTAAACATATAATAATCATACTGGACATATAAATAAAAAAAACAATTTTTTTTTCAAAAAATAAAAATATTTATTTTTTGAAAAATACAAAAGTCTTCCGGAAAAAAATCAGTTTTTTTTTAAAATACAAAAAAATCTTGAACATACAAAAAATTAAAATTTTCAAAAATACAAAAAAAAATCGTTTTGTTTGAAAAATAAAAGTATCGGTTTTTTGGAAAATACAAAAAAGTTGATTTTTTTCGAAAATATAATAAAAAGACAATTTTTTTAAAATAAAATAAAAAACAATTTTTTTTTTTCAAAAATTAAAAATAATTTTGTGGATGGATGGATTTCCATCCATTAAACATATGTTAATGGATGGATTTGATGGATTTTTTTTCTTAATGGATGTATTAGATTGGATAATTTAAAGAAAACTTTGATGGATTGTTAATGGACTAATGAATTGTTTTGATCCATCCATTAACAATCCAATCCATATTCATCAAATCCATCCATTTTATCACCCCTGTAGGAACAAACTCAAAGTGGTGATGTGTTAGAGTAAAAAAAGCCAAAATGCTTATCCGTTGTACTTAGTCTAGTTTGTTTTTTTGTTACAGATAAGTTAGAATAGATTGAATTAGTTAGAGTTTGTTAGTCTAACTTATTTATCCCTTGTAATATATAGAGCACTCTTCCAATTGTAAGATGAATTCAATTCATTCAGTAATAAAACAATATACACAAAGTGTATTTCCTTGATCATGAATGCAGAGCATTCATCTAATCTGATAAACTCTTACCATTTTAAAAAATTATTTAATTTAGTAAAATAAAATATTTGATAGTAATTAGAACACATATAAAAAAAATTATTCAAAAATTTAAAATTTTAGTGATAATCAAAATATGTTATTTTTTATAGGAATTAAAAATTTTAGTGAAAATTAAAATTATTCTTAGCATGTTTAAAATTTTTGTAGAGACCAAAATATGTCATCTTTTATAGAGATTAAAAATAATATATATATATATATATATATATATATATATATATATATATATATATATATATATATATATATATATATATATATATATATATATATATATATATATATATATAGGGTTTGCTAACGCAAATCCACTTATTTTTATGAAAGTCTATTTTAGCAACATGCACCTTAGGGTGCATTTAATCAGTTTTTAGATAAAGTTTGCTAAAACACACCTTCGTATATATATATTTTATTATGATGGTAACTAGCTATAGCTATTGATCGTACCTGGAGATCAGGATCCGATGTGGCTGGCGTCGAACGTTGTTGAAGGACGGTCGATAAGGAGAGGAGGGGTGTACCTGCAAGGCACTCCGATGCTAAAGTAAGAAACTGAGCAAAGAGCGTGCAAGTACGAGAATTAAGGTGAGAGAATTGAATACCTGGCCCTCTCCTATGAGAGGGTTTATATATTGGTCCAAGAGGGTGTTCATTGGCCCAGAACATTGGGCGTGGATCGCGGATCCCACAATAATCGACGGTGATTATGAATTAGCCGTTGGGGGCGAGAAAGATTCTGCTCGACAGATTTGTTGCCCGACAAGGGAGTTACCCGACCGTGGGTAGGTCGATCAGTTGGTTTCATATTCCGAGCACGGTCGGGTTTTTCGGGCCGTTGGGCCGCGAGACAGGTATGGCCCAATCCCGATGTTTGGGCCAGTCCGGAAAAGGAGCCCCCTAAGTCGTTGCTTTCGGTCGAGGAAGTGATGACCTAAAATTAGCTCGATGCTTCGAAAATACTGGCGAACGTCGGGGATTAACTTTCCGGGCACCCAGATTGTAGGTCGGCGTAGGGGAAGTAGAAACGAAAAGGTGACGTGTTTCAGGATTCGTGTCGATTTAATGTTCTGACGGCTATCATAGGGCCTAGCGCGTAGGTCATTATTGCCTAGGGATAGGGGTCACGCTCAACCGCGAGCGGATCCTTTGCTAGTAGCGGGGGATCCCGATCATTGGAGGGTGACCTGCTCGGGCGACGATGACTGTATCTTCTCAGAGTTTGGTGGAAGAAAGTTTGCTATGTACGAATACGCCATCACGACTTTGGGAATTAGGATGCCCCCTTTAGCGATCTGGTATGCTCGGTACTTGGTTATTTGGGAGTAGCCCCGTCGCAGTTGCACCCTAACTCTTACGCTTTCATGAGGGCGTTTGAGATGACGTGCGAGCATCTGGGAGTGGGGGCTACCCTTCCTATATTTTTCCGGCTATTCTCTTTACAATGCCAGGTGGGGCGTGGTACCGATCGAAAAGGGTTCATCTCTTTTAAGCAGCGGACAAAAATTTTCAAAGCACACTCGGAGTCGATTAAGTCATTCAAAGGTGACTACATTTTGATCGAGCCTTTGAACAAAGGAGCTACTAGGACGATCAGCTTTATGGGCAACGACACTGATGAGAATGACGTGTCTCGGTTTGACACTGAAGGTCGACCGATTCGTAGGAGGATCTGGAGGTTCCCTTTCTCTTGGGAGCACAGTCATTACGGGCGGCCGGTGTATGACTTTGTGCAGGTAGGGGATAACCTGGGCGAGGATGATGCGACCAGTTTTGAAGAATTCCGCAAGCTGGTATCATCTTTTACCCCGATCCCTTTGGTTGATGGGGATGGGAAAGTGATGTTGGCTTCTGATGGAGGGGAGGCTGTGGAATGTTCGCTGATCGACGTCACAGCTCTCTTGGCCTGTAAGAACGGGCAAGAAGTGTCTGACTTTTTTGGTATTTCTCGTTTTTTATTTTGTTGTTTGTATGTCGTGCTTCTGTGCTCGTGAGTGGCCTGACCTTTATCTCTTTTGTTTCGCAGGTTCGATGAAGTCGCTGGACAAGATCCAGGAGAGGTTGTTGCAGGGCAACAAACGGAAAGCCAGGACTATTCAGACCAAATTGGTCGGAAATGATACGAGTGGCTCTGGTTCAGGCCCCATCGCTTGAGGATCACCGGGCGTGTCTTCGGGTTCCACATTAAAAATACATAAGGTTGGAGCGGTCATTACTGATCTGACGACGAACGCCCCCGCAAATCCAAAGCATCCCTTACCTCCATGCTTCGTGCAACGGAATTTCTTTGAATGCACAACTATGGAGGTCGACCGGGCAGACTCATTGTACCTCGAGCAGATGGATCGTCCTTCCCGAAGGCTGTCATTGGCGCATGATGCCAATGCGGTGATGCGGATGTTGTCGATGGCATCCATGTTTGCTGAAGGGAGTTCCGGACAGGAGCTCGAAATTAAGCGACTGAAGACTTTCTTGGTCGCCTCTGAAGAGAAAGCAAAGAAAGCTATCGAGGATGCCGAGGCCGCGACTGCGGAGCTGGTGGTGCGGGCAGACGTTATCGCCAAGCTGGAGGGGGACAAAAAGAAGGCAGTCGATCAAAATAGGAAGCTGGGAGAGACCTTTTTCCCTAAGGATGACGAAGATGAGGACACCAAGGGGTTGATGAGTCGGGCGCATTAATCTAGCGCGACTGGATCAGGATCTCGAGGATCTGAGGGACTCGACTAAGTTGAGTTTCCAGAATGCTGCGGACCAGATAAAGGCCCTCCATGATATTTTTGACCGAAACTCGTGTATAATATACTATGATTTTTTACCAAAACTTAAATTTCGAAAAGTTTCATAGAATCTAATTTTCGAATGACTTTTTGCATGGACTTCCATAATAACCTTCCCTCGTAAAATATATAAATGATATTAGATGTTTCGTATCATTTCAAATAGTTCCCGATTTAATTTGATTTTTGATCGAAACTAGTATAAACTAGTGTATAATATATTAAGATTTATAGACCAAAACTTGCATTTCGAAAAGTTTCATAGAATCTAGTTTTCAGATGATTTTTTTGCATGGACTTCCATCATAACCTTCCCTCTTATCATATATAAATGATCTAAAAAGTATCGAACCATTTCAAATAATCCCCAATTAAATTTGATGTTTTGGACCAAAACTAGTGTATAATATACTATGATTTTTGACCAAAAATTGCATTTCAAAATATTTCAAAGAATATAATTTTCATATGATTTTTTGTCTGGACTTCCATCATGACCTTCCCTCGTAAATTATATAAATTATATTAGAAGTTTCGTATCATTTTGAACAGTCCCCGATTTAATTTGATTATTGACCAAACTACTATAAACTAGTGTATAATATATTATGATTTTTTGACTGAAACTTGCATTTCGAAAAGTTTCATAGATTCTAGTTTTCAGATGATTTTTTTTGCATGGAATTCCATCATAACCTTCCCTCTTAACATTTATAAATGATCAGAAAAGTCTCGTATCATTTCAAATAATCCCCAATTAAATTTGATTTTTTTGACCGAAACTCGTGTATAATATACAATGATTTTTGACCAAAACTTAAAATTCGAAAAGTTTCATAGAATCTAATTTTCGAATGACTTTTTGCATGGAATTCCATCTTAACCTTCCCTTGTAAAATACATAAATGATATTAGATGTTTCATATCATTTCAAATAGTCCCCGATTTAATTTTATTTTTGATCGAAACTAGTATAAACTAGTGTATAATATATTAAGATTTATTGACCGAAACTTACATTTCGAAAAGTTTCATAGAATCTAGTTTTCAGATGATTTTTTTGCATGGACTTCCATCATAACCTTCCCTCTTATCATATATAAATAATCTGAAAAGTATCGAACCATTTCAAATAATCCCCAATTAAATTTGATGTTTTGGACCAAAACTAGTGTATAATATACTATGATTTTTGACCAAAAATTGCATTTCGAAAAGTTTCATAGAATATAATTTTCATATGATTTTTTGCCTGGACTTCCATCATGACCTTCCCTCGTAAATTATACAAATGATATTAGAAGTTTCGTATCATTTTGAGCAGTCCCCAATTTAATTTGATTATTGACCGAAACTAGTATAAACTAGTGTATAATATATTATGATTTTTTGACTGAAACTTGCATTTCAAAAAATTTCATAGAATCTAGTTTTCAGATGATTTTTTTGCATGGACTTCCCTCATAACCTTCCCTATTAACATATATATATGATCAGAAAAGTCTTGTATCATTTCATAACCTTCCCTCGTAAAATACATAAATGATATTAGATGTTTCGTATCATTTCAAATAGACCCCGATTTAATTTGATTTTTGACTGAAACTAGTATAAACTAGTGTATAATATATTAAGATTTATTGACTGAAACTTACATTTCGAAAAGTTTCATAGAATCTAGTTTTCAGATGATTTTTTTGCATGGAATTCCATCATAACCTTCCCTCTTAACATATATAAATGATCTGAAAAGTATCGTACCATTTCAAATAATCCCCAATGAAATTTGATTTTTTGGACCAAAACTAGTGTATAGTATACTATGATTTTTGACCGAAAATTGCATTTCAAAAAGTTTCATAGAATATAATTTTCATATGATTTTTTGCCTAGACTTCCATCATGACCTTCCCTCGTAAATTATACAAATGATATTAAAAGTTTCGTATCATTTTGAGCAGTCCGCAATTTAATTTGATTATTGACCGAAACTAGTATAAACTAGTGTATAATATATTATGATTTTTTGACTGAAACTTGCATTTCGAAAAGTTTCATAGAATCTAGTTTTCAGATGATTTTTTTGCATGGACTTCCCTCATAACCTTCCCTATTAACATATATATATGATCAGAAAAGTCTTGTATCATTTCATAACCTTCCCTCGTAAAATACATAAATGATATTAGATGTTTCGTATCATTTCAAATAGTCCCCGATTTATTTTGATTTTTGACCGAAACTAGTATAAACTAGTGTATAATATATTAAGATTTATTGACCGAAACATACATTTCGAAAAGTTTCATAGAATCTAGTTTTCAGATGATTTTTTTGCATGGACTTCCATCATAACCTTCCCTCTTAACATATATAAATGATCTGAAAAGTATCGTACCATTTCAAATAATCCCCAATGAAATTTGATTTTATGGACCAAAACTAGTGTATAATATACTATGATTTTTGACCGAAAATTGCATTTCAAAAAGTTTCATAGAATATAATTTTCATATGATTTATTGCTTGGACTTCCATCATGACCTTCCCTCGTAAATTATACAAATGATATTAGAAGTTTCGTATCATTTTGAGCAGTCCCCAGTATAATTTGATTATTGACCGAAACTAGTATAAACTAGTGTATAATATATTATGATTTTTTGACTGAAACTTGCATTTCGAAAAGTTTCATAGAATCTAGTTTTCAGATGATTTTTTTGCATGGACTTCCCTCATAACCTTCCCTATTAACATATATATATGATCAGAAAAGTCTTGTATCATCGTGTATAATATACTATGATTTTTGACCACAACTTAAATTTCGAAAAGTTTCATAGAATCTAATTTTCGGATGATTTTTTGCATGGAATTCCATCATAACCTTCCCTTGTAAAATATATAAATGATATTAGATGTTTCGTATCATTTCGAATAGTCCCCGATTTAATTTGATTTTTGACCGAAACTAGTATAAACTAGTGTATAATATATTAAGATTTATTGACCGAAACTTGCATTTCAAAAAGTTTCATAGAATCTAGTTTTTCAGATGATTTTTTTGCATGGACTTCCATCATAACCTTCCCTCTTATCATATATAAATGATCTGAAAAGTATTGAACCATTTCAAATAATCCCCAATTAAATTTGATGTTTTGGACCAAAACTAGTGTATAATATACTATGATTTTTGACCAAAAATTGCATTTCGAAAAGTTTCATAGAATATAATTTTCATATGATTTTTTGTCTGGACTTCCATCATGACCTTCCCTCGTAAATTATATAAATGATATTAGAAGTTTCGTATCATTTCGAACAGTCCCTGATTAAATTTGATTATTGACCGAAACTAGTATAAACTAGTGTATAATATATAATGATTTTTTGATTGAAACTTGCATTTCGAAAAGTTTCATAGATTCTAGTTTTCAGATGATTTTTTTTGCATGGAATTCCATCATAACCTTCCCTCTTAACATCTATAAATGATCAGAAAAGTCTCGTATCATTTCAAATAATCCCCAATTAAATTTGATTTTTTTGACCGAAACTCGTGTATAATATACAATGATTTTTGACCAAAACTTAAAATTCGAAAAGTTTCATAGAATCTAATTTTCGAATGACTTTTTGCATGGAATTCCATCATAACCTTCCCTTGTAAAATACATAAATGATATTAGATGTTTCATATCATTTCAAATAGTCCCCGATTTAATTTTATTTTTGATCGAAACTAGTATAAACTAGTGTATAATATATTAAGATTTATTGACCGAAACTTACATTTCGAAAAGTTTCATAGAATCTAGTTTTCAGATGATTTTTTTGCATGGACTTCCATCATAACCTTCCCTCTTATCATATATAAATGATCTGAAAAGTATCGAACCATTTCAAATAATCCCCAATTAAATTTGATGTTTTGGACCAAAACTAGTGTATAATATACTATGATTTTTGACCAAAAATTGCATTTCGAAAAGTTTCATAGAATATAATTTTCATATGATTTTTTGTCTGGACTTCCATCATGACCTTCCCTCGTAAATTATATAAATGATATTAGAAGTTTCGTATCATTTCGAACAGTCCCCGATTAAATTTGATTATTGACAGAAACTAGTATAAACTAGTGTATAATATATAATGATTTTTTGACTGAAACTTGCAAATCGAAAAGTTTCATAGATTCTAGTTTTTAGATGATTTTTTTGCATGGAATTACATCATAACCTTCCCTCTTAACATCTATAAATGATCAGAAAAGTCTCGTATCATTTCAAATAATCCCCAATTAAATTTGATTTTTTTGACCGAAACTCGTGTATAATATACTATGATTTTTTACCACAACTTAAATTTCGAAAAGTTTCATAGAATCTAATTTTCGGATGACTTTTTGCATGGACTTCCATCATAACCTTCCCTCGTAAAATACATAAATGATATTAGATGTTTCGTATCATTTCAAATAGTCCCCGATTTAATTTGATTTTTAACCAAAACTAGTATAAACTCGTGTATAATATATTAAGATTTATTGACCGAAACTTGCATTTCGAAAAGTTTCATAGAATCTAGTTTTCAGATGATTTTTTTGCATGAACTTCCATCATAACCTTCCCTCTTATCATATATAAATGATCTAAAAAGTATCGAACCATTTCAAATAATCCCCAATTAAATTTGATGTTTTGGACCAAAACTAGTGTATAATATACTATGATTTTTGACCAAAAATTGAATTTCAAAATGTTTCATAGAATATAATTTTCATATGATTTTTTGTCTGGACTTTCATCATGACCTACCCTCGTAAATTATATAAATGATATTAGAAGTTTCTTATCATTTTGAACAGTCCCCGATTTAATTTGATTATTGACCAAACTACTATAAACTAGTGTATAATATATTATGATTTTTTGACTGAATCTTGCATTTCGAAAAGTTTCATATATTCTAGTTTTCAGATGATTTTTTTTGCATGGAATTCCATCATAACCTTCCCTCTTAACATCTATAATTGATCAGAAAAGTCTCGTATCATTTCAAATAATCCCCAATTGAATATGATATTTTTGACCGAAACTCGTGTATAATATACTATGATTTTTGACCAAAACTTAAAATTCGAAAAGTTTCATAGAATCTAATTTTCGAATGACTTTTTGCATGGACTTCCATCATAACCTTCCCTCGTAAAATACATAAATGATATTAGATGTTTCGTATCGTTTCAAATAATCCCCAATTTAATTTAATTTTTGACCGAAACTAGTATAAACTAGTGTATAATATATTAAGATTTATTGACCGAAACTTACATTTCGAAAAGTTTCATAGAATCTAGTTTTCAGATGATTTTTTTGCATGGACTTCCATCATAACCTTCCCTCTTAACATATATAAATGATCTGAAAAGTATCGTACCATTTCAAATAATCCCCAATGAAAATTGAATTTTTGGACCAAAACTAGTGTATAATATACTATGATTTTACACCGAAAATTGCATTTCAAAAAGTTTCATAGAATATAATTTTCATATGATTTTTTGCCTGGACTTCTATCATGACCTTCCCTCGAAAATTATATAAATGATATTAGAAGTTTCGTATCATTTTGAGCAGTCCCCAATTTAATTTGATTATTGACCGAAACTAGTATAAACTAGTGTATAATATATTATGATTTTTTTACTGAAACTTACATTTCGAAAGGGTTCATAGAATCTAGTTTTCAGATGATTTTTTTGTATGGATTTCCCTCATAACCTTCCCTATTAACATATATATATATGATCAGAAAAGTCTTGTATCATTTCAAATAATCCCGAAATAAATTTGATTTTTTTGACCGAAACTCGTGTATAATATACTATGATTTTTTACCACAACTTAAATTTCGAAAAGTTTCATAGAATCTAATTTTCGAATGATTTTTTGAATGGAATTCCATCATAACCTTCCCTCGTAAAATATATAAATGATATTAGATGTTTCGTATCATTTTGAATAGTCCCCGATTTAATTTGATATTTGACCGAAACTAGTATAAACTAGTGTATAATATATTAAGATTTATTGACCGAAACTTGCATTTCGAAAAGTTTCATAGAAACTAGTTTTCAGATGATTTTTTTGCATGGACTTCCATCATAACCTTCCCTCTTATCATATATAAATGATCTGAAAAGTATTGAACCATTTCAAATAATCCCCAATTAAATTTGATGTTTTGGACCAAAACTAGTGTATAATATACTATGATTTTTGACCAAAAATTGCATTTCGAAAAGTTTCATAGAATATAATTTTCATATGATTTTTTGTCTGGACTTCCATCATGACCTTCCCTCGTAAATTATATAAATGATATTAGAAGTTTCGTATCATTTCGAACAGTCCCTGATTAAATTTGATTATTGACCGAAACTAGTATAAACTAGTGTATAATATATAATGATTTTTTGATTGAAACTTGCATTTCGAAAAGTTTCATAGATTCTAGTTTTCAGATGGTTTTTTTTGCATGGAATTCCATCATAACCTTCCCTCTTAACATCTATAAATGATCAGAAAAGTCTCGTATCATTTCAAATAATCCCCAATTAAATTTGATTTTTTTGACCGAAACTCGTGTATAATATACAATGATTTTTGACCAAAACTTAAAATTCGAAAAGTTTCATAGAATCTAATTTTCGAATGACTTTTTGCATGGAATTCCATCATAACCTTCCCTTGTAAAATACATAAATGATATTAGATGTTTCATATCATTTCAAATAGTCCCCGATTTAATTTTATTTTTGATCGAAACTAGTATAAACTAGTGTATAATATATTAAGATTTATTGACCGAAACTTACATTTCGAAAAGTTTCATAGAATCTAGTTTTCAGATGATTTTTTTGCATGGACTTCCATCATAACCTTCCCTCTTATCATATATAAATGATCTGAAAAGTATCGAACCATTTCAAATAATCCCCAATTAAATTTGATGTTTTGGACCAAAACTAGTGTATAATATACTATGATTTTTGACCAAAAATTGCATTTCGAAAAGTTTCATAGAATATAATTTTCATATGATTTTTTGTCTGGACTTCCATCATGACCTTCCCTCGTAAATTATATAAATGATATTAGAAGTTTCGTATCATTTCGAACAGTCCCCGATTAAATTTGATTATTGACAGAAACTAGTATAAACTAGTGTATAATATATAATGATTTTTTGACTGAAACTTGCAAATCGAAAAGTTTCATAGATTCTAGTTTTTAGATGATTTTTTTGCATGGAATTACATCATAACCTTCCCTCTTAACATCTATAAATGATCAGAAAAGTCTCGTATCATTTCAAATAATCCCCAATTAAATTTGATTTTTTTGACCGAAACTCGTGTATAATATACTATGATTTTTTACCACAACTTAAATTTCGAAAAGTTTCATAGAATCTAATTTTCGGATGACTTTTTGCATGGACTTCCATCATAACCTTCCCTCGTAAAATACATAAATGATATTAGATGTTTCGTATCATTTCAAATAGTCCCCGATTTAATTTGATTTTTAACCAAAACTAGTATAAACTCGTGTATAATATATTAAGATTTATTGACCGAAACTTGCATTTCGAAAAGTTTCATAGAATCTAGTTTTCAGATGATTTTTTTGCATGAACTTCCATCATAACCTTCCCTCTTATCATATATAAATGATCTAAAAAGTATCGAACCATTTCAAATAATCCCCAATTAAATTTGATGTTTTGGACCAAAACTAGTGTATAATATACTATGATTTTTGACCAAAAATTGAATTTCAAAATGTTTCATAGAATATAATTTTCATATGATTTTTTGTCTGGACTTTCATCATGACCTACCCTCGTAAATTATATAAATGATATTAGAAGTTTCTTATCATTTTGAACAGTCCCCGATTTAATTTGATTATTGACCAAACTACTATAAACTAGTGTATAATATATTATGATTTTTTGACTGAATCTTGCATTTCGAAAAGTTTCATATATTCTAGTTTTCAGATGATTTTTTTTGCATGGAATTCCATCATAACCTTCCCTCTTAACATCTATAATTGATCAGAAAAGTCTCGTATCATTTCAAATAATCCCCAATTGAATATGATATTTTTGACCGAAACTCGTGTATAATATACTATGATTTTTGACCAAAACTTAAAATTCGAAAAGTTTCATAGAATCTAATTTTCGAATGACTTTTTGCATGGACTTCCATCATAACCTTCCCTCGTAAAATACATAAATGATATTAGATGTTTCGTATCGTTTCAAATAATCCCCAATTTAATTTAATTTTTGACCGAAACTAGTATAAACTAGTGTATAATATATTAAGATTTATTGACCGAAACTTACATTTCGAAAAGTTTCATAGAATCTAGTTTTCAGATGATTTTTTTGCATGGACTTCCATCATAACCTTCCCTCTTAACATATATAAATGATCTGAAAAGTATCGTACCATTTCAAATAATCCCCAATGAAAATTGAATTTTTGGACCAAAACTAGTGTATAATATACTATGATTTTACACCGAAAATTGCATTTCAAAAAGTTTCATAGAATATAATTTTCATATGATTTTTTGCCTGGACTTCTATCATGACCTTCCCTCGAAAATTATATAAATGATATTAGAAGTTTCGTATCATTTTGAGCAGTCCCCAATTTAATTTGATTATTGACCGAAACTAGTATAAACTAGTGTATAATATATTATGATTTTTTTACTGAAACTTACATTTCGAAAGGGTTCATAGAATCTAGTTTTCAGATGATTTTTTTGTATGGATTTCCCTCATAACCTTCCCTATTAACATATATATATATGATCAGAAAAGTCTTGTATCATTTCAAATAATCCCGAAATAAATTTGATTTTTTTGACCGAAACTCGTGTATAATATACTATGATTTTTTACCACAACTTAAATTTCGAAAAGTTTCATAGAATCTAATTTTCGAATGATTTTTTGAATGGAATTCCATCATAACCTTCCCTCGTAAAATATATAAATGATATTAGATGTTTCGTATCATTTTGAATAGTCCCCGATTTAATTTGATATTTGACCGAAACTAGTATAAACTAGTGTATAATATATTAAGATTTATTGACCGAAACTTGCATTTCGAAAAGTTTCATAGAAACTAGTTTTCAGATGATTTTTTTGCATGGACTTTCATCATAACCTTCCCTCTTATCATATATAAATGATCTGAAAATTATCGAACCATTTCAAATAATCCCCAATTAAATTTGATGTTTTGGACCAAAACTAGTGTATAATATACTATGATTTTTGACCAAAAATTGCATTTCGAAAATTTTCATAGAATATAATTTTCATATGATTTTTTGTCTGGACTTCCATCATGACCTTCCCTCGTAAATTATATAAATGATATTAGAAATTTCGTATCATTTCGAACAGTCCCCGATTAAATTTGATTATTGACCGAAACTAGTATAAACTAGTGTAAAATATATAATTATTTTTTGAGTGAAACTTGCATTTCGAAAAGTTTCAAAGATTCTAGTTTTAAGATAATTTTTTTTGCATGGAATTCCATCATAACTTTCCCTCTTAACAAATATAAATGATCAGAAAAGTCTCGTATCATTTCCAATAATCCCTAATTAAATTTGTTTTTTTTTACCGAAACCCGTGTATAATATACTATGATTTTTTACCAAAACTTAAATTTCAAAAAGTTTCATAGAATCTAATTTTCGAATGACTTTTTGCATGGACTTCCATCATAACCTTCTCTCGTAAAATATATAAATGATATTAGATGTTTCGTATCATTTCAAATAGTCCCCGATTTAATTTGATTTTTGACCGAAACTAGTATAAACTAGTGTATAATATATTAAGATTTATTGACCGAAACTTGCATTTCGAAAAGTTTCATAGAATCTAGTTTTCAGATGATTTTTTTGCATGGACTTCCATCAAAACCTTCCCTCTTAACATATATAAATGATCTGAAAAGTATCGAACCATTTCAAATAATCCCCAATTAAATTTGATATTTTGGACCAAAACTAATGTATAATATACTTTGATTTTTGACCAAAAATTGCATTTCAAAAAGTTTCATAGAATATAATTTTCATATGATTTTTTTCCTGGGCTTCCATCATGACCTTCCCTCGTAAATTATATAAATGATATTAGAAGTTTCGTATCATTTCGAACATTCCCCGATTTAATTTGATTATTCACCGAAACTATGATAAACTAGTATATAATATATTATGATTTTTTGACTGAAACTTGCAAATCGAAAAGTTTCATAGATTCTAGTTTTTAGATGATTTTTTTGCATGGAATTCCATCATAACCTTCCCTCTTAACATCTATAAATGATCAGAAAAGTCTCGTACCATTTCAAATAATCCCCAATTAAATTTGATTTTTTTGACCGAAACTCGTGTATAATATACTATGATTTTTTACCACAACTTAAATTTCGAAAAGTTTCATAGAATCTAATTTTCGGATGACTTTTTTGCATGGACTTCCATCATAACCTTCCCTCGTAAAATACATAAATGATATTAGATGTTTCGTATCGTTTCAAATAATCCCCAATTTAATTTAATTTTTGACCGAAACTAGTATAAACTAGTGTATAATATATTAAGATTTATTGACCGAAACTTACATTTCGAAAAGTTTCATAGAATCTAGTTTTCAGATGATTTTTTTGCATGGACTTCCATCATAACCTTCTCTCTTAACATATATAAATGATCTGAAAAGTATCGTACCATTTCAAATAATCCCCAATGAAATTTGAATTTTTGGACCAAAACTAGTGTATAATATACTATGATTTTACACCGAAAATTGCATTTCAAAAAGTTTCATAGAATATAATTTTCATATGATTTTTTGCCTGGACTTCTATCATGACCTTCCCTCGAAAATTATATAAATGATATTAGAAGTTTCGTATCATTTTGAGCAGTCCCCAATTTAATTTGATTATTGACCGAAACTAGTATAAACTAGTGTATAATATATTATGATTTTTTTACTGAAACTTACATTTCGAAAGGGTTCATAGAATCTAGTTTTCAGATGATTTTTTTGTATGGACTTCCCTCATAACCTTCCCTATTAACATATATATATATGATCAGAAAAGTCTTGTATCATTTCAAATAATCCCGAAATAAATTTGATTTTTTTGACCGAAACTCGTGTATAATATACTATGATTTTTTACCACAACTTAAATTTCGAAAAGTTTCATAGAATCTAATTTTCGAATGATTTTTTGCATGGAATTCCATCATAACCTTCCCTCGTAAAATATATAAATGATATTAGATGTTTCGTATCATTTTGAATAGTCCCCGATTTAATTTGATATTTGACCGAAACTAGTATAAACTAGTGTATAATATATTAAGATTTATTGACCGAAACTTGCATTTCGAAAAGTTTCATAGAAACTAGTTTTCAGATGATTTTTTTGCATGGACTTTCATCATAACCTTCCCTCTTATCATATATAAATGATCTGAAAATTATCGAACCATTTCAAATAATCCCCAATTAAATTTGATGTTTTGGACCAAAACTAGTGTATAATATACTATGATTTTTGACCAAAAATTGCATTTCGAAAATTTTCATAGAATATAATTTTCATATGATTTTTTGTCTGGACTTCCATCATGACCTTCCCTCGTAAATTATATAAATGATATTAGAAATTTCGTATCATTTCGAACAGTCCCCGATTAAATTTGATTATTGACCGAAACTAGTATAAACTAGTGTAAAATATATAATTATTTTTTGAGTGAAACTTGCATTTCGAAAAGTTTCAAAGATTCTAGTTTTAAGATAATTTTTTTTGCATGGAATTCCATCATAACTTTCCCTCTTAACAAATATAAATGATCAGAAAAGTCTCGTATCATTTCCAATAATCCCTAATTAAATTTGTTTTTTTTTTACCGAAACCCGTGTATAATATACTATGATTTTTTACCAAAACTTAAATTTCAAAAAGTTTCATAGAATCTAATTTTCGAATGACTTTTTGCATGGACTTCCATCATAACCTTCTCTCGTAAAATATATAAATGATATTAGATGTTTCGTATCATTTCAAATAGTCCCCGATTTAATTTGATTTTTGACCGAAACTAGTATAAACTAGTGTATAATATATTAAGATTTATTGACCGAAACTTGCATTTCGAAAAGTTTCATAGAATCTAGTTTTCAGATGATTTTTTTGCATGGACTTCCATCAAAACCTTCCCTCTTAACATATATAAATGATCTGAAAAGTATCGAACCATTTCAAATAATCCCCAATTAAATTTGATATTTTGGACCAAAACTAATGTATAATATACTTTGATTTTTGACCAAAAATTGCATTTCAAAAAGTTTCATAGAATATAATTTTCATATGATTTTTTTCCTGGGCTTCCATCATGACCTTCCCTCGTAAATTATATAAATGATATTAGAAGTTTCGTATCATTTCGAACATTCCCCGATTTAATTTGATTATTCACCGAAACTATGATAAACTAGTATATAATATATTATGATTTTTTGACTGAAACTTGCAAATCGAAAAGTTTCATAGATTCTAGTTTTTAGATGATTTTTTTGCATGGAATTCCATCATAACCTTCCCTCTTAACATCTATAAATGATCAGAAAAGTCTCGTACCATTTCAAATAATCCCCAATTAAATTTGATTTTTTTGACCGAAACTCGTGTATAATATACTATGATTTTTTACCACAACTTAAATTTCGAAAAGTTTCATAGAATCTAATTTTCGGATGACTTTTTTGCATGGACTTCCATCATAACCTTCCCTCGTAAAATACATAAATGATATTAGATGTTTCGTATCGTTTCAAATAATCCCCAATTTAATTTAATTTTTGACCGAAACTAGTATAAACTAGTGTATAATATATTAAGATTTATTGGCCGAAACTTGCATTTCGAAAAGTTTCATAGAGTCTAGTTTTCAGATGATTCTTTTGCATGGACTTCCATCATAACCTTCCCTCTTATCATATATAAATTTGATGTTTTGGACAAAAACTAGTGTATAATATACTATGATTTTTGATCTAAAATTGCATTTCGAAAAGTTTTATAGAATATAATTTTCATATGATTTTTTGTCTGGACTTCCATCATGCCCTTCCCTCGTAAAATATATAAATGATATTAGAAGTTTCGTATCATTTCGAACAGTCCCTGATTTAATTTGATTATTGACCGAAACTAGCATAAACTAGTATAAACTAGTGTATAATATATTATGATTTTTTAACTGAAACTTACATTTCGAAAAGTTTCATAGATTCTAGTTTTCAGATGATTTTTTTTGCATGGAATTTCATCATAACCTTCCCTCTTAACATCTATAAAAGATCAGAAAAGTCTCGTATCATTTAATATAATTCCCAATTAAATTTGATTTTTTTGACCGAAACTCGTGTATAATATACTATGATTTTTGACCAAAACTTAAATTTCGAAAAGTTTCATAGAATCAAATTTTCGAATGACTTTTTGCATGGACTTCCATTATAACCTTCCCTCGTAAAATATGTAAATGATATTAGATGTTTCGTATCATTTCAAATAGTCCCCAATTTAATTTGATTTTTGACCGAAACTAGTATAAACTAGTGTATAATATATTAAGATTTATTGACCGAAACTTGCATTTCGAAAAGTTTCATAGAATCTAGTTTTCAGATGATTTTTTTGCATGGACGTCCATCATAACCTTCCCTCTTAAAATATATAAATGGTTTGAAAAGTATCGAACCATTTCAAATAATCCCCTATTAAATTTGATTTTTTGGACCATAACTAGTGTATAATATACTAGGATTTTTGACCGAAAATTGCATTTCGAAAAGTTTCATAGAATATAATTTTCATAAGATTTTTTACCTGGACTTCCATCATTCCCTTCCCTCATAAATTATATAAATGATATTAGAAGTTTCGTATCATTTTGAGTATTCCCCGATTTAAATTGATTATTGACCGAAATTAGTTAAAACTAGTGTATAATATATTATGATTTTTTTATTGAAACTTGCATTTCGAAAAGTTTCATAAAATCTAGTATTTAGATGATTTTTTTGCATGGACTTCCCTCATAATCTTCCCTCTTAACATATATAAATGATCAGAAAAGACTTGTATTATTTCAAATAATCCCCAATTAAATTTGATTTTTTTGACCGAAAGTCGTGTATAATATACTATGATTTTTGACCAACACTTAAATTTCGAAAAGTTTCATAGAATCTAATTTTCGGATGATTTTTTTGCATTGACTTCCATCATAACCTTCCCTCTTAACATATATAAATGACCTGAAAAGTATCATACCATTTCAAATAATCTCCAATTAAATTTGATTTTTTGGACCAAAACTAGTGTCTAATATACTCTGATTTTTGACCGAAAATTGCATTTCGAAAAGTTTCATAGAATATAATTTTCATATGATTTTTTGCATGGACTTCCATCATGACCTTTCCTCGTAAATTATATAAATCATATTAGAAGTTTCGTATCATTTTGAGCAGTCCCTGATTTAATTTGATTATTGACCGAAACTAGCATAAACTAGTGTATAATATATTATGATTTTTTGACTGAAACTTGCATTTCGAAAAGTTTCATGGAATCTAGTTTTCAAATGATTTTTTTTGCATGGACTTCCCTCATAACCTTCCCTCTTAACATATATAAATGATCAGAATAGTCTTGTATCATTTCAAATAATCCCCAATTAAATTTGATTTTTTTGATCGAAACTCGTGTATATACTATGATTTTTGACCAAAACTTAAATTTCGAAAAGTTTCATAGAATCTAATTTTCGGATGATTTTTTGCATGGACTTCCCTCATAACCTTCCCTCGAAAAATATATAAATGATATTAGATGTTTCGTATCATTTCAAATAGTCCCCGATTTAATTTGAATTTTGACCGAAACTAGTATAAACTAGTGTATAATATATTAAGATTTATTGACCGAAACTTGCATTTCGAAACTAGTGTATAATATCATAGAATCTAGTTTTCAGATGATTTTTTTGCATGGACTTCCATCATAACCTTCCCTCTTAACATATATAAATGATCTGAAAAGTATCGTACGATTTCAAATAATCCCCAATTAAATTTGATTTTTTGGATCAAAACTAGTGTATAATATACTCTGATTTTTGACCGAAAATTGCATTTCGAAAAGATTCATAGAATATAATTTTGATATGATTTTTTGCCTGGACTTCCATCATGACCTTCTTTCGTAAATTATATAAATGATATTAGAAGTTTCGTATCATTTTGAGCAGTCCCCGATTTAATTTGATTATTGACCGAAACTAGCATAAACTAATGTATAATATATTATGATTTTTTGCATGGACTTCCATCACAACCTTCCCTCTAAACATATATAAATGATCAGAAGAGTCTTGTATCATTTCAAATAATCCCCAATTATATTTGATTTTTTTGACTGAAGCTCGTATATAATATACAATGATTTTTGACCAAAACTTAAATTTCGAAAGGTTTCCTAGAATCTAATTCTCGGATGATATTTTGCATGGACTTCCATCATAACCTTTCCTCGTAAAATATATAAATGATATTAGATGTTTTGTATCATTTCGAATACTCCCCGATTTAATTTGATTTTTGACCGAAACTAGTATAAACTAGTGTATAATATATTAAGATTTATTGACCTAAACTTGCATTTCGAAACGTTTCATAGAATCTAGTTTTCAGATTATTTTTCTGCATAGACTTCCATCATAACCTTCCCTCTTAACATATATAAATTATTTGAAAAGTATCGTACCATTTCAAATAATCCCCAATTAAATTTGATTTTTTGGACCAAAACTAGTGTATAATATACTCTGATTTTTGACCGAAAATTGCATTTCGAACAATTTCATAGAATATAATTTTCATATGATTTTTTTGCATGGACTTCCATCATGACCTTCCCACGTAAATTATATAAATTATATTAGATGTTTCGTATCATTTCGAACAGTCCCCGATTAAATTTGTTTATTGACCGAAACTAGTATAAACTAGTGTATAATATATTATGATTTTTTGACTAAAACTTGCATTTTGAAAAGTTTGACAGATTCTAGTTTTCAGATGATTTTTTTGCATGGACTTCCATCATAACCTTCCCTCTAGACATATATAAATGATCAGAAAATGTCTCTTATCATTTCAAATAATCCCCAATTATATTTGATTTTTTTGAATGAAACTCGTGTATAATATACAATGATTTTTGACCAAAACTTAAATTTCGAAAAGTTTCATAGAATCTAATTTTCGGATATTTTTTTCATGGACTTCCATCATAACCTTCCCTCCTAAAATATATAAATGATATTCGCTGTTTTGTATCATTTTGACCGAATCTAGTATAAACTAGTGTCTAATATAGTATAAACTAGTTTTGACCGAATCTATTATAAACTAGTGTATAATATATTAAGATTTATTGACCGAAATTTGCATTTCGAAACGTTTCATAGAATCTAGTTTTCAGATGATTTTTCTGCATAGACTTCCATCATAACCTTCCCTCTTAACATATATAAATGATCTGAAAAGTATCGTACCATTTCAAATAATCCCCAATTAAATTTGATTTTTTGGACCAAAACTAGTGTATAATATACTATGATTTTTGACCGAAAATTGCATTTCGAAAAGTTTCATAGAATATAATTTTGATATCATTTTTTGCCTGGACTTCCATCATGACCTTCCCTCGTAAATTATAATAATGATATTAGAAGTTTCGTATCATTTTGTGTAGTCCCCGATTTAATTTGATTATTGACTGAAACTAGTATAAACTAATGTATAATATATTATGATTTTTTGACTGAAACTTGCATTTCGAAAAGTTTAATAGAATCTAGTTTTCAGATGATTTTTATGCATGGACTTCCATCATAACCTTCTCTCTTATAATATATAAATTATCAGAAAAGTCTTGTATCATTTCAAATAATCCCAGATTAAATTTGATTTATTTGACCGAAACTCGGGTATAATATACTATGATTTTTGACCAAAACTTAAATTTCGAAAAAGTTTCATTGAATCTAATTTTCGGATGATTTTTTGCATGGATTTCCATTATAACCTTCCCTCGTAAAATATATAAATGATATTAGATGTTTCGTATCATTTCGAATAGTCCCCGATTTAATTTGATTTTTGACCGAAACTAGTATAAACTAGTGTATAATATATAAAGATTTATTGACCGAAATTTACATTTCGAAAAGTTTCATAGAAACTAGTTTTCAGATGATTTTTATGCATGGACTTCCATCATAACCTTCTCTCTTAACATATATAAATGATCTGAAAAGTATCGTACCATTTCAGTTAATCCCCAATTAAATTTGATTTTTTGGACCAAAACTAGTGTATAATATACTTTGTTTTTTGACCAAAAATTGCATTTCGAAAAGTTTCATAGAATATAATTTTCATATGATTTTTTGTCTGGACTTCCATCATGACCTTCCCTCGTAAATTATATAAATGATATTAGAAGTTTCGTATCATTTCGAACAGTCCCCGATTTAATTTGATTATTGCCCGAAACTAGTATAAACTATTGTATAATATATTATGATTTTTTCTCTGAAATTTGCATTTCGAAAAGTTTCATAGAATCTAGTTTTCAGATGATTTTTTTTGCATGGAATTCCATCATAACCTTCCCTCTTAACATCTATAAATGATCAGAAAAGTCTCGTATCATTTAAAATAATCCCCAATTAAATTTGATTTTTTTGACCGAAACTCGTGTATAATAATATACTATGATTTTTGACCAAAACTTAAATTTCGAAATGTTTCATAGAATCTAACTTTCGAATGACTTTTTGCATGGAATTCCATCATAACCTTCCCTCGTAAAATATATAAATGATATTAGATATTTCGTATCATTTCAAATTGTCCCCGATTTAATTTGATTTTTGACCGAAACTAGTATAAACTAGTGTATAATATATTAAGATTTATTGACCGAAACTTGCATTTCGAAAAGTTTCATAGAATCTAGTTTTCAGATGATTTTTTTGCATGGACTTCCATCATATCCTTCCCTCTTAACATATATAAATGATCTGAAAAGTATCGAACCATTTCAAATAATCCTGAATTAAATTTGATTTTTTGGACCAAAACTAGTGTATAATATACTATGATTTTTGACCGAAAATTGCATTTCGAAAAGTTTCATAGAATATAATTTTCATATAATTTTTTGCCTGGACTTCCATCATGACCTTCCCACGTAAATTATATAAATGATATCAGAAGTTTCGTATCATTTCGAACAGTCCCCGATTTAATTTGATTATTGACCGAAACTAGTATAAACTAGTGTATCGTGTATTATGATTTTTTGACTGAAACTTGCATTTCGAAAAGTTTCATAGAATCTAGTTTTCAGATGATTTTTTTCCATGGACTTCCATCATAACCTTCCCTCTTATAATATATAAATGATCAGAAAAGTCTTGTATCATTTCAAATAATCCCCGATTAAATTTGATTTATTTGACCGAAACTCGTGTATAATATACTATGATTTTTGACCAAAACTTAAATTTCGAAAAGTTTCATATAATCGAATTTTCGGATGATTTTTTGCATGGACTTCCATTATAACCTTCCCTCGTAAAATATATAAATGATATTAGATGTTCCGTATCATTTCGAATAGTCCCCGATTAAATTTGATTTTTGACCGAAACTATTATAAACTAGTGTATAATATATTAAGATTTATTGACCGAAACTTGTATTTCGAAACGTTTCATAGAATCTAGTTTTCAGATGATTTTTATGCATGGACTTCCATCATAACCTTCCCTCTTAAGATATATAAATGATTTTAAAAGTATCGTACCATTTCAAATAATCTCCAATTAAATTTGATTTTTTGGACCAAAACTAGGGTATAATATACTCTGATTTTTGACCCAAAATTGCATTTCGAAAAGTTTCATAGAATATAATTTTCATATGATTTATTTGCATGGACTTCCATCATGACCTTCCCACGTAAATTATATAAATTATATTAGATGTTTCGTATCATTTCGAACAGTCCCCGATTAAATTTGTTTATTGATCGAAACTAGTATAAACAAGTGTATAATATATTATGATTTTTTGACTAAAACTTGCATTTCGAAAAGTTTCATAGATTCTAGTTTTCAGATGATTTTTTTGCATGGACTTCAATCATAACCTTCCCTCTAGACATATATAAATGATCAGAAAAGTCTTGTATCATTTAAAATAATCCCCAATTAAATTTGATTTTTTTGACCGAAACTCGTGTATAATATACTATGATTTTTGACCAAAACTTAAATATCGAAAAGTTTCATACACTCTAACTTTCGAATGACTTTTTGCATGGACTTCCATCATAACCTTCCCTCGTAAAATATATAAATGATATTAGATGTTTCTTGTCATTTCGAATAGTCCCCGATTTAATTTTATTTTTGACCGAAACTAATATAAACTAGTGTATAATATATTAAGATTTATTGACCGAAACTTACATTTCGAAAAGTTTCATAGAATCTAGTTTTCAGATGATTTTTTTGCATGGACTTCCATCATAACTTTCTCTCTTATCATATATAAATGACCTGAAAAGTATCGTACCATTTCAAATAATCTCCAACTAAATTTGATTTTTAGGACCAAAACTAGTGTATATAATACTATGATTTATGACCAAAAATTGCATTTCGAAAAGTTTCATAGAATATAATTTTCATATGATTTTTTGCCTGGACTTCCATCATGACATTCCCTCGTAAATTATATAAATGATATTAGAAGTTTGGTATCATTTCGAACAGTCCCCGATTTTATTTGATTAATGACCGAAACTAGTATAAACTAGTGTATAATATATTATGAGTTTTTTACCGAAACTTGCATTTCGAAAAGTTTCATAGATTCTAGTTTTCAGATGATTTTTTTGCATGGACTTCCATCATAACCTTCCCTCTAGACATATATAAATGATCAGAAAAGTCTCGTATCATTTCAAATAATCCCCAATTAAATTTGATTTTTTTGACCGAAACTCATGTATAATATACAATGATTTTTGACCAAAACTTAAATTTCGAAAAGTTTCATAGAATCTAATTTTCGGATGATTTTTTGCATGGACTTCCATCATAACCTTCCTTCCTAAAATATATAAATGATATTAGATGTTTCTTATCATTTCAAATAGTCCCCGATTTAGTTTGATTTTTGACCGAAACTAGTATAAACTAGTGTATAATATATTAAGATTTTTTGACCGAAACTTGCATTTCGAAAAGTTTCATAGAATCTAGTTTTCAGATGATTTTTTTGCATGGACTTCCATCATAACCTTCCCTCTTATCATATATAAATGACCTGAAAAGTATCGTTCCATTTCAAATAATCCCCAACTAATTTGAATTTTTGGACCAAAACTAGTGTATAATATACTGATTTATGACCAAAAATTGTATTTCGAAAAGATTCATAGAATATAATTTTCATATGATTTTTTGCCTGGACTTCCATTATGACCTTCCCACGTAAATTATATAAATGATATTAGAAGTTTGGTATCATTTCGAACAGTCCCCGATTTTATTGTATTAATGACCGAAACTAGTATAAACTAGTGTATAATATATTATGATTTTTTGACCGAAACTTGCATTTCGAAAAGTTTCATAAATTCTAGTTTTCAGATTTTTTTTTTGCATAGAATTCCATCATAACCTTCTCTCTTAACATCTATAAATGATCAGAAAAGTCTCGTATCATTTCAAATAATCCCCAATTAAATTTGATTTTTTTGATCGAAACTCATTTATAATATACTATGATTATTTACCAAAACTTAAATTTCAAAAAGTTTCATAGAATCTAATTTTCGAATGATTTTTTGCATGGACTTCCATCATAACGTTCCCTCGTAAAATATATAAATGATATTAGATGTTTCGTATCATTTCAAATAGTCCCTGATTTAATTTGATTTTTGACCGAAACTAGTATAAACTAGTGTATAATATATTAAGATTTATTGACCGAAACTTGCATTTCGAAAAGTTTCATAGAATCTAGTTTTCAGATGATTTTTTTGCATGGACTTCCATCATAACCTTCCCTCTTAACATATATAAATGATCTGAAAAGTATCGAACCATTTCAAATAACCCCCAATTAAATTTGATTTTTTGGACCAAAACGAGTGTATAATATACTATGATTTTTGACCGAATATTGCATTTCAAAAAGTTTCATAGAATATAATTTTCATATGATATTTTGCCTGGACTTCCATCATGACCTTCCCTCGTAAATTATATAAATGATATTAGAAGTTTCGTATCATTTTGAGCAGTCCCCGATTTAATTTGATTATTGACGGAAACTAGTATAAACTAGTGTATAATATATTATGATTTTTTGACTGAAACTAGCATTTCGAAAAGTTTCATAGAATCTAGTTTTCAGATGATTTTTTTGCATGAACTTCCATCATAACCTTCCCTCTTATAACATATAAATGATCAGAAAAGTCTTGTATCATTTCAAATAATCCCCGATTAAATTTGATTTGTTTGACCGAAACTCGTGTATAATATACTATGATTTTTGACCAAAACTTAAATTTCGAAAAGTTTCATAGAATCTAATTTTCGGATGATTTTTTGCATGGACTTCCATCATAACCTTCCCTCGTAAAATATATAAATGATATTAGATGTTTCGTATCATTTCGAATAGTCCCCGATTTAATTTGATTTTTGACCGAAACTAGTATAAACTAGTGTATAATATATTAAGATTTATTGACCGAAACTTACATTTCGAAAAGTTTCATAGAAACTAGTTTTCAGATGATTTTTATGCATGGACTTCCATCATAACCTTACCTCTTAACATATATAAATGATCTGAAAAGTATCGTACCATTTCAAATAATCCCCAATTAAATTTGATTTTTTGGACCAAAACTAGTGTATAATATACTATGATTTTTTACCAAAAATTGTATTTCGAAAAGTTTCATAGAATATAATTTTCATATGATTTTTTGTCTGGACTTCCATCATGACCTTCCCTCGTAAATTATATAAATGATATTAGAATTTTCGTATCATTTCGAACAGTCCCCGATTTAATTTGATTATTGACCGAAACTAGTATAAACTATTGTATAATATATTATGATTTTTTGACTGAAACTTGCATTTCGAAAAGCTTCATAGATTCTAGTTTTCAGATGATTTTTTTTGCATGGAATTCCATCATAACCTTCCCTCTTAACATCTATAAATGATTAGAAAAGTCTCGTATCATTTAAAATAATCCCCAATTAAATTTGATTTTTTTGACCGAAACTCGTGTATAATATACTATGATTTTTGACCAAAACTAAAATTTCGAAAAGTTTCATAGAATTTAACTTTCGAATGACTTTTTGCATGGACTTCCATCATAACCTTCCCTCGTAAAATATATAAATGATATTAGATGTTTCGTATCATTTCAAATAGTCCCCGATTTAATTTGATTTTTGACCGAAACTAGTATAAACTAGTGTATAATATATTAAGATTTATAAATTCTTTTGAAAAACTTAAAGCTCAGAAGGAATCTGAATCAAAAGTTCTACTTAGTTCTGATAGTATCATAAAGCAATATGATTACATTTTTCAAAAATTTCTAGCTAAAAACATAGACAGAAGCAAATTTGCATCTATGATCTATGGAGTTAGCAGAAATGGTAGAAGAGGTATAGGCTATGTGAAAACTAAAGGAGAGGAAACTCTGGAGTTTAAAAAGGTTGATGACATGGCTATAGAAGTTAATATTCCTTTAAGTTCTCATTTTACCTATGGTCATAATCATGATCTAAAATATACTAGTGAGTCGTCTTGTTCTATAAGCTTTGATATGAAACTTAAGATCAATCAGAAGTTTGTAAAAACTAACTAACAAGGACCCAGAAAGATATGTGTACCCAAAGATAAAATTGTGTATGTTGCAGATGTCTTTAACAGCCAAACTGAAACACCAATCTTGGTACCTGGACTCTGGATGCTCACAACACATGACGGGAAGAAAGCATATGTTCCAAAGTCTTGAGCTGAAAGCTGGAGGCTACGTAGGTTTTGGAGGCAATCAAAAAGGAAAGATTATTGGCTCTGGAACTATCGGTAATGGCACCCTTCCCTCTATCTCTAATGTTCTGCTAGTGGAAGGATTAATGCATAATCTATTATCCATAAGTCAATTAAGTGATAATGGTTATGACATAATCTTCAATCAAAAGTTTTGTAAAGTTGTTAGTCAGAAAGATGGAACAATCCTTTTTAGTGGAAAGAGAAAGAACAACATATATAAAATAAAACTCTCTGAAATGAAAAGTCAGAATATAAAATATCTAATGTCTGTGGAAACTGAGCAATGGGTCTTGCACAGAAGATTGGGACATGTTAATATGAGAAGATTGTCTCAAATTAACAAACTAAATCTGGTCAGAGGACTTCCAAACTTGAAGTTCAACTCAGAAGCTCTGTGTGAAGCATGTCAGAAAGGCAAATTTTCAAAACCTGCTTTTAAATCTAAAAATGTTGTATCTTCCTCTAGACCATTAGAACTTCTGCACATTGACTTGTTTGGACCAGTGAAAACTGCTTCAGTCAGTGGCAAGAAGTATGGATTAGTGATCATAGATGACTATAGCAGATGGACATGGATAAAATTCCTTAGACACAAGGATGAGTCAATTAATGTATTTTCTAACTTCTGCAAACAAGTTCAAAATGAAAAAGAGTTTAGAATTGTTAAAGTCAGAAGTGATCATGGTGGGGAATTTGAAAACAAAAAATTGGAATCATTTTTCAATGAAAATGGCATCTCTCACAATTTCTCTTGTCCTAGAACTCCACAACAAAATGGGGTTGTAGAACATAAGAACAGAACATTGCAAGAGATGTCCAGAACCATTATCAATGAGACTAACATTGCTAAACATTTTTTGGCAGAAGTAGTAAATACAACATGCTACATTTAGAATAGAATCTCTATAAGACCTATTCTGGAGAAGACTCCTTATGAATTGTGGAAGAACAGAAAGCCCAACATTTCATATTTTCATCCTTTTGGATGTACTTTTTTCATTCTGAATACTAATGATCCTCTGAACAAGTTTGATTCTAAGGCACAAAAGTGTTATATGTTAGGATACTCTGAATGTTCAAAAGGATACAGAGTATACAATACATAAACACGAATTGTGATAGAATCTATCTATGTCATATTTGATGATAAGCTTGGTTCTGAAAAACCAGAGTAGAATGAATCTCTTGCAGATATAGAAGTTGAAATCGCTAAAGACAGAACATCTGAAGATCAATCATTTATAGAACAAGACAAGACAACCACTCCAACAAGTTCTGAAGAACCCACTCAGAAGAAACAATCCAGAAGCACGTTGAATCATCCAGAAGATAAGATCTTGGGAAAGAAGGATGATCCAATCAGAACAAGGTCATCATTCAGAAATTCTGAAGAATCTCTAATAGGACTAGTCTCTCTGATTGAACCAACTTCTGTAGAATAAGCACTCTCAGAAAATGATTGGATACTTGCAATGTAAGATGAACTAAATCAATTCACCAGAAATGACGTGTGGTACTTAGTGCCTAGACCTAAAGGATTCAACATCATTAGCACCAAGTGGGTATTCAGAAACAAGCTAAATGAACAAGGAGAAGTTTTCAGAAACAAGGCACGGCTGGTTGCACAAGGTTATAGTCAACAAGAAGGAATAGACTATACAGAAACCTATGCACCATTCGCCGGGTTAGAATCTATTAGACTATTAATTTCATTTGTTGTTAATCATGACATCATTCTCTATCAAATGGATGTCAAGAGTACATTTTTAAATGGTTATATTGATGAAGAAGTGTATGTGCACCAACCCCCTGGTTTTGAAAATACAAAATTTCCAGAACATGTGTTTAAACTTAAAAAATCACTATATGGTCTGAAACAAGCTCCCAAAGCTTGGTATGAAATACTAAGTAATTTTCTTCTGGAAAATAATTTCATCAGAGGGAAAGTAGATACAACTCTTTTCAGTAAAAACATTAAAAATGATATTCTGATATGCCAAATCTATGTAGATGATATTATATTTGGTTCTACTAAATGTGCTTTGGGAAAGGAATTTGCTGAGTCTATGCAGGCAGAATTTGAGATGAGCATGATGGGAGAATTAAAGTTCTTTCTGGGAATCCAAATCAATCAAACATCAGACGGAACATATATACATCAAAGTAAATATGTCAAAGAACTTCTGAAGAAATTTGACCTATCAAAAAGTAATATCTCTAAGACTCCTATGCATCCCACGTGTATTCTGGAGAAGGAAAAGGTAAGTAAGAAAGTAGATTAGAAGATCTACAGAGGTATGATTGGCTCTCTCCTCTATTTAACTGCATCTAGACCAGACATTCTATACATTGTATGTTTATGTGCCAGATTCCAATCAGATCCTAGAGAAACTCACTTAACAGCAGTTAAGAGAATCTTTAGATATCTAAAAGGTACTACTAATCTTGGTCTATGCTACAGAATATCTAAAGATTACAAGCTTGTAGGATATTGTGATGTTGATTTTGCTGGAGACAGAACAGAAAGAAAAAGTACTTCTGGAAGTTGTCAATTTCTGGGAGACAATCTAATTTCTTGGTCTAGCAAAAGGCAATCTACCATAGCATTATCAACTGCAGAAGTTGAATACATTGCAACAGCTGGATGCAATACTCAGATGTTTTGGATGAAAAATCAGCTTGAGGACTTCAATATTTATGAGAGTAACATTCCCATCCTCTGTGATAATACTTCTGCTATTTGTCTCTCTAAAAATCCAATTTTACACTCTAGAGCTAAACATATAGAAGTTAAACATCATTTCATTAGGGACTATACTCAGAAAGGAATCTTATTTTTAAAATTCATAGATAAAATCACCAATGGGCTGATATTTTTACAAAACCCCTTGCTGAAGATAGATTCAATTTCATTCTGACAAATCTTATTATGGAATTATGTCCAGAATGAAAATGCTTAATTATATGTTTTTAACTCTCAGAAGTTCTAAATTCTTTGTTTTATTCACTCATAAGTTATTTTAATGATCTGACTGTTTATCTCTGAGAACTTCTGTTTCAAAAGAATAACATGCAGATCTTGACATCAACACGTGTCAATCAACCCTCTAAGGATCCCTAGAAGAATCAGAATGCATGTTCAAACTCTGAAGCAGGACAGAACATGCAATCAGACAAATGTCCTCTACAGAAGGACACGCGTTCAAGTTCTGGGAAACTGAAAGGGTTGAATAGACACAATTGAGACGCAAATCTCTTTGGTAACTGTTCCAAGATCTTTACGTCTTCCCCTTTGTCAAATCTCATTTATTACTTTCTAATCATGATGTTTTGGGCATTTATTAATTCCACTAATTATTTTTTTTTATTAAATGCACTCTATTTCTATATAAACTCACTTTTCACTCTCACTTTTCACTTTTACTTTTCACCTTCACGTTTTTCACTCCAAATTTTCTCTCTTTTCACTTTCACTTTCACTTCTGCTCTCTGCATTTTTTTTCTAAAACCCTAAACCCTTCATCATGGTAACGATGGCTTCATCTTCTCAACCACCAAAGGATCCTTCTTCATAAGTGCTTCACATATCTCCAGTCAGAACTCTTCTCACTCCTACAGATAAACTAGAAGTGTTGTGTGAGTTGTTTGTAGATTTTGACAGTTTAAGAGAAAATGGGTTTGATCTTTTTCCTGTTGTTCAAGCTCAAGGTTGGGAGAAGTATTTTGATTGCCTAATGGGACCAGTTTTCCCCAAACTTGTTAAGGAATTCTGGGTGTTTGCTAGTGAATCAAACTCACATGTAACCTCTTACATTCTGGGGAAGAAGATCATCATCTCTGAAGATCACATTGCAAGGCTGATTCAATCTGATGGCAATGGGATTAAATGTAGTGAAATGGACAAGCTCTCAGATACAAAATTAGTGGCTAGAGAAATATTCACTCATGGACAACCTTCTAACAAGATCAAGGATCTGAAGGATTATCTGAGAATCTGGGCAAAGATCATTCTGAGGAGCATTTTCCATAGGAAAGCAACAAACTATCCAGACTACATAAACATGGATCAGCAGTTCCTTCTGTATTTCATCACTAAGAAGAAGAAAGTTAACCTAGCACATTCTCTGTTCAATCATCTGAAAAACAGCGTCAAGGAAACTAGAGAAGGAGAAAAGACAAAGAGGGATTGGATATCTCTAGGCAGATTAATTTCTGACATCCTCACTGAAAACAAGATGGTGGACCATCTGGCTGAGGCACAGTAGATTGATATGCTAGAAACAGATGTTGGAAAGCCTCTAAATGCTAAGAACCTCAAGAAGATGAAGTTCATTGATTATATCAAAAAGGACCCAATTCTTCATTCCAGAGAAGTTATCACAACAAGGAAAATGCCTCTACATAACTTTCCTCTGTTTTCTTTTGACACACCTCTAGAGGTTGTAGTCAGATATCCAAAATCATGCAAGTTGGATGGTGTGGACCTTATGTTCAACCCTGAAGAACTCAGAAGACCAACACTAGAAGTTGTCCTGAAGAAGAACAAGAAGAGAAAAGTTGGGGAAGGAACTTCTCAGAAGGCTACTAAAACAATCAGAAAGAAAGGTAACTCTTCCTCCTCTCAATCTGATTTTGTTTCTGTAGTAGAAGCAGTAACAGTGGTCATGTCTGAAATCCCACCTGAAACCACTCCCTCTGAACCCATTCCTTCATCTGAACCAACTCCTTCTGTCATACCCACAACTTCTGATATACCATCTGTCATACCCCCACTCACTGAACCAGAAAATGCAGCCACTCAACCACAAACTCTAGATGACTTTGACATCACAATAGATCTAACACCTCCTTCTGATTTAAACACACCCAACTTTGTTGAAACCCACTCGGAACTTCAACATGTTCTATCAGACATTGATGCTTTTCAACCTTTTGAATCCCAACAAAATAATCAAGTTCAAACATCTGAAGTACAACAACTCAGCGCATTCCATCCTCTGAACACTGATTTCCATACACTTTTTTTTACTTATCCCCCATTAGAGAAAACTCTTTATCCTCTTATGAATCCACTCCACCAAACACCCCCACATATATAACAATACCAGACACTCCACCTGCAAACTCTGAACCAGAAGACCCTCTAAGAACATCTATAGACATAGATGCTCTAAACAAACTATCTTCTGTCACAAACAAAACAGATATTCCTGTACCAAAACCAAAACCAACAAAATCAGACATTGACTCACTGTTGCTAGCTTTTGAAGCAGAAATGAAAATCAGGTTAGAGAATCTGAAGGTTGCTTCCTCAGAGCTCCCTGATCCTGCAGCTTATGATTTCCTCTGGGCCTCATTCAGAAAATGGTTCAACATTGAGACCAAAAAGCTGAAAGATATCTACTATGATATCGCTCATCAGAACTTCTGCGAGAACCTCAACGAAATGGTCTCAAGCATTGAAAAGAAGAAGACTCCACTTCTGGATGATAATCCCTGGAGTGAACCATAACCTAAGGATTCATACTCTGATCTTCAAATGGTTTTAGTTCCTTCTAAGGAAGTTAAGGAAAATGATATTGTTCAAGTACCTTCTGCTGAGGGAACTTCTGAAGAACAAGTTGCTGCAACTGCTGAAGACTCTCTACCAACCTCTCTTGTGGTGAAGACCCTAGAAGAACTAAAGAAAGAAAATGAAATGGTTAAGTAGAGGGTGGATAAACAAGATGAAACTAATGCTGAGTTGAAGACTATGATTGGAAAACAAGTGGAATCATCTTCTCAGATCAAGTCTCTCCTAGAAGTATTAGTTACCAAGATTAATCCCCAACCCTGATTTTGTTTTATGTTTCTTAGTTTCTTTGTTTGTTTGTTTCTTTGTTCTATGTTTGTTTTGGCTATGCCTCTTATTAATGAAAAATAGTTATGTTTTGACTCTTTTATACATGTTTTACTTCTGCATTCTTTTTACTTTTTGACTAATGACAAAAGGGGGAGAAACGTAGAAGATTTTGATCTATAACAGTTTATCAAATTAGCCTCTAACATATTAATATTCTGATTAAACTTCTTAAGTTGTGATTTTAAAAGAGAAAAAGGTTAAGTAATCGACTCAGGGGGAGCTAAGGCAAAGAACTTCTTATGGAATAATTAAAATTCTAAAATAACTTCTAATGGAAAACTCTGAAAGAATAATTCTCATTATTTAAAGGGAGTCTTTCTAACTCTTAAGTTCCATTCTTAAATCAAAATAAATGTTTTGTCATCATCAAAAAGGGGGAGATTGTTATAACAATTTTGATTCTAATCCTTTACTATAGTTTTGATGATAACAATATCCTTCTGAAAGAATAGAAGTTCTAATGTGCATTGCAAACTAACTTATAATTTATGTGCATTGTAGAAGTTCTTAAAAGCAAGTTCTTAAAAGGAAGTTCTTAAAAGGAAAGCATTTTGAAATAGAAGCAGTCTTGCGTTTTTGCATAGAAGATATAAGAGAAGCTATCATTTAATACATCATTAAAGCTGCGTACTCAATTTATGATACTCTGATTTGTGCTTAGAAGATTATGATTCTCTCATTAAAGATTATTTAAAGAAAATCAGAATAAAGGCTGGGAACAAGAATCTCCTATTTTGGAAGGATTTTATGGCAATAAATATTACCCAAATCAAGCTTCAGATGTTCCCAACGGCTAGATAATTCAAGCCACTATATAAAGGAATATTCAAGAAGATTTGAAGCTTTGGTTCTCAAGATATATCATCACACGCTCATACTGATCTCAAATATATTGTAACAAATCACCTAGTGATTAAAGCTTATTAGAAGCATTCATAGTTACATTGTTAATCTTTGTAAAAGATACGTTTATTTTCCTTAAGTGACTAGCTTAAGTCAGTAGACTCAAGAAGACATTGATAGTAGGTCATTGTGTGTATTCAAATTTGAATAGTGGATTAAGACCTCTCTGATAGAGGCAAAATCATCTTGGCGGGTGGACTGGATGTAGTTTGAGTTCAAACAAACCAGGATAAATCAAAGTGTTTTTAAAGTCATTTTTATTTGTTGAAAACCCAATTCCAACCCCCCTTCCTTGTGTTTTACGCTCCTTCATCAACTTCCATCATAACTTTCTCTCGAAATATATAGAAAGGATTTGAAAGGTTCCGTATCATTTCGAACAGTCCTCGATTTAAATTGTTTTTTTTTACCGAAACTAGTGTAAAATATATTGTGATTTTTCTACAAAAACCTGTGTTTTGAAAAGTTTCTAAGAATCTAATTTTGAAATTATTTATTTGCATGAACTTCCATCATAACATCCCCTCGTAACATATAAAAAGGATCTGAAAGATTTTGTATCATTTCGAACAATCCTCGATTTAATTCTATTTTTTGACCGATACTAGTAAAAACTAGTGTATGATATATTATTATTTTTTACCGAAACTTTTGTTTCGAAAAGTTTCAAAGAATCTAATTTTAAGATGATTTTCTTGCATGAAATTCCATCATAACGTTCCCCCGTAACATATAGAAAGGATCTGAAAGGTTTTGTATCATTTCGTACCGTCTTCAATTTAATTTGAGTTTTTGACCGGAACTAGTATAAACTAGTGTATAATATATTATGGTTTTATGACTGAAACTAGCATTTTGAAAAGTTTCAAAGAATCTAATTTTGAGATGATTTTTTTTCATAAACTCCCATCATAACTTTCCCACGTAACATATAGAAAGGACCTGAAACATTTCGTATCATTTAGAACAATCCTCAATTTAATTTGATTTTTTGACCGAAACTAGTTTATAATATATAATGTTTTTTTTACTGAAACTTATGTTTCAAAAATTTTCAATGAATATAATTTTGAGATTATTTTTTTCCATGAACTTCCATCATAACGTTCTCTCGTAACATATAGAAAGGTTTCGTATCATTTCGAACAGTCCTAGATTTAATTTGATTTTTTGACCAAAACTAGTATAAACTAGTGTATAATATGTTATAATTTTATTGACCGAAACTTATGTTTCGAAAAGTTTCAAGGAATCTAATTTTGAGATGATTATTTTGCTTGGAATTCCCTCATAACCTTCCCCTGTAACTTATAGAAAAGATCTGAAAGGTTTCGTATCATTTTGAACAGTCATCGATTTAATTTGATTTTTTGACCTAAACTAGTATAAACTAGTGTATAATATATTATGATTTTTTGACCGAAACTTAGTATAAACTAGTGTATAATATATTATGATTTTTTTTACCGAAACTAGCGTTTTGAAAAGTTTCAAAGAATCTAATTTTGGGATGATTCTTTTGCATGAACTTCCATCATAAAGTTCCCTCGTAACATGCAGAAAGGATCTGAAAGGTTTCGTATCATTTTGAAGAGTCCTCGATTTAATTTGATTTTTTTGACCGAAACTAGTGTATAATATATTATGATTTTTTTATCGAAACTTGCATTTCGAAAAGTTTCAAAGAATCTAATTTTGACATGATTTTTTGCATGAACTTTCATCATAACGTTCCTTCATAACATATAGAAAGGATCTGAAAGGTTTTGTATCATTTTGAATAGTCCTCGATTTAATTTAATTTTTTGACCTAAACTAGTAGAAACTATAATATATTATGATTTTTTGACCGATACTTGTGTTTCGAAAAGTTTCAAAGAATCTAATTTTGAGAAAATTTGTTTGCATAAACTTCCATCATAATATTCCCTCGTAATATATAGTAATAATCTGAAAGGCTTCGTATCATTTCGTACAATCCTAGATTTAATTTAATTTTTTGACCGAAATTAGTATAAAGTAGTCTACAATCCTATGCCTAATATTCACATTATAATACCTTTAGGAGATGAAAGAAATCTCAGCCTTACCTTAATTCGACGGAAGATTTCTCTCCCTAGCCGGAATTCTCCCCTCCTAGCTTTTGTCCTAGCTCCTCTTTCTTCCTTTGTTCCCACTTCTCAACTCACGATCAGATTTCCATGAACGGACTTCCTTTTTCTTAAATTTCAAACATAACCCTTAGACTCCAACTAAGGATTTTCCATTTTGCCCTCACAATTCCATTTCCTAATTACCATTCTATCCTTTCACTTCATATTTCCAATATTTATTCAATATTATTTAAATTCATATAATATTAAAATAATATCATTCTTCCCTCAACACACCACACACTTCACACAACACACAATACACAACAATTTACAATTATTTAAATTAAATAATTAAATAAATAATCGGGGCGTTACAACTCTCCCCCATTTAGAATGTTTTCGTCCTCGAAAACTTACCTTATGCGAATAAACTCGGATACGACTCTTGCATCTCACTCTCCAATTCCCAAGTCATGTTTCCAACGGCTGCTCCTCCCCATACCACCTTTACAAGAACAATTTCTTTGCATATTAATTGCTTTACCTCACGATCATCAATACGTTTTTGTAATGCTTCAATCGTAAGATTATCTCGTACCTCAACATCATCCATCAGTATCACATGTGATGGATCTGGAACATACTTCCGAAGCTGCAAAACCTGGAATACATCATGCAAATTTGATAATCGCGATGACAACGCCACTTTATAAGCAACAGGTCCAACTCTTATAGAAATTTAGTACAGACCAATAAATCGAGGAGTAAGCTTTCTCGACTTCAAAGTTCGCCCAACACGGGTCACCGGAGTGACTCTCAAAAACACATGATCTCCTTCTTGAAATTCAAGATCTTTTCTCCTCTTATCGTGATAACTCTTATGCCTACTCTGTGAAGTTCTCATCTTATCTCGAATCAACTTCACCATCTCAGTAGTCTGTTGCACGATACCAAGTCCAAGTACAACACTTTCGCCGAATTCATGCCAATATAAAGGTGTTCGACATCTTCGACCATAAAGTGTTTCAAAAGGCGTCATTCCGATACTGGAATGATAATTGTTGTGATTAGTAAACTCGATCAATGACAAATGACTATCCTAAGCACCTTCTTGTTCAAGCACACAAGCCATCAACAAATCTTCCAAAGATTGTATAGTCCTCTATGTCTGCCCATCAGTCTGTGGATGATAAGCTAAACTCAACTTCAACTTCGAATTTAATGCTTCTAGCAAGCTCTCCCAAAACCTGGAAGTAAATCTCGGATCTCTATCCAACACAATACTCAAAGGAATCTCATATAACTTCACAATCACATTGACATATATCTTTGCCAATTTCTATTCTCCCCCAAAACCTGGAAGTAAATCTCGGATCTCTATCCAACATAATACTCAAAGGAATCCCATATAACTTCACAATCACATTGACATATACACATACACATACACATACACATACACACACACACACACACACACACACATATATATATATATATATATATATATATATATATATATATATATATATATATATATATATATATATATATATATATATATATATATATATATATATATATATATTGTAAGCATTAAATTCAAATTATTGATAACTATGGTATGAACTATTACATTTTGTAATTAGTAGTAATTAATTATATAACTAATTATAAATTTTACATTGTTGTAACTATGGTATGAACTATTAAGAAAGATTTTGATTTATCCTTGCATTTGATGAATTCAGAGTGGTAGACAAGTAAGTCGCCATCATTGGCGATTTCAGAACATTTGCAAAAATGGTGATTTTGTCGAAGATGTGGATGAGATTTTCAAGCTGTGGTAATGCAGAATGCAATAGAGACAAATGTTCTGTTTTTAATCTACAACAATATTATGAGAACAAAGTATGTCCCAAACAAATGTTTCAATGCTTCATTGTTTGAATTTCTTTGAGGACTCCTTAAACTATCATTTTCAAATGAAATCCTTCCATCTACTATACTATTATATATCACAACTTCAATTCACATGGGTCATATAAACATTGCAGTAAATAAAAGAAAAAACGTAAAGTTGGATAAATATATAACTCAATAAATCAATACATGTATTGTCATGAACAAACCACCATTAAAAGATAAATAAACCTGTCAATGTTTAAAAAGCTAAAGATCAAAAGTAAGGTTGAGAATCAAACTCACATCATGAAATCACAACAAATAGGCGTTGAACAATTATAGAGCTCCAAGCTTTTGTAGTTGCAACACACTCACAGGATCATTTATAGATAATAATTGAGCAGTATTTAGAGCAGTGTGTAGAAGCCAACTAACAGTACATGACTACGGGAAATAAACCAACCAATACTCCTAAGCATGAGACATACTTTGTACAAGAAACACAATCACAAAGTTCAACATAAAAGTTATACAGCACATACACAAACCCAATACATGGATATACTCAAACACAACCCAAAACTAGGGCCGTCTTTGAGGAGGCAGAATACCGCACAGAACCCAAATTTTACTACAGTTAAACCGTGACTAAAAATGACCTCACAATATATTCTTCAATGTTAAACTATAAAAAAATAGAACTTCTATTTGTTTTGCTATAGCTAAATCGTGACTAACCTAAACCTACACAAGACTTCCAAAAAACTTAAGACAAAGTACCTTTAATAATCTGCCACGTCACTACAAACCGTAGGCTCACACTGGCAGCAAAACATGAGAATGAGTAAAAATAATCGAAGACACTTATTTCCAATACACTCAAGCCGGAACATAGCTCCTCAACCCATGGATCCAACCAAAAACCAGCATCACTCCCACCTCCAACTAACTCATCCAAATTTCCATCCCTCCACATCAAGAACAGGTAAATATTCAACTCAACTGACAAATATGCTAAGACTCATTTGACCAAAATAAACTCATTTTCATAAGAGCATTCAGATGAAATCCAATTAAAATATACATCCAATGTTATCATGTATACATCCAATTTGCATCCATTTAAATATTCTGCAGCAACTTTACTTGTTATATGCTCTTCAAACTAAATGCATAATAAAAGGGATTATGCTCATGCCTAGCTATATATCACTGAAAATTGTAAGTGTGAAACTTACTGAATATTGATGCAGAAACATAATAAATAATACTGAAAAGTAAAATACTAAGAATTCAATGGAAGAAATAATCAACTAGTTCATATATAGTGTCAAAAAATCTTGTCCCAAAAATTGTTACTGCAATAGATCAGACAAAAAAAAAGTGTTTTCTACAAGAGAACTCATGGAACTATGGAAGGCTTTTGATTCAAAGAACAACTTCAGTTCACATGGTTCTAAATTGTAGTCCACAACCACAATATTGTTGATCCGCATCAGACCGAAATTGCGGTGTGAATTACAATAATGTGTTAAGCCTTATTAGGAACCGCATCAAACAACTCCACTCACGTTTCTCCAAGTATTTTCATAAAAATTCAAAATTTGAGAACCCAAAAATCAATTTACATTTGATGTAATGAAAAATATTAACATTAAGTGTTTTTCAATAGTGTATTTCAAACATCTCCCAATCAAAATTCATAGTCACAATGTGCATCGCAACACCCACAATGGCCGCAACTGGTAATTTAAAACCATGATATAAACATTGCAGTAAATAAAAGAAAAAAAAACTCAAATTTAGAAGATAAATCAATACATATATTGTCATAATTCATGAACAAACAAACCAACATTCGAAGATAAATCAACATGCCTATGATAGAAAGTGAAACATCAAAAGTAAGGTTGAGAATCAAACTCTCATAAAGCTCAGGCCACTACCAATGCAATATGAAACTCTAGGCAGTATATACTCTAGGCAACTTCTTCGCAGACCAATTACTCATAGCGAACTCTTCAAGAACCTCACAACACTCCCACATTTGGTCATAAAGCTTGTCATGGATATTATTACCAGACAAATTAATCTTTCGGAGTTTCGGAAATTTCAACGAATGATTATCCTCCAGCAGAAAATCAGAAACCCTAGAAACAGTGGGATAAGTGAGATTGAGTTCTTCGAGTGAAGGGAAACAATGAGCAATGAGAAGAAGATGATTTTTGTTGATAAAAGGCATTCTGGAACATGAGAAATAGGTCAAATTCTTGGTCGATTTGGATAAAGCTAGTAATCCTTTCACCGGCATGTTGTTGAGGGATAAGGATCGTAGGTCATAGGGGAAATTGGCGATTTGGATGAGAAGAGCGTCGATGTTTATGGTTTGGGGTAGGAGAGTGAGGTCGATGGATGTGAGGTTAGGGAAGCGGTGGAAGAGGTTTGGAAGGAAACGGAAGGCGGGGGAGGTGATTGTGAGGGAGAGTCGGAGACGGTTTGTGATGGAGAGGAACTGTTTGGAGACGGTGGTGAGAGGGTGGAGAGTGCAGTAGTGGCCGCCGCTGAGGAGTTTGAAGATGTATTCCCATAATTCGTCTGGCAAATTTGAAGATGAATCTTTTGGTGATTCCATTGTGTTTGGTAGATTGGATTGGGATGGTGGTGCTGCTGCTGCCGCCATTGTTAGAGAGTAACCCTGTTCACTTCGATTATAAGGTTTGGGCAAAGATGAATAGACCGAATTTAATGGGTTAGAGGTGGGAAAGGCCGAGCTAATTAGAAAATTTTATTTTATATTTCTATTGTTACACCGATATCCCTACATTTTTTAAATAGGTCAATTTTATCTTTGTCCTCTATCTGCTTTCTCTTTGACAGTGTTGAGGACATAGTGATATTATAAAGGAAATTCAGAATGACAAATGAACCCGATTCTGTTTTTAAATCTGTGTAAGATTAGTGAAACTTCATACAACAACTCGAGAAGAACTAAGAAATTGATAAAACCTCACGTATGAACTTCCATTTCCAAGGAAACACATTTTCAATCTCTTTTGAGAAATATATAAACCACACATCATAATCAATATGTTCTGTGTGTTTCCAATCTCTTTTGAGAAATATATAAACCACACATCATAATCAATATAATATGTTATGTTATACGTAATAACCAAACCGAATTATCATAATCAATGTGTTTTGTTACACGTAATAACCAAACCGAAATACTTGTAAACTGTGTTTCGGTAGATTCATCTTTACGTCTAAATACCGGAACTCTTTTGATAAAACTTTCGGTATATATTTTGTTCTAAATCGAAATTTTTATGATAAGTCTTCCAATATATAAAAATTGACACAAACAGTAAAAAAATAAAAGTAAACAGAGATAAAATTGACATATTTAAAAAATATAAGGATATCGCTATAGGGGTATGAGGTAAAAATTACAGCTAATTATCATACACTAAAGCCTAATATCAAGCTAAATTTCTCATATTTTCGAAAATGCATCTCATATGTCTTAACAACACAAAATATATGTAAATGGTTGGACTCCTCTCACTTTGTAAAAATTTAATTTGGAGATGCATCTTCGTATTTGGTTTACGATTTATTTGTATATGCATTTCTAAATTAACTCTTATTTTCAAATTCAGATGTTTTTTCGGAGATAGGGGTGTGCATGGTTGGTTATTTTTATAAATCAAATCATAATCATTTTCAAACCATTTAAATGGGAAAACTGAACCTTGTACCCCTACAACTGTCTCTGTACCCCTACACAAAATTTTTTTGGACGAAATTTCCCTGATATAAATAGTTTGTATTTCAAAAATTTAAATTTTTTCTGATCATTTTCGCAAGAAACAAATTTTGTCCAAAATATTTGTATTTTTTTCGCTCCCGGATAACCAAAAAAGACTACTTCCGATTCAGAAAATTTACACACCGAATAACACAAGTAACCTAAATTCGGTTCTTTTTTTTTTTAATTTACAAACGGGATATAGCCTCTATGCTACTTCCGGTTGAGACTTTTTTTAAAATACTCACTGGATGTAGCCTCTATGCTACTTCCGGTTGAGGCTTTTTTGAAAATATACACCGGATGTAGCCTCTATGTTACTTCTGGTGTGTTCCGTAATTTTATTTTTTTTATTTTTTCTTTGTTTATTTTTAACTTGTTAATTTTTTTTCTTTACAGTTGTTCGCAGTGATTTCTGGCGAACAACCTCTGGTTAACCAATCTCTCAGAAAACTGGGTTACTTGCAGGACCAACCAAACAAGTCCTAGGACACATGTGCAATTATTTTGTCGAACTACTCTTAGTGTTGTGAATAATTTGTGGTTTGTTTTTTTAATAATATCAAAGTATTAAATGCTTTGAGTTTAAAATAAAATAAAGTTGAAGTTTTAAACAAAAGTAAGAAAAATGGCGAAAGATGTAATTTGCAGGAAAGTAAATAAAGCTTGAAGATAAAATAAACTTGATGAAACAAACTGATAATTTAAATAACTTAAAAGAGAAATGGTGTTCAAACGTACATGGTTCCAAATATCAAACTCATTTTCTCTCACACTGGGTACTTAGAGTATTTACAGGAATTTTGTATAAGTTTTCACACACACATTCTAAACACAAACTATCCTATTTATGTACAAACAAAGTAACTGCCCAGAACGGAAAAATCATAATTAAATGACAAGTGTCAGCCTGCATGCAATTTCCTTTCCTAAAACTTCCATGTGTCCAACTGTCAAAGGTTGCAACTTTTAAATTTTGAACTTTTTCCTTTGGTGACGAAACATTACATCTCTTCATATGTCGAAACGTTGAAGAAGAAGAAACTCTTCCACTTTTACGAACCAATGCTTCTGTCAAAACACCTTCTCTCTGTCGAACTGTCGAATGATGCACTGAGCCTGTCGAACACCCAATTATAAATAGGTCCCCAAACTTGGTTTGCCAGAATATTATTTATTTTCCCGTCGAAGCACTTGAGCTTTAAACCTTGTCAACATCTCTTGAACATCTTCACTTCTTCTTATCCTTCTCTACTGACTACCTTCTCAGCAACAGAAAAGACTTCAAATTCCAAATTTTACAATGTCGAAATTATGAGCTTACAACAGTGTCTCGAATCAGAGGGCGTGACAGATATATTCATCGGCGATTGCCCGATGGAAGGACAATTCCTACGCATCTATACCAGCAGAAACTTGAGGCACTACAGGTTGCTAATCCTGTTCCACCACATTCATTATTCCCCGGAAGACCTTCTGATACCTCACTTTTGGTGAGGTACCAGAATCACGTTGCGCGACATTTGTGGGATGGCGAGGTAAGGCAACCTATAACCTTTCAATAGTGAATAACAGTTATTTTAATTTTTAGTTGATAATAACATATTATGTATCATTTTCAGGAGAGACGATCGAAGAAGGAGCTTAAGGTTGTTGCACATGGCAGCAAACTTATAGGATGGGTTCCATTAATGCTCTCACCTCAAATAGAGGAATGGATATTTCAATCAGGTCTATCGTCTCTTTAGAGGACCAGCTTGTCCATGATCGATACGAACCTCCTATCTGCATTTGTCGAGAGATGGCATCTTGAGACTTCGTCTTTTCATATGTCGTTTGGCGAGATGACCATCACGTTGGACGATGTATCATGCCTCCTTCACACACCTATTAGAGGAGAGTTATTTATCCTTGCAGAAGGCATTACTGACTCAGATGCCATCAGTCTTGCTATTCGTCTGATGGGTATTCCGCTGGAGGATGTAGTCGAGGAGGTTCGTGTATCCAGAGGTCCATATTATAGACTTAAGTGGTTGAAGACTCTGTTTGTTCGTCTGCGATCTAAGGGAAGATTTGATTGTGCGGTCAGGGTGTATATATTGTTGATACTTGGTTGCATTATTCTTACAAATAAGACCTTTACTCTTGTAGGGACAAAGTATTTACCCCTATTTGAGGACCTGGACAGATGTGGCAGATACTGCTGGGAAGATGTTGCACTTGTCACACTTTACAGATACCTCGGAGATGCTTCATTTTATTCGTGCAAGCAGCTTGGTGGATATGCCACTCTTCTACAGGTACACATATTTTACTTTAAGTTACTTTATAATTTTCATATTATGTAGGTACAAATATTTTATTATAATACGTTTAACTGGTAAATTTCATATTTTGATGACAGTGTTGGATTCACGAGTATTTCCCAACTATTGGGAAGAGAGGTTGTTCGAAGATTTCTGGTGGTGCTGGTTCTTGACTTCCGAGGGCGATGAAGTGGTGCTACAAGCAATCGTCGACGAAGGTTGGCGAGATCAGAGCTCAGTTAGATAAACTGACACCTAGTGACGTGATATGGAGCCCATTCGAGGATCATAGGCATCACATACCCTTTGATGATATCACACTGTAGAGGGGTGGCCTTTGATGGTACGATACATTTGTCCTTTATTTACCTGACAGATGCTTATGATAATTTGGATACCAACAGTATGTACCATCACATCCCCCTGACATTGATTCACTGGACATAGTCATTCACTGGGTCAGTTACCACCAGAGCGTTAGACGGGTGAATCAGCATGCACGTTTTTGTAGATGTTCCATATGATACAGTGGCAGAGTACCTGGCTTGGTACTATACAGTATCTCATCCTCGTTTGACTCCACCATCTCGGGGAGATGACATACATGTTCCAGTTCCTGAGTTTGATGGTGGACCGTCAGATCCAAGGTTATGACATATTTCACATGAGCTGAGTTGCTATCTGCAGCGTCACCGAACTGAGGATGATGATGATGAGTTTGTTGAGATCTTCCGAGCACTACGTCTAGCGTAGGGTGGACCGGTTCCTCAGGATGATGCGTGATCTTTCATTTTAGTTATTTTTGTTGTAGTATTATTTTGTTTTGTATATTCATATAACTTGTATGGTTCATAATTATTCAGACGAAATGAAACTTATATTATTTATAAAGATCTGTATCGACCAAACTTATATTATTCATAATTGTTCATCCAGCATAAAAAAAGAAATAACATATTAAGAATAGTTCTTTAGAAATATTAAAAAAATGAAAACATATCATAATTTAGTATGGTTTGGGAGAATCGGGGTAAGCTTGTGCCAATGTTGTAACCGTCAAGAGAATCCTGTTATCCAAGATGTTACATCTGATGTGCGATTATTCAGCCAATCCACTGTGGCAGGTGGTAAGGGAAATCTTCCATTCATGTTGGTCCATAGCGCCTCAATTGCATTTGTCATATCCAACTCTACTCCTTCCTATGTGTCCACCTCTTGTTCACCTTCCATACTTAGTTTCCTCCAATGGATATGAATAACAACTATTGGTATTGGTTCACCCCTCAATGTGTATTTTCCTAACTCACAGACACAAGGTAAACCATAAACTGCTCTACGAAAGCACCTGCACATCTGGGTGTCTGTACCCATCATGTCAACCATCTGCCATTATTCACCAATGTGATGCAAAGCTGCTCTAGATACTGAATTAACCAAATTCACATAAAATGGACCTCTATGGATACGCTCAACCTCGTAAAAAATCTTCTGAAACGAAACTCTAATATTGCCCACTTGAATCTTGATGTTGTCATTCATAGCCTCCCAACATTTGACCAGATCACCTAAGTTGTTCTCCAACATCTGCTTCAGCTTCCAATGCGTAGATTCAACTCTAAAAATAAATAAAAATCCAATATCATTACTATTACTATAAAATAACTATGTCTAAACCCATAAAATACAAACACATTACATGTTAGTCGTGACATTGCCTAAATGTATTACTTTATTGATCCAAGCTTCAACAAATCCATGTATATGAGGTGTCAACCATGTGTCTTTCACATAATCAATAAAAGGTCTGTAATCCAAACAAGCATTCTCAAATAATTTCAATCTTTGATGATACTCAACATCATCACTAGCCACAATAAGTTCGTAGAAAAGCTTCTCTATCGGTTCTCGCATATCGTCCACAACATACTCCTTGCATTTCGCTTTCACATTCTTGGTTATGTGAAATCGACAAAGCATATTAACTGTCGTTGGAAATACATTTTCAATTGCTTTCATCAAAGCAAGATCTCTATCGGTTAAAATTACTTGGGGCCATAACCCTTGTTTCGTGAATAACGGTTCCAGTTTATCTAGTACCCAACACAAAACCTCTGTTTGCTCATATTCCATATAGGCAAATGCAACAGAAAATGTTAATTCGGTTGTGTGTATATTGACCGAACTCACCATGATGGCATCAACTGGACACCATCCTCTGCCTTATATTTAGTTCCTTCTGATCGAACAAATACAAAAAATTCTTATGATCACTGAAAAGTTCAAATCTAGTGCCATATAGATAATGTCTCCAAACTTTAAGCCTAAACACCACATCTGCCAACTCTAAATCATGGGTAGGATAATTCCACTCATGAACCTTTAGTTGTGTCGAAGCACAAACCAGATCCTGATCATTTTGCATAAGCATCCCACCTAGGCCCATCTTAGATGCATCATAATAAACCACAAATGATTCACTTGGGCTTGGAAAAATTAAAACGGGTGTTGACGTCAACTTCTTCTTGAGTTATTGGAAACTCTCTTTGCATTAAACATTTCACACATAAGTTTGTCCTTTCTGGGTTAACTGAGACAAAGGCAAAGCTAACTTTGAAAAGCCTTTAATAAACCTTCTATAATAAGAAGTTAAACCAAAAAAATTTATGATCTCAGAAACAAAATTATGAGTCTTCCACTGCAACAATGTGTCAACCTTCGACAGATCAACTATTATTTCACCACTAGAAATCACATGACCGATAAAAATCATTTTTTGCAACCAGAATTCACACTTGGATAACTTGGCATACATCTTCTTTTCTTGCAAAGTATTCAACATAACTCTCATATCTCTCGCATGTTCTTTATCTGACTTGGAGTGCACTAAAATATCATTGATGAACACAAGCATAAACAGATCCAAGTAACAATGGAAGATCTTATTCATATACTCCATGAACACACCTAAAGCATTAGATACATTGAACGACATAATTGAATACTCATAATGACCATATTAGGTCCTAAATGAAATCTTAAAAATATCTTCTGACTTTACTCAAACCTGATGATAACCTGATCTCAAATCAATCTTATTGAACACACAAGCTCCAACCAACTGATCCATAAACTCATCGATCCTAGGAAGAGGATACTTGTTCTTAATAGTAACTTTGTTCACTTGTTGGTAATTAACACATAACCTCATGCTTCCGTATTTCTTCTTGACCAACAACATTAGTGCTCCCTACGACAAAACACTGGGTCATACAAACTTATTTTACTAAAGCTCTCCTAACCGATTATTCACCTCACCTAACTCTAAAGCAGACATTTTGTAAGGTGTCATCGACACAGGTCTAATACTAGGTATTAAATCTATGGCAAACTCAACTTATCATTTTGGCACTAAGTCACAAATATTCTCAGGAAAAACATCAGAAAACTCACACACCACAAGCATCTCACTAGCCACAACATCGCTCCCCACTCTTAAGGAAGCGAATATCAGAAACACCTGATCATTTCCCCTCAAATACATATATACTTTACTGACGGACATGAATCTAGAATGCTTACTCTCTTCGGATTCAGGAAACAACAATGTTTCATCTAAAAATGTGCACTCTTGCAATCAGAGGCACGTTGAACCAACCCTTTACACCTAAAATATCTCAGAGAAGCATAGTTTCTCCCCCATTTTATTCAACCTTGCTCTTGTTGGCAAGAGGTTAGGAAAGAGAAATGAACATCAACAATGTTCACACATATGTCATATGTTAGGGAAATGAACAAATTCATACAACTTAGGGCGAATGTATCAACTTACTCTAATACCAACTATATAACTCCCAAAAAAACTCGACACTTTTACATAAAAAAGATAAATAATACTATTGTCAATTAAGGTGCTACACATTCTCAACATGCATATTCTTTCAATTAAATCATAAATTTGCAGCAAAACTCAACATAAAAACATATTTTAAATTATCTTTTCAACAAAAGTACTTGCTTAGGTTTAAATAATTCAAAACTTCAACTCAAAAGGTTACAAAACGACCATTTCTCAGTGTTACAGATCAGAGCAACCAAAAAATAAAATAATGGAAAACGATAAATAAAATGAAGAAAAACCCCAATGTTATCTTCTAGCTCACAACATTTATTTATCCTCCATAGTATATGTATCATAGCGTACAAAACACCACAAACAAACAAAAATAGGGTGAAAATACACTCAAATATATTAGTAGTGCAAAACATAGAAAAGGTATCATATTCATCACAATCATCTAACACATCATTCATTCTCATCAATAACTCAAATCACAATTCTTTTATGTATGTAAGGCGACTGACTTAATGCATGTGGTACCAATATGGACATTAGAGGTATGTTACTGATCTCGTCCACTCAACAATGGTTCATCTTCGATTTGGGTTCCACTTCAAACCCCACTCGTTAATGATCCCTACTTCTGAATCAAAAACGCGTCACTGATCCCCACTTTTGAATCAACAACTTATCTCAAGACCAAAGTCCACATGTCAATCATCGAGGCATATGATGCATGGCAATTCAACAAAAACATAGAGGTGTAATATCCATCGCCGGTCCCTCTTCAAATCATACACCATATCAATTAAGGTTATCATAGTAGTTATTATCTAAAATACATGCCTTAACATCAACAACATATAATTATACTCATCAGCACATGATTATACCAAAAATCCACATCTTATACACATAATTATAATTCACAACATATAATTATGTAAAACCTCTCAAGTATTATTAAACTCGTCATAGTGTTTTATCTAACCATAAAAATCAATATCATGTCATTTCCCATCAATAATCATCTCAACATAAACATTAACATCACTCCTCACGGGGTAATGATTAATTCAATCAATCACAACAATCAAAACAAAATATTTTCATAGTCATTAACCATTAATTAGCATTACACAATAAGAAACACCCTATAATCATGTCCTCAAATACACTATTAAGCTCTTGAGACTTTACCACGAGGTAATAATACACGTTAGCTTTTCCAAAGCTTCAAATCGCACATCACACGAAGTCACGAAACTCAAGTTATGATGAAAATATTATCTAAACAAAAGCATCCTTGTCTAATTCGAATCATGTTTTTTTCCTTATTCAAATCAAATGATTCAAAGGCATTTTTTTTGCCAAATTTTGGCTCGTGATTCAAATCATGTTGTAATATTAAATCCAATCAAACTTGCCTGCAACATTTTTTGATAAACTTTCATGAGATTTTCAAATTTGAACATGAGTAACCACACCTACTCGTATCACATCCAACACATCCAGTACCACACAAATTTGTTATATTAACATCGATTTATTACAAAATCATTATTAATCTAAGATTATGTTCATAATACCAACCCAAACATGAACGACAACCTAATCAATTTGCACATACATAGGCATACGAAAAGTAACATCAAAATTAATACACAAAATCATGTTTATCGCAACACATAAATTAACTTTCACACAAATCTTTCCCGAACACATCAAGCATCAACAATAGTGAAAATAGAATAAAACCTAAAAGAGGGTGAGAATCCATTACTACACTTCATGCATTTGACACCAATATTAGAGTAACCCCCTTACCTTAATTTCCAGTAGCAAATTCAAGGTATTAGTTATGTTTTCCTCTTCTTGGGACTCCCTTTAGGTTTCCCACTCCTTGCCTTTTTTTTCACTTTTTTCATGTGCCAGACAAAAAAACCTACAATCCCCCCATTTTTTCTATATAAATGACATAATACTAATTTTTTTTAATTCACAACTTTCCTTAATTATCAGTAACTCTCTCTTTAGCCTGCCACTTTTACAAAAATACTAATTTCCACCCCCACAACTCCAATTTCTATTTTTTATTATTATTTTAATTCAATAAAATTTCACTAATTCCCAATAAAATCTAACAAACACCAAATAATTTATATAAATCACAAAAAAATAAACATTTTACCACTCAATTAAATAAATAAAAGCAATTAAAAATTCAATTAAATAATTAATTGAAAATTCGGGGTATTACAGTCATCTCTACCACTAGTATCCTATGGCGTAAGGGATGAAGCTCTCTTGTTAACCATGGTTGAGGATGACTAGGAATATGAGTAAATGAAAACACTAATTATGTCTATTATAGTGAAGAAGGTGTAACTCATGTTAGTTTTACCGAGATACCACGATGGACATCATTATACTAGTAAAAAAGTATAGGTGTGCATGATATCCCTACAAGGGTAGTGAATAATCAAAGGCATTAATAGGTTTATAACTGTTTATGGTAGTTAGGACTTTCCCAAAGCGACGAGAAACCCTGTATGGTGATGTTACATTGGTTTTTAAGAAACTACTCATGTGAGGCGAGAGACTATGTGTATTAGTGTAATGCTTAAGGTATGTAAGTTATAACTTATCTTTCTCCCATTTGGGAATAAGTTTTTGTTTCGGACATGCCCAATGACTAGGCAGGGCACAATCCACTCCTGCATCCAATTGCATCCCCTGTTCTTCCACATATTTCATCTCCAGAGGCAGCTCGTCCCAATCTTCAGGTATCCACAGGTCAACTCGAAAGCTCTCATGAAAGTAAACAAGTTTGGATGTAGCTGCGACGGTGAAAGCTCTAGGTGAACGAACACGAAAATCTGAAAATCCGAAAAGGGGAGTCTAAATATGAGTTCCTTGAAGAAGATGTCATACATGGGGAACGTATTGGGACCATAGAACGAGTAGTTATGATTTTCCCGGTCAGGATACGTGATGAGCCAATCTCCAGGATTCCCGACCACCAGATCCGGAACCTCTAAGGGATTGGAGTATACCGATTGGATAGTCGGTGGCTCCTCGACAACCAAATCTTTAATAAGAATATCTTGATCCTCGTCATTCTCCTCAGGATTGTTATGTTCAGCATGATCTGAGGTGGTTTCCTCGGAATTACTCGAGCTAGAAGCAGTTCTTCCCGATGTGGTTTCGTCAGAATGATTCTGGGACGAAGCCGAATCATCAGAAAGTTCCTCCACGTCCATACGGGTTGGTTCGTCTATGGACATTTTTACACCTGAAAAGTAGTGAAAGTAAACGTGAATTTGATGAGTTAAATCAAATCCATCCTTCCACCGCTGATCAAGTGAAAGGGCGTGCAGAGGAATGAGGACGTTGTCCCCGACCTAAGTCCTTATTCAAAATAGTCCACGATCGTTATAACGACCAGGTACTTATACGAGGAAGGGGGAACTCTAAGATATCAAATTACTGGTTCACACAAAACGCAGATGATTTCGCGCTGAAACTCAGAACTCCGATTAAAGCTCAATCAGAGTTGTCGTATAAAGCTACGAGGAACGTTGCTAAAGGCCCTAATTATCGCAACGACGACAATATACCACACATCAACCACCATACAGAAACGGGGACACCGTATCGAAACCATAACAATCTAAATTATGGGTCATATTAACCCTAAAATCTATCTTAACTGCATACATCTATGTAACCATCCAGAATCAGAAGGAAGAATGGATGGATAAATAAGGAAACATACAAGTTTTGGAAGAAAAAACATTGGTCGTTCGGATATCCTCATTGGCAACAACGGCAGATGGTGGTTTACGGCAGAGCTCGGGGACTAATCTTTATCTAGCAGAAAGAAAGAGAACGAAAATTATGAAACTGAGTCCTAACACCCTATTTATAACCTCCTTCAGCACGTGCGCGAGCACGTGGGACCTATAACCTATAAACGACACACTTATTGCCTAGGGACAGTCGTAGAGTAGCCATTATTATGCATTAACTGTGCACTCTTCCTAAGGCACATGAGTGACGTGACTTCTCAGCATAATTGTTGGGATCCTCGTCCGTCGACCACATTTTAACGCCCAGGTGTACACGGGCTCACCTATATCGAGCTAGGTAACTAAAGAATATTACAAGTCTCAATTTCACCCCGTACGTAGCTGACCACCCTTAAGTCATCACTTCTATGACCAAAAGCAACATCTTGGGGGGCTCTTATTCCGGATTGGCCTGATGACTAGGCAGGGCCCAATCCACTCCTGCATCCAGGACGACCTAATAGCCCAAATGTCAGAGGGGCCCATTGGATTTATACCCCTAAGCCGAGGGGGACTTATCAACCACAGTTACCCGTGGTCGGATTTCTCTGCCCCTTCAAGACTTCTGCCCCGACACCCGCATGAGTCACCCAGATTCAGCCAGAGATAACTCATGCTCAGATATCCCTATGCCTGATGCGCATCTCGTTCGACCAGGTATGATCGTCCCAACGGCTAGTTTCTGGCAGTTACCTATTTTCGGAGGATCCACGATCCAGACCCAAAATAGGGACCAATAGGCAAGCGTTGGGGGATCTTTATAAACCCTCTCACATGAGAGGGTCAGGTATCGAATATTCACTCCCTTAACACTTTTACTCGTACTCGCATACTCTTCTGCCTATTCTTACTTTGGCATCGAAGTACCTTACAGATACACCTTCATCTCTCCTCGAAGATCGAGCATTTCCATCATCATCCACGTCAACGATCGGGGCCCATTGTAGATTATGATCACATGTACAATCAATATTTATAGAAACTCAAGGACCTAGTGTTTAGAAAGTTCTTAGAGGAAGTAACTGGTCTCTTTTAAATAGGGAAGCTTGTTGACTACTCACTTTCTAGAGAGTCGTGGTATGACCCTTTCTCATATTCTCATATGACTAATGCGAGGGTAAATGTATTATTCATTCCCTCTACCCCAAAGGCAAACCTACATTTTCTGTGAAGATGTTTCCTAGGAGACGTTATGCTAAGAGAAGGCCTTGAAGTCACCCCTATTTGAGACTCTCACAAATATAACACTACAACATGATTTCATGGTGTGACTTAACATTATACGATGTTTGTCATTACTAGATTACGATAATCATATATTGGATACTATCGTCTAGCGATATGGTTAGATTAAACATCCATACATATTATAGTGTGATTGGTGCAAAATCTTGTTGCTTTATAATTGTTGGAACTTAATGCTCTGCATTGATTAATAGTTAATATATCAAACTATTGGATAATGCATTAATCTCATGACGTTGAGATCGAAATGAGATACAAATGTGAGCAACCCGTGGTAATATCAATAATTGAGTAGATGAGCATATTATTGACTTATGGACGTGCATGATAAATAAGCAATGATGAAAATGCCCCTAATAAGTTGTATTTTAGTTAACACTAAAATCTAATTTTTTCCTATCATTTATTTTTATGTTATTTAATTTCACGTATCACAATCAATACATAACTCTAATCTCTACTTAAAATCTTTAAAACTATTTAACAATATTTAAAACCGCCAGTCTATGTAGATACGATAATTGTAAAACTTGTTATTGTTGTAAACACAACAATGTCCGAAGGTTAAATCACCATTGATAACATTAAAATGTCTTATGTGCTTCCCCCTCCAACAAACACTTGGAAATGTGTCCCAGGGTCGCCCGCATATGAAAAGTATGTTTCTTGCCTGAGGGACTCAAATAATGTCTCACTTGAGAGACTCAAATAATACCTTGCTTTATGAACTTAACTAATGTCTTGCATGATGGATTCAATTAGTGTCTCGCCTGAGGGACTTAATTAGTGCCTCACATGAGGGACTCAACTAGTGTCAGGCCCGAGGGACTCAACTAATATCTCGTATGAGGGATTCAACTATTGTCTTGTTTGAGGGACTCAAGTAGTATCTCGCATGAGGGACTCCATTGAATGTTTCACACGAAGAGTCCAATTTAAAAATGTCTCACATATGATCCCCCTAGAGTGTCGGAAATGGGACAAGGATACTAAATCACTTCTCCCATATATTTGTGAGAAGGCCTTCAAAGGCGAAGTGAATGACTTTTAGTTGCCCTATTATTTAATCAATTGCCTATTTATTAGATATCTCGCTTTCCTCTAAGATAAGTCACTCGTCGTGGTAATTGGTGAGTGACAATTTCTCATTCTATAACGACATAGGGAGGTAGACCACACTCCTCTAAATATAAGGAAATAAACTATTCTTTCCCTGAGTGACTGTTATTTTCAAGGACTTCTTGGATCCAATCCAATGCGACTATAAATAACCCCAACATCATGGTTAAGGATGACCTAACTTAAATACAAAAAATACACTTATTCAGAGTTTGTGACCATACGTGAGCTAATTCTCAACCTCATAATAAATCTTAAAACCTCTAACAACCCTTAATTACTAAGAGTTTGCACACATTTATACTTACAGTATATTAAATACCCACATAAACACATGCCATATTTGTATTAATAAAAATTCATCATATTTTCATAAACGTCTAAATTTTCAAATTTTTATTATAAAAATATTTAATTTTTATTAAAGATAAATATTTTATAAATCATCTTTAAGCATAAAGATATTTTGGTTAACTATGAAGTTGAGAGATTTATGTGTAATCATGGCAGGTATAGAACCAAACTGATTTACAAATTGATTCGGGGCAGCAGACCAAAAGTGGAGTGAAGAGTTTTATTTTATGGCAATTTGGCAAGGCATAGAGTCAGATTCATATTATGGTTGGCGTGTCAAAACCGTTTGTTTACTAAAGATAGGATGCTGGAATTTGGGATGACTAATGATGGTAAATTTGCTTATTGCGATGATGCAGAGAGCTATGAACATCTGATGTTTGAATGTATGAAGGTTAAAGCAGTTTGAAAACAAGTGTTAAGTGTTGAATGCTTATGGTTTCCGTTGTGATCCAAGTGGCTGGAAAAATGAATTAGCATGGATCATTCACCATAGTAAGAAGAAAGGCAACAAAAGTATAATTTTGAAAACGATGGTTGCAGAGATAGTGTATGCTACGTGGAGTACGCGCAATAGAATCCTCTTCTAAGGGTGTGCTAAAGATAGTTTACAATACAATAACATTAAAAATATGATATGCTACTGTATAGGGAATGATAGAAGATTAACTTGTTTTTATTGATCTTTTTGTGTCCTTGTGGCCTGGATCCACGGATCAGCTTGCATCCTTCAATTTTTGGAGTTAATAAAATCTTTTCATTAAAAAAAAATTATAAATGCAATTCACCTCATAATGCAATTCACCTCATAATGCATGCCATAATTTTTCTATTTTATATTACAACATACAAAAACAAATCATCACCTAATCTATCTAATACTACAATATATATTTCCATCAATAATGTAGCTAATCTATCTAATACAATATATCTAGTCAACATGTAAATAAAATATGTTTAGTCAATATAAATGACTAGTTTACACCAACATTAATGGTAGTAGTTATTTTAAAAATAAACTTACCTTATATAAAATAAAATTTATTAAAGTATATCAATGGTTAAAATACTTCCACTTGCAATAATTTTCTTCTTTTTAATTTTCTTCATTTTCAAGAGAGAGAAAGAGAAAGAGAAAGAGGAGAAAGAAATTGAAGAAGAAGAAGAATCCAAAATCAATCCCATCTCTTCTGCGTGTCGTTGCACATCAGAACTGACGGGAGAGAGAAACCCATCGGTTTCACAAATTTATCAAGAATTTCACACCGACACTATCTATCTCCATCTCTTAAAGGTTCCTTCTTGTTTTTTATTTCACAATTTTGCATCGATTTTGATGTGTTTTTGATCAATTTTTGATTTTTTTGTTGTTGATTTGTTAGGGTTGCTTTGGAATCGGGTTGCGTCTTCTTTGTTTCTCTTCGATTTCCTCTGTGGGAGATCTAATTTGATTAGGTTTTTGTTTTTTGGGGTGTTTTGGAAGTTACATGCATATGGGGTACGTTTTCTGAATCTGATCATGGTTTTAGAAAGTTTGGTTCTTTTAGCCTTTTTTTTACTTTGATTACCTTTTGTATCTTTGTGGGTGTTGCTGTTTTCTCTTGTACTGATTGATAACATGTTTGATCATTTTACCTGTTTTTTCCTCTCTTGATTTATATGGTTGCTTAGAAGTTTCATGAAAATGATTCTATTCAATATGGGTTATGGTGTTCAATACCTGCATTTTTTGTTTTGGAATAGAGGATAGGAAGCTGTATTTGTGTTTTGGGATTTATTTACTATTGGTTCTATGGCGATGAAAGTAGATTTTAAGTGATTGATTTTTGTGATATTGATCTTAGTGTATGTTTGGTTTAGTTTTTGGAAGAGTCAAAAGGAAAGAATTGATTTTGAAATGATTTTGAGGTGATTGATTCTTCTAAAGTAGAATTGATTCTGCCTCCAGAATTGATTCTCCTTGAAGCTAGAATTTGCAGCTTTTGAGTTTAAACATGATTTATACGTTGAAGTTTAATGTTCAAATCAATTTTTCATAAAATTATCTAAACATAAATCACTTTACATTCAACTCACTTTTAACCAGAATCATTCACTCAAAATCTTTTTTTTCCCTCACCGGAGAACCATGCAGAACCAAACATACACAGTGTAAAATGTTTTTTTTTCCTTCTTGGGATCAATTATGTTATGTTTTTTCAATTTAGAGATTGAATTGACTAGACTGCAGTGTATGCCGACCAAATTGCAGCTAAGAAATAGATGTGTTCGGTAGTATTGTTAATTGGGGATCACGGAGAGTAGGGTTCATTCAAATTCCGATATACTATAGCAAATGCTATGACGATTATTTAGAGATTGAATTGACTAGACTGCAGTGTATGCCGACCAAATTGCAGCTAAGAAATAGATGTGTTCGGTAGTATTGTTAATTGGGGATCACGGAGAGTAGGGTTCATTCAAATTCCGATATACTATAGCAAATGCTATGACGATTATTTGGAGAGTAGGGTTCATTCAAATTCCGATATGCTATAGTGCAGCGCTGCTATGCTGATTATTGAAAATATTTTGTACTAAATAACATATTGCAAAACAATAGCTAATAATTTAAATTCAGCTATGGTTATTTGTCAACATTGGTGTTTGTTTTAGGAAATAATGACATATATGATTATAATTATGATGTGGTACATAACAGAAATTAATGTGATTTGTAACAGAGCAGTGGTTGTGTTGGATGCTATAAAAGGCCCGCACTAGTTACTACTGTGGAAGCACCGTCGAAAGGGGTTATAATAGTAGGCAAGGCAACGGAGAAACCTAGTACATCAGAGGATTTCTGGACCACCAGCACGCATGATATGGACAACAGTGCTGTTCAATCACAAGGAAGTATATCTTCAACCAGTCTAACTAACCAAGCTGTCGTTCCTCATGGAAGTTCTTCTAACAACCCGCCTGAGTTTGTAAATCATGGTATTCTTCATTGCTTTTGCTTTGCAGATAACTTACTAAAGCATTTTGTATTTTTATGTCGTTTATTGTCGTCTTATTTATATCCCGTTGATTGTCTACATACTATATTAAGTTGTGTGACAAAATTTTGGAAGATAAGATAGTAGCAAGCATTTAGTTATCTTACTTTCAAGTGTATCCATGAAAATATTTTTGGCTGCAGGTCTAATCCTATGGAATCAGACTAGACAGCGTTGGGTTGGAAATAAAAAGTCCGAGAATAAAACACAACAATTGCGAGAACCTAAATTGAGGTGAATAACATCCTTGCCGTTGGATTAATTCTATTGGAAACTTGTTATTTCTGTAATTTCATTTATGTTGGGATTACCGCAAACACATTTCTCTGTAAGCTTTTATCATAGTTAGCGTGTTATACATTTTCTTAAATTTGTTTATGTTGGCGTGCGTGTTGTGAAACTATTCTAATGGGTCAATAAGATATGAACTTGTGTGTCAATCTTGTCAGAACAACTTATTCTCTGTGCGTTGCCAATTTTTTTTGGCTTTGCAGTTGGAATGCAACATATGAAAGTTTACTGACAAGCAACAAGCCATTCCGTCAGCCCATCCCCCTTGCTGTAAGCATCTAATCTGAAGAATAAGCCATTCATTTAGTCTCTAAATTGATGGTTTATTCACTTGTTTAACAACCATGTATGCAATTTTGATTGAAAAATAATGTTGTGATTGATTGCTTCTATGAAAACTGATTAATAGGAAATGGTAGATTTTCTTGTGGACGTTTGGGAACAGGATGGCCTGTATGACTGAGCCGATGAAGGTTGAGGAAGTGCGGTTTTGTTTGTTTGATCTTTTAAATAATTTTAGATCTTGCTTCTTTAGAAACAGGAGGAAGGGGAATGAATATGAATGAATGAATATGTGGCAGAGTTTGTATATCAATTGTTATATGGCAAAGAATGTAATTTCTGATTGTATTATACTTTATTTAATTGATTGCCCTGGTTTCCTCTCTGGTATCCGTAAGAGGCAAGTTTTGAAAATCAATCTCTTTTTGTTGACTGAATGCTGCATTTCCATTTTCTGTATTTTTGTCAAATTTGTGACCAAAAATATGTAATGGTACACCATTTCTGACTTGGTTTTCATATTTCATAAAACATGAACATTTAAAATTCATATTAATAGCGACGGTAAAATGGGTCTGGTTCGACGGACATGTCCATTTTGTTTATATTCTAAAATTGAGATATGATTAAAAAGAAGCCTTAATTTGAGTGAGGCCCAGGCCCAACATTCTAAAGTCCAGAACAAGGCTCATAAAAAAGAGATGTTTAGAAGCTTCATGTAATGCTTATTCTTTCCCTCTCTAGAACACTCTTTGAATCGTATCATGATAACCATGTAACAGTGCATGTTCTGGAATCTATTAGACACTTCTATAAGCATCCAAATCAAAACACACACATCCTTATTTAAGGTGTCTCAACTCATTCAATTATCACAAGTAGAAAACATTAAGGTAAATACAAAATGTCTTTGGCACGTTTGGCTATGAAAAAGTTACAGGAAAAGGTAGTATCATCTGGAGGAGGTTCCTTGCAGAAGCAATACAAGAGGTTGAATAATGAGTTGGTTGCAAGGTTTTCAAGTGGTGTTGGTGATAAGGTGAAATCTGAAGGAAGTGAAGTAGCTATCTCAGAAGATAATAATAATAGTAAGAAGAAGTCAAAGTTGTTACCGGCAAAGAAGAGAGGTAGAAGATGGCTTTCTACAAATCTTGATCGTGACTTTCCTCCTACTCCTTTTGGTATTTTTCTTCTTCTTTTATATATAGTATTTTAGCCTTTGATTCTTTGAAATATAATTTTAGTATTTAAAGTATTTTGTGTTTGGTTTTCAGGTTTCGGAAATGCACTAGTGCAAGCAACCGAAAACATGAACAAACTATTTGAAAACATGAATTTGACACCATGGTCATTAACCTGTCGAGTCAAAGAAAGTGACAACCATTACAAACTAAAGTATGACATGCCAGGAATTCCTAAAGAGAATGTGAACATAACAGTTGGTGATGGAGTTTTAACAATAAAAGGAGAACACAAAGAAGAGAAAGAAGATGATAATAATAATGAGTATTGGTCATCAAGTAGTTATGGTTATTATAATACTAGTATGGTTTTGCCTGATGATGCTAAGGTTGATGAAATTAAGGCTGAGTTGAAAGATGGTGTTTTGGTTGTTACTATTCCTAGGTGTGAGAAGGTTAAGGAAGATGTTAAGCATGTGAATGTAGAGTGATGAAGGTGAAGGGGTTGTGTAGAGTGTGGTGAAAGTTGTAATGGATTTGTGATGTTTGTTACTTGAGAGTCTATGACTTGCATTGTGTGTAGTTTTGAACATCATGGAGAAATAAAGTTTCTTTGCTAAATACGAATAAATTGTTTCTTATTAAAATGCTCTGGAAATTCTCAAATCATTGCAAATAAAAGACGACATTAGTCTGTTTTAAAAGCTCCATGATGGCCAAAATTTAAGCTCGCTTAATTCATAAAAAGGCTCGAGTGTAAAATTTGGTCACACTCAAACCCTCACCTTTCTAGATTAGAGTTGTTTTTTTAATAGGCAATGAAATTAAACACTAGCACAAGAGGGTGCTAGAACCCAAATACAAAACACCGGAAATGTTACTTAGGTTGAAACACTCAATAGGAATGGTATACTAACACTCAATAGAAACGGTATACCATTCGTAAAAGGAACATTTAATGGAAAAAATCTGCCAAAAATCTATCTCCACGTATAGTATTTAATGGAATTCAGTGTCGGCCACTGACATATTCTTAACAGAAAACACTAAATTATTCCTACACATCCAAATAAACCAGACGGTGGCCGTCGAGATAGAGATTCTCACATCTTTAACAACATGATTAAATGATTCAATACAAGTACTGTCTAAAAGGACTTGTCGACCAATCCACATGCAAATCATCTTTCCAAATTTCTCTAGCAATCCCACATCCCAGGAATATGTGTGGAAATGTCTTCATTAGTTATCCACCAATCCACATGCAAATCATCTTTCCAAATTTCTCTAGCAATCCCACATCCCAGGAATATGTGTGGAAATGTCTTCATTAGTTATCCCACAGGAAATACACAGCGGAGATACTCCTTCCAAGCATATGTTTTTCATCAATGTCGTTGTATGCATTCTTTTTAATCTATTCAATATTTAAAGGTTTTTGAGTCTTTATGATATTGATAGTTTACTCTTTATATGTTAAAATTGACATATATTTTCCTCCAAATCCGAAGTATTAGCATGAGTACAGTTTATTGGTAAACAACATGGTATTATTGTTATCATTATTCATTCTGATACCGAAAATGGGATGTGAAGGAGGAGAGATAAATTGATTACGGATTGTGAGAGAGGAGTAAATTATAAAAGGAATAACACATCTCAAAGCAATAATTTCTTATAACGCATTTATAGTAGGAAAGTTAAATGTCCATTTAGGTTGAGATTTGTGCCTAGTGATAGAGGTTGGAAGGTGATGGTTAGGTGTGTGTTGCACAATCATCAACTATATAAGGATTTAGATGGCCATGACATACTAAACCGTCTAAAGGGTCATGAAATACAGTTTGTGAATGACACGACGAAGTACAATATGGATTTAAGGTACTTAGTTACTGCTTCGAAAGACAAAGATCCAAAAAACCTCATGAGTGTTATCCAATTGCATAAGGCTAGAGCTATATACAATACGAGCAAAGAAGGTCCTTTGATGAAAATACATATTTTGTCGAGCCTTATTCATGGAGAGAAATACATGTGTTGGACTACAAATATGGACAACTCAAATGTTGTTATTGATATCTTTTGGATACATCCTGATTCAGTGATTTTGTTGAATATGTTTCATTTGGTGTTGATTTTTTATTGCATACAAAACAAATAGGTAACGACTACCACTACTTTAAAAATGCATATTTTGATTTATTTGATTGATGGTCAGTTATTGATTATTGAATGCGCATTTTCCTCCAATAGATACCGACTACGACTACTTGAGATTGTTGGTGTTACATCAACGAATTTGAAATTTTTGGTTGACTTTGTCTAATTGGAACACGAAAGGGAGGAGAACTTCACACGAGCACTAGAAAATCTCAAAGAATTTTTCTCTTATGAGAATTTTCTACCAAAGGTTATGAGAATCTTCTGAGAAAAGTCAACCATATTTCGTTAAAGAGTTGTTCTCTTCTGAGTTCAAGGAATACTTGAAGCACTATGAGGTTGCTTGTGATGATATCCCTTTATTTGTTAAATATGTGAGTGAAATATGGTTGACTTCTTATAAAGAAAGGTTTGTTGCTGCTTGGATTGATAAAGTCACTCATTTAGGGAATACAACAACGGACAAGTACATGCATGTGAGTTTGAAGTTATTACATTACTAAACATAATTTAACTTATATTTCTATTTATGGTTTTTTGGGTGGAGTCTGTCCATTGGAGACTAAAAAACATGTTGTCTATGAGTCGGGAAGATTGATGTAGAAGTTGGGATATAGTGAACACCATGTTGAAGTTATAGCTAGGTTCAATCATAGTTTCATTTCAAAAAAGTATTGTCAATATTGAGCATCAGTATAACACTTCATTATATACCAAATTGCATAATTTCGTTTCAAAATAGTATATACAACACATTGGAAAAGATCTAGAAAGGGTAAAATTTGTTGGTGCCAACCAATATGCATGTGTTTGCTTCAATAGAATAACGCATGGGTTACCATATGCGTGTCAACTTTCCAATTTCCAAATACAAGGTGATCATGTACCTTTAAAATCAATTCATGTATTTAGGAAGAAATTACACATTGAAGATCATGAGGTCACTCGTGCAGATAATGGTACACAGTTGGATTTAAGAGTAGATTGTGAATAGTTGAAGACATATTTTAGTAGTTTGGTTATCGTAGGCCAGAGGATGTTGATGAAAAAGGTTCCAAAACTAACATATTCATCCAGAACTTCTACGTGTCCACCACCAGTAAAGTACGAGCCAAATAGGGGAGTTAAGAATATCAGAAATGGTCAAGAGAGTGATGTGCATCATGATCATTCATAGTGGGAGTATGTTGAGATCTCGCAAGAGAGTCGAATACGAAGAGATCAATGCATATAACCAACTAGAAGTTAATCGTCCACTGAATCTTGGAGATATGTTTACTTGTCTCAATTTCCTGATTTTCTACATGCACACGTTAATGATATTGTTGATGTTGGTGATGATGGAAATTATTGTTTCTGTGTTATTGCAACTCTACTTGGATGGGGAAAACGGTCATGGCCTTTGACTCAGATGCAATTAGATACTCATGGTCCCTAACGCCCTTAATTCTAAATTTTTCTATGACATAATCTCTACAGTTAGAAGTACATTGTGAGTAGATATCATAGGTGTGTAAGGAAAGGATAAATGGATGACAAATTCTGATATGTTTTCATATTGTTTGTAGATACAACGTCATATTCGTCTCCATGTCTAAGAGACTTAACATCACATTTTCCCTTGTCATAGCTCCACGTATGTAGCATAAAATATATTTTTTTGATTTTTTCAACAATTATAATTGGGTTCAAGTAAAGTTGAAACTTGATTGTCCATTGCCTCCTGTCACTGACTGTTGGAAATAAAATTGTACTGAAGATGCAAGAGCGTGTGAAGCAACATATGCGAGACGCATTAGACACTAGGAAGACACAATTAGGAAGTCATCTAGGGATGTAAATGGATATCCATGAGGATGAATACTATGATATTTTTATCCTCCCCATCAGATAAATATGATATTCATATCCGGACCATATCCATGCGGGTATCCGTTAGGGGGGGTAATACATGGGTTTTAAGGTATCCGCGAATATTTATAGATATTCATCGATAATATTTTTTTATAAATTTTTTTAAGACACAAAAAGTTATTATCACGTAACATTCATACAATTCGCTCTTAATTTGACAATAAAATTTTATCGAATTAATTTTCTTCTTATTCACCAAAACATAATTAGATCCAAACATAATATCCATATATTTCATGTTTAACCAAACAAATAAAAGATATTGTGATTGTCAGTTATGATGGTAGAGCGGGCGACAGAGGAGTAGGAAGAGAGTCACTGGTTCGACAGAGGAATGACGACACTAGTTTATTGGACTGTGAAATTGTTGAAGTGAGGTATGGAGTATTTAAGAGTTTAAATATGAAATGGCTAATATAATTTAAATGAAATGTGAAAGGTTTTCTTCAAAGAAAATTTCAAAAAAAGAAAGAAATATAAGAAGACTAATTTTTTTAGAAGATGAAAAAATAAGGTATAATAAACTAATAATATGTAAACGATTTTTATAATTTATTAACGGATACAGATATTTGTAGGTACGAGTATCATTAAACCTGTATCCATCTATTAACAAACGAGTATTTAAATATCCATTTATTTTATCTGTGAATATCCATTCAGCTATCCGCCCCATATCTGTGACATATTTTATCCACATATATCCATAGGTAAGGATTTATTTGTCATCCCTAAAATCATCATAATTTGTTTTATATTCGTATATGTAGCATATTTTCCATTATATTTATATATATTTATTGGATACTTATTTTATTAGGTTATTTATTTCAAATAATTAATGAAAAAAAATTCAATACCTCATTATTTACCGGATTTTTTCACAATTTTTGGAAGTTTTTGGTATCGATTTAAAAAAATAGATATGGCAATATTGGTCTATACTGGAAAATTTCAAAATACTAGTATTTTTTCATAGAAAACAAATTATTTGAAATTATTTATAAAATTTCCCTACGAGGGAATTGAGATAAGGCCTTGACCTTCTTGGAGCTAGCTGCTTGGAGCTAAAATGCAAGGCCGTAAACCACGCTTAGGGGTTTGAGACAAGGCTTTGACCTTCTTGTAGTTCATAGCTGCCGGAATAAGAAAGGTCACAATCCTCGTTTGGGACATGGATTGAGACAATGACTTGACTTTCTAAAAGGAGAAGTGAGTAAAATGAGCTACAAACCCCTACTTCATAGGCCTGAATTCGGGGCTAAACCTCTCTTAGAGGTCTAACCATTAGAGATAGCTACAAGTGGCTAAACTGGCATATTTCATATGACTGTTAAGCTTACTTTCAAATAGGATTTTCGGCATCTAACGTTCAGGGGTAGGGGCCTCCTCTCTCTGCTTCACCACTCCGGAGATAGGGTTTGGGAAAGGGTTTTCTGGACCATTTTAAAATACTAGTATTTTTGCATAGAAAACAAATTTATTGAAATTATTTATAAAATTTCCGGTAATTGTATAAAGTTTTACTAAATTTCCGGTGTAGTTTTGAAATTTTTGGCGCATACTCTTACTTCTAAAAAACCAATATTTTAGACAAAAGTATATGATAAACACGCACATAACGTGGAGTACAAGTATAATGCAGGGAATGGGATGTTAAATGGATTCGGCTTCAGTAACTTTCACGCGGGAAAGTCACGATAACTTTCAACTAATTTACACCATTTGATCAATCCAAAGTTCCATATAAATACCTAAATGATAAAGGTTTCAGAACAAAATTAATCCAGTTTTTTTTCTCTCGTCGTCTCAACAAGTGCTTCCTGTCACCGTCTCAATAAGCCGCCACCATCATCATGATCGCCGTCCATCATCTTGCTCGTCGTCGCCATCTCGTTGATCACTGCTATTGTCACTGTCTCGTTTCACCGCACCGCCACCATCGTCCCAGTTGTCACGGTTTCATTTCGCCGTGTTTCGCCATGTTCGCTTCACCGTGTTTCACTGTGTTCGTTTCACCAAGTTCTCTTCTGGATATGTCTCAGTTAGTCTTACTCATTGTCTTTGTGTTCTGAAATTTTCTCAGATTTTAATTTCATTACCTCAAAGGCTAAACTTGCTAATGGAAAAATTTGTCCAAATTACTACTGTCATGAATTTAGTATTTGATTTGTTGAACTATTTTGATGTATAAATCATGTGAATTTACAATTTGGTGTGTTGTAGTGTATTGTTGCTATCTGATACAATCATATAAATTTATAATTTGTTGTGTTGTATGTTGGAATTAAATCAATAATAATTAATCATATATACATGTTCTTTAGTGTGAAATAGAATATATAATACAAACATGTATATAATTATAGGATCTACGACATGTTAGTATATGAGAGAGGAGATTGAAAGAATACCTGGATCTATTAAAAAAAGTTTTGTTGACAGTAATCCTGAAAGTTAGAAAGTGTAGAGACAAGTGACTGACACTTGTTGGCTTGTGGATATTCCTCAACAGGTACTCCTGATGCCTTGAACACTCTTCAGATGGGGAGGAAATGTAAACTGCTTGTGTATAGTATTTTGGGGACCATAGCCTATATATAGTGTGATGGCTAATTAGGATTTTCATTATTCCCAAACGGGTCATCATGACATCCACAGATCCACTCATATTTGAGCTCATACCTAATTATTTAATTAATTAAATAATTTCTTAATGAAATCTAATAAGTATTTTAACTCTATTTGATCACTTAATTTCTTAAGGCACTTAATTGATAAAATAGTTAATATAATTAAATAAATATATTTGACAACATAATTATTGGAATACTAATATAATACTAAATTATTAAAATATTCCAACATTATAGTGTATTTTACAGCAAATCAGATGACGAAGCAATCCCTACAATCAGGTGTATTTTACAATTTGCCCAAACTCTACTGAAACAATCCCTGCACTGGAAGCAGCATCATGCATATAGCAAATACAAAAACGCTGTAGAATTGGATGATGAATCGTAGAATAATAAGACATTTTTAAATTAGTTGCAGGGGAAGGAGAAGGAGATGATATGAAATTGTAGAATAATAAGAAAAAAAGTCCAACAAACTAAAAGGGAAGGAGAAGGAGGTGATAGGCCAACGACGGCGAACCAACAAAAACTCGATGACGTTAGCGATTCAACAATGACGCGGTGATGTTCAAAGTACCGAGGAAAGAGAAGAAGAAAACTGAACTCTGTTTTTCCATGTTTCTACTACAATTTAAAAAGTATTTTTACTACATTTAATTAAGTATATTTTTAATAAAAAAGTTAAATATATCTAAACCATTAGATGAATCTAATGGATGAAATAATTGAAAAAGCATTTCCCACTTAAAAGGCAGCAAATCCTTTTCCATGTTAAATTCTTTAATTGAGTGCACACTGCATGGTGCAGGGAATCTGAGTGGATCCACCATCAGTCAGGGTCTTATAATGGATGGCAAATCAAATACAAAACAATATATGTTTTTGGAATAAAAATGCTTTAGTAATAGGAATTAATAACTCTCAATTTTATTAACACTTAGTATTTTAAATATCAAATAAAACAACTCAAAAAGTTGGAAATTATTTTGATGTACTTTATGAACCCTTGCCCTACCATTTCTGAACTTGGCTCAACTATGAAGTACATACATTATTGTCCTCAACTATGTGGACAGGATTGAGATACGATCGTTTACATTGGTTGAATTTAATCAAAAGGTGTACTTTTTCTTTTGTTGCTCCAAAATATTTCTTAAGTGTAAGGTAGAGACTAATAGTTCAAAATACAAAGCTTAATATTAGGGTTTGATATATGTTTAATGACTAATATTTCAATCAAGTAAATAATTCTTTAAGCCAAGAATATTTAAATAAAATATATGTATATATATCGCAAAAGTGGATACACATAAAATACAAAAAATTAACCTCATATATTTTCTTAATTCATACATAAATAATAAATGGTGGTGACAAATAGTGATGGCAATAATCAATTAAGGTTGATATAGCTTATTTCTACAAATACATTTCCATGTTAGAAGATAATAGGTTTCATCTTGATCATCACGAGATAACACTTGGAAACTCTTATTTCTTTTTTTATTATTTGGAATAACCAAAGTTGCTGTACAAGGCCTACAATTCATGCACTTGTTTAAACAAGAAGGAGGCTTTGAACCTATCACCATTTTCCTTTCTTCCAAATTCTCATTTCTCTCCAACCTCACTGATACACCTGTTCAAGCATATACATGAGAAAAAAGAATAAAAAAATAAAATAAAGATCTTAGTATATATATATATATATATATATATATATATATATATATATATATATATATATATATATATATATATATATATATATATATATATATATTGTGATTTTTTCATATAAACTATTTTTAATAATTCTTTATGTATTTTCATTATTATAAATTGAAAGTTAAGAAATAATATATAGACATAATATTTCAAAAGAAATATATATAGACATAATATTATTTAGAAAATACAATTAAAAAAATGAAGAATTTTTTTTTATAAATATAACCTTTATATTATTATGAGATAGGTGGGAGAAGTTGATAAACAGATAATAACTAAAGACAAACAGACATGAATCTGATCTTTACTATTATATTTTCTTAGTTCTAAAATAAATGATACATTTTTTCATTCCATATAATAATAAAATAGAATGTTAATTTAAGTATATTTTATAATATCACAAATATGAAGTGGACGGTACTAAATTAAAAGTGATACATCTAGTATTAATTAAATAGCTTAATTAAAAAAATAATTAAACTAATTGAAAATTTAAAAAAATGTCATTTATTTTATTTTATATTCTTTGTAAAAGTCTTTCATTGGAGGCTAGTGTCCAAAACATTTAGCAACAAAATTTAAGAAGAATAAAAAGAGAGAAAAGTTTGTTCCAGAAAAAAATTATAGATTTTAAAAGAGTAGAGAGAAAATAAAATAAAATAAAATAAAATAACTGTCCAAATAAAAAAATAATAATCTGAAAATTATGAACTATTTGGATTTGAAGAAAAAATTGTAAACAGAAGATTGAAACAGTTTAGTTTAGTTTGAATAGGTTATAAGGTTAGTGATAGGTATTTACCTGAAATGGAGAAGAAAAAGATGAAAAGCACAGTGAATATTGTTGCAAGTTTGAGTCCATGTAGATGATAAGATGTAGCAGGTAGAGCCATAAGTGATTGATGCAAGAAAGTAAAAACAGTGAAGAGGTGTTTGTTTGAGAAAAGTAAATGAAGTGTTTTGTGATAGAAAGAAATGAAGAGATTTTTTTAAATATGTCTGTTTCCTGTGTGAGAGACAGTGTTCTGATCCCATGGTTTTGTTTTTCACCAATGAAAAGTGAAATTCATACACAGTGAAAAAATGTATGTTGCTTAATTTTTGTACTAGTCCTTTTGGGAATTTGGAGAATGGACTTTTGGATTTATAATAATCAAACATTGACTGACTCTTAGATGTGGAGAATATGTGACCATACCTTCATTTAATGTAGTCTTCAAACTTAATGAGAATTAGATGATTCATATTTTATAAAGATTTACTTACTTTTTAACATATTCAAAATTTTAAACTTGTCATTGAATATAATTTCACCATTAAACTTTTTATTTATAAAAATAGTATCATTTATGGAGAGACAGAGAATATTCTTCTTCTTATTAAATTATAGGTATTTATTAAATTATTTCACAATAAATCAATATCCTCAATTTATATATCAAAGGAAAAAATATATGTTTGGGTTTTTCTAATACACATTAGCTAAAAACAGATTTAAAAAAAAATGGAAAATCACAATTCAACACACAAAGACCTATGCAGAGCAAAACTATGGAAGATTAGGCTCACATTGACGCGCTAGGTGAAGGCAAATGGCACATGACACATCCTGATGCAAGTATTTCATGGTGAAGCAACTGCGAATTTATAGACATACAAGCATTGCTAGATGAAAAAGAGAGTAAGCATGACAAATTCGAGTAGGCGTGACGAATGAGAGGTCCTGAAACCTGCCGATAAATAAGAGTTTGTAGTTCAGTGCAAAGAGAGTTTTGGTGGAGTGAGAAAATATAGAATTAAAGTAGGTTCACTTTGGTCTACAAAAGGAGAATAAGAGAGGGGTCTGAAGGCGGAAGCGTTGCTCAAGTGACAAGGAAGACAAACTTCCAAGATCAACTTTGTGGGATTATCGGCAGTTACGATACAATGAGTAAGCGTGGCTAAAATCTCTTTACTGAGGGTTAGATGCAGTCATTATATATTAATGTACTAAATAGGTCATGACATTTTATTTAATTCTACTCATACTTTAATATTGATGACTCTTTAATCTTAATGTTTGTTTTAACTTTGCTACCTAAAACTTGATTTCATGGTGTGACATGTCATCGAAAGGTGATTGTCATTACTAGATCCAAGATAATCATCTATTGGATACTAACACATAAACATGAAGTAAGGTTCAATATCTGTTGGAACTTAATGATCGGTGTTAGTTAATAGTCTGATTTATAAGCTATTGGAACTTAATGCTCGGTGTTATTTGTTCATATCTGTTAATGTTTATGCTTATTTAATTTATGTTCGGCTAACCTATTATTAGTTGTTGGATAATTTTATTCAAACTTGTTTATGCAAGATACCTAAAATGTCAAAGCTCTCAAATGCATGAACTGCCAAAATACTGGCAAAGATTTATTGTGAGATTTGCGCTGAAAATCATCCCATGGGATATTCCCCCCCTCCCCCCCCCCCACCAGACAAAATGATAAACTTCTTGAACAACCTTGTTGGAAAAAGTTGACCAAGACGCGGTGATAAGTTTCGTACAGAGTCATATCATTTGTAGGTTTTGACTACTTGAAACCTTAACCACGGATCAAGGTTTTGTCTTCAGCGGTCGAAAAATGGTTGAATTCACATCAGAGGTGGAGATAAAACTCCTGACATCCACATCGTACTATTCCCATGCAAATGGATAAGTCGATGTGGCCAACAAAATAATAATCAGTTTGATAGAAAAGAATGTGGGACAAAAACTTAAGAATTGGCACAAGACATTATACTAGGCGTTGTGGGCTTGTCGGACTTCTCCCAAAGAAACGACTAATGTAACTCCTTTTCGACTAACGTTTGGGAACGATATAGTTTTTCCAACTGAAATTTAGTTGTAGTCAACAAGAATTCAAAGGAAAAATAAAATACCTTCTAATAATTTATGGGATATGATATCAGATGAGTTGGTTGACCTAGACAAAGAAATAATGATTTCCTTGGACATGCTCATAAGGAAAAGTAAATGGTGGCCAAAGCCTACAACAATAAGGTCAAACTTAAGACTTTTTTGGTCGGTGACTTGGTTTAAAAATTCATTTTGCATATGGACAAAAAGGATAGAGTCCTAGGAAAATGGTCACCTAACTTAGAAGGTTCTTTTCGAATTACTCATGCATTTTCAAAAAATGCCTATGAGATCGAAGAAACTATCCTAGAATGTCGAACCCATGGAATTAATGGGAAGTACCTGAAAGGGTACATACCTATGTTGCAAGATATTGGAATAATAGTGTAATTAATATAACATAAATAAGGCCAACATGGTATTCACAAAAAGGTGCCAAAATGACAAATTTCAGTACATAAAATTCATAAAAAGGAAAAAAGATATTTATAAGCTTTAATTCAAGAGTCTATAAGCTTCAAATCCTTGATCTCTTGGTCTAGTTGAATTGAAGTTTCCACATGTTTGATGTCGACATGAGCTTCCCGATAGATAAGGTCTTTTGCGGAGACCAACATTAAACCCGCAAGTTCTTTCTCTTTCTTCCTAAGATTGTCGACTTGCTAGGTCAGTTGTGCGATTTGTGTTTCACATATGGAAATTTGTCTCATGTAGGCCGATAAATGGTCCTGATCTTTTTGGGCCTTTTCCTCGAGAACATCCCTTTTTGCTGTGATGTTACACTGAGGTCTCATTCTTTGGTCGACGTTTCAGATTTTTGTTAAAGGAGATCAACAAATTGATATTTTTCTGCAATGGATTGGAAATTTCGATCAAAAAGGGGCTTGAAGTCCAACATGAAGGAGACTAGAGACTTATGCATCTTTTGTTCATTGAGTTTCTTCAATAACTTCCTGATATCTGACTCGATTAAGGGATCTTGCTCGAGGGCTTGGAAAGACCAATAAAAAAAAGCATAAGTGTAACACGGTGGGAGAACTGACTTTCTATAAATGTTGCGGATAGCAAGAGTCACCCCGACTTTTATTTTATCCAAGTGGAAAGGACATAAAAGAACAGGAAATACCTATTTTAAAAGACTTGGGTTCGGGGGGTAGGTTATATAAAGGGAAGGTGTTAACACCCTTTATATCCATGGTTATTCATGGGCTCTTAGTTACTTAGCTCACTTAAATTGTTTTTGAAGAGTGTAATGTGTGATTAGAAATTCTTCTAAGTACTTTGTAATGATCCTCGTATGGATGTATACAAAGCCTTGTTTTGAAAAATGTTTAAGAAAGTGAGGTGTAAAAAGTAATTTTAAGACGTGAGCAAATAACTAAGAGGTACCTACCCTAGATTAAGTCATTCATGTTCTTATATGTCCTTTAAAGGGTAAGACTATCCCTATTATTAAGTAATAGGTAGTCATTACCTTGGATTTTATTAAGGGACAGGCGTAGGGTCATCGTATGGTCAATGAAGGCAACTTAAGGGGTGTCTTTAGCAATTCGTAGGGACTACCATCATTTATTCGAAGGGACAAAATCATTATTCCGTAGGCAACCTCGAGGGGACTTGATCTTTTAATCTGAAGGGACTATGATGATTTTATTTTGTAGGGACTTTGTTTTTAAGACACCCCCATTTTCGAGGGACTTGACCATTTTAAAAGACAACCAAGAGGAATACCCTAGGAATTGCAGAGTGATCAAAGATCGACTTACGTGTGTGAATGTTTATTTTTAAATACTTCTTTTTTAAAGTTAATTGTCTAAATTAATTTTAATTACAAGTATGTTTTCACACCCTATTTACTAACCACGCAATTTATATTAAAAAATAAGAAACGAAAAGAAAATTCTAAACTATTACAAGGCTTATGGGCAGATACAAAATAATCGGATAAAAAAAACAATAATAGACATAATAAAATAATAAATCAACAATAATTATAACGATAATAATAAATATAATAAATCAATGATAATAATAAAGATTAGAATTAAAAAGAAAATAATTTAGGTTAATTATAATTTTTAGAAATTAATTTAATAATAGTAATAAACTTAAAATAATTTAGTGATAATAATAATAAAGAATAATATGTTAAAAAAGTTATTAATGTACCAATTATAAAATAAAATAAAAAATTATTATATAAACAAAATTAATATTTATTTAGGGTTAGGGAAAATTAGATTAAATTTTTTTAGGGTTAATGAAATATTAGGGTTAGAAAAAGAATTAGTTTAACTAATTGGTTTTATTTGCAAAATAAAAACTTAATTAAATAAATAAGTAATATATAAACAAATTATAGAAAAAAAATAAGGTTAGAAAAACTTAGATTACAAAAAAAATATTTTTAAGAAAACAATTAGAAAAATTGGTTTTTTAGGTTTAATAGTTGATTTAAGATTAATTAAATTGGATTAATTATTTATTGAAATTAATTAAGAAAAAGAAAAGAAGAAAAAACCAGGTTTTGATGAAAAATGTTAGGGGAGAGTGTTGAACCCACACCCTCTGCATCAAAATCTCCAAGCATCTCCATTGGGCCATGCGCGTCTGGTGTTGATTCAATGACCAAAATGTATTATGATTTAAACCTGCAAAGCAAAAATAAATTAGCAAAAAAATTGGCCTTAGCCAGAATCGAACTCATGTCTTGCTCATTCCAAAGCCTTGTCCTTGCCATCAAGGCACATGGGACGCGTCTGCCAGCTTATGCATCAATAAACATAATATATAGAACCTGCAAAATAAGAAGAAAATTAACAAAATATTGCAAGACCTGGGAATCGAACCCAGGTCCAAAGCATCATATGCGCGTGTTCTAAACACCAGGCCAAACACAAGCTTGTGAAGTAGAATGGAAACAAAAATATAAAATAAAATACTTAATTTTGAATTTTCTGGTGGCGCCAAGAGGTCTTCTTCAACCTCTTGACCTGCGGAATTTGCTGCGAAAATTCCTATGTTTTTTCCTGCGAATTTTCATGCGTAGTAAAACTTGTGATTTTTAAATATCACATATTACGTACAATCAAACCAAATTAATAACACCAATGGACTCCTCATAACCTGTACAATTCATTTACACTATTAGAATCCATTTATAATAGCCAAATCATAAAACCCTAATTCGAAGCCATAAACCCTAGTTATGGTGTTTTGCTTATTCGACCATGAAGCTTTAGGATTCTTGCCCATAAACGATCCTCACACCATTACAAACAATAATATGAGATCAAAAATAAGAAACAACACATGAATTAAGAGAATCGAAAATCAAAAACTCAAGAACATTCTTGATTCGGTTACGGCTTATGATCATGCTTTTGATGCGTATGATGATTGAGTTATGTTCAACAAACATCAATAAAGTAATTGCAATGCATACAAACCTTTGAGTATGGTTAAATTATCAAAACCGAAAATTGAATTTTGATGAAAATTTTGAAATTGCTTTTGTGTTCTTGGCTGCCAAAATTCGTGTCCCTTGTGTTGGTTGACTTGTATATTTATAAAGGAGTGAAATTAAGTTAAGAAGTTGATGTCTTGTTTGGACTTTTGGATACCTTCATCATGAAGAAATCTCATCATTTCAAATATTCAAAAATCCAATGATTTCCTTCTAAATTGAACCTTGCACGAATTTGGAACATCATAATCATTTTTGAATGATATTAGATTCATTCCAAAACCAATATTTGATCTAAATATTCACTTTTTATATTTTATTTTGATTTAAAATGAATTTTAAAGAATAAAATCCAAATAAATAAATTATAAAAATTAGATAATGCTTGAATTGGGTCGTGTTTGATGTTATCATGAAGATTGGGTTGCAAAATGATAGGCCCATTTGGAAAAAAATTGGATTTAAGCCTTTATTTTCTTCATACACCCCTTGAAAATCTCCCAACTTTGACAAGGAAAAAATCCTTCAATTTTAAGGCTATGAAGGTGTTCTTGGAAATTTTGGAAAGCTTAAAGATTCCTCTAACAAACATATTTGGTATCATGTCCATATCTTTCACCATTTTCAAATTATGCCCTTTGGAAAAAGTTGACTTTTTGTTGACTTTTGAAATGACCTGTAATGTTTTAGCTCATACCTTCCAACTGAAGCATTTTTAGACTTGGCTTATGAGACACAAAGTTGTAGAGAATTCAATTTCCTTAAAAATGAGCTTTGGATGAGAAATTTTTGATGAAGCATGTGAAAGTTATGGCTGGTCAAAGTTCAGTTGACTTTTCTTAAGAAAACCCTAATTTAGAAACTCCTGATTCTTGATGATCTGAAACTTTCTTGATGAATCATGATCAACCCTTGATCAAATGATGAATTTTACTTCATAAACTTGATGTTGGCAAAAAATCTTGAAGTTTGACTTTGATTTGACCACAGTTGACCTCAGTTTGACTTTTTAACTGCTTTGACTTATTTTTGCATATCTGATCATCTGACTGGGCAAACTCTTTGGGAAAGCTTTGAAACTTGACATGGGGATTCTTGAATACATGTGGGATGTTATGAATCTCACCTGAGGCCTTGAAAATCATTTTAACCTGAGGAAACTCAAAACCCTAGTTTTAGACACTTTGCTTAGGGGGAGGCATTGCCTGGGGAAACTTCCACACTTCTTGATCAATTGGGAGTCTTGAGGATCTTATGATCACTTAGAAGTCTTGAGAGAGATTGTCTTGATTGTGGGAGGGCAAATTTTGGGGTACAACAATAAGCTTTTAGGTGTTCGAACAACAAAAATGGGGAGTCCTTATTAAGATTGCTTTCAGCAACTAAAGAGCTTGAGGAGCGACTAGTAGCGCTCATGCCTCGACTCTTGACAGACCTTCTCAAAGCGTCAATAGCATTTTTTTCTTTGATAGCCATGATCTCTTATCGACTAAGGGATGTATAGCATGCGGAATATTTTATTGGTGGATGAGTAATGGCTGCAACTCTAAAGTACTTGGTCACACTAGGTTGTGATTCAACGCCAAAGGTATTTGTATCATTGCTTGTGCCCTCATTCGATTCTGATTTTATGTCATCCAGGTCTTTTTCATATTTTAAAGGAGTATCCTCAGAGTCCCTAGAGTCTTCAGAGTCCCTAGAGTCTTCAGAGTCCTCAGATAAGGAATCTGGTTTCTCTTTGTCGGAAGCAACTAGACCTCCAGTTGAGTCATCAGCATCATCATATTTTTCGGAGTCTTAATCCTCTCTAGGAAATGGCACATGGTTGGTCGTTGGTGGTGGTTGGTAATTTGGTCTCCATATTTGCTCACATATTCATATTTCTTGTCTTTATTGGCTTTAGGATCATGGTCCATAATGATGGTCAGATGTACAAAGTGAGAGCTAAGGTTGGGAGGCATCGACCAATTGATGCTATAAAAGGAAGGTGCTTTGGGGTCTTTGTCAATTAGTGGACCCCTCTGCAAAAGGAAAGAAGAAAACATTCAGTCAACATAGATAAGGTTTGCAAGCAAATCTTAAGACTGACATACCATGGCTCGAGCGAATGAGTCATCGTAAGAATTCTTCTCCAACGCAGCGTACGCCATTGGTGTAGGAAAGACACTAGATCAAACTTCAACGCTACTTCCTCCAAAATGGGCGACAAAAATCATAATCAATATTAAGTACTTCCTCTGTCCCATAATGAGTGACTCAGTTGACCATTTCACATAGATTAAGAAAAATGAATAAATGAAAGCGAGAGAATCATATTTTTACTAAAATGCCCTTATCGTGTATTGAGAATGATGAAAATAAATATAATTAGAGGGTAAAATTGAAAAAGATACATTAAAAATTGAAATAGATAATTTTTTTAGGACATTCTTTTATTCCAAATGAATCACTTATTATGAGACGGAAGAAATAACATTATTCATCAATGACGATGACATAAAAATTATATTCTTCCTATTTAATTGGCGTCGTTCTAATCGACCAATAGTTAAATGTTACACTTGATAGAATAATAATGTTATTTGTTTAAGTTTGATATATCCTAAGACATTTGCTTAAGCTTGAACCCGCTTAAAAATAGTCCTCTCTTTCATAATTTTGTTTGTTTGTGTTTACTATTTTTATAATTTATGTTGGTGAATTATTAGTGTTGTTTTATATATTAAATTTGATTTGATTTAATAAAATATTTATGTTCCATTGTTTACTATATCCATATCACGTTAAGATTCTAAAATTAAAAACAACTTAAAACTGTACACACACTATTAAGCAATAGTTGATAGCAGTTTCTTTTTTGGGTAAACCAAGGTGATTGGCAATTTTCGAAAACTGTTTATTTATCAAGGGGGGCATATCAAAAAAGTTAAATTCATTATCAAGTACTATGTTTTGTTGTATTTGTGGGGGGTCTTAACTCAGAATGGTTCTGTATCAGTTACAATAGTAATCAAGCCTGTGAAAATTACATGTTGTCAGATCTAGAACTATGTTGTTGTATTTTGAGATAAGTTTAGTAATATTATTATTATTTGGATTTTATTAGTATGTTATGTACCTAAGTTTATCAATCTCCTATCTGTGTGTGTTTGGCCATGTGGATGTTAAGCATGTGATTTTTTTTTTTTATTGTTTAATTATTTTTTTTATGATTTTTATAATAATTTTAACTATAATTAAAATATATTATGAATAAAATATTATTTTAATAACATATGATATTGTTATTTTAGAAATGTTTGTTTTGACTCTTGTGTTCTATGGACAAGACAAAAAAATCAGTCTTTGCCTAGATTCGCAATGGAATTTTAAAATACTGATTGCAACCATCAACAACAACGTTTCAACAGGTGGGTGGTTGTCGTTTGAAGGTGAAGAAAATAGAGTCATGTTGTCTATACATAATGTTGACTGGTGCTAGCCCTGATGGTACATACATGTATTATTTGGATCATATAGAAAATGATGAAGATGTCAAATGTATGTTTTCAGCACATAGTAGTGAAATTAACAGAGGAGTCACAAATCCACTTGTGTTGGTTGTTGTTCTTGATTAGTTTGATAAGTAGCTTTTTAAATTTTAGTTTTATGTAGTTTTATGTAATAGACATAAATAATGGCATGAAGGTGCTCGACTTTTCATTGGCCGGACTCGGGTATCCAATGTCCGAGCAATGGAATATTTAATTATTTTTCCTTTATCTATAAATAGCTTTGTGTGATAACCTCTATGTCTCACATCTAGAACATCAATTTCTTATTTTTAACTCTGAAATATTTTATCAAGAATGGATTATATTCTCAATCCAAATACTTTTCTTACCAAAAGAGATGCGCAAGTGATTTTTCGTCCATAAAGCCTCCTTTGAAGATTCTATTTTGGAACACGATGACATTCAAGCATTTTCAGAAGATCCTGACTTGTTGGTTAGAAAGAGAAATTTCTAAAGGTGAAAAAATAAGAAGAATTGAAAGGCTTGTTAGAAAAGGAGAAACTCGTGAATGAAAAGTTGTTAGAAGCAACATAAATTGTGTTATGATGATGTATGGTTAGGATGATATTGTGTTGATGGTTGTAGTCTCCTAGGCATGTTTAGATGTCTAATCATTGTGTTGTTTATCGTTATGTTGTGTAAGGTCTTTTTTTATGTTTAATCGTTGTGTCTAAGGGAACACCACAAAATGACGATGAAACAAGCCTAAAAAGTCCATTCGCAGGAATTGAACAATGATGAGGTGAATAAATGGAGACACTAGAAGTATTTCATATTACAGGGGGCGCAGTAGTGAGTGAGCATAAGCCAAGTCAAGAATATCTGAATTGAACATACAATTCCATTTGTGCATGTTGCTCCCAACCAATTTTTGAACGATCCCCGTCAACGTGCCTCTTATTCAACACCAAAAACTACCGCGCCTCAAAATGAAGATGTTCCACCAATGCACACATCCCAAATTGGGGGACAAGCATCTTCATTTGCACAATAAACATACCATCAGACACATACCACACATTAACACACTTTATATGTCACCTTATCCCAACACCAAACTCCACACATTTCATTCCCACAAACAAATTACTATTACAATTAACAATTCCAACATCAGTCCACCCATCGACCACCCTTACAATTCACTCTAATTTCCCCATTAAACTTCGGTCACTCAAAACCCCAACCTCAACACCATACAATCAACACAACATACTCCCAGCTCACCCATACCTTCTTCACCGATGATGTATATTGTTCTGGACAGGGCCTCAAGAATGTATAAGGTCACGGCCCAACAGGTCGAGCAGAGGCCCATATACTCGAGCAGGGGCACCTCTTGGCCAAACCAGCTGCTGATGCGACGAGCATACGCTAGGGACGGGCGAAGAGCATGTCTGCCAGCTCGCTTACCACGTCACCCAACTGCCCTTTATTATCTCCTGAAAGATAGGGGCAGTTGGACCAAGGACCAGACCTTTTAGCTAGGTCCTCACGCGTTCCTTGGCAGTTCCTCCTTGGGCCTAGCTGATCTAGGCCCATAGAGGGACCTTGACCCAGCGCTGGGGGCACACAATAAATACCTTTTTTCATTAAAGGGTCAGGTATTCTGATTGACTCTAAAATTAACCTATTCTTCTCTGTACCTTTTCTCACTTAAGCATTGGAGTGCCTTGCAGGTACACCCCCCTTTTTTCTTCTCCCATTCTTTGGTCGTTACATCAAGTCACTAGAAGGTCCTTCTGATCAGGTGAGATCATATATTATCCACCAATTCAAAATACCCAATCTGAAACCCTTGCACAACCCAACACATTCATTTCAAAATTATTTACTCACAGAAGACCAACTTCTAAATATGCCAGATTATAACATTAAAGAACATATGGCCGAGGACCCCTATGTAACACATCACAATAAAGATTTGTCTTTCGATTCATCTCCACTACCTCCAAGAGACCAGGACAGACCAAAGCGAACCAAAAAGAAAACCGCTTATGGAACATGCGACCATAAATAATCGATGATATATATAATCCACTTATTTATATTGTTTTATCGCATAATTATAAATATTTTACAAAAATTAAATTATAACGTAATTGAATTTTAAAATAAATAAATAAATTTTTATTTTTAAAATATTACATTTTATTATATTTTTAAATACATTATAATTTTATTCTTGCTTAAATAGATTTAATAAAATAAAAAAAAAACACCGTTCGCATGCTCTCCATTCAAGAGGCTGAACACACATACACGAAGGCATTACACGTGTTTTTTCTTATAAACAAAATTGGATTAAAGAAAGTACTGGGGATGTTTAACCCACAGGTATAAATAAAGAAAAAAGAGGGACAAACCTTCAACACAAAAAATGGATCATCCTGATTAATTTTTCTTTTTAAATGGGATATTTTAGTATTAAATTTTTAAAAGTGAGGTAGAACAGTAAATAAAAAGTCCCCATTTAGCTTGTATTTCACATGATGAAATCACAAGCTTTTATACTGTATATATTGATCTTTAAATATAATGTTCATATGCACTTGACACCTTCTACAAAATTTATTTATAACAATCTATTTACAAAAATTTATTTTTAAATAAAAACTATTTATAAAGAATATTTTTTTAAAATTATTTTTTTAACACAAATATAAGATTTTATCATTAACTAATTTTACTATTATGTTAATCAGATAAATATATATTATTATCCACATATTTAACTTATAAATCATTAACAAACTTCACAATTAATCAATAAAATATATAATATTTTCCAAATTCTGATATTAATTTATAATTTGATTAATGAATTTAAAAAAAAATAAAAATAATAAAACAAAATTGGTTAATGATCGTACTTGGAGATCAAATCCCTCTAACTATTGACGTAGTCTTCCGACCCTGCTCGTGTTATGTGAAAGGTGGAGGGTGTACCTGCAAGCTACTCCGATACCAAAGTAAGTATGAGCACAAGAACAAACAAGTACGAGTATATTCGGGGAGAAGATTGAATACCTGACCCTCTCAACTGAGAAGGTATATATAGAAGACCCTCAACGCATGACCAATAGTTCTTATTTGAGTCTGGATCGTGAATCTGCCCAAATAAGTAACTTCCAGAACTCAACCGTCAGACGAGGACCCAACTCGCAACGTTATGTCAGGCATAGAACATCACAAGCAAGATCTGTCCTTGTCGGATCTGAGCGGTTCCTACCATGTGTGGGCAGGAACCATGAACGAGGAGGACTCTCGACCGACTACAGAGAAAAGGCCACCATCGTGAATCTCTTTGGTCTTGGGTCATTGGGCCGTCTCGTTGGCCGAGAGACTTGGGCCCAATCTAGTCGTTGATCCAGTCCAGAACAGTTAATATCATGTAAATACTAATTTATAAAATTGGTTAATATTAACTAAGTTTATTTTACTATTTAATTTTTTTTAAATTTTGAATATTCATTAACTAAATTATAAATTAATGTCGAAACTTAATTAATATATTGTATTTTATTAGTTAATAAAGTAGTGAAGTTGAATAATAAATTATAAATGAAATATTTGATTAATAATATATATTTTTGTGGTTAATATAATAATAAAATTAATGAATAACAGCTATTATATTATAAAAGACCTAGTCCTACTCAAAACTCAATAAACAAGTTATGTTCTGAGTGAAGGTGTACGGATAAACAGATTTAAACTACTCTCTATACACTAATAATAAAACTGTTTTAGCAATGTTTTGCACTTAGTTGTACATGTACATGCATCATTAAACAGTTTTCACCAATGCTTGCATTGCACTTAGTTGTACTTGTAAATAGTTACATGATTAAACTGTTTTCACCAATGCTTGGACTTGTACATGCATGATTAAACAGTTTTAGTAATGTTTGCACATGCATCATTAAACTGTTTCTGACTCACCTCATTGCCGTACTCTTTCTTCTTCTAACTCACCTCTTCAACTCTTCTTTTCATTGTCTAGTCTTTTCACTCTTCACCACCACTACTAGTACTCTTTTCAATAATAATAATGTCTATTCTTCTTTTCTTTATTATATAATAGGTTAATTAAATTCTCTCTTTTATCAAATTCATGGTTTTAATTCTCTTATTCTTTTTTAAAATATTTTTGGTCGACTGTTTATGTACCGACCATATATTGTTCATAAATAATACATGAACAGTCGTGTTTTTTAGATCAAAATTAGAATAAAGACCAAAACATTTAATTGTAGGAAATAAAGTTTTTCTAAAATAAAGTTTTTCTAATCTTTTTAAGTTAAATAAACTTTAAAATAAAAATCAAGTTTCTCCTATTTTAAAAAACTGGCCTTAACCAAATCTATATAAGATATATTGTAGGTCTCACTTAGTTCATGTATATGAGGAGTAGGAGTATAATTGGGAGGTATGTTAGAAAACTTTCCCAACATGTTATGAATTGAGCCCAAACATTTATTCCAAAAAAAAACACATAAAAAAACAAAAGAACTTCATTCATAAACGTAACAAAATCTGAATCATTCGTTTTGGTTACAATCTGAAATGCCTCGAAATGAAACTTCTCAATCTCCCACCACCCTTCTTCTTCTTCTCCTCTTTCTCTACTCTCTCTCGTTTTCCAGCTTCCTATTTTCCCCTCTCAATCCCTTCTCATCCTCCGTTTAATCCACTCCCTTCTTCTTCCATTTCTCTCCGTCGTCTTCGGTGCCGCGCCGCCACGCCGGATCCTCCTCCTCCGCCACACAACTCTGAACAACCTCAGGGAAACGGTTCCACCCAACTTCATAGTAAATTCCTCAATTTCATGCTTTATGTTTCCTTGCCTTTAACTTTATCTTTTTTGTTTTTGTTTATATATTTTTTATATATTATTTGCATGACCTTGGTTCTAGCAACTAGTTTTTTTTTCTTTCTCTTATGTTTTGTTTAGAAACATGAATTAGAATATAGTTTGTGTAATAGTCTGAGTTTCTTTTGGTTGAAACTTAAAGGGATAAGAAGAGTTAGGGAAGTTTGATTTGGACCACACATTAAAATCATTACAAACTTGAGCTAAAACTCACAATAAGGGTGAAAAAAATAGGGAAATTTTATATGACTAGGAGTGCTTTAAAACTCAACTATAGATGTGGAAAATAGGCGTAGTGGTTTCCGCGTGTAGTGAGAAGATTTGTAGATTTTGTTCTAAGGAGAATAGAGAAGTCAAACAAATAGAGATAGAAGAAAGCCTGGATAATTATAAGAAAAGTTATTAAGAAAGTTCTCGAGATTAACAATTTGGATTTTGTAGTAAGGAGAATAGAGAAGTCAAACAAATAGAGATAGAAGAAAGCCTGGATAATTATAAGAAAAGTTATTAAGAAAGTTCTCGAGATTAACAATTTGGATAGAAGTATGGTCTTGGATAGAATATTATGGCGACTCCAGTTAGTCAGATATGGTTCGGTTGTTGTTGTTTTGTTGAACTAACCCCGATTAGGTCCCTATTAAACTCGGTTGTCGATGGTATTTTGAGTGATTTTCAAAGGTCAGCCCATCATAGACCATTCATCCAATATCAATTATCCAAATTGACCACCGTAAACAACCAACTTGTGACATCTGTATATGCCAAAACACAAACTTGCTAAGACAGTTACTTTAAGTTGCTAAGTTTTTCTTTTTGAAATGATCTCTTGTTAGTGTTGTTAATTTGATTTGCTGAAAATAGTGGTTTCTTCAAACTCTCCAGTACTATGTAGTGCTATTGGGCCGCCATAGCGACTATTTGACCACACTGGTTACAAAATAGTATATTGCAGAATAATAGTGATTCGTTTCAATTCCAGTAATCTAAGCTCACTATTTGATAACAATGTATCTGTGTTGTGTTGGCGGATACCAAAAAGCTACATTGTCAATAGCGCGCTATAGCGGGACAACGTAGCGGTGGTTAAGTTCGGTGTGACGACATTGAGAAGATGTTGCTAATTTTGGTTTTGACAAGTCCGTTTTTCTTTTGTGGAGCAGATGTTGGTGAATCCTTATCAAAATTTCAAGATAGGGTACAGATCTTCTTTGCTGTACTTTTCTGGATGTCTCTATTCTTTTGGGCGTCAGCTTGGGATGGAAGGAATAGACCAGACAAAGGATCAAGATTTAGAAAATAAAACAGTAAGCATTTAGTTTGTATATATATCGAATTATTATAAGTTAGAGGGAGAAAATTTTACATCAATGGAAAACTAATTGAAATGTGTTAGAATGAATGTTCTGTTTCTCCATAAATTTTATTTCTTGAGAATATTTTGCATTCCAATATATCTTTCAAGATGGTTGATTCATGTTATTAGCATTCTTAACTAACTAATTAATGTTTATTGATTAATTACTGATGCCACCTGTCAAACAATATTTGGCTAATGAATGGAAAATTAACTAAAATGAATCTTTTGCATTTGGTGAGAAAATCAGAGTTTGGACGTTGGTATTCGAAAATGACTGTTTGTTGGTTGATTTTTCTTTAAGAAAGTGATCTTGACGCATGAGTTAGGAAAAAAGCTTGAAGAGTTTCGACGCACGGGAGAGGAAAATAATTTGATTAAAGGTTTCGACGCAAAGAAAGACATTTGATGTTTTGAGTTGATTTTAGATTTTGAGTTTGAATGACCTAACGATACGATGTACGTCAACCAGTCGGTTAATTAAGGAAAAGTGGATGTTTATCCACATTATTTGTAAAAACATTGAATTAGTTGGAAAGAGGAAAATGTTTGTCATTTGATTGTGAAGAGAAAAATTTGTTTTGTTAATTTGGTTATTTCCTTAATTAAGTCAAATGAATTAAATATTTTTGTTTTTATATCTCTTTGATTTTTTCTAAAATAAATTAATTTTTTTCTATGGTTTTGAATATTTTTGAATTAAATGAATTAAAACATATTTTTGGTATTTTTAAATTAAATGAAATAACAACATATTTTTATTATTTTGAATTAAATTTAATAAAAAAAATTGGTAATCTTTTAATTAAATAAGCAAATTTAAATGGACTATTAAAATAAAAGCAACGAAGCTAATTAAACTAATTAAAATTGAAGGGTGTGAAAATGGATTGGTGGTGTATGATTAATGGAGGAATATGTTTGTTGTTATTGTTGGGATGAAATGCTGAAAGAGAGGCGTAAGGGGTCGCTTTTACTTTTTGACCAAATTAAAAACAGTTTTCCTTTCTTGACTGGATAAATCATAAGCTTTTCTCTTTCTTTGTGGAATTTTGTTTTATGTAATGAAAGATATGAAACATGACGTTTTTTAAAATAAAAAATAAAAGAGGTGACCCCAAACCAAATAAAAAATACATGAATATAACAAGTAGATATTTATCAATCATAAACCATAAAAAAAATAACAAATAATAAATTTGTGATTCTAAAAAAGATTAAATATGCAAATGAATCACAACTCAAACAACAATAAATTTTAACCTACATAAATCACGACATTTATACATATGTTCAAAGGTGTGGAGATGAATTACCAATCTAAAAAAAATAAAAAATAACAAATTCGTGACCCTAAAAAAGACTAAATATGCAAATGAATCACAACTCAAACAAAAATAAATTTTAACCTACATAAATCACGATATTTATACATATGTTCAAAGATGTGAAGATGAAATTACCAATCTGAGATGTCGTGACCAATATAAGTTGTCTCCTCCCTTCTTTCTCTTCCCTTCTTTGGTGTGAGGTTTCGCTCGAATTGATAGCGAAGGCTTAAGGTTTATAGGTTTGTCTTCAATTTGAAGGCAAATTTTTTTGGATTTTTTTTTGTGAATTGTGAACTTGTATAGAATGGTTGATAATGATTGTGTGAATATTACGTAAAGAAAAGACTATTTATATGAAAAATAGGGTTTATAGATTAAACTTAATTGATTATTTTTTAAATGAATTGTACTTTATTAAAATTTAGGGACCAAGTTTATGTAAAAATAGAATGATTTATTGACATTGCATTTGTTATTGGTTTGATGAAAAAAATTGAATTTGAAAGATTTTGCCTATTTTTGGATTTTTGAACTATTTTATGCATAACACTACAAAGAATTTAATTAAAAAATATTTAAAAATGCCTAAAAATTTAAAACAAAAATAGTATTATAAAATTAAAAAATGAAGTCAACATTAGATTTTTAATAAATAAAAAAACAATAAAAAAGACATGCAACAATTTGAACCTGCAAACTTACACTTGACATCACTACCTAGTTACCAACTAAGATAAGTGAATTATTTGAAATAAAAAACTTCTTAAAGCATAAAATGGAATCTAGGTAAATTTGGGGTATGCTAGTTGCCAGTATTTAATTACCTTCAACCCAAGGACATTAGGAACGACAACCTTCATGTAGTCGTGGTAGGAGATAAATACGAGAGGATCCAAAATTTTGTCCGAAAAATAATTATGTTCTTAAGAAGCTTGTAATTTCAAATGATTCAATTAGCTTAGTTTGTAATCCGGTAGAAACGTCAAAAATAAGGTTGTGAGTTCAATTGTCATTGCATGTCTTTTTTAGTATTGTATTTTATTAAAATGTCATATATTGACTTCATTTTTTATTATTTTTTTAAATATTATTTTCCTTTCTTATTTTTAGTTATTTTTAAAATTTATTTTTTAATTTAATTCATGTTGTTTTATTCATAAAATAGTCCAAAAATCCAAAAATATGTAAAATATTTCAAATTCAATTTTGTCTCTCATCAAATAAATTACAAATGCAAGGTTCATAAATCATTCCATTTTACATAAACTTGATCCCTAAGTTTCAATCAGTACAAATCATTCCAAAAAGAATCAATCAAGCTTAATCTTTAAACCCTACTTTTTTCCCTATAAATAAAGTTTTTATCAACAATTACACACAAGATTCACAATTCACAAAAAAAATCCTAAAAGATTTGCCTTCATACTGAAGACAAATCTTGCTACAAAAATCCTAAGCTTTCAGCATCAATCCAAGCAAAAACTCGCACCTAAGAATGGAAGAGAAAGAAAAGATGAGGCAACTAATATTGGTCACAACATCCCATGTTGGTACTTTCATCTTCATACCTTTGAAAATATGCCTGAATGTCGTGCTTTATGCAGATTAAAGTTCATCATTTTTTGAGTTGTGATTTGTTTGCATGTTTAGTTTTTTTTTAGGGTCTCAAATTTGTTATTTGTTATCTTTTACGGTTTATGATTAATAGATATCTACTTATTGTATCCATGTGTGTTTTTTTATTTGGTTTAGGGTCACCTCTTTTATTTTAAATAAAGTCAAGTTTCATATTTTTTATTGCATAAAAAAATTCACAAAGAAAGAGAAAATAAAAACTTATATTTTATCCAATCAACAAAGCAAAACTTTTTTTATTTGGTCAAAAATTCAAAGTGGCCCTTAACCAGGGTCGACCTTGTTCCAGGGCAACCAGACCCACACCCAAAGCCTCAAAAAACCGGGGGCCTCGAAATCAGGAAAAGAGTTTAAAATTTTTATAATAAATAATAAGTAATAGATATACAATTTGCTTAAAATACTATACTTTTGTATTTGTAGCCTAGTGGTAACAGGTGTAATTTATTATTCTTATGGTTGTAGGTTCAAGCCATGCATAAACAGTTTTTACAAAGTCATATTTTTATTTTACTGAAAAAACAACTTATTAAAAAACCATTTGTGCATCCCATCCCATGGATTTTTTATTTTATTGAAAAGGAAACTCCCACGGATTTTTTCAATTTATATTTTTATTTTACTAAAAAGGAAACTTGTATTAATAATAGTAAAAAAAATCATATGTGCATCTCTTGGACCTTTTCATTTTTTAAAAATTAAAATTTGAATAAGATTACTCCATCTCGAAAAATGAGAACACGACCTTGCTAACCCCAATCGCAAGCTCGCAGGATTGATTTAACAAAGTCGTCACCAAACTTTATTTATTTTCAAAGAGGGGAAGAGAAAATATTGATAAAACCCTTAAAAATGACAATGATATTTGGTCGTTGCAACCAAATCAGGGTTCGAGATTCGGTTACACAAGGGGGAGATATACACCATTTACGTCCTCTGTACTCAACGAGACCCATTTAGTTAGTGTCGAATGAATGTTAGTGTGATGCTAGTTTATGAACTTCAACTTATAATTTTAGTGAGAAAAGAGAGAGAAGAGAAATGATTTTGGATTTTTTATAAATGTGCGAAAGATGTAACACCCAAAATATTTTCCCCGAAATTTCAACTTAAAATCATAGTAGCTAAATTTAAAACTAAAATTCGAGTGTTACATTCACTTCCAAAACACGGCTCAATTGATACGTAACACAAAAGCATACTTACAACAGTAATCTCAAAAGAAAACATAAAATAAGGTTCAGTAGCAACATGTCTTTAAAAAAAAATAACAATCATCATCCCCGACACCCCAAAGTACGTATCAGAGTCAACTCCTCTAACGTGAAGTGCATTGACTTCACTGACCATGGACTTTACTGTTCCTGATCACCTACACGTTACCAACATAGGTGTAACATTCAAACAGAAGGGGTGAGATACTTACACCAACAAAAGGGAAACATAATACAAATAAAAGCAAGTATCATCAAGTATTCACCACTTCTCAACAATCAACAAGTAAAAATCACACCGAAACACATAATAATATATGCACACAAACAACAAGCAATGCAAATGAGACTCCATCAGACTCAATGCATGTGATACCATATAAAGATTCATGTTTCAAGATCCAATTCCTGTCGGAACTCTCGACCCCTATTTAATGGTCCAGTATGATCCCTCTTTCATGATCATACCCACGACCCCTGTTTCATGGTCACGTACGATCCCTATTTCATAGTACCCTACCTTGGTACACCATCCATAACTATGCGCATGCCATGCACCATCAATGACAATATGCAATATCTATAACAACTACCTAATGCAACAACATCAACAAAAACATATAACAAAAACTACAACAACATAAACAACTACAACCACATAGCACCATCAACAGCATGTATCAACATTTACAAGAACATATAACAACATCAACAACATGTATCAACAACTACAACAACATATAACAACATCAATAACATATAACAACATGAACAACATGTATCAACATCTACAACAATATATAACAACATCAACAACAACATATATACATATTAACTCATATTTCTACTATGTTATGTTTGATATCCTTCAAAACAAGCACGTAATCTCTCAATACATGCCCCTAACGTCACTACATCAATCACAATCCATTAGTGTCTTAAATAAAGAGTTTTGTAAAAAATTTAGAATAAAAATAAATTATTTCTCACTCCATGTCTTGCTAAGCGACTCTCTACCTAGAAGGGTCAAAAGTTTTCAAACGCTCGCTAAGCGAGAAACGCGAATTCTGCAGATTTTCCTCTGCGAACTCAACCCGATTTTGCTACGATTTTACCATTCTAAAACCCTTCTTAATTCCAGAAAACACAGAAATTCAACCATTCTTCCTACAATTAATCACCTAATTCAAACAATTTCAGTAATTCCAACAATTCCTAATTGTTCTATCATACTTTTCATCAAAATTCCCCCATCCTCATGGATTCCCACTTAACAATCCTATGCCCATTACTCATATTATAATACTCTTAGAGGATCAAATAAATCACATCCTTACCTTAATTCGACGGACGGTTTCTCTCCCTTGCCGAAATTCTCCTTTTCTAGCTTTAGCCATAGTTCCTTCTTCTTCCTTTCTCAACTCACGCTTTCTCAATTCACGATCAATTTTTAACGAACAAATTTCATTTTTCCTAAATTCCAAACATAACCCTTGGACCCCAACTAAGGATTTCCCATCTCGTTCTCACTATTCTAGCGCCTAATTACCATTTTATCCTTCCACTTCATATTCTAATTTCAATATTTATTCAATATAATATAATTTATTTAAATTCATATAATATTAAAATAATATCATTCTTCCCTCAACACATCACTAACTTCACACAACACACACTACACACCAATTCTCAATTATTTAAATTAAATAATTAAATAAATAACTAGGGCGTTACAACTTTCTCCCATTTAGAATGTTTTCGTCCTCGAAAATTTACCTTATGCGAATAAACTCAGATAAGACTCTCGCATCTTACTCTCAAATTTTCAAGTCATGTTCCCACCGGTAGCTCCTCCCCATACCACCTTTACGAGAACAATTTCTTTGCCTCTAAACTACTTTACTTCGCGATCATCGATACATTCTGGTAGTAATTCAATCGTAAGATTATCTCTTACCTCAACTTCATCCATCGGTATCACACGTGACGGATCCGGAACATACTTCCGAAACTACGAAACATAGAATACATCATGCAAATTTGATAATCGCGGTGGCAACACCACTCTATAAGCAACATGTCCAACTCTTACAGAAATCTTATACGGGCCAATAAATCGAGGAGTAAGCTTTCTCGACTTCAAAGCTCACCCAACACCAGTCACTAGAGTAACTCTCAAAAACACATGATCTCCTTCTTGAAATTCAAGGTCTTTCCTTCTTTTGTCGTGATAACTCTTATGCCTGCTCTGCGAAGTTCTCATCTTATCTTGAATCAACTTCACTATCTAAGTAGTTTGTTGCATGATATCTGGTCCAAGTACAACACTCTCACCAGACTCATACCAACATAAAGGTGTTCGACATCTTCGAACATAAAGTGCTTCAAAGGGCGTCATTCCGATACTCTAATGATAACTGTTATTATAGGTAAACTCAATCAACGCAAGTGACTCTCCCAAAATCTAGAATTAAATCTTGGATCTTTATCTTACACAATACTCAAAGGAATCTCATGCAACTTTACAATCACATTGACATATATCTCTGTCAATTTATTGGTTTGGCCATTTCAAATTTGTGCAGATCTTTTATTTTTCAACAGGAACGATTTTCTGCGTTTAGGAGCGTCGTTTTCATTATTGCGGGTTCATGTCATTATTTTGTTGTGGATACAATGTCAGAGACTTAAGTGTGTCGCCAACATTGTTATGTTTTCCAAGCATCTGAGCATGTTGACCTTCTGTTACATATGATTGAGGCCTTCCAATTTGTTGTTGTTGTTGTTCTGCAGGTAAGATTGAATGTTGAGTCATTAGTGTTTGTTGTTGTTGAGAAATGGAATTATGTTGCTGTTGTTTCCTAATGATTGGGATTGTTGTTGTTGCTGAAGGCTAGATGATAAAGACGATTGCATCGTCGAAGGCTGCATTTTTACAACCCAGGTTTTGTTCTCAACGTATTTTTTACAACACATGATGGAGTTAAATAAGTCGATAATACATGTTGATGCTTGTATCCAAATTCCTGTTAACAGTAGTTATATCAGTTGCGTTCTTCTTGAGCAGTAGTTGCAACCTATGATTGTTAAATCCGTTGTTCTCATAATGCTGTGCCTGAGTGTAAGATTCTGCAATGTGATTGATAACACTGTTTCTATTGACCAACTTGCCACTAAAGTTATTGTATTCTCCAATTTGGCCTATTTGCCCTATCGGACGGGGATTCTTATATGGTTCATGGTAATGCAGCAGCATCTTATTCATGTAGTTATTTCCATGTCGAGGATATTCTTGATAGTTTGTTCTCAACTGGTTGGCTGGCCAGTCTGATATCATATTAGTTCTTATTTGAAACTGTTTCCCATCTTGACCAAAAAGCTGTTCGCCGAAGTTCATTATTGAAATCCTGCTGGTTAGAAACAATATTACAATTCTACTTTCATTTGTATCCACGCAAATTCTAAGGAAAACTATTAATATATGATAGATGTCTTGCAAATCATTAGCCTAATACTTGTATGCTAATATTGTAGCTCAAGTATTGGTTTGAAACTACAAAATCCCAATTTTATATGATAGTGCATTATACCGAGACTGCAGAGAAACTCATTCAAATTTAAAGTTCATGGGTGTTGAATAGTCATTTCAAATATAAGTTTCTTTAATCTGAATGTGATCAATAAGTGATTCCACCAACAATAAACCAATCTCCTACCTACTCAACATAAACTTTATACATTTCATTCCTAAGCAAATATAATCAGCTATTAATTTACCATTTTACCAGTTCATATACAATATCCATCTCTAAACAATGTAATTTGTTATTTCAAAATTTTTACTGTCTCAAAACAAGTTAATATACAAAAGAAAATACTAATATTCAGCTTTTGGAAATAAATAAAGCCAATAGATGAACTTACCTGCTGTTTTGTTGTTCATTCATCTGAAGAAATTTCTTCCATTGTTACTGATCCAATTTGCAAAAAGTTCTTAAACACATTCTTCACCTTAACATTACAAAAATGTGTCAACTCAAAAATAAAAATAGTAACACACTTGAAGCATGAAAGATTGGATGAACCTGTTTTAAATGCTGAAATGAATGACTTGTACATGGAAACTGTTAAAGTGAAAACACCATAAGAAGATTTTTATGGGTGGTTATGAATCTTACTATATTTACAAAATTAATTTTTCATTTAAATATATCAGATTTTCTCACAATGGAGTATTATACACAGAATCTTCAGAATCTTTGAAAGGAAGAATACAATTATCAAATGTATTTATTATTATTATTATTATTATTATTATTATTATTATTATTATTATTATTATTATTATTATTATTATTGATTTTTTTATGTTATAATTATTATCCATAAAATGTAACGATATTAGTATTTATTTTTAAAAATAAAAAACATGTCATTTGAAACAACAATCCCATTATAATAAATAACTCATCTTTTTCCTTTCACACTAACTATGATTTATAAATATAAAAAAAACCGTTCTAGAATAAATAAACTTATTTAAAGAGACATGTCTAAGCTATCATTCTCATATAAGGTTTTTATAATTATTCTATTTATTTTATTATTAAAAAATAATTATTTATTTATAATATATATGATATATTAGATTTTTCTATTTTAAGATATAATATTTTATCTTAAATTAAAAATAATAAAACATATTAATACATAATAATTATATTAAATTTATCATAAGAAAATTATAAAATGATTTGACACATTAAAAATATCAGTGATATTAAATAAAATTTATAATATTTGGTATTAAATGCAATTTACGTTCATATTATGTTTTTTTAGACAAAATGTTCATATTATTGTTAAATGTATAAATAATGTATGAATTAAATAGTATTAAAATTGTGATATAATATGAACAAACTCATAATTAATTTAACATTGTAAAAATAAAATATTCTATAATTATTTATATATTTTTGATATCTTATTCATTACGTGAGTTATATATTCATAAACACCTTATTAGTTAAATAAATTAAATAAAATTTAATACAAATAATAATAGAATATGATATGAAATAACAAGAGTGAGATTGAGAAATTATACTCTGTACTTCTATGTTTAACTTGATACCTCTATAAATTTTTTTAATTTCAATTTTGCCCTTTTAAAATTTAAATAAAAACTTAAAAGTTTTACCGCGAAGTTAGAGTAAAAAAATAATATTTTTTAATTTTGGAAAAGACGAACCGGAAGTAATATGGGTAAAAGTTCCGGTTTGAAAATTTACGAACCGGAAGTAGCTTGGAAGGGTTTTCCGATGTAGAAAATTTACAAACCGGAAGTAGCCTCTTGAAGTTTTCCGGTTTGTAAATCCTTAACCGGAAGTAACCTCATTGGGTTTTCCGGTTCGTGTTTTTTGTTTTCTTTTAATTTATAAATTTTCAATTTTTTTTAGCAGACAAGGAGCTGCCTTTGATGATATGCGCGAAAGATGATTCAAAAGAAGACAAGGATTCCTTCGTATCATGAGTATGTTGAACAATCACAAAACAATTCTCAGAAATCGTCGAAGAGGCCATGTTCACAGTTATCACTGACGTCAAAGAAAACACCGTCTCACAGGTACATTGCACAATTTCCTACACATATCAGACATTTATTGACGGCATTGTTGATGTTAAGGATGATGGAAATTGTGGGTTTAGAGTCATTGCATCAATGCACGGGTATGGTGAAGATGGTTGGTCAATGGTTCGTCGTGATCTCGATAATGAAATCAGAGGACCTAGAAATAGTCTTTATGCGAAGTTATTTGGTGATCGCATAGGAAAAGTAAGAAAATCCTTGTTGATATCATCTGTAGGTTCTCAATCATATGATAAATGGATGACACTACCAAAAATGGGTTATGTAATAGCAAATCGTTATAACATCGTTCTTGTATCCTTAAGTTATCTTAGTTTGACGTTCTTCCCTATGACGACTAAACATAATTCTAATGTAGTGCGTCAAGTTCCTGCTGGTATAAATGCGTAGGAACTATCCTTCCATCGGGCAATCGGCGATGAATATGTCAGTCGCGTCCTCTGATTCGAGACACTGTAAAGAAAACAAAAAAAATATAAAAAAAAATTACAAAAAAAATAAAAAAATTACACAACCGGATGTAGCTCATGAGCTACTTCCGGTGTGTAACGTTCTAAACTGGAAGTAGTAATGACCCTACTTCCGGAGTGAAATTTAACAAAACTCAAACCGGAACTAGCTTACTCTAGTTTTCCGGTTGGTAAAAATATGAACCAGAAGTAGCTCCTATGGGTTATCCGATTTAAATTTTTTACTGTGCGAATTTTTCTGTGAAAATCTGGTCTGAGGTGAAATGAGGTGAAAAAGTTCAAATTTTTGAAATATTTACTATTTATATGAGGGTAAAATCGTCCAAAAAAATTTGACGTAGGGGTACCGGAATAAATGTGGGGTACAAGGTATAATTTCCGTGAGATTGAAATATTTTTCTACGGGAAAAAATATATTGTTGATTCAAATATTTTTATATGTGAAAAAATATATTGTTGATTAAAAACAAATGTTAATTATAAATTGATTAAAAATAATTTTATTAAATATGTGTTATTTATAATTATATGATTTAATCATTTTTAATATTTTTATAAATATTATTAAAAAAAATATATTTATAATGACATGGAATCTCCAATACTCAATCCATCATTTTGATTACTCACAAGAATTTATAATGTCTATCTTTTTGTTGTCTTCCTATTCTGAATAATATCTGAATAATATGATTAACATTTTGATGTATTATGATGCATTTAGAATTTATGCATTTTGATTAGCATTAAGGTGCATTAAATATTTTTTTTGCCGAATCTTCTTTTTGTATAATTTAATTGTTCCTATCATTTTTTTCTATTGAAATATATTCAGTTACTATCATCTTACAACATCTCTAGTTATTTTTTCAAAAATTATTTTTACTTTATTATATTTTTCTCTTTTAATGCTCATTAAACAAAGTATTGACTTTTAAGTTACATTTTGTTTGTTCAAATCTCAGATATCAAAATATCAAAACTCTTTGTTTTCTTTGACTTCTTTATTATAATAAAAAGACAAAATGATAGAAATTAATGTTCTAAAGTAGAAGTGGTGATATCTGATTGGACGGTTACCAAATATGCACACCCAAAAGGTCGGTGAGATTATCAAACCCCGGATTCCAAATCAAAATTGATAACATTTTGTATGAGAGAGAAAAAGAAGTGAACCATATCCTAATTTGTAGCTAGCTACACAGTACATTCACGCACTGTTTGCGGTTTCTATTTTCTCACACACTCAGAAAAAAGCGTTTTTGTTGGTGTACTTCAACTTCAACAACAAATGGAGAACGAATCGCGAAGTGCTGCTAAAGATCAAGTTTCGTCTGTTCAGCTTTCAGCTCCTCCTTCGTGGAAGAAACTGGTCCATCTCTTTCTCTCTCATGATCTTTTTTTTTTTTTTTTTTTTTTTTTAATTTAAGATTTTTTTTTTGAAGTGAATATTTGTTACTGTGGTTTGATTTTTCACTTTAATTATCTGAAATTCTGTTATTATTACATGATTCTGTTGAATCTTAGGTGGGATTTAGTTATAGATTTAGTTTTTAGGGTTTTCTTAAAAGGGCTTAATTATTACGATTTGGGGCTAGGGTTTGTTTTTAGGGTTTCTTGGAAGGGATTACTTTGTTCAATTTGGTGCTAGGGTTTGTTCGTAGGGTTTGCTTTGTTCGATTTGGGCTAGGGTTTCGTGAAAGGGCTTACTTTGTACGATTTGGGATTAGGGTTTGTTTTTTGGGGTTCATGAAAGGGTTTACCTTAGCTTAATGTAATGATCCTTGTTTCTATTGTTGCAAAAAACAAATTTGTGGTCCATGTGCTAATACTACTTAGGAGTGTGCTAGGTTTTCAGCTAAATTTGTTAGCTTAAGTTGTTTTTATATAGGTTGTGATGTTGTATTTGTATTTGTTTTCTGTTGTGAATCTAAGTACTGATGCTTATTTGTCTGTGTTGGGTGCTTGTGTGGGAATTTCATAGGTACTAACTGTCGAATGTTACTATTTGTGATCTGTTGCTACTAGTTATTTTTGGGTAGTTTTTGATTGTCTTTCGTGGACATTGTCTTAGGTTTTAATAACAAGTGTTTTGACCTCTTTTTTCTGTGCCCTGTATGGTTCTGAAACTTTTGGTTCAAGATTCTGTTCTAATTATGCATCTTTCTATACTATGCTTATTATTTTGTAAAAATTGGTGATATAAGTTTATGTATTTGGTTCAAGTTTTGGAATCTTTTGCTTACATTTTGTTGATTTTACCTGCACTTTAATTTTACCTGAAAAATTGGTGGTTTTTCCTGCCCTGCACTTTGATTTTGTCCCTACTGGATTCTGATTTTTTCTACTAGGTCCTTTTTTGGAGTTTTTGATGTTGACAGTGTCTTAGGTTTTAATAGCAAGTCTTTTGACCTTCTATTTTCTGTGCACTGTATGGTTCAGAAACTTTTGGTTCAAGATTTTCTTGCATTTTATTGAACTTTCCTGTACTGGATTCTGATTTATTTCTAATGGATTCTGATTTGTAACTTCCATAGCTAATGAAACTGACATGAAGTACACTGTAGATCAATTTGATTTATTGTGAGGTCAATTTGTGAGTAAATGCTAAAGAAAGTCATGATTTTTGGTGTTAATTTTCCACTGGCAAATCACATTGTCCTGAATTATTCTAAGCTTGAACATTTTTTTGAACTATAGTGCTCACTTAGTGATTTACCGATGATAAGTTCCTTACGATTTTGTTTTACTGATGTAAATATGTAGCTCCGTGATTTTATATTGAAGACGTGTCCAGTTTCCGAACCCATACTGGGCACCAGACCATCACATGTGGTTATCTTCAATAATTTTATTTTCTTAAATTGTCTCAATGGCAGTGTTGTGTTAGGTGTCTGTGTCTATGTTAGTGCTTCATATTGGTTCTTAAATACTATTGCTAACAAGTTTTACTTGAATTTTTTTATTTGTGCACTGCCCTGAAATTGTCTTATAACACAGTTTTAACTTCCCTCTGCAGTACTTCCCTAAGAAAGCAGGAACACCAAGGAAAGGCGAGATTGTATTCGTTGCTCCAACTGGAGAAGAGATAACCTCCAGAAGACAATTGGAACGGTACCTAAAATCACATCCTGAGAATCCTAACATATCAGAGTTTGATTGGGGAACCAGTGACACACCAAGGCGATCATCAAGGATTAGTGAGAAGGTCAAAACAACTTCACCTGCAGAAGCCGAGCCTTCGAAGAAACGCGGTCGAAAATCAATTGGTTCAAAGAAGGATGACAAGGTAACCGTAACTGAAGCTCATTCTGAGGAAGCCGAGCCTCCGAAGAAACGTGGTCGTAAATCAATTGGTTCAAAGAAGGATGACAAGGTAGCTGAAACTGAAGTTCATTCAGAGAAATCTGAGCTTCCGAAAAAACGCGGTCGAAAATCATCTGCTTCAAAGAAACATGACAAGGAGACTGAAGCTGAATCTCCTTCAGAGGAAGCCAAGGAAAAGGAAAAGTCTTCTGCAGAAGAACCGAAAGCCGATCCAGTTGATGCTGATGACAACATCGATGATAAAATAAAGAGTGATGATGCAGAGGTAATTCAGCAAAGTAATGCAGAAGGCGAAGTTGTTCAAGAACCTTTGAAGGCTGTGGTCGAGGAGGAGATAGTTGAATCGGCAAAGGAAAAGTCTTCTGCGGAAGAACCTAAAGCTGATCCAATGGACACTGATGACAATGTCAATGATAAAACAAGGAGTGATGATGCGGAGGAAATTAAGCCAAGTAATGCAGAAGGTGAACATGTTATTGAAGCTTCGAATGCTGTGGTTGAAGAAGCAATAGCTGAATCGGAAAAGGAAAAGTCTTTTGCGGAAGAACTGAAAGCTGATCCAATGGACACTGATGACAATTTCAATGATAAAACAAGGAGTGATGATGCGGAGGAAATTAAGCAAAGTAAAACAGAAGGTGAACTTGTTCAAGAAGCTTCAAATGTTGTGTCCGAGGAGACAATAGTTGAATCGGAAAAGGAAAATCCTTCTGCACAAGAACCGGCTGCTGATCCAATGGATGCGGATAGCAACATCGATGATAAAACAAAGAGTAATGATGCAGATGAAACTAAGCCTAGTAATACAGAAGGTGAACTTGTTCAAGAAGCTGCGAATGCCGTGGTTGAGGAGGCAATAGTTGTATCGGAAAAGGAAGTGTCTTCTGCAGATCCAAAAGCCAATCCAATGGACGCTGATAGCAACATTGATGATAAAACAGAGAGTAATGATGCAGAGGAAATTAAGCAAAGTAATACAGAAGGTGAACTTGTTCAAGAAGCTTCAAATGCCGTGGTCGAGGAGGCAATAGTTGAATCTGAAAAGGAACTGTCTTCTGCAGAAGAACCGAAAGCCGATCCAGTTGATGCTTATGACATAATCATTGATAACACAAAGAGTGATGATGCCGAGGAAATCAAGGAAGGTAATGTGGATGCTGAAAATTTGACTGTTGAGAACCCTCTAGTGGAAGAAACACCAATTGCAGAACCAGATGAACAACTTGTTGAAGAAGCTTTGAATGCCGTGGTTGCTGAAAAACCTCAAGAGGAGGCCCCATTTGAATTGGAAAATGAAAATGGTTCAATTGACATTAGTAAGCAGGAACAATCAGGTGCTGAGGAAAACGAAGGAGCTGATAAAGTGAGTCTCAACTTTGAAGAAATTAATGGCCAGAATGAAAATCCAGCAAGTGATGAGAAACAAACAATTCAAGGGGAGGAGCAAGTGAAGAAGATGGTTGACAATGAAAGTGTTATTTGGAGCTGTGCTCAATGAAGTAGTATATTACCATTACTATTCACCAACCCTTAGTGTAAGCTACTGATATGCACTTTATTAATACCTAGTATCCTTAATTTTTTTGTAATGCTATTTAAGATGTTACTGACATTTAACCACAAGTGTGCGACACATTGACACGTCACGACACCGACACATGTATCACATTCAATGATTTTATTTATAGTATTATTATGGGTGGTGTTAGTGTCGTGTCTCATGTCTTGTGTAGGTGTCTCTACACAAAACTTCAAATGATTTAGTTATTTTATTACATTATGGATGACTGTAATCTTGCATTCTGTTTCAACATTTTGTTAAATTAGGAGACTAAACTTATATGGCTCTTGAGATTAGATCTTTTAGTTTTCCATAGGTCATTTATGAAATCTGGATTGTAGACTTTTATCACATTTTTATGTGAAGAAAATTCGGAATTGATTTAATCTTGCATTGATTTAATGACTGATCTTTGATTCTCATTTAAAGATACTCAATTGTTGGATTTCAGATAAATGAAAACATCATAAAAACAGCAATAATTTTATGATTACAAATGATAAGAGAACTAATTCTCATTCAGTTAATTTTCTATGTGTTTCTTCTTGCCTTATGTAGTTGTCTCAAACCAAACATTCTATTGTTCTGCATGTCATGTTATATAAGGTAAAAAAAACACCCTTAATCCATGATGCTACGAAAGGTATTGATGACCCTTTTACATATCCTTCATGTGTGTGTTAGCTTGATGAAAAGGTTAAATTTCAACAAGAGTGAAAAGTGTAAAAAGGTATACTTTAAGAATGAGTTAAAGGTCTATGAAAGGAAGAATCTATTCTCACCTGAAGAAAACACCCTTTTGTTAAATTGCAACCATCTTTAGTTTAAGTCCAAGAATCATATTCAAATCATGTTATAACAATCTATCATGTTTTGAAGAAAAGTTAAGAATCTTTAGTTTGATTATGACAAGAGAAAAGTTTTCTTACGTTTTCTTGACCTTTATTGAATTACATAATACAAGGGAGCACCCTCATACCTTTTACCAAGTGGAATATCTTTCTCATTCTTAATATGCTTAGAGTTCAACACCAAATGGTTTTCTCTTCCTCATTTTCATTCTTTCATTGGCTTCTCATTTTATCATCAACATTTTCTCTAGGTGAGTATTTTGATTTATCTTCATAAAAATTACCTTTGATGTTTCATAATAGTACAAGGTTAATTATTTTCAATTAATGGGCATTTCTAATAATAATACAATTGAAAATATGAGTATTGATTTGTATGCAGCCATAATTTCACATATTCACACAATTAGTACGTCTAATGTTATATTGAAATCATACCATATATATCACATATTATATGTTATATTGAAATCATACCATATATATCACTTATTTATACAATTCCAATGTCATAATTTCACATATTCACACAATTAGTACGTCTGATGTTATATTGAAATCATATAGTATATATCACATATTCATACAATTTTTATGTCACTGTCTGTTAGATCAAGATTAATAACGTATATATCACATACTTCGTATGTCACTGATTGTTAGATCGAGATTAATTTGTTTGCTGTCATAATTTCATATATTCACACAACTATTAGATTGTCATAATTTCATATATTCACACAACTATTAGATTGAGATTAGATAATATAAATCACGTTTTCACACAATTCGTGTCAGTGACCGTTAGATCGAGATTACCTCGTCTACGATTTATGGGTATACGATAATTTTCATGCTAAAACGGTGATTCGGTCAAATAATTCTTTAATAGTAACATTTTATTTAATGCATTGTTTTACATAACATTAAAGTTCTAAACTAACTTTCAAATTATTATGTAATGCAGTTTTAGGGAACAAAGCATTTATAGGAACATATGGAGTAAACTATGGTAGAGTAGCTGATAATCTACCTCCCCCAGAAAGTGTGGTTACACTTCTCAAAGCTGCAAAAATAAGAAATGTAAGAATCTATGATGTTAATCCTCAAGTTCTAACTGCTTTCAAAGGATCAGGAATAGGCCTTAGTGTTTGTCTTCCTAACGAACTTTTAACCGACATCGGCGTCGGCGAAGACCGTGCCATGAATTGGATCAAAGACAATGTCCAACCCTATCTCCCAGGCACAAAAATCTGCGGCATTGCTATAGGAAATGAAATTCTAGGAGGAGGAAGTGTTGAGCTTTGGGAAGCTTTACTTCCAGCAGCAAAAAACATTTATAGCGCACTTGATCGACTCGGTTTAGCACACGAAATTGAAGTTTCGAGTCCGCATTCCGAAGCTGTATTTGCAAATTCATATCCTCCATCTTCATGCACATTCAGGGATGATATAATACCTTACATGAAACCACTTTTACAATTTTTTTCACAAATTGGAACACCTTTTTACATAAATGCATACCCTTTTTTAGCATATAAAAATGACCCTTCACATATTGATATAAACTATGCTTTAATGAAGAAGAATCATGGGATTTATGATGCAAAGAGTAAGCTACATTATGATAACATGCTTGATGCACAAATTGATGCTTCTTATTTTGCATTGGAGAAATTTGGGTTTGATAAAATGGAAGTTATTGTAAGTGAAACTGGTTGGGCTTCAAAGGGTGATGATAATGAAGGTGGAGCAAATGTGAAAAATGCAAGGACTTATAATAAAAATTTGAGAAAGAAGTTACTTAAGAGAAAAGGAACACCTCATAGGCCTAAAATGTTGGTTAGGGCTTATATATTTGCTTTGTTTAATGAGAATTTGAAACCTGGACCAACATCAGAAAGAAATTTTGGATTGTTTAAACATGATGGAAGTATTGCTTATGATATTGGATTTACTGGACTTGTTCCTTCCTCAGCAACATCATCTTTCCTGTACTTCAAGGTATGTAATCACAATATTTTTTATCGGTCGATTTTAGGGTTTGTAAAACGAATCCGATTTACCGGACATATCTGTTTTATCCGCACTTTTTAGCAGAACAAGTAAACGTTTAAGGTCCGCACCCTCTATCATTGAGGGCTTTTGCGAACGCGAACATTAACATGAATTTTGCAACTTTTAGGTTTTGAGGGTGCAGGGTCCATCAGACCCATTCCATTCTAATTTATTTATGGGGGCAGACAAAAATTTTAGGTCCGCACCCTCTATTATGTCCGTTCCGTCCGATTTTTTTTCTTCTGGTGTAGACATTAACATGAATTTTACAATTTTTAAGTTTGGGGATGCAAGGTCTGTCGAACTTGTTCCATCCTCATTTTTTTGGATTGAGTTTAGATTTTAGATTTGTACCCTCCATTATACCTGTTCCGTACTCTACGCTGCCCCATTTTTTATTGTGTTTTTACGTGAGATGGATATACCCATTTGCCACCCTGATTTTAGTCTATGCAAAATTAATTTATTATCCTAATCGATTTTTAATAATTATAAATTGCAGGGTATTGGATCTTCATATATGATGGTTTCTTCAAGTTGTATGGCAATTCTTCTTCTTCTCGCATTGTAATAAGTCAAGAGATTAAAGATTCAAGAGAATTGAATTAGTGATTCTTTGAACCATGTAACAATTTTTTAAACACGTTGAATGTATGGAAATTACAAAGCAAATTGATTTTATTGTATAGCTACGGTATAAATTTATATTTATATTTATTACTCCATTGGTTTTAAAATATATATCAATTTTATCCATGATACACAGATTAAGAAAATAATTAATATTTTTTTTCATGAGAAATAGAAAATAAGAAAATAATTAATTTTTTTCATGAGAAATAGGAACTTATAAGCAAATAATTTATCATAGTGAAAAATGAAACATATATACCAACCTATATCAACAACCGTTGGATTAATTTAATTTTGTTACATTATGGGAATGATCAAAATCATAGGGCTTCAATATGAAAGGAAACGAGCTTATAAGTTAGGTGATATTAGTATTACACTCCACTTGGCTATCCTTTTTTCCTATAGTTAGTGATCATATAAAGGAAAAATCTTACTAATAGAGATCTAAAATACCTTTAGTCTCGACATAAGTGTTGTTCACGACCGACTAATAGAGATCTAATGCAAATCTATTCAAAATGATTCAACGTATAAAAACCAACATACATGATATTCAAGTTACATTTTTTATACCATTTTTACTATATTCATTTTAAATTCTAAATGAACTTAAATGTTAAAGGGCTAACTATTCACGTATGTCAACACAAGATAGTAGCTATGGATGAACTACTCAATAGAAAATTTTAGATGGAATTCCAAAAGTCTTCTTAGAAAATTAGTAATGATAAAATACAATTCCTCTCAATCCTCCAACCTCCATTTTTTCCTTCTAAGTCTTGTCTTTTATAGTCTACCCTGAGCTTAACTTAATGGACTCCTTTATATGATGTCCAAGCCCATTAGGTTTTACCTCCAAGGTCCATACAACTCACCTATACGAGATCGTGGAGTTGAACATGCAAAATTTAGGCCACTATTTCGTACATAAGCGTGAAGTTGAGCACACACTGTTTATATCACTCTTTTGTACAAGAGCTTGGAGTCTAGCACATGCACCTTATGTCATCTTTTGTGTCGGGCAGATGACATGCCATAGGGAACCCTAAAATGAGCTTTATTTTGTGAAGAATTTTTGTGTATCTCATCAAAGTAAAAATTTGAAATATAACGAATGTACTAGTTGAGTTAAGCACATAAAAGCACATGAGTTGAGCTAGAGCTGATTTACGTGGCATGATCACACATGCCAACATGCCAGTTGATGGTCCACCAAGCGTCAAGCCTGATAAGGTGAGTGTGTGTCGACTATGAACTTGCGAGACCCATACACCATTAACTTTGAACTTATGACACCTGGTTGTTGTTGCTCTCGTAACCATCCTAACCATGGTGGAAAACGCACATGCCTTTGGTTAGTGTGCAATTTTCAGGGCTTATGCTCAACTTTCACGAAAACTGCCTTCAGAGATTGATGCAATCCTAGATCTTGACCTAAAATTATATTTCACGTTTACTCGAAGGATTTTTTAGGATATTTTAGATCTTGACGGAAGAACTGAGGCTGAGGAGGCAACCAACTGAGTCGACTCCAATGAACCTTTGGGCTTACCTCCACACACCGTTTCTTTCGAGATCTGGAGAGGCATGGACAAAGAAATCAAATAGCTTGTGCATATTTGTAGAGATCGTCCAGATCAAAAGGTTGAATGTGATTTCTATTCAACATCACGCGGATGTTACAATTTGGTGAGTTAAAAATAGGATCTCAATTTGTGGAAATCGTAGGAATCAGAAACCGATTCCCACAAACGACGGCATTGTTCTGTTGCGGAACAAAAAATGAATGAGGTTATGAAAACTACGAAGGAGCGAAGCTTCCTGAGAAATTTAGTGTTGCAGCACCGTGGAACAAATATTCCAAACACGATATATTTTAAACCGAAGATATTGATCTTGAATCAATGTCGCTAATCGACGTCGATCTTGAATAAACATTGCTAATCTCTGATACAACGAGTCAAATAGGGGGTATCTCCTGTTGGAATAATATAGCAAGTGTGAGTAAGAGGGGAAATAGTCCCACATCAGATAAGAATATGGTAACTTGAGCATTTATAAGTGGGAGAATCCATTCACCCATCTCCCTAAGGTTTTAGGTGGACACGTGTTGTGTCTCTCACAAAGGTGCCTAGTCCTACACTATGTATCAATGTTCCCTAGTGTGAAACTCCTCTAACATGGTATCATCAGACTTTAGTTCGTAAAGAGATCAACTTACTTGTATCAAAATGCCCAGGAAGTGGTGTTCTATTGAAATCAACGCCCAGGAAGAGGTGTATCGAAATGTCTCTCACAAAGGTGACTTGAGTATTTTGGATGTTACAAAGTGGTATCAGAGCAGGTCAGTCCGTCAGAACAAGTAGTTGAGTCGTCGAGTCATTGTTGAGTGTTATTATAGAGTTCTTAATCGTTGTTTTGGTTGTTTTTGCGTGGAAGATTTAGAATGGTTGGTAGAAATGATGATGCACCTGCTGCCGCTATGCAGTCGATGGCTCAAGCTGTGCAAAATCCAATGAATTCTGGGGATCAAGAGAATAAAGAGTTTCAGAAGAATGACCCACATACATTCAAGGGGAAATATTCCCCGGATGGAGCACAAGAGTGGCTCAAGGAGATCGAGAGGATCTTTCGAGTGATGGAATGTTCTGAAGGCCGTAAGGTACGGTTGGGTGCTCAGAGGTTGGTGGGAGAAGCTGATGACTGGTGGGTTGGCACTCGTCAGCGGTTGGAAGCTTCGAGTGAGGAAATTACCTGAATTGTATTTAGAAGGGAATCCTTGAGGAAGTACTTTCCTGAAGATGTTCGAGGGAAGAAAGAAATTGAATTCCTAGAGTTGAAGCAAGGGAGTATGCCAGTTACAGAATATGCTGCCAAATTTTCTGCTAAGTTCTCGAAGTGTGTTAAGTTCGAGAATGGTTTGAGGCCTGAGATCAAGCAGGCGATTGGTTATCAAAGGATCAAAAGATTATCTGATTTAGTTGATGGCTGTAAAATATTTGAAGAAGATAGTAAGGCTCGATCAAATCATTTTAAGAGTTTGGCTGAGAGAAGGGGAAAGCAATAGATGTATCGTGGGAAGCCTTATACAACTCCCGCTAGAAAGGTAAACAAAAACATGTTAAGGGTAAGAAGCCAAGTGGGGGAGGTGCTCCTGCTTCTCTGGAGTGTTACATGTGTGGTGAACTGGGTCATTATATCAGTGAGTATACGAGTGATGTGAATAAGTGTTTCAAGTGTGGCCAACCTGGACATTTGATTACACATAGTGCAAGACTCATCTGGTTACTTGGTACAACTTTGGAGATCAAGGTCATATCAACACTCATTGTCAAAACCAAAGAAAGTTGCGACTAGAGAAAATGTGTTTGCTTTGACAGGAACACATACTTCCTGTGAGGATCGATTGATCAGAGGTACTTGCTATATTCATAATATGCCTTTGACTACTATGATAGATACATGTGTTACACATTTCTTTATTTATATTGACTGTGTGAGGAGATTAGATATTCTTGTTTCCCCTATGGAAGGAGAAATGGTTATTGAGACTCCTGCTAATGGGTCGTTAACTACTTATATAGTTTGTTTGAACTGTCCTCTATCAATATATGGTAAGGACTTTGGTGTGGATCTGATTTGTTTGCTGTTGGGAGGTTTAAATGTGATTCTGGGAATGAACTGGTTGGCGTTCAATCATGTTCACATTAATTATTTCAGCAAGTCAGTTCGGTTTCTTACACCTGATGAAGCGGAAGAAGAAGCTGGTTATTTATCCGCTCGAGAGTTGAAAGAACTTTTGAATGAAGAAACGCAAGTAATGGAACTTTTTGCATCTTTATCGGTGGAAAATAAAATAGAAATTGGCGAATTTCTAGTGGTAAGAGATTTTTCGGAAGTGTTTCCAGATGACATTGTGGATGTTCCACCAGAGAGAGAGAGAGAGAGAGAGAGAGAGAGAGAGGTGGAATTCAGTATTGATCTTGTGCCTGAAACTAGCCTATTTTGATGGCACCATATCGTATGTCGGTTTCTGAGTTATATGAATTGAAGAAACAGTTAGAGGAAGTGTTAGAAAAGAAGTTTGTAAGATTAAGTGTGTCGCCTTAGGGAGCTCCGGTATTGTTAGTAAAAAAGAAAGAAGGTAGCATGAGATTGTGTATTGATTACAAGCAACTGAATAAGGCAACAATTAAGAATAAGTATCCACTTCCAAGGATAGATGATCTGATGGATCCGTTGGTTGGTGATCGTGTGTTTAGTAAGATTGATCTGCGATTGGGTTACCATCAGATAATAATAAATGATGAAGATGTGTAAAAAAACAACTTTTAGGATTCGATATAAACACTATGAATATGTAGTGATGCCGTTTGGAGTTACTAATGCGCCTAGAATATTCATGGAATATATGAACCAAATTTTCCATGATTATTTGGATCAATTTGTTGTTGTCTTTATAGATGATATTCTGATTTACTCTAAGTTATAAGAAGAGCACGCTGAACATCTGCGAATCGTGTTGCAAGTGTTGAAAGAGAAGAAGTTGTATGTGAAATTATAAAAGTGTGAATTTTGGTTGAAGGAGGTGAGTTTTCTTGGCCATGTGATTTCGGGAAAAAGGATTGTTGTGAATCCATCCAAGGTAGATGCAGTTCTACAATGGAAGACTCCGAAGTCGGTGACAAAAATTAGAAGCTTTTTGGGGTTAGCTGGTTATTACCGAAGGTCTATTGAAGGTTTTTTTGAAGTTGGCACTTTCATTGACTCAAGTAACTTGTAAGGATAATGAATTTGTGTGGGACGCCCGGTGTGAACAAAGTTTCATTGAACTAAAGATGAAGTTGACTGCTGCTCAAATTTTAACTTTACCAAAACCAGATGAACCATATGTGGTTTATTGAGATGCTTATTTGATGGGTTTGAGTGGAGTGTTAATGCAAGACGGTCAAGTGGTGGCGTATGCTTCACGACAGTTGAGAATTCATGAGAGGAATTATCCTACCCATGATTTGCAACTAGCAATTGTGGTATTTGTATTAAAGATTTGGAGGCATTATCTATACAATTCGAGATTTAAAGTGTACAATGATCAATAGAGGTTGAAGTATCTTTTTGATCAAAAAAAGCTAAATATGAGATATAGGTGTTGGTTGGAATTCTTGAAGGACTATGATTTTAGTTTGAATTGTCATCCTGGTAAAGCCAATGTTGTGGCTGATGCCTTAAGTCGGAAGAGATTGCATATGTCGATCATGATGGCTAGAGAATTGGAATTGATTGAACGATTTATAGATATAAGTTTGGGTTGAGAGCAGACACCTCACAGTGTAATATTGGGAATGTTGAAGGTAACAATGATTTTCTTGATTGTATACTGGAGTGTCAGAAGTTGGATGTGAAATTGGTGGACTTGATGGTCAGTGATGAAAGGATTGAAGGTAATGAATTCTGAGTTGATAAACAAGGAGTACTAAGGTTTCAGGAGCGTATTTGTATTCATGATGACCTCGAACTGAAGAGGATTATTCTTGAAGAAGGATATGGGAGTAGTAGGAGTATTCTCCTGTGAGATACAAAAATGTATTAAGATTTGAAGAATATATTTTGTTGGCTTGGGATGAAGCGTGATGTGGCTCAGTTTGTTTATGCTTGTTTGACTTGTCAGAAGTCAAAAGTAGAACATCAATAACTTGTTGGTTTGATGCAACCATTGGAAATTCCAAAGTGAAAATAAGATAACATCTCGATGGACTTTGTTACGGGGTTACCTAATACTCCAATAGGGCATGATGCCATTTGGGTAATTGTTGACAGATTGACAAAGTCAACACATTGTATTCCGATTGATATTACTTTTTCTTTGCAGAGATTAACAAAGATATATGTCAGTGTGATTGTGAAGTTGCATGTGATTCCTTTGAGTATTATGTCTGATACAGATCCGAGATTTACTTCTAGATTTTGGGTGAGTTTGCAAGAAGCATTGAGTTTGAAGTTGAAGTTGAAGTTAAGTTCAACTTATCATCCACAGACTGATGGGAAGACATAAAGGACTATACAATTTTTGGAAGATTTGTTGAGGGCTTGTGTGTTTGAACTAGGAGGTGCTTGGTATAGTCACTTGTCGTTGATCGAGTTTACTTGTAATAACAATTATCATTCCAATATCGAAATGATGCCTTTTGAAGCACTTTATGGTAGAAGATGTCGAACATCGTTATGTTGAAATGAGTCCGGTGAGAATGTTGTACTTGGACCTGATATCATACAACAGACTACTGAAATGGTGAAGTTGATTCGAGATAAGATGAGGACTTCACAGAGCAGGCAGAAGAGTTATGATGACAAGAGAAGGAAAGATCTTGAATTTAAAGAAGGAGATCATGTGTTTTTTAGGGTTACTCCGGTGATCGATGTTGGGCGAGCTTTGAAGTCGAGAAAGCTTACTCCTTGATTTATTGGTCTGTAACAGATTTCTGGAAGAGTTGGACCTGTTGCTTATTTGGAATTGTTGTGTTTTGTGTTTGGTGTGAAGTTAATAGTATGTGGAAGGAAGACTACAATTATTTAATATTATATGAATACAAATAAATTATATTATATTGAATAAATAACAATATTGGAAATATGAAGAGAAAAGCTAGAATGGTAATTTGGTGAATGAATAGTGAGGGCGAGATGAGCAATCCTTAGTTGGGGTATAAGGGTTATGTTTGGAATTTAGGAAAAAGAGAATCAGTTCGTGAAAACTGACCGTGAGAAGCGTGAACAGAGGAAAAGGAAGGAGCCAGGGAATGAGCTTCTAGAGAAGAATTTCAGCTAGGAGAAGGAAATTGTCTGTCAAACTAAGGTAAGGGTGGGATTTCTTCAGCTCCTAAGGGTTTTATAATACAAATGTTAGGCATATGATTGTTGAGTAGGAATCCACGAGGTTGGAGGGATTTTGATGAATAACATGTTGGAACAATTATGAATTGTTGAAATTGTGATAATTGTATGAATTAGGTGTTTGATTGTAGGATGGATGGTGAAAATTATGAATTTTCTGGTCTTAAGAATGATTTTGGAGTATAAAAATTGTGGTAGGGTTTGGCTGATTAGCAGAGGGAAAATCTGCGAAAATCTGCAAAAATCACAGTTCTCGCTTAGTGAGCGTGTGAAAATTTTGAAACTTTCTTGGCAGAGAGTTGCTCGCTTAGCGGGACCTAGAGTGAAAAAATAAATTATTTTATTCTAAAAAATTCCCTAAAATCCTTTATTTAATCTACTAATGAATGTGGATTGAGGTAGTGATGTTAGAGACATGTATGTAGGTGTTATCAGCTTGTTTAGGAGGAAAAGGATCATAACATAATAACAACATGAGTTAGTATGTGTATATGTTGTTGATGTTTATATGCATTGTTGTTGTTGTTACATGACGTTGATGTTGTTATATGTTGATGTAGTTATTGATGTTGTTATGTGTTGTCATTGATGTTGTTATATGTTGTTGTAGTTGTTGATTGCATGAAGTAGTTGTTGTAGACATGCATATTGTCATTAATGGTGCATGGCATGTGCATAATTGGGGATGGGGTACCAAGGTAGGGTATATATCCGAATTCCAAAGGGAATCATTATGATATTTTTGCGGTCATGAAATAGGGATCGTACGTGACCATGAAACAGAGGTCGGGGATGTGAACATGAAATAAAGATCATACTGAACCATGAAATAAGGGTCGAGGGTTCTGACAAGAACTGGATCATGAAACAGGGATCGGTAGATGGTACTGCATGCATTGAGTCTGATGGAGTCTCATTTGCATTTGTTGTTGTTTGTGTGCATAATATCATTATGTGTTTGGTGTGTTTGTTTAGTCGTTGATTGATGAGAAGTGGTGAATAACTTGATGATACTTACTTGTATTTGTATTGTTTTTCCCTTTTGTTGGTGTAAGTATCTCACCCATTCTGTTTGAATGTTACCCTTATGTTTCTAACATGCAGGTGATCAGGAATAGTTGAGTTGGTGTCGGTGAAGTCGGTGTACTTCACATTAGAGGAGTCAACTCTAATACCTACTTTGGGGTGTTAGGACGACAATTGTTTTTCCGTTGTTTATTTATTTAAGAAAAACATGTGGCTACTTAACTATTTATTTTATGTTTCTATTGATTTTCCACTGCAAGTGAAACATTTATACTACGTATCAATTTAAGCCATTATTTAAAGTTCTGTGTAACACTCAAAAATCATTTTTTTATTTAATTACTCTGATTTTAAATAATAATTCGTGGGGAGTATTTTGGGTGTTACATTTTTCATGGTGATTTCAATTACCTTTGATACTTGTAGCATGTACACATTGTTCTGTATTCTTTTGAGTCTTATGTAGTTTAGATTAAGTCTCTTGCTATGTGCTTGAGCAAAAGTCTTGTCTCATTGGGATTCAAGTAACAAGTCTTGAGCGAAGATGCTTTAGCCACATAAGTCTCATTACTTAAGTGCTTGAGTTGTGAAAGTCTTATTAAGCTAGGTTGAATAAGCAAAGGTGAAGTCTCTGTCTAAAGGGCGGGAGCAGGAAGTCTCAGGTAAGGCCTGAGCATGTTAAGTCTCAGTATGGATGATATTTCGAGCAGGAGGCTCGGTCAGAGGATGAACTAGAAATCTTAGACATGTGCTCTAAGCAATGGTTAAGTCTCAGCCCGAGGACCTTGGGGAATGAGGTTCGGTCAAAGGGTGTAAGCAAGGATAAACCTTAGACATGTGCTCTAAGCAAGGTAAAGTCTCAGACCGTGGGTCTGAGCAAGTGTAAAAGACTTGTGCAGAAACATAAGTGATTGTAATCAGGTTGATTATAATAAAAATCTCTTGTGAGGCAAGTCGACTAGACTACTCTCAGTTAGGGGAGGAACCAATATAAACCTTGTGTCTATTGTTGTTATTTTATTTACTTTTATTTTGTATCCGTTGCCAAATAAACTAATCAGAATCTAAACAATTGGTTATGATTCTGAAACTCTTATCAACAGTTAATTTAAAGAAAATGCAAATCATAATTCAATCCCTTTCTTATGTATTTTCCATACATTCACCTGTAACTGTGGGGAATTTTATATTCATTATGTATTGGTCTGTCATTGTGTCTTAATTTCCTATCATGGGATGATAGAATCAATTTCTCATATTTTCTTGACTTGTAAGGTAAGTTTATGATATATGATTTTTTTAATTAGTTGGGTGGTTAGTGGTTCTTCCTAGCAACCTTTGGTATCTTTTTGAGTTTTTTAATCTCTCAATTGAGAGTTACAGTGGATTTGTTATGATTTGAAATTCTTTTAAATGGATGGTCTAGATTTCTATTAATGATATAACTTTTTCTTATGAAATTATATGTTGGTAGGTTTGTAACAAACTCTTGTACTTTTTTTTTACTTGAGTGAAGAATCTTATCTTTTGTTTGAACCAATAGAGATTTTAGAATTGTTTGACCTAATTCTAATAGTAGAATATTCTTGGTGTTTCATTTAAATGACATTATTTTTAGTTAATGGTAATTCATATGACTTAAGATCTAATCTTGTTTCGTGGAAGTAGAGGGTTTTCCTGTTGATTATTTTGAGTTCTATTTAAGATTTCTCATCTTTCTTTTATTTTATTTTATTTTATTTTAACCAAAGAGATCCCATTTATAACAAATACAAATTTATTCAATTTTTCAAACATAAAAAATATTGATTAGATGAAGATTACTACACCAACCTAAATTAAATCTAAGAAAACAATATGAAAAATACAATTCAACGTGTCGAAATTTAAACGATGCATGAAATTTATGGATCATAATAATTACGTATTCTCTACGTGATAAGTCCACATTCACACGGTGCACTCCTCTCCACAAAACATAGGGTAACCCTATGTTATGCCATTGTTTCACGTAACACCATTGTTTGTGTTTTAAATAAAATAAAAAACAAAAACAGTGTCGAATAATATGAGACTCCACACACATAGAGAAAATGGATGGTACAATGATATTTAAAATATTTTGATTGGATGTATTACATACTTAGTTATATTTATTCATAAAGATATTGTGGTATGTTTTTGAGAATAGATTGATTCTCTTTGTATTTAGTGATTTTGGTGTAATTAGGAAATTACTTAACTAGATAAGAGATTATATTTAGTTAAGATAAAGATAAAGATAAAATTATCAAAATCTCCGAAACTAGAAGTAGTTAATCTTAATATTTGTTTTGTATTATTTAAGGATAATAGTATTATATCGTTTTCTGAATTCATGGCCACCACACACGTGTGAGGTGTGGGCATAACAATGGTTTATGATAATGACTATGTGTGTTTTTGGTAGGTTGATAGAGAAATAGGATGAAACGTAGAAAATATAGTTTAGAGTGTTGACTTAAAATTTTGAGTCTAAAATTATAAATTTTATGAAAATATCTATATTTGTAAAAGTTCGTAAAAAATATGAAGTGAAGGGAACAAAACAAAAACAGTAAAAAGTGTAGATTTAAATCCTTAGTTCTCTTTATACTAAAATATAGATAAAACGTATATATCTAACGGATTAATTTTGTTTTAGTTTTAGTTTTTGGTGCAACTAAATTTTGTTTGTGGTAATTTTATATTAGTATAAAGTATTTAATTTCATATTAGAGAAATTTAAAATTTATCTAATATAGATCTTCCTAAAAATTATTAAATTTTTGTAATTTGTTTAGATCTATTTTTAAGTTCATATTCTTGCTTAATTTTCAATGAATATTGGTTGTGTTTTTTAAAGCTATAAATCTTAATTTATATTCAAGTGTGTTAAAAACAAGAAAACAAATAGAGTCTTGTTTACTTTAAGGGTGTGTTTGGATGAAGTAATTAAGAATTTTTAAGGAATTCAAAATTATAGGTAATTCAAATGATTCAATTAGAATTCATTCAATTTTAAATTCATTTGTTTGGATAGACTACTAAAATGATTCATTGTAAAAAAAAAAGGACAATTTTCATAATTTTTAAACTTTTTGGGTCAAATCTAAAATATGAAAAATAGAGACCAATTTGCAATTTTTAAAAATTTGAAGGACCAATTTGTAAAATTTAAAAATTATTAGGGACTTATTTGCAAAATTTATGAAAATTTTGGGGGTAAATATGAAATTTTTATAAAATATAAGGACCATCTTGCAAAATTTGAAAAATTAATAATAAACAGTTTAAGATTCATATTATATAGAGTGATGAAGCAATTTGAAATTCTATATTTTTTTGGTGTCATTTTAAATTCTTTAAATTTAACATGAATAAAATACTTCATAAATTTACATCATTTTAACAATTCTCCATATTTTTTTTATCCAAACAATGGTTTTTGGTCAAGTCATTTCAAATTCCCTCAAAAAAATACTTTCTCTCATTAAAATGCTTCATCCAAACACACTTTAAGTGTTTAGTTAATTTGTTTTAGGGGATTTCATATCCGGTTTCCGACAAAATGAAATGAGAGGTAGTGTTGCCTCTTTTAATTTCTTTAATAGTTTTGAGTTTGTTGATTTCTCCTCTTTTAATTTTTAGATGGATTTATTGGATCTTTTCCTCCTTTGTAGAAAATTCACATATTTCTAACTTAATATTGAAGTTGTTAGTAGACTTGATCGCATTTTGATTCTTAAAGGATTGTGGGATTTTGGGGGGAAACAAAATAGTGGGATCTACTAAGAGATCTCTCTGATAATTGACATGTTATACTGAAATATGAAAATCAACTTTGAGGTCATATGTTGTTTCGGCTTAATAATCACTGGTTGAACCATCTGGCTTTTCCTGAGTTGGTTCTTAATTCTTGGTTATTTTCTCTAAATCAGGTTTGGGAGACCTTTGTACTTATGAGAAAATTTATATTCTTAAAAGTGTTTCTTAAAGGTTGGAATAAGCATGTACTTGTTAATTTATATTACAAAATTGAGAGCCTTAGAAATGCAGTTGGAAGTCTAGATTTGTTGGCTGATTATAAGGTTCTCTTTGTTGAGGAAAAAATTATTAAGTCTAGAATCATATTTTAACTCTTGGGCCTTACTTAGGGTGAATGACTCTCATTTATCCAAAAAAGTGAAGGCTAAGTGGCTCAAAGAAAGAGATGACAATTCAAGGTTTTTCCCCTCATGTTTCTATTAAGAGTATGACTAGAAGAAATTTGATTTTGGATCTTAAGGTGGGTAATGATTGTATTGAATGAGTTTATTAGATTTGACTAGAGGTGTTTATTTATTTCTCTAAGCAGTTTAAAGAAGTGAATGTTGATTACCCTAGACTAGTCACAGTGTCCTTTCGGAGGATGTTAATCAATCTTTGACATCTCACTTAATCATTGAGGAGATTGACGGGGTCGTGTATCTGTGTGATGGAAATAAGAGTCTGAGTTTTGTTTTCCCGTGTTAGCTCTCTTTATAAGTTCATAGCCAAATTTTTGGATAATGGATTAGGGTATGTAATAAATAAGTTGATTGTAATACCCCGTGTTTTAATAAAATGCTCTGGATAATATTAATTGAATTTAATAGGGTTTCGGTGTGCTCTGAGAATTTTCAATTAAAATAATTAGAGCAACCGACGAACTTAAATTAATTAATTAGCATTATCTAACTCAGAGGTTTTATTAAATATTTGACTCAGAGACATTTTTGGATACTCTCAATTTGGACCAGTTAGTGTTACTAACTGGTAGATATTTGTTAATTGTTATAAAAAGAAAAGAGAAGAAGAAAGTTAGTAAGAAGAAGAAGAAAAAGAAAGGAAGAAGAGAAAGAGAGAAAGAAGAAGAAAACCCTAGTAGAAGAGGAAGAAATTCATGGAAGATCTTGGATCATCTTCATCTTGATCAAACTCTTCGTCGATTGCAAGGTGGGTTCTAGTTAGAAACCTTTTCTTTTAGAATTTTTTGATATTCTAAGAGTTAGGTTAAGTTGTGAGAAAATGATAAAGTTGCTAAATCATGAAATCTAACGGATAAAATGCTTAAATAATAGGGTAAGATAGTTGAGTTACATGCATATTAAACCTGCTAAGATTGCTTGGAGGATCCATGATGTTTAGATTGAGTTTGGAGGAGTTTTGAGTGTGAAAAATGCAGCTTTTTGGGGCTACTGACTGTCGGTTAACCGGTTAACCGATTAACGGGACCTTGATACACCTTTGGGAGTGGTTTTTAGAATGGTTAACCAGTTAACCTAACCATATGGGTTAACCTATTAACACTGTAGGTTTTGGAAAATATTAATTCTTATAAAATTCATAACTTTTTACTCGGGTATCCATTTGAGGAAAACTTCATATCATTGGAAAGCTATGAAAACGTACTATCCAATGATAGAGGAAAATATTACTTTTGAAGTGGAAAATATTATTTATTTTATGCCGACTAAAAATACTCATTTTGTAAACGTAATGCGTGAACCTTAAAACGTGTAATTTAATGTATTATGAGGAACCCTTACCATAAACCAATAGTATGACCTAGTAATGTAACTAGAAATTGTTAGATGGTATGACTTGTGAGATGTTAGGACTACCCTAGGTTGATGCGAAACCGTCGGCGCGTATTACGCGATGTCCTCCGTTGAAGTCTTAAGTAAGTCTTGTGGTGAGTATTACACTGAGTCCCACGGGAAGCATCCATAAAGGATTGAGGTACCGTTAGTGAGGTGATGGTAGTGACTTGTGCTGGGTATTACACTGAGTCCCATAGGAAGTCTTTCCAATTTTAGGCTTGTGGTGGATATTACACTGAGTCCCACGGGAAGCATGGTTTAGGCTTGTGGTGGGTATTACACTGAGTCCAATGAGAAACATGTTTTAGGCTTGTGGTGGGTATTACAATGAGTCCCAAGGGAAGCATGGTTTAGGCTTATGGTGAGTATTACACTATGTCCCATGGGAAACATGGTTTAGGTTTGTGGTGGGTATTACACTAAGTCCCACGGGAAGCATGATAGTGACTTGTGATGGGTATTACACTGAGTCCCACGGGAAGTCTTGCCCAGTGAAGTCTTGAGTACGTCTTGAGGTGGGTTATGTTGTGTCCCACGGGAAGCACACGTAAAGACTTAGGTAGTGACTTGTGGTGGGTATTACACTGAGTCCCACGGGAAGTCTTGCCGATAGCACTAAGATGTTGATATCTCACCCCACTACTGTTGTTGCTTTTCAGATTTTTAATTGAAGGTTTGATTTACAAGTGGAGCTATGCTCGGGATGTTTCAAGAGAAGCATATGCTTTAGTTTTTGCTGTGTATTTGTCTTGTACAATAATGAATATTGTATTTTGATCTTAGAATTTTTATTTTAGTATGATTTTCATGTCTTGCACCATAATTTATATTGTTTTTAGAATTGGTCAAGAATGTGAATTGTACTATTAGGCACTTATGATGGTGTCACTACCAAATAAACACTTGTATGATATTATTCTAGATATATATTATACAGGGCCTTATGTAACGCTCTATTTATTAATTAATTATTTAATTCATTATATTCGCGTTATTGGTGTTGATTTATGTTGAATTGTCGAAGTTGTTTGTGATAAGTTGCTAAGTTTGTTTGAATTAAGTTGAATGAGTCGATTTAAGTTGCATTATCGTTTGTTGGATAAAGTTGGATTAACTGAGTTGTGGGAATTGATGTGGAATATTCTCCCGTTTATGGTTGGATAAGTTATTTAGGTGCTTGGACCATTTGGTCAAATATTGGAAGATAATTTAATTAAGTCGGGAGAAAAAAAAATTAGTCGCAAATTATTAATTGATTTTTAGCGTTATGGTAAATTAAGTTGTTAAGTAGGAAAAACGAAGAAATAATATTATCAGTGATAGTATTGATTATTGGAGCATGTTGGTTATTGGGCTTGAATTTCGTCGGAATTAGCAATTAAAGGGGTGCAGTGTTTAGGCCCATTAATTGTTTTATTGGATTATTATTATTATAATAAAAAGGAATAAAAGAATGAGTCAAAGAGAAGAAGTAACAGAAGAAGAGGGAATCGTGGAAATTAGGGAAAAAGTCTTAGAGAAAAATAAAGGTTTTAGAGAAGAGAAAACAGCTTGGGAGAAAAGAAGGAGAAAGAAGGATTCATGTTCATATCTTAATTTTCGCACATTCGGTACAGCTTCCACTAAACAGGTGATAACTTTTTACTCGTAATTCTGATTAAAGCGATTCTTGAATTTTTGGAAAGCTTACGAAATTCCCTTCGATTTGATATATAATTTCGTGTCAATAAGTTCTGTATTGAAGGAGAAAAACGCATTTGAAGTTTGAAAGTTCATGCTGGAAATTGGTCAAATAGTAGTTACGAGATTGATGGTGATGAAGGCTGAATTTTGGTCAATGTAGGAACTCAATGGTAGCGTGTTCGTATTTCTAATCTTAATGGATGAAAGAGGAGAGGAAAAGGGTCACATATGCAAAGGGGTTGGAAATTCGATCGGAGATTCGAAACGGCCATCGATTAAGGTAAGGGTGGGGTTCGAACTCTATAATCGGGATTATGATGATTAATATGTGGGTTTGGGATCGTATAATTTTTGTGTTGTCCGTAGTTGAGTCGGTCGAATTGTGGTTGTGAAATTGATGGAATAATGTTGTTTGTGAAATTGATTAATCGATGTTATTGAGTTTTATTGTTAAATTAATTTGATAAAAACAGAGTTTTGGAGTTGGACAGAAAAATGGTAATTAACTAGTCTTTTGATAAAAACAGAGTTTTGGAGTTGGACAGAAAAATGGTTCGTTGAATTTCATGATAGAATAATTGAAGAGAAAAAGGATTTGTATCAGTAAGATGGAATTTAACAGATTCAGTGGGAATTATTGGTAGCAGTAATAGTAGTAAAAGCAGTACCGATTTAGTCGACCGGGTGAAATTACGCGATAAAAATTAGTTGTCCAAAATTTAACGAAAATTGTCGAGTTAGTTCGGAATAATAAATAAGTGATTTTAGTCGGTGTACTTTGTTAATTAGTGTTGAATGTGTGTATTTTATAGTATAGTTGCGTATGTTATTCTGTCCCGGTTTTGGAGCATTTTAAGTTAAAGGTCGAAGGACCCATGTTGATTATTTGAGTTGTAGGCCGTAAGACCAATGTTGATATTCAGGTTGTAGGTCGTATGGTCAACGTTGAAAGTTGTAGGCCTATGGCCAAAGTTGAATCGGTGTTGAATTAAAGTTGCGATGTTGTTTGTTGTATGTTGTTGGAGTTGATTGTTGTGATGTGTTGAGTCGTTGTATCATGGCATACACTGCATTTCTAAGTTGGAGCGGATGCTCACCACGTTGGCCTGGATTGGCAAATTTATTAAGTTGAAGGCTTATGCCTTGCAGATACCTCGATAACCTGGTATATTTTAAGTTGGGAGTTTTACTTCAATGGTACCACATGCATATGCACAGTCGAGTCACATTCCGTGTTGCATTAATTATGTTGTTTGTGTTGTTTATGTTGCCGAGTTGATAAAGTTGTTCTTGTTGCCTACATTCATAAAGTTGTGTACGTTGCTCAAGTTGAATAAGTTGTTTATGTATATTCATGTTGATTATGTTGTTAAGTTGATTATATTATTATGTTGGACAAGTTGATTATGTTGCTAAGTTGATTATATTATTATGTTGGACAAGTTGATTATGTTGTTAAGTTGATTATATTATTATATTGGACAAGTTGATTATGTTGTTAAGTTGATTATATTATTATGTTGGACAAGTTGATTATGTTGCTAAGTTGATTATATTATTATGTTGGATAAGTTGATTATGTTGTTAAGTTGATTATATTATTACGATGGATGAGTTGATTATAGGATTATGTTGCCTGAGTTGTTTATATATTTATGTTTGTAATGTCGATTTTGTTGATATTGAAGAAGTTGAATATGTTGTAAATGTTCGTCGAAGTTGATGAAGGTTTGTATGCTAAGGTTATAGTTGGAATTAATTATGTTGATGTGTGAATTAAGATGATAAAGTATGTTGGTTGTTTGGGGTGTTTAGTAAGACGTTGTTGTGGATAGTGTAAAAATTGTATGATTCTATCTAGCGTATTAATTATCATACTCTTGTTTATATGGTTCGATATCTCACCCCTTTCTGTTGTTGAATGTTACCTTGATTGGTAACGTGCAGGTATTCCAGTTTAGAGTTGCTTACTTTCGTAATCAAGTCGATGTCGTCGCTCTGATACGTAACACTCGGGGGGATGAACGCTTAATTGTTTTGTTGTTATATTTAGTTGTTGTTATTTTAAGTTGTCTCAATGAAAAACATGTTATTACTAAGTTGTTAGGTTGAAAAAGTTGTTAACTCATGCAAAGTTGAATATTTGTGGATCCGCTGCCTATTTGTAAAAGTTGTTTGACTTCAATGAATTGAATAAGAGTTGACCTTATAGTTTCATCCTGTTTGAAAGTGTTATGTATCGATGTTCATGAAATTAAATTAATTTGTTAGGTGGAAAAATGTAGCATCCTGTTTTGTTGTTGAATTTTTGAAACTCTGATTTATGAATTTCCGCCGGGTAGATTTGGGGTGTTACACCTTACATTGATTTCCCTTAGTCATTCAAATTTTCTAAATGAACGGTTGTTGGTGGATGAAGTGGTTGTAGTTAACGAGGTAATCAATTTCGTTATATGTATTAGGAACACTTGACTCTTCTTGAAGATTGATTTTGAGAAAACTTGTGATTCAGTGAGTTAGAGCTTTCTTGAGTATATGTTGATTATATTTGACTTTAAAGATAAATGGATATCATGGATTAGAGCCTATGTGTTTTAAAGTAACTTGACTATGTTGTTCAATGGATTCCCAACTAATGAGATTAAGATTCAAAGTATACTGAAGCGAGGAGATTGGGAGATTTTTAGCTCAATCTCTTTTTCAGGTTTAAAGTGCATCCCTATAACTTGGAGATCTCTCATCCTTAGTATGTTGATGATATCTAAACCGTTTTTGATCCGTCAGTTGAATTTTTTTGGACTTTCAGAGATATTTTGAGAGGAGTTTAGCATGCTTCTAAGCTTAGATTTGATTTTCATAAGAGTTGCCTAATTGGAATTAATATGGATCCTTCCCTTTTAGAGTTACATGTGGATTTTCTTCATTGTAAGCTTGACTCTATTCAGTTTAAGTACATAGGTTTCCAATAGGAGTCAACCCTAAATTACAAGCTACCTGGGAAGCTCTTGTTAATTTGATGCGAAAGAGACTCGATTCCTGGAATCATAGATACATTAGCTTAGTGGTAGAGTTGTTCTTCTTAATTATCTCATTAATGATCTTCTTATTTTCTATCTTTCCTTTCTTAAGATGTTTGTCAAAGCCTGGAAAAATGAGTTAGGATTCAGAGGTTGTTCCTGCAGAGTTGTGAAATAGGGATCTAAGATACCTTGGATGAGCTGGTATGATGTTTTAAAATCTAATAGGAATGAGGGTTTGGTGTGATAGGTCTTCAACTTGTTAACCTATCCATTTTATCTAAATGGTGGTGAAAGCTATTATTAGGTACCTTTAATCTTTGGTTTGATATCATATATGTCTGATATGGAGCTTCTTCTATATTTTCCATTTGTAGGGATAAGATATTGGTACTTTGCTCTATTTACTATTGGTGGAGAGGAATGGAACATCTTGGTTCAAAAAAGAGGACCCCCTGAATTGGTTTGAGAGAGGGTTGGTAAAAAAAGTTGAGTCTGACCTTCTGACATTCTTTTAGAAGGACCATTGGTTAAGGAATATACCCCTAAGAATCACGTTTCACAGACTTTTCACCGTATCCTAGATTCAAGATGGTTTTGTGAGTGAGGTATGATTTCATAGTATCTTAGATGGAGAAAAACTTTCTTCGTCCATGAGGAACTTATTGTCTATGAATTATTTTCGGTCCTCCAAGAGTTTTAGAGCTTAGTGAGGAGGGTGATAGGTGAGTTTAGATTCATTTTAAAGATGGTATATTTCCTATGGCGTATGCATTTCTTGCCCAATAAAACCCATCTCCCCTCCCTCAATCCTTTTTAGCTAGGGATAATTCAACCACTCCTCTCATTTGAACTAATTGGTTTCCCTCTAAGGTTTTGATTTTCTCCACCCAAATACAAGAAGATGTCTGGAAGGCCCAAAAAAAGGAGGAATCATGAACAGGGTGAGATTGATGGATCTGACATAAAAATAAGGAAAAATGGTATGGTTCTGAGGTGTACAAGTTGCAGAAAAACTGGACATAACAAATCTACCTGTAAGCAGACACCATAGACAACTTAAGCATCTGCATCAGGCCAGTCAACACATGTATCTCAACCAACTCAGGCTTCTCAACCAACTCAGGCAACTCACAAGAGGACTGCACCACAGGCTAGACACAAGCTTCTTTTACAAAACCAACACATGTTTCAAGAGGTCTCACTACAAGACTGAGTGCATCACAGAATGCAGTAGTTCCAATAACTAGGAGGATAAGTCCTACTAAAAGGAACATCCCAAAGAAAACCTCTTAGAATCTGTATCTTAGGATCTGTTGTGTACTGATGTATTTTGACTTGTTATTTTGTGCAATGGTGCTATGTAATGGTACTTGTTATGGTATGTTGCTATGTAATGTGCAAGACTTAAAAGCTGCATTTTATAATGGTACCATGTACTGATGTATCTTAGGATTCTGTTATGTAATGGTACTTGTTATGTGCAAGACTTAAAAGTTGCATTTTGTAAAAACTTAGAACTTGTTACTACATCATGCTATGTAATGCATTTTGTCAAAACCTGTTACTTAAGTATCAACTTGTTATGTGAAAAACTTGTGTATTAACTTGTTATATGTATGTCAGAGTTAAGGTATCAAATTAAGGTATGCACAAAATTTGTTATATGCAAAACATGTTATGTTCAAAACATGTTAATTTGTGTCAACAATTGTTATGGTCAACAACTGGTATGTCAACGACAAATTATATTCAAGTTATGTACACAACATGTTATGACCTGTTATGGCAAATTATGTAAACATTTATAATCAAACTATGTCAACAAATTAAGGCAACAAATTGTTATTATATTAAGGCAATAACACTAAAACATAACAATTAAATAACCAACCCTTTTTCATTCATAATAAACTTGGTACAACAGAAATGACAACTTTAATACGTCTCAACTACAATCCATCTAGATAAAAAACAGTGAGTAACACAAGCACTTTCATATAATCTTCCATTTCTCAATGTTCTTTAAACATTTATCTAACTGCAAATTCTCCACCTTCAAAACTTCCACCACAACTTTTGCCTCACCCAATTCTTTTTTGAGTTTGGTCAACTCTTTGTATTGCATATCAATTTTCCAGTGCATATTCCTTATGCTTTCTTCATTTTCACTATTAGAAACATCATAGAACCATTCAAAGAATCCACACCCCAAATTTGTGTTTCCCTATATAACAATGCTTTCAATCAGAACATTGAAAAAAAGAATGTCAACCAAGGTGATGAAGATAGAACATTACCTTAAAATGTTGGCAGCCCCAAAAAAGCTTTTTGTAGTTGATGGGTGTTCTTGCTTTTCGAAGAACAACTAGGTCTCCACAACCACACATAAGCTTCCCAAAACTTGTGTACACTTGTGGATCGAACCCAATTCTTGACGAAGAAGATGAACCACATGAGACACTTATAATTTAGGGAAGATTGTCGTTTCAATTAGAAGAAGAGGAATTTGTGCCCTATCTTTTGGTAATGAAGAAGGAGATGAACCACATGACCTGATTTTATAAAAAAAAACACAACACAATGTAGAAGGAGAGGTTGACGAGGATGACTGTACATTTACAATGCCACCTCAGAATACACCTCGTCATTTTTAACACCATTAACATCTATTTGACGGTTTGGATCAACGTTGAACAATTTAATAATATATGAGACCAATTTGAAATGACCAAATTGGACTCTGACCTATAATTAAAGGACCAAAATTGTACTTGTTGCCACTGTGATTAATATTTGTAATTAAACATGTTATTCTTTCTATAAAGTGTAAATAACAAATCAATTAATTTTTTAATAAATATGCTTAAAAAATTATTGATGTAGATATTTATAGGTTAAAAAGATTAACTTATTGCAAAAAGAAAATTTTAAATGACTAAGTTGTTAAAAATGTATTACTTAATTGACTTAATTATTCAATTATTTTGAAATACTTTTGCTTTATATGTTTTAAAATTAATTAATATTATTATTTTCAATATGACTACAAGTGACACGCAATGGCCACGCAACAATCCAAGTCTCAGTCCCAAAGTCACATTCTATCACTATTTTTCTCCTTCTAGAAAGAAAGATCATACATGCTTTGACCTTTGACTCATCCTATATATATATATATATATATATATATATATATATATATATATATATATATATATATATATATATATATATATATATATATATATATATATATATATATATATATATATATATATATATATATATATATATATATATAAAGAAACTTCCTTTAAACAACCAACCAAGAAATATTCAAATGTAGTTTGCTCACATCTTTCCTTATACTAACATCCCAACAACTAACTTACCCATAAATCAATATTATTATTTTTATCTAGATGGATTGAATTAGACGAAGATAAATTAGTTAATTCATATTTTAACTAATAATATTTCTTATAAAATTTATTCAAATAAATTAAAACTAATTAATTTATTTTTATTTTTATTATAAATTTTGATATTCAAATTTACGAAATCTAAGAAAACTAATTTCACCGTGATATACAATATTATCTAAAACATATTTACAACTCATTAATTTTATTATTCTACATTATGAATAGAATAACTTCGCACATGGTTATCCATTAATATTTCTTTTCTCTTTTTCTATTTAAAAAAATTTATCTTCTTTTTTTTATTAATAAAATTTCCTTTTCCAACCTCTATAACGTGAGAAGCTTCGCGTCTATTCAATATTATAAAAGGCTCTTTCATCATCTCAACAGTCAACAAACAAGTCCTCTTTTTCTCATCTACTTCTCACAACACAAGACAACAACAACAACAAGAACGTTGTTGTTTATGTTTCTTTCTTCTTCCTCTGTTTTCTTTACTCTGTTCCAAACAACAATATGTCTTCGATTTCACGCGGTCTTGTTTTAACAACAACCATGGTTCTTTCAACCACCGTTCTTTACCTTACTTTCTGTAAACAAAAACCATCATTTCAAATTCATGAAACCGAAAATTCCAAGGATAAACTGATTCTACGATCTTGTTTATACTCAGGTAATTTATAATTCAATTCATTCATAAAATTACTCTGTTTTTCACATGAAATTATTTGATTTTAATTATAAAATTCTTACTTTGTTCTATTTTTAAATATTCTTTTATAGAGGAGAAGAAGAGGGAAAAAAGAAGGAATAAGAAAAAGGTTAAGTTTTCGGAAAATGTGATGGTGAAGGAAGAAGAAAATGAGAGTAATGAGGAAATTATAGAAAAACAGGGGAAGAACAAAAACAGAGTATCGACAGATAAATGCAGAAATGAAATTCGTGAAGAACGTGGAATGCCAGAGAATAGAATTGCTTTGTATAATGGAATATTAAGAGATAGAGTTCAAAGAATGGGGTTTTGTCATTGATCATCATCATCATTATCCTTTTGGAAATTAGAAGTTAGAATTTTCAGGGTATAGAATTGCTCTGTTTTTCTATTTATTTATTTTAGAAGGTGTGTTGGGAACAATATTTAAAGTTCAAATTGATCGAAAAATGGTAGGAAGTTATGGGAAAAGTTGGGAGAAAAATCTTACGTATTTTGTGGTCGTAAATAGTTGCTTCACTTTGTTCAACTCATAGCAATTTTTTGAGTGAATTTAATGTATACCTAAAACAATAATTGAATACTTTGAATTTTATAATATAGATGAGTTAATATTACATTTTTAATATATTGCAACAAATGATTTGATACCAAATCTTTAATAGCATCAAATCAAATGGATATATTAATAGACTATTTGGTAAATTTGATTTTGTGTTGACGAGAACAATATAAATTTATATATTTGATTTTGTGTTGACGAGAATAATGTAAATTTTTATATTTGATTTTGAATATAATATAAATCTTATATTATATGTTGATGAGAACAATATAAATTTATATATTTAAAATAATTTAATTCAGATTTTGTCAATATTCTGTTTCTATTCAAAAAAATGATACAGAGCCAGTCAAAATAAGTTTTAAAACAAAATATATATGTGTTAATGAGAACAATATAAATTTATATATTTAAAATGATTTAATTCAGGTTTTGTCAATATTATGTTACTATTCAAAAAAATGATACAGAGCCAGTCAAAATGAGTTTTAAAACAAAATATATATGATGATAGATAAAATTTAACGCTTCAATTATTTACTAAGACTATCGTATTAACATAACTTATTATCTCAAATTTTAAATAAAACTGAGAAGTAAAAAGTGCTGTGCGCTTCATAATTTTGAAAATAAAAATATGATGTCGTTGGAGATCAAACCAATGATATTTTCTATTATAATCTTGATTTTTGAATAATCGAAGAGGTAAAATTGCTAGTTTTTATGTCATGCTAAATTATTTCGGTTGTACAATCAAGATAAAATTCATTTTGCGTATGGAATGAGATATATTATTTATAGCCATAGTTGAGTTACTCCACTTACGTCTAGAATTATTATTAAAATTTCAAAATTATGGACACATGCTTACTTCAGTATAATTTTTCTTCTTCTTTTCAATTTGATAAAATATCTCTTATATCGTTAATTATTAAATTAATTCTAATAGTTTATTATTTATTACAATGCATATCTACTATTTTATATTGTTTTCTAAGATGATGTTTTTTTTTCTTATAATAGATTTTGAATTTATTATTTATGTAAAAAACAATAATAGTGTATTTTTTTTTTTAAATTAAGTTAAGAGATGGAATAAACTATTTGTTGCTAAAAGAAAATTGATGTTCAATCCACACTTAAAATGTTTTTTTTTTATAAATTTATTTATAGCGAAAACACTATTTTAATAGTGTATTTCGACAAATGTAAATGTATAGGGTGATTGATAACTTTTCAAAATTTATACTAGTTTACAAATTAGTATGAAAAACAAATTTATGATTTTTTATCACAATAATCAAGTTTTACCATAATATGTAATGAAACTTTACGCTAATATTTTAATACGTAACTCATAGGTGGTGAAATTTATATTCAATACTAGTGCTCCATACTCTCATATAATTATTCTCATTTGGATTCTTATTTTGAGCACGATGCTGTTGTTTTTAGACAGAGAAAGATAATACTAATAATATTCTAGATTTGAATATTCCCCTCGTGTTCTCGGAATGGGTCTTCAACAACAATTCAATAAATAAAATAAAGTATAACAACTTGAGATCTAAATATCACTATTCCAATGCTTTCTTTACATAAATATATTATTTATATGTAATTTTCATTACAATTTAACATAATATTTAATATTTTTTTTATAGATGATATGATAATTAAAAATTTCAACTAGTTAAGTTAAGTTTGAACCCAACCCCAAAAAAAAACCGGTATAACAATAACAATAATTAGATCACAAAATTCTGTATTTGAATTGAAAGCAAAAACATATTACATTAAGATTATTATTATTCTCAACATTGTATAAAAATTATTACTCTTCAACCACAAAACGTAAACCGCAGTATACCGAGTTCGATTCTTACCGATAAAAAAAACTGACACAAATAGTAAAGAAAACAAAGATTAGGATGTAAGTAAGCAGTCACATTATTGTGAACAAAACTGCAAAACTCAAACTAAGTAGTGAGGATAGGAGGGAGGTAATCAGCTTTGGCTCCGAGAATCCGAGCCTTGGTGTCGGGGAAGAATTCGCATCCTGGCAGCTCTGTGACAGCTCCTTCACTTGAAACTCCAACCGGATAGCGGAGCAAGTGGCCAGGAAGGTCGTGCTCGAGCGAATCGTTGGAATAAAGATCCCAATATTTGTCAGCAATCTGGTTCACCTTAGTGATACATTCTTCACTTTCTGGATGGAGGAATGACTCATGAAGCATGCCGAGGTGTTCGTACCATAATGACATGCGGAAACCGTGGACCTGACCACGTGCCGGATGTCTCATAGCCAAATGGTGGGGCTGATAAGCTCCCATTGCTATCTCAGAGTCCCTCGCACCGTCCATTGATCTTTGGTTGATGTTGGCCGATCCAACGATTATGTACTCGTCATCGACTACAAAGAAAAAAAAGCATTCATAAAAATGAAAGTAATGATAAAAAAATAATCAATTTATGAGAGTAATTTTCAAACTTACCAATCATCATCTTGGTATGAACATAGATCATGAAACGGCGGGCCTGTTGGGCTCTCTCATAATCTGAATCGGGTTCTGGTTTTTCAGAAGGCTCGTATTCTCCTTGTTTCTTCACTTCCCGATTACCAAGGCAGAAGAATGTCAAATATTTCCGAGGATCTTCCTGAATCCCCTTGGCCCTAAGCGCCTGAACGATATCCTTGTACATCATCTCCATTGTTCTCCTCTGCCAATCCAATATTGCTTGTACCGACGCACTTTCCGGAACACCTTCTGGCCACATTGGGACAACGACGTACACTGTGAACTTTTCCTCGGCTTCAATCTTACTCATAATCTTAAGTGAAAGTTCCTTTGGGATTACATGCAAAGCACCAATTTCTTCAGGCTTAATATCCTCAGGACTCCAAGCAAAAGAGCTTCCGAGGAAATACTGATTTTCAATATAGATAAAGTTCTTTGCGCGTCGAATAGCATTAATATAAGCATCTTGAATGCTACGATCGATGATATTATCCTTTCCACTAATAAGCCCAGCTCTTGCAGCATCTTCAGGAGTCTCTGGGAACCCGAAAGCTGCTCCACCGTCGATAGACCTAAACAACTGAACATTCCATGTCTCTGGATCATCGGGAAACATTACCGGGGATGGAGGGATAATACGGTCTTCAAGCTCTCTAAGAGAGACAAGCAAATCCTTCCCACCTTGCTTCCTCCATCGCTGCTCAAAGTTAAACAAAACATCCCAAGCAATCGGTCCTTCAAGCCGAGAGTGAATGTCATGCCATGGTTCCCTTGGACCGCCTTTTGTGATTGCAGCACCGGGAAAGTTAGGTTGATGAAAATCATCATGGTGTGCCGTGTCAAGGGTTCTGAAAAGTGAGTGGAATGCGGTATCATATCTTCCATCACAAAGGTCAAGACCCCCAACAAAACTAACAAGTCTTCGCTTATCCGACCCTCCGCCAGGTAATTCACTGTCGACCACCACAATCTTCTGATGATGAGTAAACATGGTGGAAACCTGTAAATCTTGAACAATGCTACCACCACCATCAGGATTGCGGGGGCATAAGACGCAATGGACATCAGTGCCTTCAAAGAACATTGCAGTTTCTTCATCATGAGTAGCCATCAATCCATCCTTTTTCAACAAATTATTCGATGTTCTATCATCCCAAACAAGCATCAAAACCCTAACACCTTCACTCGATTTTTTCTTGAGAAGCTCACCAAGTGTTACGTCTCCCCCAGCCTTTGGTCTCCTAGAATCCCTCACCAACGAAATTTCAGTATAAACAGACCAACCAGTAATATATATAAAGTGCTTTGCATTAGTGATTGCATCAAAAATATCCTCCCAACATCTATGAGGTTCATAATTCTTACCGCCTGAGAGTGATATTTTAGGGACGAAGTTATCCGGCACATGAGCATCTTGGTAAAGAGATACCTTACATCCTTGCCTCTGTGAGAAGAAAGTATAAGGAACTCCAGGAAATTTAGTACTATGAATGCCTCGAGCCCAGCTACGGTCTTTCGTGACATCAAAATATTGCAGCTTCACATGAATCTTCGATCCCTCATGTATCGGATTCTTTTCCTTATCCAAAATTTCCACCCACCTATCTATTTCCTCGCCACCCAGTACCTCCTCGACAGGCACATACGCTCTTCCAATTAAGGTCGCTCCAATAGGATTATCATCTTTCACAGTGAATATGATATTGGAAGCCAAATGAGCACAGTAAATGTGAAAAGACTCATACCATTTAGGATTAGTATGTTCGTTTTCGATAATTCTAGTCCTTCCCACTCTCGCCTTCTCCAAATCAATTGTAGCATAGAGTTTAGTAACTCCCTTTCCAATACCAACAGTCTCCTCAATGTTTTGCCTGATCTGTAGAAGCATATAATCATAAAACACAGTCATGAATAATGAATACCGAAAATAAGAGTGTAACTGAATATTCTCTTTTCGGTAGGTGCAATGCAGTATGAGTTATAAAGGATGCACAAAATAAAGTTAATGATCATTCGTATAAGATCAGTAGATTGAACAAAAGGCAATTTCAACATGTGAAACACGGACACACGAACATCGGACACAACACAGACACGTTGAAAAATAAATAAATTTTACGTAATTATAAGTATAGGGTTGTGTCAGTGTCGGACAATGTCCAAACACGGACACACCTTTTTTCAGAAGTGCCGCCCAAGCAAACATTTAAATTACAACCTGTTAATTAAGATTTGGTTCAAGAAATCATGACTCAGGGCAACAATCAATAATATAGATCAATGTAATCAATTGCAGATGGAGGACCATGGCGGAAAGCCAAAAGTCCAAATTTCGAGCCGCCATCCTTCACAGATTGGCCATGGCGGTCCACCACTATCTGCCATGGCCGATATTTGACAACACTGGTATATATTATTAACATTGTCACTTCCATATAATATTCTTCACACAAAGGTTTTCAAATGATTGGCAGCAACATTTTAAATAACTGTTCATTGCTGCAAAAACGGCCACAACAAAACGGTATCTGAAGGTAACCGATACTGTTATTCACTGTTTTTCTGCTGAGAAAAAAATCAACCGCGATAACCGCATTCAGTAACACAACACTTATATCGACTCACATCGAGAAAATCTTTGCGACTGTTATATAATACCTTGATTGGCAGTATAAGAAAAATGATGTATATACAAAAAAATTAAGATCAGATTAGAAATGAGAGTATCATCACAGAATCACAGAAAAAAATTCAACAGAACTTTTTTATATATCTACAGTATCCAAACAGATCACAGATCCTCCAAAGCAAGCAGGGTCCACTTCATTTTTAAGGAATCAATCATCAATTCACCATCACCATCAAAAGATTCATTTTAATTCAATCATTTGCAAAACAAATGAAAAACACATTCACTTCAAATTCAAAATTAAATTAAAAAAAAAAAATAGTCAAAACTCAAAATCATCAATCAAATCACCAGATCCAAATAGACCAAAAAAAACAAAAAATACCGAGCTCAAAAAATTTCCACCACCGCCACCAGCATGAAGCTTATCAACCTCATAGATGGTAGCATGAAGAGTGCCATGAAGATGAATTTGTGCCATTTTCGCCTACAAATCAAAATTCAATCAATCCCATTTTTAATCAGATCACATAAACCAAAAAAAAAAAAAAAACTTTAAACAGTATATAATACAACAATCAGCAGAATCAGAGTAAACAACTAACAAAGATTAAAACTTTAAGCAATGAAACAGTTAAATCAGATCACATGTTAGATAAAAAAGAGGTAAGACCATTACAGAAGAAAAAGGTAGCAAGAAAAAAACTGTGTGAGAGAGAATGAAAAATACTAACTTTTGAAGGGATTGTGAAGAGAAAGAAGAAAAAAATGAAAGGGTGGGAGATAGATCCGAGAAAAGAGAAGTGAGAATGAAACATAGACGTGAGTGAGACTCTGTTTTTAAACAAAGGAAGAAAAAAAAGGAAAGAAAAAAATTTACAATTTTTTAATCTAATCTCTCTTTGTCCAAAGCGCAATTATCTCCTAATTTTACTTTTGACTACTTCCTTTTTTTTTATGATTTTTTAATTTTATTTTTTCCTATTTGTTACTAAAGTAATTATCTTTGTGATTAATTAAAAAGATTAGTCAAATAAAATCTGATTAATTCTTATTTTTCCATGAAAATAATTTGTAAATTACATGCAAGATGTATATATATAAGAAGAAAGTATGATAAGGAATAGACATCCTTACCCTTTGCTCTATTATTGTCATTTTTTTTAAGTCCAATTTTTACTTTTATCAACTAAGTTTTTTTCTTGGTCCAGATGTATTTATTACCTTAGTCCCTAAAAATAAGATCTCGAAAATTACCGAAATTTAAAAAGTTGGTTAGTGTATAGATTTATGGACTATTTTGTATAATTTTATAAGTTTATTCTTAGAATAAATAAATAATTAATGTGTATAATTGTATTTATTATATAGTGCAGAAAAATATGTAATATAATTAAGGGTATATTTGGAAAAGAATAATTAATGTAGTGTGAAAGTTGAAGAGAATCTTATAAAAATGGATAAGAAAAACACACAACAGATCTTATAATTAAGGACATAGGCAGTAATAGATTTTACCACCTCTTACATTTTTTATTCAGGTACACATTATCGTCTTTGTATAACAATCGACTAAATTTATTTTGTTTCAATATTTTCACTTTGCAAACAATTTCTGTTACGTTTTATATCTAGTTGCAAAGGAACAATATAACTCTTTAGGCAAGCTGCTTCCTAAATTTTTTCTATTTTAAAACATAGTTCTTTCTAATTAATCACATCTATTTTGTTGTTGTATTTTGGATTTGGGCTTGGAGGTTCTGTGTTACTTTTGTTTATGAAAATCTTGTTTAATGATGAGTTTTATGGGTTTTCTTAGGTTTTCAGGATTGAGGTTGAATGAATTTTGGGGTTGTAATATGCAGATGTGAAAAGTTTTGGTTTTGTAAAAAGGAAATTCGTTGGATTTTGGAGAAATTTGAGAAATATCAATGAGTTTGAGATAATGGCTCAAAGAAAATCTTGCTGATGGAACGTGTTTCCATCAGAGATAAAAGTGATTGAATTGACACGTAGAGCACGGGGGTGAATTCAAACATTACATATTGGTGGACTAAACATGAAAGAAATTATGAATTAAATTATATTAAAAATTATAAATAATATTTTTTAAAATAATACATTTATAATAAAAATCATTTACCAACTATGAGGGATTGACTAATATAATCGGCGATTCTGTTATAAAATAAGAGAAAGAATATAAAATAGAAGAGAGAAAGATTAGAATGATTATGTATTATTTTATTGGTGTGTCGTATACAATTGGTCCTATTTATAGGACATCATATAAACATTATAATAAATACAAATTGATTCAATATGGAAAGAAGTTATTAGGAGACAAATAATCCAATTATTCATAACACCCCCCTTGGATGAATGTTTGTTTTGGATATGCCTCGTCAAAACCTTACTAGAAAAAACCCAGTGGAAAAAAACTCTAGTGAAGGAAAAAGAGTACAATATCCTTTTAAAACAAATTTATTTCTCCCCCTCAGTTGAACGATTATTTCTTCGATAATGAAGACCAATCTTTTGTACTAGTTTATTAAAAGTACTACTTGGGAGTGACTTTGTGAAAATGTCTGCAAGATTGTCACATGAACGAATTTGTTGGATGTTTATATCATCATTCTTCTGAAGATCATGAGTGGAAAAAAAACTTTGGAGAGATATGTTTTGTTCGGTCTCCTTTAATGTTACCATCTTTCATTTGAGTGATGCATGCAATATTATCTTCATATATGGTCATTGTATTTATTTTTCTTGAAGATAAACCACAAGTATTTTGTATGTGTTGGATTAAAGATCTCAACCAAACACATTCTCGACTTGCCTCATGTAGTACTAAAAGTTCTTCATGATTAGATGAAATTGTTGCTATTGTTTGTTTCACTGATCTCAATGAAATTGATGTACCACCACATGTAAGCAAATAACATGTTTGTGATCTACCATTGTGAGGATCTGACAAGTAACATGTATCTACATAACTTGTTAATTTGAGTTTGGATACTTTGGTATAAAACAAACTCATGTCTATTATACCTCTAAGATAACGAAGTATATGTTTGACTCTGTTCCAATGTCTTAGTGTAGGTGAAGAATTGTATCTTGCTAATAGATTAACCGCAAATGATATATCAAGACGTGTATAATTAGCAAGGTACATTAGTGCTCCAATCGCACTAAGATATGGTACTTCATGACCAATTAGTTTTTATCCTCTTCTCGAGGTCTAAAAGAATCTTCTACACGTCCAGTGATCTAACATCATCGGGGTACACGACATATGAGATTTGTCCACATACAAATTTTTTAACACTTATGCTACATAACATATGATATTTGTCCATATAGAAACATTTTAATACTTTTCTATATAACCTTCTTGTTGTATGAAAGTTTCATTGTCTAAATGTTAATTTGGTAAGGAAATTTTATTTTCCATGTCCTTCATCTCAAATAATTTCTTTATACAATTTATAGCTTTTGGAAACTCTTCAGTAGTTCCAATAATATTTATGTCAACCTCATATACAACTACTATTGCAAATTCTTTTCCAAACATTTTTTTGTAAGAATGGAGTTATTTGTATATCTCTACCTTAGTAAATATTTATCGAGATGATGTGTCCATATTGTTTTATCCTATTGAGATACTTGTCCAACTTTATGTCCATATCAAGTGACCAATACAAATAAGATGTTACAATATCTGTCATGTTCAAATCAAGCCCTTCATGTGTTATGAGGCTAATTAATCATCGAATCTTAATAGAATCTACTACATGTGGATATGTTTCATCAAACTCGATCTTAGTTCTTTGTGAAAATCATTGAGATAAACCATCAAGCTTTATATCTTACAATTTCACCCTTCTTATTTCGCTTTTCACAAAACTCATCAAATTGTTTTCACACCTCGAGGTATTCAGACTACGAGTCCAAAACGATCCACCTTTAAAGTGAGTTCAATTATTCTTCAATTGAATCAATTTATTTTGGAAAATTCTCACTTTGTATATAATTTTGGATAAACTTTGATTCATGATTTGTTTATTTTGACCAATTCTAACTTTGTCTACAATCTTTGGTAGACTTTGTTTCACGATTTGTTAATTTTGACCAATTCTCACTTTGTATACAATCTTTGGTAGACTTTGTTTCATGATCCTAGTTATCGTTTATCATCTTTAGCGCTATATTGTATACAAATACATTACCAATGTCGACTTTATTTGGTTATCTTAATTTCAGTTCCATTCTATTTCATCCATGACATAATTTATCGAGATCTCTTTATTTCATATTTCAAGTACTTGATCAGTTCTTCTGGAACTGAAAAATAAATTATGTCAAAGTGCTCTTAGAATTTTCATATCCTCACTTGAGTCATCTTTAACTTTAGTTTCTTTTATTGGTAGATAACTTTTTAACATTAGAATCGGCTTTTCTACCACGCTTCAGGCGCGACTACAACTCATTTTTAACATTAGATTATCTAACTAGAGAATCTACTTTAATTGGAATATTAGCAGCTGATAATTTGTTTCATAGACTTTACAAATGAATTGTATTTTGAACTTCGAGGATCAAATAATATAATAATTATTTTATATTAAATTAAATTTAAATTTCGCCTCGGGCCTCATTTTGTATTGGGTCGGCCCTGTTCGAGATGACCAACTGATTTTGCCAACAACACACTTAAGTGTGATTTTTAAACTTCTGGTTTAGAATAATACATAGGATTATACAACCAAAAAAGTTCAAAACTTTTAAACGATGACCTTATGACCATCCCAGGAGGGAGTTTCAAGCATCAGTTAAATGTCAATAAAGCACTTTTAATGTTTCTTGCCGGTTTTCTCTAAAGGGATGTCGCCCTTAGTTAACCCAAGCTGCTAATTAATTCTATCGTCCGCTTCTTCCGGTACATATCTTCCTGGTAAGATTTTCGTCTTTATATACATATGTCCTGTTCTCCATAAATAAGTGGCCTTCTAGTAAACATTGAGAAAGCATCGAGATGTATTTACCCTTACTCCTGGTCCGACCGCGTAGACAGTTGTGTGGGCCTCAGGATGAATGTGGGATACAATAAAGAACCGATATGCTAGAGCCACTAGCTCGGGTAAGGCTCCAAAGCCTTGCATCAAGGGCATCAAAGAAATTAATCCCCTGCTAATTGGTCAGGCCGTAGTACCACAATGAAAGCGGAAAAGGTGAAAGAAAAGTGTAATAAAAAGTTTCCTCTCTAGGTATTCACACAATTATTGATGAAAATTCATGTACACCTAACTTGTTGGATGGAGTTGTGAAGGAGTCACGAGTAGCTGGTTGATAACCTCGTTCTCAAAGGCAGTGAAGGACAGTTGAGCACCCAAATTTTGGAAGAGGAATTCGTAAAAAAGAATATTGCAATCACCATACAAGTTTCATATCCTATGGTCCTAAGATTGGGTCAGAACCCCAATACGATGGTAATAAAAAAGAATATTGCAATCACCATACAAGTTTCATATCACTTTAACAAAAACACCCACCTAGTTGCACAAACGTAAGAGAGATTATGGGATAATTGTTATGTGCCGACCACTATGAAAGGACTTGCATTAGGCCGACCCTATCAATTCCGACCTAACCTTAATATTTTCATAATCTTCTCCTCACGCTAGAGTTATTATAGGAATTTACGCCTCAAGTGCATCAAACGATTACTGAATTTTCAAACAGAAAAGAAAATATAGTTTTCACCCATAAAATAATCAAGATGTATAGAAATATTTGTAACTCAATTTAATTATTTGTAAGGATTTGTTGGCAAAATTATGAAAAATGGATTGATAGCTTTGTCGGTATCAACTCAACAAAACGCATTCATGTTCCTGCTAATGGATTGATAGCTTTGTCGAAAACTATGAAAAATTTGAAATCTCTGACTTGTTACACACTCGTTCAGGTACAAAAGAATGATTTATTCGTGATCGCTGATTATTTTCCTTTACTGGAAAAACTAAATCTCACTTATCCCCGTGTTCAGTGGAACCTAGATTTTGAGGTAGATGATAATGATCCATCATTGGCATTTCCCAATCTCCGCAAGATTAACCTATCTGGTAATCACATCAGTGACCAATTTGTTAACTTTCTTCGCCACAACTGCAAGCTTCTTCGACTCCTCATACTCAAGCATCGGACTCTAGGCAATTTTAGGAAGAATTATGATAGGAGTGATATAATTTATTAATATTTCATGCAACAATCTATTAATATTTCATGTTTTTCTTTCGAAGTTCTCCATTTATTTGCAATGATAATAGTTTCTGCATGATCATATTGTCCTTATGGCAGCTGGAACAGATAATACTACTTGAGAAAAAGTTAGAAATCTTAAAGAAAGCAGCAGAGGAGCTAAGAAAGGTGATGGGATCCAAAAGATAAGGACGGTTTCGCAAGAAGATTGCCAATTAACCTTACGACATTCTCATGATTATAGTTCTGTCCTGTGCTAATGTGGGCACCGCTCTATTGTTAAATGCAACACTTGTCCTGTCAAAAGTTTGAAGTGGCTTCATATTGGATTGAAACAAATCAATTTATCTTACCATATTGTTTATATTTTGCAACTTGTTGATTTATGCAATTTGTTAATATTAGTATATAAATACTACTCTTTATCTCCATTTAACTCAATTAGTGTTGAGCTATCTCTGACTCACTCTATATTATGTAAATGACTTGACATTGTCAAAATTTTACTGATAGAGAAGAATGGTTAAAGTGGACTTTTGGAAATTTTAAGTTTTTATTTTTTAATTTAATTTAATTTTTTTAGAAATTGGATATCCTCTAAGAGTAATTATAGAGACTAATTCATCAGATCGGATAGGAACACAATGAATGACAAAATATTTATAAGAAAATTTAACATTGTTGCACTGAGTTGAATTTAAACCCAAGATTATTTTTAGTGTTTAAGCATTTTAGTTTATTATCTATTATTATAATTATATATATGTAGTCCTTTTAAGATAATGGAAATCATTAAAAATCAAATAAAAAAGTATTTAATTTTCTTAAATAAATTTTTATTTTCTTTTTTCTTATCATTTCTTAACTAGTAAGATAGTAAGATACCTGTATTCCTGCACGTGTAAATTAATTTGATATGATATAAAAATATTTAAATGCATATATAAATTTAAAATTAATTATTTAATTATAGAATGACCAATAATCTTATAAATTCAATTATATTTAATAATCATACAAAAAGTAAAAAGAGACTTATGAGATGGAGAAAGAAAAAAATTGACATTTAAAGTAAAGATTTTCATCTCAAATAAAAATAATTATTGATTAAAATAAAATAGGTATTATTGTCGACAATGATCTATAAAATGAAAATTTATTTGTGAGATGGAAAATTAATTGTCTCCATGACTATTGGATATTATCAAATTTGATAAAATAAATTATTAATTTTATTATAATTAAAAAATTAATTAATTATTATTTTTAGTGATAATAAATAATAGAATTGATTAAATATATCATAAGAATAAAAAATTTCAAACTCACATTGATATAATTTAAAATAATCTACAACAAAATCTTATTAAAATACTTAAGAAATAATTTAAATTTTTAAATATGAATGAAAACTTATTTATTAATCTTCATTCTACCAACAATATTTTTTTAAATAAAGTTTGAATACCAACTCCATCTTAAAAAAACATCTTTGTCACATATATATATATATATATATATATATATATATATATATATATATATATATATATATATATATATATATATATATATATGATTTTGTTAACGTAAATCCTTTTTATGAAAATTTATTTTAACAAACTTCAACTAAAAACTCCTTAAATGCATCTTAAGGTGTATGTTATTTTAAAAACTATTTAATTATCATTAGAATTTTAAATTTTTGAATAATTTTTTTTATATGTGTTCAAATTATTATAAAATAATTTATTTTACTAAATTAAATAATTTTTTAAATGGAAAGAATTTATCAGATTAGATGAACGCTCTGCATTCATGATCAAGGAAATACATTTTGTGTATATTGTTTTATTACTAAATGAAGTGAATTCATCTTACAATAGGAAGAGTGTTATATATAGTACAAGGGATAAATGAGTTAGACTAACACAAACTCTAACTAATTCAATCTATTCTAACTGAACTGTAACAAAAAACAAACTATAGACTAACTACTACGGATAAGCATTTTTTTTTTTTTTTTTTTTTTTAACTCTAACACTCCCCTCAACATCAATGTGGTGGAAGCATTTGAGCTTGTTTCTGAGATCTTGAAAAGTTGCACTTGATATGTTGAATCTTGAGTTTATTTGTTATAACTCTTTCTTTGACATATCTAATTCAACATATTTAGTTCTAGCATGGAGGATAGATGTAACAACTTGCTTTTATTTAATTATTATTTGCAAATTAATTTCAAATTAGTGTGATTTCTTGTGTGCTTTGATGTGTGGATTTATGTGATAATGTGTGTTTGGTGCGGTGGAGAATAATACTAATTAAATCATATCAGTAAATAGTAATTAGTTAATTATTTTTTAATTTAAGTAATTTAGTTGAGATTATTTAGATTTAAATAATTATTTTTAATATTTTATTAAATAAGAGTTGATAATATAAATAGAAGGATAAAGAGGACAAAAGAGACTATTTGTGAGGTTTAGTAAGGATAAGAAGGGAATATCCTATTAGGGGTCTAAGGGATATAGTAGGAAAAAGAGGAAAAATTGGAAAAAGGAGATTCATTTGTGAACGGTCGTGGTTTTGGGAGAACGAGGTACGAAAAGAGGAGCATAGCTAGGGCTTAGAGAGCTTCAAAGAAAATATTCATCTAAGGTAAGAGTGTGATTTCATTCATCTCCCAAGGGTTAGATGATGTAGGTATTGAGGTAGAAATCGTTAGGTTGAAATCAATGGAATTGTTGTTTGGGATTTGTATGAGGGTTTTGGGAAGATTCATGAAAATATGAGTGGAATTGATGTTTTGTTGTGTTTAGGTTGTTTTGTTGGATTGCGATTGTTACATGTAGACTATTGGTGAAATATTTGTGTGAAATTGTTGTTAGAAATTGAGTTTTGTGCAGAAAATCGTAGGCAAATAGTGGTTGTCATCACAGGGTTCAGATTTCAGAAATCGCAGAGCGTGTTTAGTGCGGTCTGAAATATTTTCGCCTTCTCCAGGCAGTGGCGAGCGTGCTTAATGCGTTAGGGACTCGCTTAGCGCGACCTGGAATGAAAAATATTATTTTGTTAACCGAAAATTAGTGGAAATCACGTGTTTTATACTTTATAAATGTTGTTTTATTACTGTGATGTTGTGAGCCTGTATGAAAGTGTTATATGCTTGTTTAGTTGATATTGATGTGATAATAGGAAATGCATGATCAAATGATTTAGAGATGTGTAGTTTTTGTATTAACATGACGATGTATGATTGATAAATGCATGTGATAGTCGAGTAATGTTGGTATGATGATGAATATGCTATGGGTGTGTATTTAGTCATTGTATGTTGTCGTTGAGGTGCATATCATTGCATGTTGTTGTTGTTAGGGTGATTGTGTGCCCATGTGGGGTATGAGCAATCATGATTGTCGTATGCCCATGTGGGGTGTGAGCGGCTAATCGACGTTCAGACGGGAACTATGATCATGAAATAGGGATCGAATTGGTACCATATGCATTGAGTCTAGTTGTGTCTCATCGCATTTATGATAGTCGTATTGCATAATATTTGATGTGATTATCTGTGTATGAATTGAAGGGTGTGATGTTGTTGATTGTTGTGATGCAAGTGGATAACTTGATGATGTATGCTTTCATATTTATATCATCTTTATCTTTTGTTGATTTAAGAATCTCACCTCTTTTGTTTGAATGTTACCTCTACGTGGATAACGTGCAGGTAATCAAAAGTAGTTATAGTTCGTGGTCAATGAAGTCGAAATACTTCACACTAGTGGCGTGGTTTCTGCTCTGATATGTAACATTGGGAGTTGGGAATGCTATTTGCATGAGTCGTTTTATTAAAAGGGATTTTGTTGTCTTTAAAGTTTTTCAAATGACGCCTGTTTGTCAAAACCGTTATACTTCATTGTTGTTTACTTCGATTGATTTTTTCGGTGCTTAATAAAAGTTAATTTATGGATATACAAAGTATGTTACATGTCTTATAAAAAGCAAATTTTGTGATGAAACTAATACCGAACTTCTTATGAGAATTATTTTACTCTGATTTTACTTTTAAATTAGCGAGGGAAGTTAGGGTGTTATAAAGTGGTATCAGAGCAGGTCGGTCCATCTGGCCTAGTAGTCGAGTCGTCGAGTTGTCGTTGTATGTGACAATTGATATTGTCGATGTAGGTTCCTTAACCATTGTTTTATGTTGTTGATATGTAATAGATATAGAATGTTTGGGAGGAACGATGCCGCACTTGCTGTAGCTTTGCATGTTCTTGCACAAGCTTTGCAGAATCCACTTATTGTTGGGACTTGTAAGAATAACGAGTTTTGGAAGAACAACCTGCCTACTTTCAAGCAAAAGTATGACCCAGATAGAGCTCAGGAGTAGCTCAAAGAGATCGAGAGGATCTTTTGGGTGATGGAGAGTCTTGAGGCATAGAAGGTGAGGTTGGGTACTCACAATTTATCCGGAGAAGCTTACGGCTGGTGGGTTAGAACTCTCCACGGTTGGAAGTGATTGTTGAGGAAATTAACTGAGTTGTGTTCATTAGGGACATCTTGAGGAAGTACTTTTTGAAGACGTTCGAGGGAAGAAAGAGGTTGAATTTATGGAGTTAAAGCAAGGTAGTATATCGGTCACGGAGTACGCTGCCAAGTTCTCAGATTTGGCCAAGTTTTATCCACACTACAGTGAGATGACTGCTGAGTTCTCGAAGTGTGTCAAGTTCGAGAATGGTTTGAGGTCTGAGATCAAACATACGATTGGTTATTAACGGGTTAGAAGATTTCTAGATTTGGTTGATTGTTGTATAATCTTTGAATAAGATAGTAAAACTCGATTGGATCACTTTAAGGGGTTGGACGAGAGGAGAGGAAAACAACAAATGCACCATGGGAAGCCTTATGCAACAAATGTTGATAAAGGTTAGCAGAATTATGTTGATGGCAAGAAGCCAAGTGGGGTAGGAGCTCCTGTTCCTCTTAAGTGTTATAGTTGTGGTGAGTTGGGTCATCGTGCCAGTGAGTGCACAAGTGACGTGAAAAAGTATTTCAAATGTGGACAACCTGGACATTTGATTGCTGATTGCAAAGTTAATACGGTGACTTGCTACAACTGTGGAGAGCAGGGACATATTAGAACTCGTCGGTAGAACCCGAAGAAAGATGCAACTGGAGGGAAAATGTTTGCTCTGATAGTAACTCAGACTTCTAGTGAAGATCGGATGATCAGAGGTATTTGTTACATTAATAATACACCTTTGATTTCTATGATGGATACTGATGCTACTCAATATTTTATTGCTACTGATTGTGTGAGAAGGCTAAGCCTTTTTGCGTCTCTTATGAAGGGAGAAATGGTAATCGAAACTCCTGCGAAGGGATCAGTGACTACTTGTCTAGTCTGTTTGAACTGTTATCTATCGATTTACGGTAAGGACTTTGGTGTTGATCTTATTTGTTTTCCGGTGGGGGGGGGGGTTGAATGTGATATTGAGAATGAATTGGTTAGAATTCAATCATGTTCACATCAATAGTTTCAGTAAGTCGGTGCGATTTCTTACTCATGATGAGGAAGAAGAGGAATTTGGTTATCTATCTACTAGAGAGTTGAGGAGACTCTTAGAGGATTAAGCTCAAGTGTTGACATTGTTTGCATCATTTTCTGTAGAGAGTGAAACAACAATCAGTGAGATGTAAGTGGTAAGTGAATTTCTAGAAATGTTTCCAGATGACATTGTTAATGTGCCGCCGGAAAGAGAGGTGGAGTTTGGTATTGACCTTGTACCTGGTACTAAGCCTATTTCCATGGCACCGCACCGGATGTCGACAACAGAGTTAGCCAAATTGAAGAATCAGTTGGAAGAAATGTTGGAAAAGAAGTTTGTAAGGCCGAGTGTGTTACCTTGGGGAGCTCTAGTGTTGTTGGTGAAGAAAAAAGACGGTTGTATGAGGTTGTGTATTGATTACAAATAATTGAATAAAGTAACAATTAAGAACAAGTATCCACTTCCAAGAATAGATGACTTAATGGATCAGTTGGTGGGTGCTCGTGTGTTTAGAAAAATTCACTTGCGGTCAGGTTATCATCAGATACGGGTAAAGGATGAAGATATTCAGAAAACGACTTTCAGGACTTGGTATGGACATTATGTGTATGTAGTGATGCCATTTGGAGTTACTAATGCACCTTGAGTATTCATGGAGTACATGAATCAAATCTTCCAAGATTATTTGGATAAGTTTGTGGTTGTCTTTATAGATGACATTCCAATTTATTCTAAGTCAGAAGAAGAGCATGTAGAACATCTACGAATTATGTTGCAAATGTTGAAAGAGAATAAGCTTTATTCCAAGTTGTCAAAGTGCGAGTTCTGGTTGGAAGAGGTGAGTTTTCTTGGTCATGTTATTTCAGGTGATGGTATTGCAGTAGACCCATCCAAGGTAGATGCAGTTCTATAATGGAAGGCTCTGAAGTCGGTGACTGAGATCAGAAGTGTTTTGGGATTAGTTGGTTATTATCGTAAATTCATTGAAGGTATTCAAAGTTGGAACTTCCTTTGACTCAGTTAACTTGTAAATATAAGGCGTTTGTGTGGGACATCTAGTGTGAGAATAGTTTCATTAAACTGAAGAAGAAGTTGACTACCGCTCCAGTTTTAATTTTACCTAAACCAAATGAACCGTTTGTAGTGGACGTCAAGTAGTAGCTTATGCCTCACGTCAGTTGAGAATTCATGAGAGGAATTATCTTACCCATGATTTGGAGTTGGCAACAGTGGTGTTTGTACTAAAGATTTGGAAGCATTATCTGTATGGTTCTAGATTTGAGGTGTATAGCAATCATAAGAGTTTGCAGTATCTTTTTGACCAGAAGGAGTTAAATATGAGGCCGAGACGTTGGTTGAATTTTTTGAGATTATGATTTCGGCTTGAATTATCACCCCGGTAAAGCTAATGTCATGGTTGATGCTTTAAGTCAGAAGACTTTGCATATGTCCGCTATGATGGTTAAAGAGTTGGAATTAATTAAATAGTTTAGAGACATGAGTTTGGTTTGTGAGCATACATCACATAGTGTGATGTTAGGTATGTTGAAGATTAACAATGATTTTCTCAATAGTATCAGAGAGGGTCAAACGTTGGATGTGAAATTGGTAGACTTGATGGTTGGTGATGAACATGCTGGAAGTAGTGACTTATGAGTTGAAGAACAATGCCTGCTAAGATTCCATGAACGAATTTGTATTCCCGATAATTCTGAATTGAAGAGAACGATTCTTGAGGAGAGTCACAGAAGTAGCATGGGTATTCACCCAAGAGCTACAAATATGTATCATGTTTTGGAAAGGATATTTTGGTGGCCTGGATTGAAATTTGACGTGGATCACTTTGTTTATGCTTGTTTGACTTGTCAGAAGTTGAAGGTGGAACATCAGAAACCTGCTAGTTTGATTCAACCGTTAGATATCCCAAAGTGGAAGTGGGATAGTATTTCTATGGAATTTTTTACGGGGTTTCCTAATACTCCGCAAGGACATAATGCAATTTGGGTAGTTGTTGATAGACTGACAAAGTCGACGCATTTTATTTCGATTAATATCAATTTTCCTTTGCAGAGGTTAGCAGATATTTATATCTGCATGATTGTGAAGTTACATGGGATTCCGTTGAGTATTGTGTCAGATAGAGATCTGAGGTTCACTTCTATATTTTGGGAAAGTTTGCAAGAAGCGTTGGGTTCGAAGCTGAGGTTGAGTTCAGCTTACCATTCACAGACGTATGGACAGACAAAGAGGACTATAAAATCTTTGAAGGATTTATTAAGAGCTTGTGTGCTTGAACAATGAAGTGCTTAGGATAGTTATTTTCCATTGATCGAATTCACTTATAACAACAATTATCATTCTAGTATCAGAATGGAACCTTTTGAAGCATTGTATGATCGAAGATGTCAGACGCCTTTGTGTTGGCATGGGTCTGGTGAGAGTGTAGTGCTTGGACCTGATATCATTCAACAGACTACTAAGATAGTGAAGTTGATTTGATAAAAGATGAAAACTTCACAGAGTAGTTAGAAGAGTTATCATGAGAAAAGAAGAAAGGAACTTGAGTTTCAAGAAGGAGATCATGTGTTTATGAGAGTTACTCTGGTAACTGATGTTGGATGTGCTTTGAAGTCGAGAAAGCTTACTCCTCGATTTATTGGACCATATCAGATCTTTGCATGAGTTGGACCTGTTGCTTATAGAGGGGCATTGCCACTACGCTTGTTAAATTTACATGATGTTTTCCATGTTTCACAACTTTAGAAGTATGTTCCGGATCCGTCACATGTGATTACGATGGATGGGGTAGAGGTGCGAGATAATATTACGGTTGAGGCTTTTCTAGAGTATATCGATGATCATGAAGTGAAATAGTTGAGAGGCAAGGAAATTATTTTTGTGAAGGTAGTATGGGGTAGTGCTGCCGGTGGGAACATGACGTGGGAATTAGAGAGCAAGATGCGAGAGTCGTATCCGAGTTTGTTCACATAAGGTAAATTTTCGAGGGAGAAAATATTCTAAGTGGGAGGGAATTGTAACGACCCGTTTTTATTTAATTATTATGTGCGAATGATTTTTTGCATGGACTTCCCCCATAATATTCCCTCGTAATATATAGAAAGGATCTAAAACGTTTCGTAGCATTTCGAACAATCCTCGATTTAATTTGATTTTTGAACGAAACTAGTATAATCTAGTGTATAATATATTATGATTTTTTTACCTAAACTAGCATTTCAAACATTTCCAGAGAATATAATTTTGAGATGATATTTTGCATGAACATCCCTCATAACCTTCCCTCATAACAATACACTAGTTTTGGTAAAAAAAAATCAAATTTAATTGGGGACAATTTGAAATGATACGAAACTTCACATATCATTTATATATGTTAAGAGGGAAGATTATGATGGAAGTCCATGCAAAAAATCATCCGAAAATTAGATTCTATGAAACTTTTAGAAAAGCAAGTTTCGGTCAAAAATCATAGTATATTTAAACTAGTTTCGGTCAAAAAAATCAAATTTAATTGGGGACTATTTTAAATGATACGAGACTTCATATATCATTTATATATGTTAAAATGGAAGGTTATGATGGAAGTCCATGCAAATAAATCATATGAAAATTAGATTCTATGGAACTTTTTGAAATGCAAGTTTCGGTCAAAAATCATAGTATATTATACACTAGTTTATACTAGTTTCGGTCAAAAATAAAATTAAATCGGGGACTGTTCTAAATGATATGAAACTTCACATATCATTTATATATTTTTCGAGGGAAGGTTATGATGGAAGTCCATGCAAAAAATCATCCGAAAATTAGATTCTATGAAACTTTTTGAAATGCAAGTTTCGGTCAAAAATCATAGTATATTATTATACAATAGTTTATACTAGTTTCGTTCAAAAATATTAAATTAAATTGGGGACTATTTGAAATGATACGAGACTTCACATATCGTTTATATATTTTACGAGGGAAGGTTATGATGGAAGTCCATGCAAAAAAACAATCTGAAAATTAGATTCTATGAATTTTTTTAAATGCGAGTTTCGGTCAAAAATCATAGTATTATACACTAGTTTCGGTCAAAAAAATCAAATTTAATTGGGGACTATTTGAAATGATACGAGACTTCACATATCATTTATATATGTTAAAAGGTAAGGTTATGCTGGAAGTCCATGCAAAAAAATCATCTGAAAACTAGATTCTATGAAACTTTTCGAAATGCATGTTTTTGTCAAAAATCATAGTATATTATACACTAGTTTCAGTAAAAAAAATCAAATTTAATTAGAGACTATTTGAAATGATACGAGACTTCACATATCATTTATATATGTTAAAAGGAAAGGTTATGATGGAAGTCCATGCAAATAAATCATATGGAAATTAGATTCTATGAAACTTTTTGAAATGCAAGTTTCGGTCAAAAATCATAGTATATTATACACTAGTTTATACTAGTTTCGGTCAAAAATCAAATTAAATCGGGGACTGATATAAATTATATGAAACTTCACATTCATTTATATATTTTAGGAGGGAAGGTTATGACGGAAGTCTATTCAAAAAATCATCCGAAAATTAGATTCTATGAAACTTTTTGAAATGCAAGTTTCGGTCGAAAATTATAGTATATTATACATTAGTTTCAGTCAAAAAAATCAAATTTAATTGTGGACTATTTGAAATTATACGAGACTGCACATATAATTTATATATGTTAAGAGGGAAGTTTATGATGGAAGTCCATGCAAAAAAATCATCTGAAAATTAGATTCTATGAAATTTTCTGAAATGAGAGTTTTGGTCTAAAATCATAGTATATTATACACTAGTTTATACTAGTTCCGGTTAAAAAAATAAAATTTAAATGGGGACTATTTGAAATGATACAAGACTTTTCAGATCATTTATATATGTTAAGAGGGAAGGTTATGATGGAAGTCCATGCAAAAAATAATCTAAAAACTAGATTCTATGAAACTTTTTGAAATGCAACTTTCGGTCAAAAATCATAGTATATTATACACTAGTTTATACTAGTTTCAGTTAAAAATCAAATTAAATCGGGAACTGTTCGAAATGATACGAAACTTCACATCTCATTTATTTATTTTAAAAGGGAAGGTTATGTTTGAAGTACATGCAAAATAATCATATTAAAATTAGATTCTATGAAAATTTTTGAAATGCAAGTTTCGGTAAAAAATCATAGTATATTATACACTAGTTTCGGTCAAAAAAATCAAATTTAATTGGGGACTATTTGAAATGATACGAGACTTCACATATCATTTATATATGTTAGGAGGGAAGGTTATGATGGAAGTCCATGCAAAAAATCATCCGAAAATTAGATTCTATGTAACTTTTAGAAAAGCAAGTTTCTGTCAAAAATCATAGTATATTATACACTAGTTTCGGTCAAAAAAATCAAATTTAATTAGGGACTATTTGAAATGATACGAGACTTCACATATCATTTATATATGTTAATAGGGAAGGTTATGATGGAAGTCCATGCAAATAAATCATATGAAAATTAGATTCTATGAACCTTTTTTAAATGCAAGTTTCGGTCAAAAATCATAGTATATTATACACTAGTTTATACTAGTTTCGGTCAAAAATCAAATTAAATCGGGGACTGTTCTAAATGATATGAAATTTAACATTCATTTATATATTTTACGAGGGAAGGTTATGATGGAAGTCCATGCAAAAAATCATCTGAAAATTAGATTCTATGAAACTTTTTGAAATGCAAGTTTCGGTCAAAAATCATAGTATATTATACAATAGTTTCGGTCAAAAAAATCAAATTTAATTGGAGACTATTTGAAATGATACAAGATTGCATATATAATTTATATATGTTAAGAGGGAAGTTTATGATGGAAGTCCATGCAAAAAAATCATCTGAAATTTAGATTCTATAAATTTTTTTGAAATGCGAGTTTTGGTCAAAAATCGTAGTATATTATACACTAGTTTATACTAATTTCGGTAAAAAAAATAAAATTTAAATGGGGACTATTTGAAATGATGCAAGACTTTTCAGATCATTTATATATGTTAAGAGGGAAGGTTATGATGGAAGTCCATGCAAAAAAATCATCTAATAACTAGATTCTATGATACTTTTTGAAATGCAAGTTTTGGTCAAAAATCATAGTATATTATACACTAGTTTATACTAGTTTCGGTTAAAAATCAAATTAAATCGGGAACTGTTCGAAATGATACGAAACTTCACATATCATTTATATATTTTACAATGGAAGGTTATGTTTGAAGTACATGCAAAAAAATCATATTAAAATTAGATTCTATGAAAAATTTTGAAATGCAAGTTTCGGTAAAAAATCATAGTATATTATACACTAGTTTCAGTCAAAAAAATCAAATTTAATTGGGGACTATTTGAAATGATACGAGACTTCACATATCATTTATATATGTTAGGAGGGAAGGTTATGATGGAAGTCCATGCAAAAAATTATCCGAAAATTAGATTCTATGAAACTTTTAGAAAAGCAAGTTTCGGTCAAAAATCATAGTATATTATACACTTGTTTCGGTCAAAAAAATCAAATTTAATTGGGGACTATTTGAAATGATACGAGACCTCACATATCATTTATATATGTTAAAAGGGAAGGTTATGATGGAAGTCCATGCAAATAAATCATATGAAAATTAGATTCTATGAAACTTTTTGAAATGCAAGTTTCGGTCAAAAATCATAGTATATTATACACTAGTTTATACTAGTTTCGGTCAAAAATAAAATTAAATCGGGGACTGTTCTAAATGATATGAAACCTCACATTCATTTATATATTTTACGCGGGAAGGTTATGATGGAAGTCCATGCAAAAAATCATCCGAAAATTAGATTCTATGAAACTTTTTGAAATGCAGGTTTCGGTCAAAAATCATAGTATATTATACAATAGTTTCGGTCAAAAAAATCAAATTTAATTGGGGACTATTTGAAATGATACAAGACTTTACATATAATTTATATATGTTAACAGGGAAGTTTATGATGGAAGTCCATGCAAAAAAATCATCTGAAAATTAGATTCTATGAAATTTTTTGAAATGCGAGTTTTGGTCCAAAATCATAGTATATTATATACTAGTTTATACTAGTTTCGGTAAAAAAAATAAATTTTAAATGGGGACTATTTGAAATGATACAAGACTTTTTAGATCATTTATATATGTTAAGAGGGAAGTTTATGATGGAAGTCCATGCAACAAAAACATCTAAAAACTAGATTCTATGAAACATTTTGAAATGCAAGTTTCGGTCAAATATCATAGTATATTAAACACTAGTTTATACTAGTTTCGGTTAAAAATCAAATTAAATCGGGGACTGTTCTAAATGATACAAAACATCACATATCATTTATATATTTTACAAAGGAAGGTTATGATGGAAGTACATGCAAAAAAATCATATTAAAATTAGATTCTATGAATTTTTTTGAAATGCAAGTTTCGGTCAAAAATCATAGTATATTATACACTAGTTTCGGTCAAAAAAATCAAATTTAATTGGGGACTATTTGAAATGATACGGGACTTCACATATCAATTATATATGTTAAAAGGGAAGGTTATGATGGAAGTCCATGCAAATAAATCATATGAAAATTAGATTCTATGAAACTTTTTGAAATGCAAGTTTAAGTCAAAAATCATATTATATTATACACTAGTTTATACTAATTTCGGTCAAAAATCAAATTAAATCGGGGACTGTTCTAAATGATATGAAACTTCACATTCATTTATATATTTTACGAGGGAAGGTTATGATGGAAGTCCATGCAAAAAATCATCCGAAAATTAGATTCTATGAAACTTTTTGAAATGCATGTTTCGGTCAAAAATCATAGTATATTATACACTAGTTTCGGTCTAAAAAATCAAATTTAATTGGGGACTATTTGAAATGATACGAGACTGCATATATAATTTATATATGTTAACAGGGAAGTTTATGATGGAAGTCCATGCAAAAAAATCATCTGAAAATTAGATTCTATGAAATTTTTTGAAATGCGAGTTTTGGTCAAAAATCATAGTATATTATACACTAGTTTATACTAGTTTCGGTCAAAAAAATAAAATTTAAATGGGGACTATTTGAAATGATACAAGACTTTTCAGATCATTTATATATGTTAAGAGGGAAGGTTATGATGGAAGTCCATGCAACAAAATCATCTAAAAACTAGATTCTATGAAACTTATTGAAATGCAAGTTTCGATCAAATATCATAGTATATTATACACTAGTTTATACTAATTTCGGTTAAAAATCAAATTAAAACGGGGACTGTTCGAAATGATACGAAACTTCACATATCATTTATATATTTTACAAAGGAAGGTTATGATGGAAGTACATGCAAAAAAATCATATTAAAATTAGATTCTATGAAATTTTTTGAAATGCAAGTTTCGGTCAAAAATCATAGTATATTATACACTAGTTTCGGTCAAAAAAATTAAATTTAATTGGGGACTATTTGAAATGATACGAGATTTCACATATCATTTATATATGTTAAGAGGGAAGGTTATGATGGAAGTCCATGCAAAAAATTATCCGAAAATTAGATTCTATGAAACTTTTAGAAAAGTAAGTTACAGTCAAAAATCATAGTATATTATACACTAGTTTCGGTCAAAAAAATCAAATTTAATTGGGGACTATTTGAAATGATAAGAGACTTCACATATCATTTATATATGGTAAAAGGGAAGGTTATGATGGAAGTCCATGCAAATTAATCATATGAAAATTAGATTCTATGAAACTTTTTGAAATGCAAGTTTCGGTCAAAAATCATAGTATATTATACACTAGTTTATACTAATTTCGGTAAAAAATCAAATTAAATAGGGGACTGTTCTAAATGACATTTATATATTTTTCGAGGGAAGGTTATGATGGAAGTCCATGCAAAAAATCATCCGAATATTAGATTCTAAGAAACTTTTTGAAATGCATGTTTCGGTCAAAAATCATAGTATATTATACACTAGTTTATACAAGTTTCGTTCAAAAAAATTAAATTAAATTGGAGACTATTTGAAATGATACGAGACTTCACATATCGTTTATATATTTTACGAGGGAATGTTATGATGGAAGTCCATGCATATAAATCATCTGAAAATTAGATTCTATGAATTTTTTTTAAATGCGAGTTTCGGTCAAAAATCATAGTATATTATACACTAGTTTCGGTCAAAAAAATAAAATTTAATTGGAGACTATTTGAAATGATACGAGACTTCACATATCATTTATATATGTTAAAAGAGAAGGTTATGATGGAAGTCCATGCAAAAAAATCATTTGAAAATTAGATTCTATGAAACTTTTTGAAATGCATGTTTTTGTCAAAAATCATAGTATATTATACACTAGTTTCAGTAAAAAAAATAAAATTTAATTGGGGACTATTTGAAATTATACGAGACTTCACATATCATTTATATATGTTAAAAGGGAAGGTTATGATGGAAGTCCATGAAAATAAATTATATGAAAATTAGATTCTATGAAACTTTTTGAAATGCAAGATTCGGACAAAAATCATAGTATATTATACACTAGTTTATACTAGTTTCGGTCAAAAATCAAATTAAATCGGGGACTGTTCTAAATGATATGAAACTTCACATTCATTTATATATTTTACGAGGGAAGGTTATGATGGAAGTCCATGCAAAAAATCATCCGAAAATTAGATTCTATGAAACTTTTTGAAATGCAAGTTTCGGTCAAAAATCATAGTATATTATACACTAGTTTCGGTCAAAAAAATTCAAATTTAATTGGGGACTATTTGAAATGATATGAGACAACAAAAATAATTTATATATGTTAAGAGGGAAGTTTATGATGGAAGTCCATGCAAAAAAATCATCTGAAAATTAGATTCTATTAAATTTTTTGAAATGCGAGTTTTGGTCAAAAATCATAGTATATTATACACTAGTTTATACTAGTTTCGGTCAAAAAAATAAAATTTAAATAGGGACTATTTGAAATGATACAAGACTTTTCAGATCATTTATATATGTTAAAAGGGATGGTTATGATGGAAGTCCATGCAAAAAAATCATCTAAAGACTAGATTCTATGAAACTTTTTTAAATGCAAGTTTCGGTCTTAAATCATAGTATATTATACACTAGTTTATACTAGTTTCGGTTAAAAATCAAATTAAATCGGGGACTGTTCGAAATGATACAAAACTTCACATATAATTTATATATTTTACAAGGGAAGGTTATGATGAAATTACATGCAAAAAAATCATATTAAAATTAGATTCTATGAAAATATTTGAAATGCAAGTTTCGGTCAAAAATCATAGTATATTATACACTAGTTTCGGTCAAAAAAATCAAAAAGAATTGGGGACTATTTGAAATGATACGAGACTTCACATATCATTTATATATGGTAAGAGGGAAGGTTATTATGGAAGTCCATGCAAAATATCATCCGAAAATTAGATTCTATGAAACTTTTAGAAAAGCAAGTTACAGTCAAAAATCATAGTATATTATACACTAGTTTCGGTCAAAAAAATCAAATTTAATTGGGGACTATTTGAAATGATACGGGACTTCACATATAATTTATATATGTTAAAAGGGAAGGTTATGATGGAAGTCCATGCAAATAAATCATATGAAAATTAGATTCCATGAAACTTTTTGAAATGCAAGTTTCGGTCAAAAATCATAGTATAATATACACTAGTTTATACTAGTTTCGGTCAAAAATCAAATTAAATCGGGGACTGTTCTATATGATATGAAACTTCACATATCATTTATATATTTTTCGAGGGAAGGTTATGATGGAAGTCCATGCAAAAAATCATCCGAAAATTAGATTCTATGAAACTTTTTGAAATGCAAGTTTCGGTAAAAAATCATAGTATATTATTCACTAGTTTATACTAGTTTCGTTCAAAAAAATTAAATTAAATTGGGGACTATTTGAAATGATACGAGACTTCACATATCGTTTATATATTTTACGAGGGAATGTTATGATGGAAGTCCATGCAAATAAATCATCTGAAAATTAGATTCTATGAATTTTTTTTAAATGCGAGTTTCGGTCAAAAATCATAGTATATTATACACTAGTTTCGGTCAAAAAAATAAAATTTAATTGGAGACTATTTGAAATGATACGAGACTTCACATATCATTTATATATGTTAAAAGAGAAGGTTATGATGGAAGTCCATGCAAAAAAATAATCTGAAAATTAGATTCTATGAAACTTTTTGAAATGCATGTTTCGGTCAAAAATCATAGTATATTATACACTAGTTTCAGTCAAAAAAATAAAATTTAATTGGGGACTATTTGAAATAATACGAGACTTCACATATCATTTATATATGTTAAAAGGGAAGGTTATGATGGAAGTCCATGCAAATAAATCATATGAAAATTAGATCCTATGAAACTTTTTGAAATGCAAGTTTCGGTCAAAAATCATAGTATATTATACACTAGTTTATACTAGTTTCGGTCAAAAATCAAATTAAATCGGGGACTGTTCTAAATGATATGAAACTTCACATTCATTTATATATTTTACGAGGGAATGTTATGATGGAAGTCCATGCAAAAAATCATCCGAAAATTTGATTCTATGAAACTTTTTGAAATGCCAGTTTCGTTCAAAAATCATAGTATATTATACACTAGTTTCGGTCAAAAAAATTAAATTTAATTGGGTACTATTTGAAATGATACGAGACGACACATATAATTTATATATGTTAAGAGGGAAGTTTATGATTGAAGTCCATGCAAAAAAATCATCTGAAAATTAGATTCTATGAAATTTTTTGAAATGCGAGTTTTGGTCAAAAATCATAGTATATTATACACTAGTTTATACTAGTTTCGGTCAAAAAAATAAAATTTAAATGGGGACTATTTGAAATGATACAAGACTTTTCAGATCATTTATATATGTTAAGAGGGAAGGTTATGATGGAAGTCCATGCAAAAAAATCATCTAAAAACTAGATTCTATGAAACTTTTTGAAATGTAAGTTTCGGTCAAAAATCATAGTATATTATACACTAGTTTATACTAGTTTCGGTTAAAAATCAAATTAAATCGGGGACTGTTCGAAATGATACGAAACATCACATATAATTTATATATTTTACAAGGGAAGGTTATGATGGAAGTACATGCAAAAATATCATATTAAAATTAGATTCTATGAAAATTTTTGAAATGCAAGTTTCGGTCAAAAATCATAGTATATTATACACTAGTTTCGGTCAAAAAAATCAAATTTAATTGGGGATTATTTGAAATGATACGAGTCTTCACATATCATTTATATATGTTAAGAGGGAAGGTTATGATGGAATTCCATGCAAAAAATCATCCGAAAATTAGATTCTATGAAACTTTTAGAAAAGCAAGTTACGGTAAAAAATCATAGTATATTATACACTAGTTTCGGTCAAAAAAATCAAATTTAATTGGGGACTATTTGAAATGATACGAGACTTCACATATCATTTATATATGTTAAAAGGGAAGGTTATGATGGAAGTCCATGCAAATAAATCATATGAAAATTAGATTCTATGAAACTTTTTGAAATGCAAGTTTCGGTCAAAAATCATAGTATATTATACACTAGTTTATACTAGTTTCGGTCAAAAATCAAATTAAATCGGGAACTGTTCTAAATGATATGAAACTTCACATTCATTTATATATTTTACGAGGGAAGGTTATGATGGAAGTCCATGCAAAAAATCATCCGAAAATTAGATTCTATGAAACTTTTTGAAATGCAAGTTTCGGTCAAAAATCATAGTATATTATACACTAGTTTCGGTCAAAAAAACCAAATTTAATTGGGGACTATTTGAATTATACGAGACTGCATATATAATTTATATATGTTAAGAGGGAAGTTTATGATGGAAGTCCATGCAAAAAAATCATCTGAAAATTAGATTCTATGAAATTTTTTGAAATGCGAGTTTTGGTCAAAAATCATAGTATATTATACACTAGTTTATACTAGTTTCGGTCAAAAAAATAAAATTTAAATGGGGACTATTTGAAATGATACAAGACTTTTCAGATCATTTATATATTTTAAGAGGGAAGGTTATGATGGAAGTCTATGCAACAAAATCATCTAAAAACTAGATTCTATGAAACTTTTTGAAATGCAAGTTTCGGTCAAATATCATAGTATATTATACACTAGTTTATACTAATTTCGGTTAAAAATCAAATTAAATCGGGGACTGTTCGAAATGATACGAAACTTCACATATCATTTATATATTTTACAAAGGAAGGTTATGATGGAAGTACATGCAAAAAAATCATATTAAAATTAGATTCTATGAAATTTTTTGAAATGCAAGTTTCGGTCAAAAATCATAGTATAGTATACACTAGTTTCAGTCAAAAAAATTAAATTTAATTGGGGACTATTTGAAATGATAAGAGACTTCACATATCATTTATATATGGTAAAAGGGAAGGTTATGATGGAAGTCCATGCAAATTAATCATATGAAAATTAGATTCTATGAAACTTTTTGAAATGCAAGTTTCGGTCAAAAATCATAGTATATTATACACTAGTTTATACTAATTTCGGTAAAAAATCAAATTAAATAGGGGACTGTTCTAAATGACATTTATATATTTTTCGAGGGAAGGTTATGATGGAAGTCCATGCAAAAAATCATCCGAATATTAGATTCTAAGAAACTTTTTGAAATGCATGTTTCGGTAAAAAATCATAGTATATTATACACTAGTTTATACAAGTTTCGTTCAAAAAAATTAAATTAAATTGGAGACTATTTGAAATGATACGAGACTTCACATATCGTTTATATATTTTACGAGGGAATGTTATGATGGAAGTCCATGCATATAAATCATCTGAAAATTAGATTCTATGAATTTTTTTTAAATGCGAGTTTCGGTCAAAAATCATAGTATATTATACACTAGTTTCGGTCAAAAAAATAAAATTTAATTGGAGACTATTTGAAATGATACGAGACTTCACATATCATTTATATATGTTAAAAGAGAAGGTTATGATGGAAGTCCATGCAAAAAAATCATTTGAAAATTAGATTCTATGAAACTTTTTGAAATGCATGTTTTTGTCAAAAATCATAGTATATTATACACTAGTTTCAGTAAAAAAAATAAAATTTAATTGGGGACTATTTGAAATTATACGAGACTTCACATATCATTTATATATGTTAAAAGGGAAGGTTATGATGGAAGTCCATGAAAATAAATTATATGACAATTAGATTCTATGAAACTTTTTGAAATGCAAGTTTCGGACAAAAATCATAGTATATTATACACTAGTTTATACTAGTTTCGGTCAAAAATCAAATTAAATCGGGGACTGTTCTAAATGATATGAAACTTCACATTCATTTATATATTTTACGAGGGAAGGTTATGATGGAAGTCCATGCAAAAAATCATCCGAAAATTAGATTCTATGAAACTTTTTGAAATGCAAGTTTCGGTCAAAAATCATAGTATATTATACACTAGTTTCGGTCAAAAAAATTCAAATTTAATTGGGGACTATTTGAAATGATATGAGACAACAAAAATAATTTATATATGTTAAGAGGGAAGTTTATGATGGAAGTCCATGCAAAAAAATCATCTGAAAATTAGATTCTATGAAATTTTTTGAAATGCGAGTTTTGGTCAAAAATCATAGTATATTATACACTAGTTTATACTAGTTTCGGTCAAAAAAATAAAATTTAAATGGGGACTATTTGAAATGATACAAGACTTTTCAGATCATTTATATATGTTAAAAGGGATGGTTATGATGGAAGTCCATGCAAAAAAATCATCTAAAGACTAGATTCTATGAAACTTTTTTAAATGCAAGTTTCGGTCTTAAATCATAGTATATTATACACTAGTTTATACTAGTTTCGGTTAAAAATCAAATTAAATCGGGGACTGTTCGAAATGATACTAAACTTCACATATAATTTATATATTTTACAAGGGAAGGTTATGATGAAATTACATGCAAAAAAATCATATTAAAATTAGATTCTATGAAAATATTTGAAATGCAAGTTTCGGTCAAAAATCATAGTATATTATACACTAGTTTCGGTCAAAAAAATCAAATAGAATTGGGGACTATTTGAAATGATACGAGACTTCACATATCATTTATATATGGTAAGAGGGAAGGTTATTATGGAAGTCCATGCAAAATATCATCCGAAAATTAGATTCTATGAAACTTTTAGAAAAGCAAGTTACGGTCAAAAATCATAGTATATTATACACTAGTTTCGGTCAAAAAAATCAAATTTAATTGGGGACTATTTGAAATGATACGGGACTTCACATATAATTTATATATGTTAAAAGGGAAGGTTATGATGGAAGTCCATGCAAATAAATCATATGAAAATTAGATTCCATGAAACTTTTTGAAATGCAAGTTTCGGTTAAAAATCATAGTATAATATACACTAGTTTATACTAGTTTCGGTCAAAAATAAAATTAAATCGGGGACTGTTCTATATGATATGAAACTTCACATATCATTTATATATTTTTCGAGGGAAGGTTATGGTGGAAGTCCATGCAAAAACTCATCCGAAATTTAGATTCTATGAAACTTTTTGAAATGCAAGTTTCGGTAAAAAATCATAGTATATTATTCACTAGTTTATACTAGTTTCGTTCAAAAAAATTAAATTAAATTGGGGACTATTTGAAATGATACGAGACTTCACATATCGTTTATATATTTTACGAGGGAATGTTATGATGGAAGTCCATGCAAATAAATCATCTGAAAATTAGATTCTATGAATTTTTTTTAAATGCGAGTTTCGGTCAAAAATCATAGTATATTATACACTAGTTTCGGTCAAAAAAATAAAATTTAATTGGAGACTATTTGAAATGATACGAGACTTCACATATCATTTATATATGTTAAAAGAGAAGGTTATGATGGAAGTCCATGCAAAAAAATAATCTGAAAATTAGATTCTATGAAACTTTTTGAAATGCATGTTTCGGTCAAAAATCATAGTATATTATACACTAGTTTCAGTCAAAAAAATAAAATTTAATTGGGGACTATTTGAAATAATACGAGACTTCACATATCATTTATATATGTTAAAAGGGAAGGTTATGATGGAAGTCCATGAAAATAAATCATATGAAAATTAGATCCTATGAAACTTTTTGAAATGCAAGTTTCGGTCAAAAATCATAGTATATTATACACTAGTTTATACTAGTTTCGGTCAAAAATCAAATTAAATCGGGGACTGTTCTAAATGATATGAAACTTCACATTCATTTATATATTTTACGAGGGAAAGTTATGATGGAAGTCCATGCAAAAAATCATCCGAAAATTTGATTCTATGAAACTTTTTGAAATGCAAGTTTCGTTCAAAAATCATAGTATATTATACACTAGTTTCGGTCAAAAAAATTAAATTTAATTGGGTACTATTTGAAATGATACGAGACGACACATATAATTTATATATGTTAAGAGGGAAGTTTATGATTGAAGTCCATGCAAAAAAATCATCTGAAAATTAGATTCTATGAAATTTTTTGAAATGCGAGTTTTGGTCAAAAATCATAGTATATTATACACTAGTTTATACTAGTTTCGGTCAAAAAAATAAAATTTAAATGGGGACTATTTGAAATGATACAAGACTTTTCAGATCATTTATATATGTTAAGAGGGAAGGTTATGATGGAAGTCCATGCAAAAAAATCATCTAAAAACTAGATTCTATGAAACTTTTTAAAATGTAAGTTTCGGTCAAAAATCATAGTATATTATACATTAGTTTATACTAGTTTCGGTTAAAAATCAAATTAAATCGGGGACTGTTCGAAATGATACGAAACATCACATATAATTTATATATTTTACAAGGGAAGGTTATGATGGAAGTACATGCAAAAATATCATATTAAAATTAGATTCTATGAAAATTTTTGAAATGCAAGTTTCGGTCAAAAATCATAGTATATTATACACTAGTTTCGGTCAAAAAAATCAAATTTAATTGGGGATTATTTGAAATGATACGAGTCTTCACATATCATTTATATATGTTAAGAGGGAAGGTTATGATGGAATTCCATGCAAAAAATCATCCGAAAATTAGATTCTATGAAACTTTTAGAAAAGCAAGTTACGGTAAAAAATCATAGTATATTATACACTAGTTTCGGTCAAAAAAATCAAATTTAATTGGGGACTATTTGAAATGATACGAGACTTCACATATCATTTATATATGTTAAAAGGGAAGGTTATGATGGAAGTCCATGCAAATAAATCATATGAAAATTAGATTCTATGAAACTTTTTGAAATGCAAGTTTCGGTCAAAAATCATAGTATATTATACACTAGTTTATACTAGTTTCGGTCAAAAATCAAATTAAATCGGGAACTGTTCTAAATGATATGAAACTTCACATTCATTTATATATTTTACGAGGGAAGGTTATGATGGAAGTCCATGCAAAAAATCATCCGAAAATTAGATTCTATGAAACTTTTTGAAATGCAAGTTTCGGTCAAAAATCATAGTATATTATACACTAGTTTCGAACAAAAAAATCAAATTTAATTGGGGACTATTTGAAATGATAAGAGACTTCACATATCATTTATATATGTTAAAAGGGAAGGTTATGAAGGAAGTCCATGAAAATTAATCATATGAAAATTAGATTCTATGAAACTTTTTGAAATGCAAGTTTCGGTCAAAAATCATAGTATATTATACACTAGTTTATACTAATTTCCGTAAAAAATCAAATTAAATCGGGGACTGTTCTAAATGACATTTATATATTTTTCGAGGGAAGGTTATGATGGATGTCCATGCAATAAATCATCCGAAAATTAGATTCTAAGAAACTTTTTGAAATGCATGTTTCGGTCAAAAATCATAGTATATTATACACTAGTTTATACTAGTTTCGTTCAAAAAAATTAAATTTAATTGGAGACTATTTGAAATGATACGAGACTTCACATATCATTTATATATGTTAAAAGAGAAGGTTATGATGGAAGTCAATGCAAAAAAATCATCTGAAAATTAGATTCTATGAAACTTTTTGAAATGCATGTTTTTGTCAAATATCATAGTATATTATACACTAGTTTCAGTCAAAAAAATAAAATTTAATTGGGGACTATTTGAAATTATACGAGACTTCACATATCATTTATATATGTTAAAAGGGAAGGTTATGATGGAAGTCCATGAAAATAAATTATATGAAAATTAGATTCTATGAAACTTTTTGAAATGCAAGTTACGGTCAAAAATCATAGTATATTATACATTAGTTTCGGTCAAAAAAATCAAATTTAATTGGGGACTATTTGAAATGATAAGAGACTTCACATATCATTTATATATGTTAAAAGGGAAGGTTATGATGGAAGTCCATGCAAATTAATCATATGAAAATTAGATTCTATGAAACTTTTTGAAATGCAAGTTTCGGTCAAAAATCATAGTATATTATACACTAGTTTATACTAATTTCGGTAAAAAATCAAATTAAATCGGGGACTGTTCTAAATGACATTTATATATTTTTCGAGGGAAGTTTATGATGGAAGTCCATGCAAAAAATCATCCGAAAATTAGATTCTATGAAACTTTTTGAAATGCAAGTTTCGGTCAAAAATCATAGTATATTATACACTAGTTTCGGTTAAAAAAATCAAATTTAATTGGGGACTATTTGAAATGATACGAGACTGCATATATAATTTATATTTGTTAAGAGGGAAGTTTATGATGGAAGTCCATGCAAAAAAATCATCTGAAAATTAGATTCTATGAAATTTTTTGAAATGCGAGTTTGTGTCAAAAATCATAGTATATTATACACTAGTTTATACTAGTTTCGGTCAAAAAAATAAAATTTAAATGGGGACTATTTGAAATGATACAAGACTTTTCAGATCATTTATATATGTTAAGAGGGAAGGTTATGATGGAAGTCCATGCAACAAAATCATCTAAAAACTAGATTCTATGAAACTTTTTGAAATGCAAGTTTCGGTCAAATATCATAGTATATTATACACCTGTTTATACTAATTTCGGTTAAAAATCAAATTAAATCGGGGACTGTTCGAAATGATACGAAACTTCACATATCATTTATATATTTTACAAGGGAAGGTTATGATGGAAGTACATGCAAAAATATCATATTAAAATTAGATTCTATGAAAATTTTTGAAATGCAAGTTTCGGTCAAAAATCATGGTATATTATACACTAGTTTCGGTCAAAAAAATCAAATTTAATTGGGGATTATTTGAAATGATACGAGACTTCACATATCATTTATATATGTTAAGAGGGAAGGTTATGGTGGAAGTTCATGCAAAAAATCATCCGAAAATTAGATTCTATGAAACGTTTAGAAAAGCAAGTTACGGTAAAAAATCATAGTATATTATACACTAGTTTCGGTCAAAAAAATCAAATTTAATTGGGGACTATTTGAAATGATACGAGACTTCACATATCATTTATATATGTTAAAAGGGAAGGTTATGATGGAAGTCCATGCAAATAAATCATATGAAAATTAGATTCTATGAAACTTTTTGAAATGCAAGTTTCGGTCAAAAATCATAGTATATTATACACTAGTTTATACTAGTTTCGGTCAAAAATCAAATTAAATCGGGGACTGTTCTAAATGATATGAAACTTCACATTCATTTATATATTTTACGAGGGAAGGTCATGATGGAAGTCCATGCAAAAAATCATCCGAAAATTAGATTCTATGAAACTTTTTGAAATGCAAGTTTCGGTCAAAAATCATAGTATATTATACACTAGTTTCGGTCAAAAAAATCAAATTTAATTGGGGACTATTTGAAATGATACGAGACTGCATATATAATTTATATATGTTAAGAGGGAAGTTTATGATGGAAGTCCATGCAAAAAAATCATCTGAAAATTAGATTCTATGAAATTTTTTGAAATGCGAGTTTTGGTCAAAAATCATAGTATATTATACACTAGTTTATACTAGTTTCGGTCAAAAAAATAAAATTTAAATGGGGACTATTTGAAATGATACAAGACTTTTCAGATCATTTATATATGTTAAGAGGGAAGGTTATGATGGAATTCCATGCAACAAAATCATCTAAAAACTAGATTCTATGAAACTTTTTGAAATGCAAGTTTCGGTCAAAAATCATAGTATATTATACACTAGTTTATACTAATTTCGGTAAAAAATCAAATTAAATCGGGGACTGTTCTAAATGACATTTATATATTTTTCGCGGGAAGGTTATGATGGAAGTCCATGCAAAAAATCATCCGAAAATTAGATTCTATGAAACTTTTTGAAATGCAAGTTTCGGTCAAAAATCATAGTATATTATACACTAGTTTCGGTGAAAAAAATCAAATTTAATTGGGGACTATTTGAAATGATACGAGACTGCATATATAATTTATATATGTTAAGAGGGAAGTTTATGATGGAAGTCCATGCAAAAAAATCATCTGAAAATTAGATTCTATGAAATTTTTTGAAATGCGAGTTTGTGTCAAAAATCATAGTATATTATACACTAGTTTATACTAGTTTCGGTCAAAAAAATAAAATTTAAATGGGGACTATTTGAAATGATACAAGACTTTTTAGATCATTTATATATGTTAAGAGGGAATGTTATGATGGAAGTCCATGCAACAAAATCATCTAAAAACTAGATTCTATGAAACTTTTTGAAATGCAAGTTTCGGTCAAATATCATAGTATATTATACACTAGTTTATACTAATTTCGGTTAAAAATCAAATTAAATCGGGGACTGTTCGAAATGATACGAAACTTCACATATCATTTATATATTTTACAAAGGAAGGTTATGATGGAAGTACATGCAAAAAAATCATATTAAAATTAGATTCTATGAAATTTTTTGAAATGCAAGTTTCGGTCAAAAATCATAGTAAATTATACACTAGTTTCGGTCAAAAAAATCAAATTTAATTGGGGACTATTTGAAATGATACGAGATTTCACATATCATTTATATATGTTAAGAGGGAAGGTTATGATGGAATTCCATGCAAAAAATCATCCGAAAATTAGATTCTATGAAACTTTTAGAAAAGCAAGTTACGGTAAAAAATCATAGTATATTATACACTAGTTTCGGTCAAAAAAATCAAATTTAATTGGGGACTATTTGAAATGATACGAGACTTCACATATCATTTATATATGTTAAAAGGGAAGGTTATGATGGAAGTCCATGCAAATAAATCATATGAAAATTAGATTCTATGAAACTTTTTGAAATGCAAGTTTCGGTCAAAAATCATAGTATAATATACACTAGTTTATACTAGTTTCGGTCAAAAATCAAATTAAATCGGGGACTGTTCTATATGATATGAAACTTCACATATCATTTATATATTTTTCGAGGGAAGGTTATGATGGAAGTCCATGCAAAAAATCATCCGAAAATTAGTTTCTATGAAACTTTTTGAAATGCAAGTTTCGGTAAAAAATCATAGTATATTATTCACTAGTTTATACTAGTTTCGTTCAAAAAAATTAAATTAAATTGGGGACTATTTGAAATGATACGAGACTTCACATATCGTTTATATATTTTACGAGGGAATGTTATGATGGAAGTCCATGCAAATAAATCATCTGAAAATTAGATTCTATGAATTTTTTTTAAATGCGAGTTTCGGTCAAAAATCATAGTATATTATACACTAGTTTCGGTCAAAAAAATAAAATTTAATTGGAGACTATTTGAAATGATACGAGACTTCACATATCATTTATATATGTTAAAAGAGAAGGTTATGATGGAAGTCCATGCAAAAAAATAATCTGAAAATTAGATTCTATGAAACTTTTTGAAATGCATGTTTCGGTCAAAAATCATAGTATATTATACACTAGTTTCAGTCAAAAAAATAAAATTTAATTGGGGACTATTTGAAATAATACGAGACTTCACATATCATTTATATATGTTAAAAGGGAAGGTTATGATGGAAGTCCATGCAAATAAATCATATGAAAATTAGATCCTATGAAACTTTTTGAAATGCAAGTTTCGGTCAAAAATCATAGTATATTATACACTAGTTTATACTAGTTTCGGTCAAAAATCAAATTAAATCGGGGACTGTTCTAAATGATATGAAACTTCACATTCATTTATATATTTTACGAGGGAATGTTATGATGGAAGTCCATGCAAAAAATCATCCGAAAATTTGATTCTATGAAACTTTTTGAAATGCAAGTTTCGTTCAAAAATCATAGTATATTATACACTAGTTTCGGTCAAAAAAATTAAATTAAATTGGGTACTATTTGAAATGATACGAGACGACACATATAATTTATATATGTTAAGAGGGAAGTTTATGATTGAAGTCCATGCAAAAAAATCATCTGAAAATTAGATTCTATGAAATTTTTTGAAATGCGAGTTTTGGTCAAAAATCATAGTATATTATACACTAGTTTATACTAGTTTCGGTCAAAAAAATAAAATTTAAATGGGGACTATTTGAAATGATACAAGACTTTTCAGATCATTTATATATGTTAAGAGGGAAGGTTATGATGGAAGTCCATGCAAAAAAATCATCTAAAAACTAGATTCTATGAAACTTTTTGAAATGTAAGTTTCGGTCAAAAATCATAGTATATTATACACTAGTTTATACTAGTTTCGGTTAAAAATCAAATTAAATCGGGGACTGTTCGAAATGATACGAAACATCACATATAATTTATATATTTTACAAGGGAAGGTTATGATGGAAGTACATGCAAAAATATCATATTAAAATTAGATTCTATGAAAATTTTTGAAATGCAAGTTTCGGTCAAAAATCATAGTATATTATACACTAGTTTCGGTCAAAAAAATCAAATTTAATTGGGGATTATTTGAAATGATACGAGTCTTCACATATCATTTATATATGTTAAGAGGGAAGGTTATGATGGAATTCCATGCAAAAAATCATCCGAAAATTAGATTCTATGAAACTTTTAGAAAAGCAAGTTACGGTAAAAAATCATAGTATATTATACACTAGTTTCGGTCAAAAAAATCAAATTTAATTGGGGACTATTTGAAATGATACGAGACTTCACATATCATTTATATATGTTAAAAGGGAAGGTTATGATGGAAGTCCATGCAAATAAATCATATGAAAATTAGATTCTATGAAACTTTTTGAAATGCAAGTTTCGGTCAAAAATCATAGTATATTATACACTAGTTTATACTAGTTTCGGTCAAAAATCAAATTAAATCGGGAACTGTTCTAAATGATATGAAACTTCACATTCATTTATATATTTTACGAGGGAAGGTTATGATGGAAGTCCATGCAAAAAATCATCCGAAAATTAGATTCTATGAAACTTTTTGAAATGCAAGTTTCGGTCAAAAATCATAGTATATTATACACTAGTTTCGGTCAAAAAAATCAAATTTAATTGGGGACTATTTGAATTATACGAGACTGCATATATAATTTATATATGTTAAGAGGGAAGTTTATGATGGAAGTCCATGCAAAAAAATCATCTGAAAATTAGATTCTATGAAATTTTTTGAAATGCGAGTTTTGGTCAAAAATCATAGTATATTATACACTAGTTTATACTAGTTTCGGTCAAAAAAATAAAATTTAAATGGGGACTATTTGAAATGATACAAGACTTTTCAGATCATTTATATATTTTAAGAGGGAAGGTTATGATGGAAGTCTATGCAACAAAATCATCTAAAAATTAGATTCTATGAAACTTTTTGAAATGCAAGTTTCGGTCAAATATCATAGTATATTATACACTAGTTTATACTAATTTCGGTTAAAAATCAAATTAAATCGGGGACTGTTCGAAATGATACGAAACTTCACATATCATTTATATATTTTACAAAGGAAGGTTATGATGGAAGTACATGCAATAAAATCATATTAAAATTAGATTCTATGAAATTTTTTGAAATGCAAGTTTCGGTCAAAAATCATAGTATAGTATACACTAGTTTCAGTCAAAAAAATTAAATTTAATTCGGGACTATTTGAAATGATAAGAGACTTCACATATCATTTATATATGGTAAAAGGGAAGGTTATGATGGAAGTCCATGCAAATTAATCATATGAAAATTAGATTCTATGAAACTTTTTGAAATGCAAGTTTCGGTCAAAAATCATAGTATATTATACACTAGTTTATACTAATTTCGGTAAAAAATCAAATTAAATAGGGGACTGTTCTAAATGACATTTATATATTTTTCGAGGGAAGGTTATGATGGAAGTCCATGCAAAAAATCATCCGAATATTAGATTCTAAGAAACTTTTTGAAATGCATGTTTCGGTCAAAAATCATAGTATATTATACACTAGTTTATACAAGTTTCGTTCAAAAAAATTAAATTAAATTGGAGACTATTTGAAATGATACGAGACTTCACATATCGTTTATATATTTTACGAGGGAATGTTATGATGGAAGTCCATGCATATAAATCATCTGAAAATTAGATTCTATGAATTTTTTTTAAATGCGAGTTTCGGTCAAAAATCATAGTATATTATACACTAGTTTCGGTCAAAAAAATAAAATTTAATTGGAGACTATTTGAAATGATACGAGACTTCAAATATCATTTATATATGTTAAAAGAGAAGGTTATTATGGAAGTCCATGCAAAAAAATCATTTGAAAATTAGATTCTATGAAACTTTTTGAAATGCATGTTTTTGTCAAAAATCATAGTATATTATACACTAGTTTCAGTAAAAAAAATAAAATTTAATTGGGGACTATTTGAAATTATACGAGACTTCACATATCATTTATATATGTTAAAAGGGAAGGTTATGATGGAAGTCCATGAAAATAAATTATATGAAAATTAGATTCTATGAAACTTTTTGAAATGCAAGTTTCGGACAAAAATCATAGTATATTATACACTAGTTTATACTAGTTTCGGTCAAAAATCAAATTAAATCGGGGACTGTTCTAAATGATATGAAACTTCACATTCATTTATATATTTTACGAGGGAAGGTTATGATGGAAGTCCATGCAAAAAATCATCCGAAAATTAGATTCTATGAAACTTTTTGAAATGCAAGTTTCGGTCAAAAATCATAGTATATTATACACTAGTTTCGGTCAAAAAAATTCAAATTTAATTGGGGACTATTTGAAATGATATGAGACAACAAAAATAATTTATATATGTTAAGAGGGAAGTTTATGATGGAAGTCCATGCAAAAAAATCATCTGAAAATTAGATTCTATGAAATTTTTTGAAATGCGAGTTTTGGTCAAAAATCATAGTATATTATACACTAGTTTATACTAGTTTCGGTCAAAAAAATAAAATTTAAATGGGGACTATTTGAAATGATACAAGACTTTTCAGATCATTTATATATGTTAAAAGGGATGGTTATGATGGAAGTCCATGCAAAAAAATCATCTAAAGACTAGATTCTATGAAACTTTTTTAAATGCAAGTTTCGGTCTTAAATCATAGTATATTATACACTAGTTTATACTAGTTTCGGTTAAAAATCAAATTAAATCGGGGACTGTTCGAAATGATACAAAACTTCACATATAATTTATATATTTTACAAGGGAAGGTTATGATGAAATTACATGCAAAAAAATCATATTAAAATTAGATTCTATGAAAATATTTGAAATGCAAGTTTCGGTCAAAAATCATAGTATATTATACACTAGTTTCGGTCAAAAAAATCAAATAGAATTGGGGACTATTTGAAATGATACGAGACTTCACATATCATTTATATATGGTAAGAGGGAAGGTTATTATGGAAGTCCATGCAAAATATCATCCGAAAATTAGATTCTATGAAACTTTTAGAAAAGCAAGTTACGGTCAAAAATCATAGTATATTATACACTAGTTTCGGTCAAAAAAATCAAATTTAATTGGGGACTATTTGAAATGATACGGGACTTCACATATAATTTATATATGTTAAAAGGGAAGGTTATGATGGAAGTCCATGCAAATAAATCATATGAAAATTAGATTCCATGAAACTTTTTGAAATGCAAGTTTCGGTTAAAAATCATAGTATAATATACACTAGTTTATACTAGTTTCGGTCAAAAATCAAATTAAATCGGGGACTGTTCTATATGATATGAAACTTCACATATCATTTATATATTTTTCGAGGGAAGGTTATGGTGGAAGTCCTTGCAAAAAATCATCCGAAAATTAGATTCTATGAAACTTTTTGAAATGCAAGTTTCGGTAAAAAATCATAGTATATTATTCACTAGTTTATACTAGTTTCGTTCAAAAAAATTAAATTAAATTGGGGACTATTTGAAATGATACGAGACTTCACATATCGTTTATATATTTTACGAGGGAATGTTATGATGGAAGTCCATGCAAATAAATCATCTGAAAATTAGATTCTATGAATTTTTTTTAAATGCGAGTTTCGGTCAAAAATCATAGTATATTATACACTAGTTTCGGTCAAAAAAATAAAATTTAATTGGAGACTATTTGAAATGATACGAGACTTCACATATCATTTATATATGTTAAAAGAGAAGGTTATGATGGAAGTCCATGCAAAAAAATAATCTGAAAATTAGATTCTATGAAACTTTTTGAAATGCATGTTTCGGTCAAAAATCATAGTATATTATACACTAGTTTCAGTCAAAAAAATAAAATTTAATTGGGGACTATTTGAAATAATACGAGACTTCACATATCATTTATATATGTTAAAAGGGAAGGTTATGATGGAAGTCCATGAAAATAAATCATATGAAAATTAGATCCTATGAAACTTTTTGAAATGCAAGTTTCGGTCAAAAATCATAGTATATTATACACTAGTTTATACTAGTTTCGGTCAAAAATCAAATTAAATCGGGGACTGTTCTAAATGATATGAAACTTCACATTCATTTATATATTTTACGAGGGAATGTTATGATGGAAGTCCATGCAAAAAATCATCCGAAAATTTGATTCTATGAAACTTTTTGAAATGCAAGTTTCGTTCAAAAATCATAGTATATTATACACTAGTTTCGGTCAAAAAAATTAAATTTAATTGGGTACTATTTGAAATGATACGAGACGACACATATAATTTATATATGTTAAGAGGGAAGTTTATGATTGAAGTCCATGCAAAAAAATCATCTGAAAATTAGATTCTATGAAATTTTTTGAAATGCGAGTTTTGGTCAAAAATCATAGTATATTATACACTAGTTTATACTAGTTTCGGTCAAAAAAATAAAATTTAAATGGGGACTATTTGAAATGATACAAGACTTTTCAGATCATTTATATATGTTAAGAGGGAAGGTTATGATGGAAGTCCATGCAAAAAAATCATCTAAAAACTAGATTCTATGAAACTTTTTGAAATGTAAGTTTCGGTCAAAAATCATAGTATATTATACACTAGTTTATACTAGTTTCGGTTAAAAATCAAATTAAATCAGGGACTGTTCAAAATGATACGAAACATCACATATAATTTATATATTTTACAAGGGAAGGTTATGATGGAAGTACATGCAAAAATATCATATTAAAATTAGATTCTATGAAAATTTTTGAAATGCAAGTTTCGGTCAAAAATCATAGTATATTATACACTAGTTTCGGTCAAAAAAATCAAATTTAATTGGGGATTATTTGAAATGATACGAGTCTTCACATATCATTTATATATGTTAAGAGGGAAGGTTATGATGGAATTCCATGCAAAAAATCATCCGAAAATTAGATTCTATGAAACTTTTAGAAAAGCAAGTTACGGTAAAAAATCATAGTATATTATACACTAGTTTCGGTCAAAAAAATCAAATTTAATTGGGGACTATTTGAAATGATACGAGACTTCACATATCATTTATATATGTTAAAAGGGAAGGTTATGATGGAAGTCCATGCAAATAAATCATATGAAAATTAGATTCTATGAAACTTTTTGAAATGCAAGTTTCGGTCAAAAATCATAGTATATTATACACTAGTTTATACTAGTTTCGGTCAAAAATCAAATTAAATCGGGAACTGTTCTAAATGATATGAAACTTCACATTCATTTATATATTTTACGAGGGAAGGTTATGATGGAAGTCCATGCAAAAAATCATCCGAAAATTAGATTCTATGAAACTTTTTGAAATGCAAGTTTCGGTCAAAAATCATAGTATATTATACACTAGTTTCGGTCAAAAAAATCAAATTTAATTGGGGACTATTTGAATTATACGAGACTGCATATATAATTTATATATGTTAAGAGGGAAGTTTATGATGGAAGTCCATGCAAAAAAATCATCTGAAAATTAGATTCTATGAAATTTTTTGAAATGCGAGTTTTGGTCAAAAATCATAGTATATTATACACTAGTTTATACTAGTTTCGGTCAAAAAAATAAAATTTAAATGGGGACTATTTGAAATGATACAAGACTTTTCAGATCATTTATATATTTTAAGAGGGAAGGTTATGATGGAAGTCTATGCAACAAAATCATCTAAAAACTAGATTCTATGAAACTTTTTGAAATGCAAGTTTCGGTCAAATATCATAGTATATTATACACTAGTTTATACTAATTTCGGTTAAAAATCAAATTAAATCGGGGACTGTTCGAAATGATACGAAACTTCACATATCATTTATATATTTTACAAAGGAAGGTTATGATGGAAGTACATGCAAAAAAATCATATTAAAATTAGATTCTATGAAATTTTTTGAAATGCAAGTTTCGGTCAAAAATCATAGTATAGTATACACTAGTTTCAGTCAAAAAAATTAAATTTAATTGGGGACTATTTGAAATGATAAGAGACTTCACATATCATTTATATATGTTAAAAGGGAAGGTTATGATGGAAGTCCATGCAAATTAATCATATGAAAATTAGATTCTATGAAACTTTTTGAAATGCAAGTTTCGGTCAAAAATCATAGTATATTATACACTAGTTTCGGACAAAAAAATCAAATTTAATTGGGGACTATTTGAAATGATAAGAGACTTCACATATCATTTATATATGTTAAAAAGGAAGGTTATGAAGGAAGTCCATGAAAATTAATCATATGAAAATTAGATTCTATGAAACTTTTTGAAATGCAAGTTTCGGTCAAAAATCATAGTATATTATACACTAGTTTATACTAATTTCCGTAAAAAATCAAATTAAATCGGGGACTGTTCTAAATGACATTTATATATTTTTCGAGGGAAGGTTATGATGGAAGTCCATGCAATAAATCATCCGAAAATTAGATTCTAAGAAACTTTTTGAAAAGCATGTTTCGGTCAAAAATCATAGTATATTATACACTAGTTTATACTAGTTTCGTTCAAAAAAATTAAATTTAATTGGAGACTATTTGAAATGATACGAGACTTCACATATCATTTATATATGTTAAAAGAGAAGGTTATGATGGAAGTCAATGCAAAAAAATCATCTGAAAATTAGATTCTATGAAACTTTTTGAAATGCATGTTTTTGTCAAAAATCATAGTATATTATACACTAGTTTCAGTCAAAAAAATAAAATTTAATTGGGGACTATTTGAAATGATAAGAGACTTCACATATCATTTATATATGGTAAAAGGGAAGGTTATGATGGAAGTCCATGCAAATTAATCATATGAAAATTAGATTCTATGAAACTTTTTGAAATGCAAGTTTCGGTCAAAAATCATAGTATATTATACACTAGTTTATACTAATTTCGGTAAAAAATCAAATTAAATAGGGGACTGTTCTAAATGACATTTATATATTTTTCGAGGGAAGGTTATGATGGAAGTCCATGCAAAAAATCATCCGAATATTAGATTCTAAGAAACTTTTTGAAATGCATGTTTCGGTCAAAAATCATAGTATATTATACACTAGTTTATACAAGTTTCGTTCAAAAAAATTAAATTAAATTGGAGACTATTTGAAATGATACGAGACTTCACATATCGTTTATATATTTTACGAGGGAATGTTATGATGGAAGTCCATGCATATAAATCATCTGAAAATTAGATTCTATGAATTTTTTTTAAATGCGAGTTTCGGTCAAAAATCATAGTATATTATACACTAGTTTCGGTCAAAAAAATAAAATTTAATTGGAGACTATTTGAAATGATACGAGACTTCACATATCATTTATATATGTTAAAAGAGAAGGTTATGATGGAAGTCCATGCAAAAAAATCATTTGAAAATTAGATTCTATGAAACTTTTTGAAATGCATGTTTTTGTCAAAAATCATAGTATATTATACACTAGTTTCAGTAAAAAAAAAAAATTTAATTGGGGACTATTTGAAATTATACGAGACTTCACATATCATTTATATATGTTAAAAGGGAAGGTTATGATGGAAGTCCATGAAAATAAATTATATGAAAATTAGATTCTATGAAACTTTTTGAAATGCAAGTTTCGGACAAAAATCATAGTATATTATACACTAGTTTATACTAGTTTCGGTCAAAAATCAAATTAAATCGGGGACTGTTCTAAATGATATGAAACTTCACATTCATTTATATATTTTACGAGGGAAGGTTATGATGGAAGTCCATGCAAAAAATCATCCGAAAATTAGATTCTATGAAACTTTTTGAAATGCAAGTTTCGGTCAAAAATCATAGTATATTATACACTAGTTTCGGTCAAAAAAATTCAAATTTAATTGGGGACTATTTGAAATGATATGAGACAACAAAAATAATTTATATATGTTAAGAGGGAAGTTTATGATGGAAGTCCATGCAAAAAAATCATCTGAAAATTAGATTCTATGAAATTTTTTGAAATGCGAGTTTTGGTCAAAAATCATAGTATATTATACACTAGTTTATACTAGTTTCGGTCAAAAAAATAAAATTTAAATGGGGACTATTTGAAATGATACAAGACTTTTCAGATCATTTATATATGTTAAAAGGGATGGTTATGATGGAAGTCCATGCAAAAAAATCATCTAAAGACTAGATTCTATGAAACTTTTTTAAATGCAAGTTTCGGTCTTAAATCATAGTATATTATACACTAGTTTATACTAGTTTCGGTTAAAAATCAAATTAAATCGGGGACTGTTCGAAATGATACAAAACTTCACATATAATTTATATATTTTACAAGGGAAGGTTATGATGAAATTACATGCAAAAAAATCATATTAAAATTAGATTCTATGAAAATATTTGAAATGCAAGTTTCGGTCAAAAATCATAGTATATTATACACTAGTTTCGGTCAAAAAAATCAAATAGAATTGGGGACTATTTGAAATGATACGAGACTTCACATATCATTTATATATGGTAAGAGGGAAGGTTATTATGGAAGTCCATGCAAAATATCATCCGAAAATTAGATTCTATGAAACTTTTAGAAAAGCAAGTTACGGTCAAAAATCATAGTAAATTATACACTAGTTTCGGTCAAAAAAATCAAATTTAATTGGGGACTATTTGAAATGATACGGGACTTCACATATAATTTATATATGTTAAAAGGGAAGGTTATGATGGAAGTCCATGCAAATAAATCATATGAAAATTAGATTCCATGAAACTTTTTGAAATGCAAGTTTCGGTTAAAAATCATAGTATAATATACACTAGTTTATACTAGTTTCGGTCAAAAATCAAATTAAATCGGGGACTGTTCTATATGATATGAAACTTCACATATCATTTATATATTTTTCGAGGGAAGGTTATGGTGGAAGTCCATGCAAAAAATCATCCGAAAATTAGATTCTATGAAACTTTTTGAAATGCAAGTTTCGGTAAAAAATCATAGTATATTATTCACTAGTTTATACTAGTTTCGTTCAAAAAAATTAAATTAAATTGGGGACTATTTGAAATGATACGAGACTTCACATATCGTTTATATATTTTACGAGGGAATGTTATGATGGAAGTCCATGCAAATAAATCATCTGAAAATTAGATTCTATGAATTTTTTTTAAATGCGAGTTTCGGTCAAAAATCATAGTATATTATACACTAGTTTCGGTCAAAAAAATAAAATTTAATTGGAGACTATTTGAAATGATACGAGACTTCACATATCATTTATATATGTTAAAAGAGAAGGTTATGATGGAAGTCCATGCAAAAAAATAATCTGAAAATTAGATTCTATGAAACTTTTTGAAATGCATGTTTCGGTCAAAAATCATAGTATATTATACACTAGTTTCAGTCAAAAAAATAAAATTTAATTGGGGACTATTTGAAATAATACGAGACTTCACATATCATTTATATATGTTAAAAGGGAAGGTTATGATGGAAGTCCATGAAAATAAATCATATGAAAATTAGATCCTATGAAACTTTTTGAAATGCAAGTTTCGGTCAAAAATCATAGTATATTATACACTAGTTTATACTAGTTTCGGTCAAAAATCAAATTAAATCGGGGACTGTTCTAAATGATATGAAACTTCACATTCATTTATATATTTTACGAGGGAATGTTATGATGGAAGTCCATGCAAAAAATCATCCGAAAATTTGATTCTATGAAACTTTTTGAAATGCAAGTTTCGTTCAAAAATCATAGTATATTATACACTAGTTTCGGTCAAAAAAATTAAATTTAATTGGGTACTATTTGAAATGATACGAGACGACACATATAATTTATATATGTTAAGAGGGAAGTTTATGATTGAAGTCCATGCAAAAAAATCATCTGAAAATTAGATTCTATGAAATTTTTTGAAATGCGAGTTTTGGTCAAAAATCATAGTATATTATACACTAGTTTATACTAGTTTCGGTCAAAAAAATAAAATTTAAATGGGGACTATTTGAAATGATACAAGACTTTTCAGATCATTTATATATGTTAAGAGGGAAGGTTATGATGGAAGTCCATGCAAAAAAATCATCTAAAAACTAGATTCTATGAAACTTTTTGAAATGTAAGTTTCGGTCAAAAATCATAGTATATTATACACTAGTTTATATTAGTTTCGGTTAAAAATCAAATTAAATCAGGGACTGTTCGAAATGATACGAAACATCACATATAATTTATATATTTTACAAGGGAAGGTTATGATGGAAGTACATGCAAAAATATCATATTAAAATTAGATTCTATGAAAATTTTTGAAATGCAAGTTTCGGTCAAAAATCATAGTATATTATACACTAGTTTCGGTCAAAAAAATCAAATTTAATTGGGGATTATTTGAAATGATACGAGTCTTCACATATCATTTATATATGTTAAGAGGGAAGGTTATGATGGAATTCCATGCAAAAAATCATCCGAAAATTAGATTCTATGAAACTTTTAGAAAAGCAAGTTACGGTAAAAAATCATAGTATATTATACACTAGTTTCGGTCAAAAAAATCAAATTTAATTGGGGACTATTTGAAATGATACGAGACTTCACATATCATTTATATATGTTAAAAGGGAAGGTTATGATGGAAGTCCATGCAAATAAATCATATGAAAATTAGATTCTATGAAACTTTTTGAAATGCAAGTTTCGGTCAAAAATCATAGTATATTATACACTAGTTTATACTAGTTTCGGTCAAAAATCAAATTAAATCGGGAACTGTTCTAAATGATATGAAACTTCACATTCATTTATATATTTTACGAGGGAAGGTTATGATGGAAGTCCATGCAAAAAATCATCCGAAAATTAGATTCTATGAAACTTTTTGAAATGCAAGTTTCGGTCAAAAATCATAGTATATTATACACTAGTTTCGGTCAAAAAAATTCAAATTTAATTGGGGACTATTTGAATTATACGAGACTGCATATATAATTTATATATGTTAAGAGGGAAGTTTATGATGGAAGTCCATGCAAAAAAATCATCTGAAAATTAGATTCTATGAAATTTTTTGAAATGCGAGTTTTGGTCAAAAATCATAGTATATTATACACTAGTTTATACTAGTTTCGGTCAAAAAAATAAAATTTAAATGGGGACTATTTGAAATGATACAAGACTTTTCAGATCATTTATATATTTTAAGAGGGAAGGTTATGATGGAAGTCTATGCAACAAAATCATCTAAAAACTAGATTCTATGAAACTTTTTGAAATGCAAGTTTCGGTCAAATATCATAGTATATTATACACTAGTTTATACTAATTTCGGTTAAAAATCAAATTAAATCGGGGACTGTTCGAAATGATACGAAACTTCACATATCATTTATATATTTTACAAAGGAAGGTTATGATGGAAGTACATGCAAAAAAATCATATTAAAATTAGATTCTATGAAATTTTTTGAAATGCAAGTTTCGGTCAAAAATCATAGTATAGTATACACTAGTTTCAGTCAAAAAAATTAAATTTAATTGGGGACTATTTGAAATGATAAGAGACTTCACATATCATTTATATATGTTAAAAGGGAAGGTTATGATGGAAGTCCATGCAAATTAATCATATGAAAATTAGATTCTATGAAACTTTTTGAAATGCAAGTTTCGGTCAAAAATCATAGTATATTATACACTAGTTTCGGACAAAAAAATCAAATTTAATTGGGGACTATTTGAAATGATAAGAGACTTCACATATCATTTATATATGTTAAAAGGGAAGGTTATGAAGGAAGTCCATGAAAATTAATCATATGAAAATTAGATTCTATGAAACTTTTTGAAATGCAAGTTTCGGTCAAAAATCATAGTATATTATACACTAGTTTATACTAATTTCCGTAAAAAATCAAATTAAATCGGGGACTGTTCTAAATGACATTTATATATTTTTCGAGGGAAGGTTATGATGGAAGTCCATGCAATAAATCATCCGAAAATTAGATTCTAAGAAACTTTTTGAAATGCATGTTTCGGTCAAAAATCATAGTATATTATACACTAGTTTATACTAGTTTCGTTCAAAAAAATTAAATTTAATTGGAGACTATTTGAAATGATACGAGACTTCACATATCATTTATATATGTTAAAAGAGAAGGTTATGATGGAAGTCAATGCAAAAAAATCATCTGAAAATTAGATTCTATGAAACTTTTTGAAATGCATGTTTTTGTCAAAAATCATAGTATATTATACACTAGTTTCAGTCAAAAAAATAAAATTTAATTGGGGACTATTTGAAATGATAAGAGACTTCACATATCATTTATATATGGTAAAAGGGAAGGTTATGATGGAAGTCCATGCAAATTAATCATATGAAAATTAGATTCTAAGAAACTTTTTGAAATGCATGTTTCGGTCAAAAATCATAGTATATTATACACTAGTTTATACAAGTTTCGTTCAAAAAAATTAAATTAAATTGGAGACTATTTGAAATGATACGAGACTTCACATATCGTTTATATATTTTACGAGGGAATGTTATGATGGAAGTCCATGCATATAAATCATCTGAAAATTAGATTCTATGAATTTTTTTTAAATGCGAGTTTCGGTCAAAAATCATAGTATATTATACACTAGTTTCGGTCAAAAAAATAAAATTTAATTGGAGACTATTTGAAATGATACGAGACTTCACATATCATTTATATATGTTAAAAGAGAAGGTTATGATGGAAGTCCATGCAAAAAAATCATTTGAAAATTAGATTCTATGAAACTTTTTGAAATGCATGTTTTTGTCAAAAATCATAGTATATTATACACTAGTTTCAGTAAAAAAAATAAAATTTAATTGGGGACTATTTGAAATTATACGAGACTTCACATATCATTTATATATGTTAAAAGGGAAGGTTATGATGGAAGTCCATGAAAATAAATTATATGAAAATTAGATTCTATGAAACTTTTTGAAATGCAAGTTTCGGACAAAAATCATAGTATATTATACACTAGTTTATACTAGTTTCGGTCAAAAATCAAATTAAATCGGGGACTGTTCTAAATGATATGAAACTTCACATTCATTTATATATTTTACGAGGGAAGGTTATGATGGAAGTCCATGCAAAAAATCATCCGAAAATTAGATTCTATGAAACTTTTTGAAATGCAAGTTTCGGTCAAAAATCATAGTATATTATACACTAGTTTCGGTCAAAAAAATTCAAATTTAATTGGGGACTATTTGAAATGATATGAGACAACAAAAATAATTTATATATGTTAAGAGGGAAGTTTATGATGGAAGTCCATGCAAAAAAATCATCTGAAAATTAGATTCTATGAAATTTTTTGAAATGCGAGTTTTGGTCAAAAATCATAGTATATTATACACTAGTTTATACTAGTTTCGGTCAAAAAAATAAAATTTAAATGGGGACTATTTGAAATGATACAAGACTTTTCAGATCATTTATATATGTTAAAAGGGATGGTTATGATGGAAGTCCATGCAAAAAAATCATCTAAAGACTAGATTCTATGAAACTTTTTTAAATGCAAGTTTCGGTCTTAAATCATAGTATATTATACACTAGTTTATACTAGTTTCGGTTAAAAATAAAATTAAATCGGGGACTGTTCGAAATGATACAAAACTTCACATATAATTTATATATTTTACAAGGGAAGGTTATGATGAAATTACATGCAAAAAAATCATATTAAAATTAGATTCTATGAAAATATTTGAAATGCAAGTTTCGGTCAAAAATCATAGTATATTATACACTAGTTTCGGTCAAAAAAATCAAATAGAATTGGGGACTATTTGAAATGATACGAGACTTCACATATCATTTATATATGGTAAGAGGGAAGGTTATTATGGAAGTCCATGCAAAATATCATCCGAAAATTAGATTCTATGAAACTTTTAGAAAAGCAAGTTACGGTCAAAAATCATAGTAAATTATACACTAGTTTCGGTCAAAAAAATCAAATTTAATTGGGGACTATTTGAAATGATACGGGACTTCACATATAATTTATATATGTTAAAAGGGAAGGTTATGATGGAAGTCCATGCAAATAAATCATATGAAAATTAGATTCCATGAAACTTTTTGAAATGCAAGTTTCGGTTAAAAATCATAGTATAATATACACTAGTTTATACTAGTTTCGGTCAAAAATCAAATTAAATCGGGGACTGTTCTATATGATATGAAACTTCACATATCATTTATATATTTTTCGAGGGAAGGTTATGGTGGAAGTCCATGCAAAAAATCATCCGAAAATTAGATTCTATGAAACTTTTTGAAATGCAAGTTTCGGTAAAAAATCATAGTATATTATTCACTAGTTTATACTAGTTTCGTTCAAAAAAATTAAATTAAATTGGGGACTATTTGAAATGATACGAGACTTCACATATCGTTTATATATTTTACGAGGGAATGTTATGATGGAAGTCCATGCAAATAAATCATCTGAAAATTAGATTCTATGAATTTTTTTTAAATGCGAGTTTCGGTCAAAAATCATAGTATATTATACACTAGTTTCGGTCAAAAAAATAAAATTTAATTGGAGACTATTTGAAATGATACGAGACTTCACATATCATTTATATATGTTAAAAGAGAAGGTTATGATGGAAGTCCATGCAAAAAAATAATCTGAAAATTAGATTCTATGAAACTTTTTGAAATGCATGTTTCGGTCAAAAATCATAGTATATTATACACTAGTTTCAGTCAAAAAAATAAAATTTAATTGGGGACTATTTGAAATAATACGAGACTTCACATATCATTTATATATGTTAAAAGGGAAGGTTATGATGGAAGTCCATGAAAATAAATCATATGAAAATTAGATCCTATGAAACTTTTTGAAATGCAAGTTTCGGTCAAAAATCATAGTATATTATACACTAGTTTATACTAGTTTCGGTCAAAAATCAAATTAAATCGGGGACTGTTCTAAATGATATGAAACTTCACATTCATTTATATATTTTACGAGGGAATGTTATGATGGAAGTCCATGCAAAAAATCATCCGAAAATTTGATTCTATGAAACTTTTTGAAATGCAAGTTTCGTTCAAAAATCATAGTATATTATACACTAGTTTCGGTCAAAAAAATTAAATTTAATTGGGTACTATTTGAAATGATACGAGACGACACATATAATTTATATATGTTAAGAGGGAAGTTTATGATTGAAGTCCATGCAAAAAAATCATCTGAAAATTAGATTCTATGAAATTTTTTGAAATGCGAGTTTTGGTCAAAAATCATAGTATATTATACACTAGTTTATACTAGTTTCGGTCAAAAAAATAAAATTTAAATGGGGACTATTTGAAATGATACAAGACTTTTCAGATCATTTATATATGTTAAGAGGGAAGGTTATGATGGAAGTCCATGCAAAAAAATCATCTAAAAACTAGATTCTATGAAACTTTTTGAAATGTAAGTTTCGGTCAAAAATCATAGTATATTATACACTAGTTTATACTAGTTTCGGTTAAAAATCAAATTAAATCAGGGACTGTTCGAAATGATACGAAACATCACATATAATTTATATATTTTACAAGGGAAGGTTATGATGGAAGTACATGCAAAAATATCATATTAAAATTAGATTCTATGAAAATTTTTGAAATGCAAGTTTCGGTCAAAAATCATAGTATATTATACACTAGTTTCGGTCAAAAAAATCAAATTTAATTGGGGATTATTTGAAATGATACGAGTCTTCACATATCATTTATATATGTTAAGAGGGAAGGTTATGATGGAATTCCATGCAAAAAATCATCCGAAAATTAGATTCTATGAAACTTTTAGAAAAGCAAGTTACGGTAAAAAATCATAGTATATTATACACTAGTTTCGGTCAAAAAAATCAAATTTAATTGGGGACTATTTGAAATGATACGAGACTTCACATATCATTTATATATGTTAAAAGGGAAGGTTATGATGGAAGTCCATGCAAATAAATCATATGAAAATTAGATTCTATGAAACTTTTTGAAATGCAAGTTTCGGTCAAAAATCATAGTATATTATACACTAGTTTATACTAGTTTCGGTCAAAAATCAAATTAAATCGGGAACTGTTCTAAATGATATGAAACTTCACATTCATTTATATATTTTACGAGGGAAGGTTATGATGGAAGTCCATGCAAAAAATCATCCGAAAATTAGATTCTATGAAACTTTTTGAAATGCAAGTTTCGGTCAAAAATCATAGTATATTATACACTAGTTTCGGTCAAAAAAATCAAATTTAATTGGGGACTATTTGAATTATACGAGACTGCATATATAATTTATATATGTTAAGAGGGAAGTTTATAATGGAAGTCCATGCAAAAAAATCATCTGAAAATTAGATTCTATGAAATTTTTTGAAATGCGAGTTTTGGTCAAAAATCATAGTATATTATACACTAGTTTATACTAGTTTCGGTCAAAAAAATAAAATTTAAATGGGGACTATTTGAAATGATACAAGACTTTTCAGATCATTTATATATTTTAAGAGGGAAGGTTATGATGGAAGTCTATGCAACAAAATCATCTAAAAACTAGATTCTATGAAACTTTTTGAAATGCAAGTTTCGGTCAAATATCATAGTATATTATACACTAGTTTATACTAATTTCGGTTAAAAATCAAATTAAATCGGGGACTGTTCGAAATGATACGAAACTTCACATATCATTTATATATTTTACAAAGGAAGGTTATGATGGAAGTACATGCAAAAAAATCATATTAAAATTAGATTCTATGAAATTTTTTGAAATGCAAGTTTCGGTCAAAAATCATAGTATAGTATACACTAGTTTCAGTCAAAAAAATTAAATTTAATTGGGGACTATTTGAAATGATAAGAGACTTCACATATCATTTATATATGTTAAAAGGGAAGGTTATGATGGAAGTCCATGCAAATTAATCATATGAAAATTAGATTCTATGAAACTTTTTGAAATGCAAGTTTCGGTCAAAAATCATAGTATATTATACACTAGTTTCGGACAAAAAAATCAAATTTAATTGGGGACTATTTGAAATGATAAGAGACTTCACATATCATTTATATATGTTAAAAGGGAAGGTTATGAAGGAAGTCCATGAAAATTAATCATATGAAAATTAGATTCTATGAAACTTTTTGAAATGCAAGTTTCGGTCAAAAATCATAGTATATTATACACTAGTTTATACTAATTTCCGTAAAAAATCAAATTAAATCGGGGACTGTTCTAAATGACATTTATATATTTTTCGAGGGAAGGTTATGATGGAAGTCCATGCAATAAATCATCCGAAAATTAGATTCTAAGAAACTTTTTGAAATGCATGTTTCGGTCAAAAATCATAGTATATTATACACTAGTTTATACTAGTTTCGTTCAAAAAAATTAAATTTAATTGGAGACTATTTGAAATGATACGAGACTTCACATATCATTTATATATGTTAAAAGAGAAGGTTATGATGGAAGTCAATGCAAAAAAATCATCTGAAAATTAGATTCTATGAAACTTTTTGAAATGCATGTTTTTGTCAAAAATCATAGTATATTATACACTAGTTTCAGTCAAAAAAATAAAATTTAATTGGGGACTATTTGAAATTATACGAGACTTCACATATCATTTATATATGTTAAAAGGGAAGGTTATGATGGAAGTCCATGAAAATAAATTATATGAAAATTAGATTCTATGAAACTTTTTGAAATGCAAGTTACGGTCAAAAATCATAGTATATTATACATTAGTTTCGGTCAAAAAAATCAAATTTAATTGGGGACTATTTGAAATGATAAGAGACTTCACATATCATTTATATATGTTAAAAGGGAAGGTTATGATGGAAGTCCATGCAAATTAATCATATGAAAATTAGATTCTATGAAACTTTTTGAAATGCAAGTTTCGGTCAAAAATCATAGTATATTATACACTAGTTTATACTAATTTCGGTAAAAAATCAAATTAAATCGGGGACTGTTCTAAATGACATTTATATATTTTTCGAGGGAAGTTTATGATGGAAGTCCATGCAAAAAATCATCCGAAAATTAGATTCTATGAAACTTTTTGAAATGCAAGTTTCGGTCAAAAATCATAGTATATTATACACTAGTTTCGGTCAAAAAAATCAAATTTAATTGGGGACTATTTGAAATGATACGAGACTGCATATATAATTTATATTTGTTAAGAGGGAAGTTTATGATGGAAGTCCATGCAAAAAAATCATCTGAAAATTAGATTCTATGAAATTTTTTGAAATGCGAGTTTGTGTCAAAAATCATAGTATATTATACACTAGTTTATACTAGTTTCGGTCAAAAAAATAAAATTTAAATGGGGACTATTTGAAATGATACAAGACTTTTCAGATCATTTATATATGTTAAGAGGGAAGGTTATGATGGAAGTCCATGCAACAAAATCATCTAAAAACTAGATTCTATGAAACTTTTTGAAATGCAAGTTTCGGTCAAATATCATAGTATATTATACACCTGTTTATACTAATTTCGGTTAAAAATCAAATTAAATCGGGGACTGTTCGAAATGATACGAAACTTCACATATCATTTATATATTTTACAAGGGAAGGTTATGATGGAAGTACATGCAAAAATATCATATTAAAATTAGATTCTATGAAAATTTTTGAAATGCAAGTTTCGGTCAAAAATCATGGTATATTATACACTAGTTTCGGTCAAAAAAATCAAATTTAATTGGGGATTATTTGAAATGATACGAGACTTCACATATCATTTATATATGTTAAGAGGGAAGGTTATGGTGGAAGTTCATGCAAAAAATCATCCGAAAATTAGATTCTATGAAACGTTTAGAAAAGCAAGTTACGGTAAAAAATCATAGTATATTATACACTAGTTTCGGTCAAAAAAATCAAATTTAATTGGGGACTATTTGAAATGATACGAGACTTCACATATCATTTATATATGTTAAAAGGGAAGGTTATGATGGAAGTCCATGCAAATAAATCATATGAAAATTAGATTCTATGAAACTTTTTGAAATGCAAGTTTCGGTCAAAAATCATAGTATATTATACACTAGTTTATACTAGTTTCGGTCAAAAATCAAATTAAATCGGGGACTGTTCTAAATGATATAAAACTTCACATTCATTTATATATTTTACGAGGGAAGGTCATGATGGAAGTCCATGCAAAAAATCATCCGAAAATTAGATTCTATGAAACTTTTTGAAATGCAAGTTTCGGTCAAAAATCATAGTATATTATACACTAGTTTCGGTCAAAAAAATCAAATTTAATTGGGGACTATTTGAAATGATACGAGACTGCATATATAATTTATATATGTTAAGAGGGAAGTTTATGATGGAAGTCCATGCAAAAAAATCATCTGAAAATTAGATTCTATGAAATTTTTTGAAATGCGAGTTTTGGTCAAAAATCATAGTATATTATACACTAGTTTATACTAGTTTCGGTCAAAAAAATAAAATTTAAATGGGGACTATTTGAAATGATACAAGACTTTTCAGATCATTTATATATGTTAAGAGGGAAGGTTATGATGGAAGTCCATGCAACAAAATCATCTAAAAACTAGATTCTATGAAACTTTTTGAAATGCAAGTTTCGGTCAAAAATCATAGTATATTATACACTAGTTTATACTAATTTCGGTAAAAAATCAAATTAAATCGGGGACTGTTCTAAATGACATTTATATATTTTTCGAGGGAAGGTTATGATGGAAGTCCATGCAAAAAATCATCCGAAAATTAGATTCTATGAAACTTTTTGAAATGCAAGTTTCGGTCAAAAATCATAGTATATTATACACTAGTTTCGGTGAAAAAAATCAAATTTAATTGGGGACTATTTGAAATGATACGAGACTGCATATATAATTTATATATGTTAAGAGGGAAGTTTATGATGGAAGTCCATGCAAAAAAACATCTGAAAATTAGATTCTATGAAATTTTTTGAAATGCGAGTTTGTGTCAAAAATCATAGTATATTATACACTAGTTTATACTAGTTTCGGTCAAAAAAATAAAATTTAAATGGGGACTATTTGAAATGATACAAGACTTTTTAGATCATTTATATATGTTAAGAGGGAATGTTATGATGGAAGTCCATGCAACAAAATCATCTAAAAACTAGATTCTATGAAACTTTTTGAAATGCAAGTTTCGGTCAAATATCATAGTATATTATACACTAGTTTATACTAATTTCGGTTAAAAATCAAATTAAATCGGGGACTGTTCGAAATGATACGAAACTTCACATATCATTTATATATTTTACAAAGGAAGGTTATGATGGAAGTACATGCAAAAAAATCATATTAAAATTAGATTCTATGAAATTTTTTGAAATGCAAGTTTCGGTCAAAAATCATAGTAAATTATACACTAGTTTCGGTCAAAAAAATCAAATTTAATTGGGGACTATTTGAAATGATACGAGATTTCACATATCATTTATATATGTTAAGAGGGAAGGTTATGATGGATGTCCATGCAAAAAATCATCCGAAAATTAGATTCTATGAAACTTTTAGAAAAGCAAGTTACGGTAAAAAATCATAGTATATTATACACTAGTTTCGGTCAAAAAAATCAAATTTAATTGGGGACTATTTGAAATGATACGAGACTTCACATATCATTTATATATGTTAAAAGGGAAGGTTATGATGGAAGTCCATGCAAATAAATCATATGAAAATTAAATTCTATGAAACTTTTTGAAATGCAAGTTTCGGTCAAAAATCATAGTATATTATACACTAGTTTATACTAATTTCCGTAAAAAATCAAATTAAATCGGGGACTGTTCTAAATGACATTTATATATTTTTCAAGGGAAGGTTATGATGGAAGTCCATGCAATAAATCATCCGAAAATTAGATTCTAAGAAACTTTTTGAAATGCATGTTTCGGTCAAAAATCATAGTATATTATACACTAGTTTATACTAGTTTCGTTCAAAAAAATTAAATTTAATTGGAGACTATTTGAAATGATACGAGACTTCACATATCATTTATATATGTTAAAAGAGAAGGTTATGATGGAAGTCAATGCAAAAAAATCATCTGAAAATTAGATTCTATGAAACTTTTTGAAATGCATGTTTTTGTCAAAAATCATAGTATATTATACACTAGTTTCAGTCAAAAAAATAAAATTTAATTGGGGACTATTTGAAATTATACGAGACTTCACATATCATTTATATATGTTAAAAGGGAAGGTTATGATGGAAGTCCATGAAAATAAATTATATGAAAATTAGATTCTATGAAACTTTTTGAAATGCAAGTTACGGTCAAAAATCATAGTATATTATACATTAGTTTCGGTCAAAAAAATCAAATTTAATTGGGGACTATTTGAAATGATAAGAGACTTCACATATCATTTATATATGTTAAAAGGGAAGGTTATGATGGAAGTCCATGCAAATTAATCATATGAAAATTAGATTCTATGAAACTTTTTGAAATGCAAGTTTCGGTCAAAAATCATAGTATATTATACACTAGTTTATACTAATTTCGGTAAAAAATCAAATTAAATCGGGGACTGTTCTAAATGACATTTATATATTTTTCGAGGGAAGTTTATGATGGAAGTCCATGCAAAAAATCATCCGAAAATTAGATTCTATGAAACTTTTTGAAATGCAAGTTTCGGTCAAAAATCATAGTATATTATACACTAGTTTCGGTCAAAAAAATCAAATTTAATTGGGGACTATTTGAAATGATACGAGACTGCATATATAATTTATATTTGTTAAGAGGGAAGTTTATGATGGAAGTCCATGCAAAAAAATCATCTGAAAATTAGATTCTATGAAATTTTTTGAAATGCGAGTTTGTGTCAAAAATCATAGTATATTATACACTAGTTTATACTAGTTTCGGTCAAAAAAATAAAATTTAAATGGGGACTATTTGAAATGATACAAGACTTTTCAGATCATTTATATATGTTAAGAGGGAAGGTTATGATGGAAGTCCATGCAACAAAATCATCTAAAAACTAGATTCTATGAAACTTTTTGAAATGCAAGTTTCGGTCAAATATCATAGTATATTATACACCTGTTTATACTAATTTCGGTTAAAAATCAAATTAAATCGGGGACT